>OZ035837.1:21464899-22064899 GCA_964034765.1 Knipowitschia caucasica | reverse complement strand
GCGGCGACCCAAGCGACGTCTTTCTGCTGGGCGGCGTGGCTCCCATTCCATGCAGCTCGAACAGCCTCATCTGAAAAAATCTCAGTACACTCACAAACAAACTTCTCAATGTCTAGTGGTAAACGCGAGAGTGTGTCTGCGTCAATGTTCACTTTACCGGGTCTGTATCTTATGTCAAATCTGAAGTCCGAAAGTTCCCCCACCCATCTGTGTCCGACTGCATTAAGTTTCGCTGTGCTCATAACATAAGTCAGAGGGTTGTTGTCGGTATAAATGGTGAAATGGGGTGCATAATATAAATAGTCTCTGAATTTTTCACACACGGCCCATTTCAAGGCGAGAAACTCTAACTTCCCACTATGTAAATAGTAGTTACGTTCAGCTTGTGTCAAAGTCCGTGACCCATAACCTATGACACGCAATATGCCATTCTGACGCTGGTAAAGGACCGCTCCTAAACCCTTGTCAGAAGCGTCTGTGTGAAGAGTGAAAGGCAAATTAAAGTCTGGGTAGGCTAGTACAGGGGGGTTAGTGAGGAGAGAAACTAACACTTCAAGGGCTTCCTGATGTACAAGTGTCCATGTGACAGGCTCTTTCGAATGTAACTGTGGTCGCTTGCTACTTTTTTTACAAGTGGTACTCTGGACTGTGCCTGTCGGTGTCTGAAGCAGTTCGTAGATCGGCCTGGCTATCTTTGAAAAGTCCTGTATGTAAGAGCGGTAGTACCCCAGGAATCCTGCTAGTTTCCTCACGTCTCCCACAGTCTTTGGTATCTTGGTAGTCAATGTTTTAACAGCTTCGAGGTCACGTGGGTCTATCTTGACTCCTTCAGCCGACACAATCTTACCCAAGTACCTCACTTCATTCTTAAAAAGTTCACACTTTTCTGGTCTTAATTTTACTCCATGTTGTTGTAGGGCACGCAGCACTTTTCTGAGACACTCAACATGTTCATCAAAAGTTTATGCATAGCACAGTATATCATCCAAATAGGGTAGGCAACAGTCATCTCGTAGGGGGCCAAGCATCTCCTCCATGCTTCGTTGAAATGCCGCCGGGGCATTTGTTAGTCCGAACGGGATACGGACCCATTCGTATAGGCCCCAAGGAGTGGTGAAGGCGGTGAACTGGCGGGACGCCTCCGAAACAAAACCCTGGTGGTATGCCTTTCCCTGGTCTAGAATGCTGAACCAGGCATAACCACCAAGAGTGTCAGTCAGATCTTGTATTCTGGGCAGTGGATGTCGATCCGGAACAGTCTTTTTATTGAGAAGCCTATAATCAATACACAAGCGTAAGCTGCCATCTTTTTTTCTGACACATACAACGGGAGCAGCGTATGGGGACTTGGATTTCACTATCCACCCTTTCAACAGCAGTTCTTGTATGTAGTCCTTTACTTCTTTAAAAAGTGGTTTGGGTATCGACGAGTAGGATCTCTGGACAGGGATGTTATCGGTCAGATTGATCGACATTTGTAGATTTGGCATGCATCCAATCTCTGTACTGTCCTGGGCGAAGGCACCCGATTCTTCACAGAGCAACTTGTGTACCTTTTCTTGTTGTTCATTTGTGAGGTGACTTAAAGAAACAGAAGGTTGCCATGGTACTGAGTCAATAGTAGGAGCGGATGTACTGCTGATGGTTACTGTGGGCTCTGCATCCTCCAGTTCTTCAAGGAAATTTGTGTTTATCACTTTATCAAAACTCTGAATACAACCAAGAGCTGTTTTTCTTTTCAAAGTCACTGTGTGTTTGGTGTTGTTGCCCACAGGAATAAATACACAAGGATACTTTGAGTTACGTACCTCCACGAGACCCTCACCAATGTCCAGCTCCGCAAGATGTATGTTATTTGTATCAGGCTCGAAGAGAAATACAGTCTCTGACAAGTTCAAATTTGGTGAAGCACAACACTTAATCCACGCAACTTGACCTGCTGAAATAGTGGTGTCACATTTACCAGTGCGGAGTCTCTCATTTTGAGTTAAGGGTTTGTCGTTTTGAATGAAGTTCACGAGCAGCTCTGCTTTTTCTGTAGGGATGGACATAGCACTACAGAGTAAGTTGGTGAGTGTTGGACCCAACTGTTCCGGTTGCCTTTGAATCACTTCCTCTAGCACGTTGAAACCTAGTATTGGTCTTTCCAGAGCAAAGCTACTAATGAGGAAGGGCACCGTGATAGACAAGCTGGGATCTATGTTACCCATAAGGTTGACTGTGATAGGAACCCAACCCTCAAATGGAAGACAATCACCATTTACAGCATATAGTTTAAAGTCATCCTCTTCCTCAACAATGTCACTAAGTGGTCTAATATTTGTGTCAGGAAGATATTTGTTTTTCCACTCTTTATCAATAATGCTTACTTGGGCCCCTGTATCTAAAAGTGCACCGACTGCAAATCCGTTAAGATTGCACTGGGTGAGGGCTTTCTTACCAATAAGCTTGGCCAGTCTTTGACTTTTAACATCAGGTAAGTCCGTAGCGACTGCGTTGACATGTTTAGTTTCAGTCTGTTGTTCATTTTCTTTGTCTTTACTTGTGGCAGGTTGGGACATAGAAGAGGATCCGGTCACTGGTTGTCCCTTGACAGAGACCGGTCCCAGTTTCCCTGACGCGATGGTTTCTTGAGGCAGCCCATGGCTCGATGTCCCTCTGCACCACAGTAAAAGCAGTGAGGACAATCAGAACGGTTATCTGCAAGACATGTTGGACAACCTGGTTCAGGTTGTCCAACATGTTGGACAAACTGGTTCAGAACGCAGCAGCCAGACTTCTCACTGGTTTTAACAGAAGGGAGCACATCACCCCTGTTTTAGCGTCCCTCCACTGGCTCCCTGTGCGATTTAGAATTGATTTTAAGATTTTACTGATTACTTTTAAAGCTCGTTTAGGTCTGGCACCAAGCTATATTTATGAACTTTTAACCCCCTACGAGCCCCCCCGCAGCCTTAGATCCTCGGGCAGGTCCTTGCTGACCATTCCAAGGTCGAGGCTCCGGACGAAAGGTGATCGAGCCTTTTCTGTCCGGGCTCCTCGGCTTTGGAACGACCTGCCCGAGGAGATAAGGCTTGCACCATCAGTATCCTCTTTTAAATCTCTTCTTAAAACCCACTTTTATAAAACAGCTTTTAATTGTCAGCTTTAAACTTATAATGTTGTATTTTACTGTCTGTCCTGTCTGTTTTGTGGTCTTGTGTTTCCTCTGTTTGTCTTGTCTTCTTGCATTCATTCTTATTGTTTTAACTTTGTATTATGACTGATGTATTGTTTATTATGCTGTGCAGCACTTTGTAAACATTGTTTTTGAAAAGTGCTTTATAAATAAAGATTTATTATTATTTATAAATAAAGATTTATTATAACCGTGTCGCTTTGGTTTCTGATAGTTCCCTTTACTCTTTGTGTATCGGTTTGTTTGTTCAGTCTGTTGCGATTGTAAATGCTCAACCATACTCGTTAGCTTTTCCACTTTCTCTAACAGCTGTTGGATTGTGTCTGTCTTTTTGTCATCGTTTTGTTTCTTCACGTGCGTGACCTCCTTTGCAGAAGCACCCTGAGCAGCATTTACTTCGGTGGCACTATGAACATTAGCATTTCTTGGTCGTGACACAGGTCCAAGACGACGCTGCCTTTCGCTTTCATCACTCATTACTCTCTTCAGATGCTTAAGGATAGCTTCATCAGTGACAGAAGGTTCAGAAAGTAATGGTTTCAGTTCTCTGCGAATGTCACTGTGTTTGTGTCCTAGACCCTGGTACACTGTGTGAAGAAAAACGTCTTGGACTGTGCTGGTAGAATATTTTACATCAGTGGCAATGTGTTTTGATGCCAACAGGATTTTTTGCTTAAGGCCTATGACTCGATAAAGGAACTGTTGAGGAGTTTCATTGTCATTTTGCTTAGTGCACATCAGTTCTTGAAAAAGTTCAGTATTGTTCTGCTCACCAAGGTGGGAGTGCAAAAAGTCTTTTAATTCGCTTACAGTCAGTTCATCTTTATTCATCAGCATATCTTTGAAAGTACCTGGTTTGATGGCTCTGAGAACAGCTCGGACTATTTCAGTGTCACTAAACTGTTCTTTAAAACCTTCTTCGATCTGGCGACAAATATTGTTATAACTTAGATCTGTCCCTTGATCTCCAATCTGTCCTCCTAGAATTTTGAACTCTCTCCGGTGAAGATAGGAGAGATCCCTTAGTGACAGGACTCTGTCATGAGGGGAGTGCTCACTATTTTGGGCTATGACTTGTGGCTTAGGCTGTCTTTGTACAGATGGCTGAAGTACAGGCTTAGCAGCTGGGGGCATGAATAGGGACATTTTCTCACTTAATTCCCCATAACTACTGAGTAACCCTTGTAACTGTGTGCTATATTGTTTCTCAGAAACAGCGTTTGCAGCGGTGGGTTATTATTGCTATCTTGACTTATTAAAATGTCATTAACCTGTGTGTCTGGGGACTGCGCTCCTTCATCACTTCCACTCATTTTAGCAGACAACTTATGGCTTTGGGTGAGTTGTTCAATTTCATCTTTGAGCTCAAGCAAATGTGACATTCCGGCATCCTCAGACTCTAACAACTGCTTACTGTTCATCACACCACTGATGTACTGGAAACAACTCTCCTCATCCTCTGACGTGAGACGTGACAGGTCCACTCCGGGCATGGGTCCCAGTGACTTGGCGAATAGGATCAGTTCGTCCTCAGGAAGAGTGAGCAGGTCTCTCTTGATGCTCCGCACCAAACTTCTCCTCTCACTATCTGCCATGACTGTCCGCTTTTCCTTTCGTGGCACCCTATAATCTTTGTCCTTGACAGGCGTTGTTCTGGTACTTGGCAGTCTTTAATCTTTACTCATCACCGCTGGCACGTGAGTGTCGAATCTTCATTTGTTGGCACCACCTGGACTGGTCCCTCTGGTTACTGCAGGACTCATCAGGGTTTACCAATACCTTCCCCGTACGGGCCACCAAGAAACTGTTGCAGGTATCGGCCGGTACAATATCTGCTGACAGTTTATTATTTTTTTATTTGGGGAAGGATTGGGATTGAAATTCGCTCCAGGCTCTCTGCTTGCCGACTGACTTACTTGTTTTATTCACACAATATAATACAATACTCATTTAAGTATACATATTCAATACAACTCACATTGAATATTCATTTTCACAATATTCACTTATCACATTCAAATCCAGATCTGATAATAAGCACAGGAATATAGTTAATTGTATAACAGATATCCTTTAACACATTAGATTTATTCTAATACACATGCCAACTTGACATTGTCGGAGCTGCTTCGCTTAGACTTCACTTTTTATAATATTTCTAATCAATAACATAGTGGTTACTTCAAATACTTAACCAGGATAATAAAGAGAACACAAACTGACGGTGAGCCCATCTCTCAATGTAAAATGTAACAGCCCAAAGCTAATGGCTAAAAGCTAACGGCTAACGCACAACCGTTTGCCTAAAACTATACTTTTTCAGTAAAAACGAATACATTAAACACCTTTTGTGTGGCAGTAACGCTCTTGTGTGATAGTACAAACTCGCAAATATAATGCTTGGGTGTTACAGTACCAACCTGAAATTAAAAGAAAAGAGACAGTCACACTCAACTTCGCTCCAGGCTCTCTGCTTGCCGACTGACGCGAAGCAGGAGCGGGCGCCTTAAAACTGTCTCCTTACCAGCACTGCCCTCTAGTGGTAGGCGTCAATACTATCTATTTTAAATTTATTTAATTATACGGAATAATGTGACCACACATAGTGGGCGTCACAATAGCAAAACTTATTTACACACATACAGCATATATATTTCAAAATTTATATTTAAATGTATTTTCTCGACGTTTTGATGTGTACCGCAAAGAATTATGGGCAATATCCTTCGCCAGAGGGCGCATAGAGGCTACGGCGAAGTGTGGATCAGGGGCGCAAAGGGGGCGGGGCCAAAGACCTCCCCGGAGAATTGGGACACCCTACGCACTCGCACCCTTTATCGGGAACGCGCAAATGAGGGGCGCGAGGGTGGAAGTGCGAGTATTGGGACGGGGCCAAGGACTGCTTTCCAAACTGTGGGGCGTGTACCACTGGTAGTCGTTGAACTGAAATTCCTCTGCAGTTCAACGTCTATTGATATAATGTGCTGCAGTTTATTCCACTGTTGTTGGGATCACCTAATTAGATGTAGTTCTTGGGATGCCGTATTTATATGTTGGTACATGGAAGCTTAGAATAGTTTTGAGAACCGAGATCCATGGACCCAATGCTGAGAAGAAATACGTATACGGGCGGCACGTGAGAACGTGAAATAGACTGATCAGCGGATCAGAACCACTTTACAAGCCCAAAATCTGCGATTGTGGAAATGATAAACTGAAAAAATGTCATGGGACCAAAAGGTAGGAGACCCACAATACGTAATAGATGGAAAACACTGAATCTTGGTCGCCGTGTTGGCTTCCTACATTACAGCCAGTGTGTTGCTTTTACACATTTCCACATCCTTATGCAAAAGTGTTCAGGATTTTTTGTTTTGTTTTTTTTTTTCACCGATTAACAGCTGAAAAAAATGATGTCATTTTCAATACATTTCTTGCATTTTTTCCCCCACTCCCATTTGGAGAGAGGGCAAGCACGATTTTCGACTCACGGCAACTTCCGGTGACTCGCGTGACTCAGGCGCTCTGAGTCGCGGCTCAGCAGTCAGGGGTCGTGGCTCACGGTTATCAATTTCGCTTTTTAGGGGTATCTGTGGATTATTAATGACACATTGTGGATCTGGAGGCATATATTTACAAGTAATCAGCATGTTACACACTCTTCATCATCTGGTATGTGTTTATAGCTCTCCATGTTCGTTAACCACTGACTCAGGAGCTGTGAGTCGCGGCTCACGGTTAAAAATACCACAAATCTTTGCTTTTTAGGGGTTTCTGGGAATTTCTAATGAGACAATATGGATCAGGAGGCATAGTTTACATGTAATCAGTATATTACACACTCTTCATCAGACCGCGGTAAAGTGGCCCGCATCTTTCAGCTCTATGAACAAGCGGCCCGCATCGGGGAAAATATGGTGCGCGTTTCGTTGAGAACTTACGGTAACAGCGGAACATCCTTTCGGAGTCACCCATTTTTATCGAACAGAAAGCGCGCTGGGGTCTGGGAGACACGTTTTTGTGATTAAAACCTTATAGGGATGACACATAGCACCAGCCCCCTACGATTCCTCCTGCAGATTGTGAGTCCTCAGGAGGATAGCCACTCTATTGTTTACATATATAAAGTACACAATTTGGTCCGCTAGTGCAATTTTCAAGTATTGTAACTATTTACTGGAATAAGGTGTGCGACTAATTTCACTTGACTCATGACCTTATTATTGCCCTCTACCACTGTACCAAAGACCAGAAATTTTTACTGTAGAAATATTGAGTTAACGTAGCCATTTTTGTCCAAAATAGCCTAAAAATTGTCAAAACATGTCACTTTTGATCTACGGTAACTTTTTACTATAAAAAGGTGTGCGACTAATTTCACTGGATTCATGACCTCATGATTGCCCTCTACCACTGTATCAAAGACCAGAAACTTTTACTGTAGAAATATTGAGAAATATGGAGTTAAAGTAGCCATTTTTGTCCAAAATAGCCTAAAAATGGTCAAAACATGTCACTTTTGATCTACGGTAACTTTTTACTATAAAAAGGTGTGCGACTAATTTCACTGAATTCATGACCTCATGATTGCCCTCTACCATTGTACAAAAAACCACAAACTTTTACTGTAGAAATATTGATTTAAAGTAGCCATTTTGGTCCAAAATAGCCTAAAAATGGTCAAAACTGGATTCATGACCTCATGATTGCCCTCTACCACTGTACCAAAGACCAGAAACTTTTACTGTAGAAATACTGATTTAAAATAGCCATTTTGGTCCAAAATACCTCCAAAATAGTCAAAACATGTAACTTTTGATCTACTGTAACTTCTGTGTGCGACAAATTTCACTGGATTCATGACTTCATTATTGTCCTCTACCAGAGCTGTATTTGCATTGCCGGCAGGTGCAGGTTGCCCTTTTTCACCGCTTCTGTTTACTGTCATAATGGACAGAATTTGTAGGTGCAGCCAGGGGCCGGAGGGGGTCCGGTTCGGGGACCACAGGATTTCATCTCTGCTGTTTGCCGACGATGTTGTCTTGTTGGCTCCAAGGAACCAGGACCTGCAACATGCACTGTGACGGTTGCAGCCGAGTGTGAAGCGGCTGGGATGAGAATCAGCACCTCCAAATCCGAGGCCATGATGCCTGACCGGAAAAAGGTGCCTTGCCCTCTCGAGTAATGAGTAATGATTAATGAGTAATGATTATTTATATAGCGCATTTATATATATATATAAAAAAAAATTATATAGCGGAAAAAAAAGCATCTGCGCATGCGTCAGCCGGCGCAAGCTCCATTCATTTGAACGAGAGACCTAAAAAATTCACAGCGAGTAAAGTAGAGTGGTCCAAAAAAATTCACCCCCCTCAGCATTGACACACATGTGGAACGGAGCTTTAGGCCAAGGGCCAACTTTTGGACCATCATTTTCGAGAGGTCTGCCAATGCTATACGTTAGCATTGGCTAATTCTTATTCCGGGTCCACCCCCATCGGCCCGGGGCAAGCATGTCAGCGCATCATTTTGGCCACTTTCGAGCCGGAACCCGCCCCCACTGATCAGCCCCCAATCTTCACTATCCATTAATACCTATTGAGCATTTTTTTAGTGGTAGGGGAAACCGGAGCACCCGGAGGAAACCTATGCAGACACGGGGAGAACATGCAAACTCCACTCAGTAAGGCACTGTTCCGACTGGGATTCGAACCCAGGACCTTCTTGCTGAGGAGCGAGAGTGCTATCCACTCAGCCACCGTGCCGCCAAAGTGGAGAGGTCCTTCCTCACGTGGAGGAGTTCAAGTATCTCGGGGTCTTGTTCACGAGTGACGGAAGGATGGAGCGTGAGATTGACAGGAGGATTTGTGCAGCGTGCGCAGTGATGCGGCCACTTTCGATTTACCGGTCAATTCTTGTTCCCTCCATCACCTCTGGTCATGAGCTTTGGATAATGACCGAAAGAACGAGATTGTAGATACAAGACATTACGCGCGTCACTTGAAGCTTTTGACACGCGTAATGCTTGCGTCTCTTTTGTCGTAAAAAAGTCCCTTAACGCCGAAGTTGAGAAAAGCTTTTGGAGCTTGACGCCGTGCTTCAACCAATCTGGAGACGAGGAGCAGCAGCAGGGCTGTCATGTAGCTGCTACTGCTTTTTCATTGTCATTATTGTTATTTGTATATTATTTGTATGAATAGTAACGTTCTTAAAAAGTAAGTAACACAATCAATGTACATATGCTGTGAAGTTAAAGTAATTTATTTAGTATAAGAACAAGCTAAAGCTGGCTCAGACACAGCAGACTGAAAGACAGGCGCTCCTCCGCGGGAATCAGTGCGAGCTCCAGGCGGGAGCGAGAGAAGCTCCTCCCACCCGGCGTCAGGAGCTTCAAGCACCAAGGGGCGTTCACACCGGACCCAGCGTCAAATATTGCGCGTCAAAAGCGTTTTGAAGCCATTGGTCTGAAAGCACCTTTAGAGATAGGTTGAGGAGCTCAGTCACACGGAAGGAGCTCGGAGCAGAGCCTCCGCTTGTCGACTTGTCGAGCCTCCGCTTGTCGACAAAAGGGGCCGTAGCCCCTTTTGTGTATTTTTTACCAAGGGGGGTACTTTGACAAAATTATTTCTCAAAATTTCCACAATAAAAGTTACAGTAGACCAAAAGTGACATGTTTTGACCATTTGTAGGCTATTTTTGACCAAAATGGCTACTTTAAATCAATATTTCTCAATAATTCTACGGTAAAAGTTTCTGGTCTTTGGTACAGTGGTAGAGGGCAATCATGAGGGCATGAATCCAGTGAAATTAGTCGCACACCTTTTTACAGTAAAAAGTTACAGTAGATCAAAAATGACATGTTTTGACCATTTTTTGGCTACTTTGGACCAAAATGGCTTCTTTAACTCCACATTTCTCCAAATGTCCACAGTAAAAGTTTCTGGTCTTTGGCACAGTGGTAGAACATAATAATGAGGACATAAATCCATTAAAATTAGTCACACACCTTTTTACAGTAAAAAGTTACAGTAGATCAAAAGCGGGAATGTTTTTACAGTTTTGTGTATTTTGCACTAAAGTGTACTTTGTCTCAATTTTACCCAACATTTCCACAGTAAAGGTGTGTGGTCGTAGGCACAGCGTTGAAGGCAGCTATACATAGTTCCCACATGACGTCACTACATACGGGGATTTGCCGACCCGGCGACATTTGTGTTGGCATTCTGTGGGCAAAACAATAGAAAAAGAAGCTGAAACGTGTTAATGTCGTGATAAAGTTGAAAATGGTCATCTCCTGCTGGGTCAATGGATGTTCAAATCGTGCCGGAGGTTCCGTTAAACTTGGATTTTACAGTATACCCATCATTAGACTTCATGAATGTGAGAAGACTAAGCTTTTGTCAGAACAACCACGGAGGTTATGGCTTGCGAAGATAAACAGGCAAGAAACTCCCTCAAAACACGCAAGAATATGCTCGGAGCACTTTGTGTCAGGTGCGTATCGTATCTTATAATGTGTTGACAGACGTAATTTACTCAGTACTAACTTGTGTATGCTGATAGCTGGTAACTTGAGAGTTTCATTATTTAGATTACTTTATTATGAGGAGGATCGGTGTCGCGTCCGAGGCTCTCGAGGGCAACGTAAATGTATTAAATAGATAATAATAGTTCTATGGTGGGCTAAAACAATGTTCACAAACAGCATTGCTTCTGTAAAAAGATCTGTGTCATAAAATAAACTGCTCTTTACGCCTGGAAAAATCAGTTGCCCACCATTCACCAAAACATACGGTCAAAAACGCGGAAATAAACAATAACAGCAATCCAGAGTGTCCGTGTGGCATTAGCATTAATTAAATTAATTGTTAATATAATTAAAATAATTAAATGGAGCTCCAACTGGTATTAAATCTAAAGTTTTTGAGAAATGTTTGCATTGCTTGTTAATTTTTGCTGCATAATTTGATCAAATATGTAAAACATGTCCGTAGCACGTTAAACTGTGGTGCCATTGTATTAATATACAATTATTTGCTCAAAAGTTGCCCTTTTTTTTCCAATTTGCGTTTGAATATCTACATTTATTCTCATTCTTCTGTTTAATGGAATGCACAAACACAGCAGCGTGCCATCAAAGATGGCGTCTCCGAGGAGGTCATGTGACATTCATTGGTCTGTGGGAACTATGTATATCGAGGTCATGAACCCAGTGGAATAAGCCACACAAGTCTTTACAGTAAAAATGGACAGCTGCTGAAAATTTCACTTTTTGACCAAATTAAATGCTTTCCAAATATGTGTTTATTCACAAAAACGAGTCTCCTCGGCGCGCTTTCTGTTCGAGGAGAAAAGGTGACTCCGAAAGGCTGTTCCGCTATTACCGTAAGTAGTCAACAAAACGCGCACTGTTTTTCTCTCGATGCGGGCCGTTTTACTTCGGAGCTGAAAGATGCGGCCCACTTTACTGCGGTTTCATCAGCTGGTATTTGTTTGTATAGATCTCTATGTACTGTTAACCACTGACTCTGGAGCTGTGAGTCGCGGCTCACAGTTAAAAATACAGCATATTTTTGCTTTTTAGGGGTATCTGGGAATTATTAATGTCACAATATGGATCTGGAGGCATAGTTTACATGTAATCAGTATGTTACACACTCTTCACCATCTGGTATGTGTTTATATCACTCTCCATTTACTGTTAACCACTGACTCAGGCGCTGTGAGTCGCAGCTCAGGAGCTGTGAGTCGTGACTCAGCAGTCAGAAGTCGTGGCTCACGGTTAATAATACAGCATATTTTTGCTTTTTAGGGGTATCTGGGAATTTCTAAGGAGACTATATGGATCTGGAGGCATAGTTTACACGCTTACTTCACGACACGCCTCTGTCTTGCAGGACGGAGAATGACCCATACTTCGGACCCGCAGCAACACCTTTTTGAGTGACAGTGAACAGGTGTGGGCTTATTCTACACATTAGCACATTGCAGGAAAAAGTACGGAGGAGGAAAATACATAAATTTAAAAAATGTTAAACTCCTTTTTCAAACTTTAATGAACAATATACACAATACAATTTTTTTGTGTGATCATCCAATAAAAAAGACAGCGTTACAATTACTGTTATACATGGAACTTAGCAAACACTTTAAGTTTCTCAACGTCCACACAGTTTTGCATGAAACTTTCATAGTCACTTTTTAGTTCAAAAGTGAACAGTAAATATTGATAAGGGGATTCCTCTACCTCCTCATTATCAGTACTGGATTCCTTAAGGTTGGCGAACAGCTCACTCTGTTCATCTTCAGTCATTGAAAGCAGTGAACGTAGCTCTATCAATGAATGTGTTGTATATATATGTTCCTGTATTGGGAGACAAAGTAACAGCTCATGTTGTTGTGGGGAAAAACAATGTTCATGTTATAGTGCAATGCACCGTGCTGGACTCGCACTCTACTCCCCGGAGTGGGTGCTGAGCAGCCCCGCGCTCATGTTCTCAGCTCGCTAGGGATTTCCCCTGCTCCTAGCTTGCAGTGTCTGACTGAACATGATGCACCCTGCTGCCCCGCCTTCATGTTCTCAGCTCGCTCAGGCCCTTTCTGCTCCAAACAGGTGAAGGCTCCCCTCAGACGCAGCCTGGCTGAGCAACCGTGCTGAGAAGCCTCGCACTCATGCTCTCAGGCCTGCGCAGTGCGTCCTGCAATCCCATCGCAGTCCTGCATCTTTGGGGGATCTCTATGCGAGCAAGCGCCGCGCTCAACAGCACCGCTCCGGGGCCTAGGGCGCCAAACATGCTTAATAAAATACTTCAAATAGCATTTTGTGTCGTGGGTCTCTCCAGAATGAATCTTTATTCTTTAACTGGTCTATTAAAGTGAATTATGTTGTGCATTTTTTTATATAGTTTGTTTTCCTTCTCTTCTGTGTGTGGCTCATCTTGAGGTGTTGTCTCAGTAGTTCTACAATTCAAGAATAACCGGCTAACTACAGAGAGGCATTAAGGAGAACATTTGTTCTTGATGGCTGCAGCATGACACTTGTATTTTCCACTGCATTTGTGTCCTGTATGATGCTCCAGGACGCAAATGTTTAAAGGGTATAAGGGATATACACTTTTTGGAAACCCTAAAACATTTGATTCAGGATCATCACGGAGGCAGTTATGAGGGAAATTACAGGTGCCATGCAGCAATCATACAGCCACTGGGCCACCAAAGACTCAAATAAGCATGTTCAAAAATGTTTACCCCAATAGAAGTTACTTGAATTCTATATTTTGAACATCTGGGTTAGGTAACATGATCATATACAATTATGTCATTGGGGTCTTTCTCTTTAATTCTCTATTTACTATAGTAAGTGCACCTCAGCACACTATCCCCAAATTTAACAATAATTATTTTTTTTTTTATGAAAATGCCCTGATTGCCCTGATTTCAATGCCCTGAAATGGAATGCAAAGATGTTTGTGTTTGTTCAAAGACAAAGAAATCTCTACTCTGGGTACTTGGCTCACTTTGTCATCCACGTTATATTACTATAAGGACAATTTGGTACAAGTGGCTTATATAATTGTGTTTGTTTGTGTATTGTATGTATTTTTTCAAATGCCTTGAGCATTATTAATAAATAACAAATAATAATCTCTTAGTGGTTTTTTTGGTTATTTATTTCTTATGTGACAAAACCTGTGTTTCAATATACCTTGCCTGATCTTTTGTCCTATGGAGTATACACTCTACTCTGTAGCTGCAAATTTTGAGTATTCTTTGAAGCCACAGAATTACAACCAAGGAATGTTACACAAGTTTTTTTTTTCCTGTTTAAATGTCATGCCCTTTAAAATGTTCACTAAATGATTAAAAGACAAATCGAAACAAAATAACTTACCTCGATATTTTGGTGACATTTAAATTGCAAGAAAGATGTTCAACGTAGTGCAGAATTCAACATGAGATTAGACAGCGCCCTCTGGTGTCGTCAGACGAGTCGCGATTTATGTCTCGTAAGTCACTTGTTAACAATATACTGTATGGAGAGTAATACAAACACATACCAGATGGTAAAGTATGTATAAGGCACTGATAACATGGAAAATGTTCATCCAAATACATTAATAATTCATAAATACCCCTAAAAAGCATTTTTCATTAGAATATGCAATAAACCCTGCAAATACATGCAATAATCTGTATTTAGGCCTATATCACTTAATCAACCACTTGCACTATGACTGTAAACCTGCACTGCTAATACTGACATTTTTTTATAGTCCGTTAATTTTACTAAGGATGCACCAATACCGATATTAGTATTGTGCCGCTACCACATACTTGTTCATGAGGTCCCATGACTGTATATAGATACCACGATGGGGCGTCTTGCTTCAGTGGGAGCAGGTGGTTGTGGGGGGCACAAACCCACGATCATTAGGTCCAAAGACCAAAGCTCTGCCAATTGAGTCATTGTTGCCCCTAATAATTCCCAGATACCCCTAAAAAGCAAAGATTTGTGGTATTTTTAACAGTGAGCCGCGACTTCTGACTGCTGAGCCGCGACTCTGTGAGTCAGTGGTTAACGAACATGGAGAGCTATAAACACATACCAGATGATGAAGAGTGTGTAACATACTGATAACTTGTAAATATATGCCTCCAGATTCACAATGTGTCATTAGTAATCCACAGATACCCCTAAAAAGCGAAATTGATAACCGTGAGCCACGACCCCTGACTGCTGAGCCGTGACTCAGAGCGCCTGAGTCACGCGAGTCACCGGAAGTTGCCGTGAGTCTCAAATCGTGCTTGCCCTTTCTGTGAATTGGATCTTTTTTCAACTGGTCACAACATTTCAGTTAGCTATTAATAAATGACTTATCAGCTTTAATTCCATGCAGATAGTTTTCACCATTTATCACAAATTAAGGAAACGGTATAATTCAGTAAAAACACAGATGTCTTAACAGTTTAATTATTTCTGCAAAAATGAACAAGTCCTGAAAGTATTCCAAATAAATTAACATTTAGCACTTTTAAACATGAAAACATACAGTTTCTGAAAATAACTTTCCCTTTAAACCTTTCTCAAGGTGAATGGCATTCATCCAGTGTGCGAATGTGTGTGTTACATTCAGTGTTCAACTCAAGAATCAAAAGCTCCACAAAATGCTGCACAAATGACCACAAAGATTACATTCCCAAAGTTGAAAATATTCAAATACAAGTTTGTGGGCTCATTAGATTGCATCTTGAGAATGTTTTCAATCATTTTTTCCCCACACCATTTTATTTATCTAGTAAAAACAAGGGCTGCTCTTGAGATAAACAGAAGGTTAAATGGATGGCTAGAATAAAAGCTTCACCAGTGGCCTAAGCGTTGAGGCTTAAAGGCAGATAATACAGTGCATCCAACATAGCAATAATGGAAACCCCATTTAACAAATGTGAATGATTTAGTATAAGCTCTAATTTTTACTCTCCATACAGTCCAGGAATTCTTCCTCAATGGTGTTTTCAAGCCTCTTTAGTACAGTTTCTGAACTGAATGCTGGGTACTCTGCCACCGGGAAGTGAGGCATAGGCTCGCTGTAAGGCCTCTGGAAAGAACAGCAGAGAGTGCAAAAGAAAGGCACCAGCTGAGTAATGGACATTAAGCAGCGCTGAGTAAGAAGAGGGAACTCCAAACCCTCTGTTGTGGACTCCTCAGTCAGTCCGTTTAGTGCCTGGAAACAAACATTACTTGTATTTGTAAATCTTTAGAAGAGAATGTATCTAATGTCCTGTAAATGTACCCCATAGCGCTGTTGAATTCCTTCTAGTATTTTCACAACATGCGGCGTGCTCTCCTGCTCGCCCTCGATCAGAGCATTTTCTGGTCCACTGTAACGATTCACATCTACCTCCGGCACGAAAGCCCAGCGATACCTGCACCCGGGAAAAGATACGGAACAAAGTGCCAAAACATCAGTATAGTTACAATATTGATACAACATTTATGTTTCTTACATCTGAAACAGAGGAATCTTTTCAGTCGGAAAGGCCAAAGAAGTGTCCAGGAACTTGCAGGCCGACAAGTACATGTCCAACTCTGTCTGAGAAAAGTTCACTGGTCCATTCTTATCTCCACGGGTAGTTTTTGGCTGTCTATGATAAAGAAACAGGAATAAAGCATTACAGCATAACCATATTTTGGATTGGAATTGTAATGAAAAACGTACTTGGAGTTCTCCTTCTCTATGTGCAGAGTTTTCTCTAATCGTACAAATATGCGGATCTAAAACATTTGCAGATGTTTAAACTGTTTTTTTCTCCAAACAATAGTAACATTAAAATGAATATTTACCAGTTCAGTGACCATTATTGGCCAAAGAGAAGTAAGGTGTTGCGATGAGATACGTAGAAGAAGAACTCGGAACATGAGAAACATTTGAGCTGAAACCGCTGCACTGGGGTTCATCCGCAACGCTTCAGTGAGGCGCTCTACATGTAAACCATTGGTCATTTCATTTGTTCATTATTAACGACACATGACTTCATATTGTACTACCTTGTATCAGAGGCAGATAGAGATGGTACTGGTCAATTTCTCCACTGAACATAGCAAAGGCCTGTCGCTTCAGGAGCATAGGTTTCTGGTCTGCGCTGGTAAAGAGTTTCATAGAGCTGCTTTGCATACCTGCAGCCACACATGGGAGTGGAATTGTCCACAGTGGCCTCAAACAAATAATGTATTCTATTCAAGTCAACAAGTTATACATACCCATAAGGTCCTTGAACATGGTCTTCTCATGAGTCAGCAGGTGGTCAATAATCGATTTCCAACTGAAATCAGGAAAATTACTTTCAAATAGTTTTTGTAAACAGTTTTTTTCAATAAAGCTATCAGTTGTTGAACTTGTTTTTCAGATTAAGGAGCTGATGTGAAGCTAATGTTTATGCTCACCTGGGTGCACAAGAGGCTTCCATTGTGAAAAAGAGAGGATCCATAAAGAGCTCAAATACTTCTTTCTTCCAGGCTCGTTTGGTGTAAGCATAACCACTCAGACTGCTCAAGAGCTGAGCCCCGGCTTCAAAGCTTGGAATATTGTAAATGCTGTCAAAAGAGTAGTCAAGGTGAAGAAAGAATTAACAATTTCTTTTTTACAGACAAGTTATAAGCTATTAATACTTTCAACACTGCCCTCTGGTGGTCTTACAGGCCTTGCATTTGTTAAAACTTGCAAACTACCTGTGGTTTTTCAGATATGGAAAAACATAGTAAAGAAGACGGGAAATGAGAGGAACAGCCTTATCCTTCTCATCACTGCGATACACCATATCAAGAAGTGGAGATAAAATCTGAAATTACCAATAAATTAGTTATTTAACGCTATAACTAATAATTCATAACTAAAAGTGGCTAGAACCTACCTCCGCAAGCAGCACAAGAGCCTGAACACTGTAGACAGACGGTGCCGATGAGGACACCATTGTGCTCGCTTGTGCAACAGACTCTGATAATAATGTGAAGATGGTAAATGTTTTTAGACATTCATTTAATCATTTCTGAAACACATTTATCTCATTTTACCATTAAGATCCCCGTCCACATCTGCATCAGCTTCATCAGCTTCTTGGCACACTTGTGGCTGAACTTTGACTCCAAGGCTGCGACTGAGCCAACTCGTCTGCTCTAAAGATGAACCTGCTATCGCTCCAACTGCTTCAAGGATTCTCTGAGTCACCTCCTGCAGAGAAAATACATCCTGATTTATCAAAACGAAGTATACGTTCATCTTTTAAATAAATGAAATATCTCACTTGCAGATCTCTGGCATCTCTCTTGTTGTCGAGGTTGGGAAGTCTGTCAACAACTTCATTCAGGATCCTGCAAAGGCCAATGGAACAATGATTATTATTCATTCTTTTAAATGTTTTCTTTGTTCATTATGTGTGAATACAAACCCGAGCAGTAAGAAATGTCCTGGTGGAGTCAAGTTGAACTGTGCAGACTCTCTTAACAGAGTGAGGAGAGCAGCCACATTGTCCTGCAGCTCCTGAGACGATATGCTGCACAACAAACATCTATCTTTAGTGCTTGTTGCATTTTTCATTCAGATATTAGGTGATAGTGACTTCAGGAAAATACCTTTGAATAAAAGTGAAGCTGAACTGTAACATTGGAATGTCAACTAAGGCTGTCTTCTAAAAAAAAGAAAAAGAGTATATTAGTTAAATGGGAAGTTCAAGATCAAGTATTATACACACAGTAAGAACTCACTTGATCTCCTTTGATCTGATGGGGTTTTTTGACCACCTCTTTAGCCAAATGAATGATTGTGTCAGTGTTCAGAGAATGTAGTGATTTCACCAGATCCACTAAAGTTAGTCGAGGCTCACTAGCCACAGGAAGTACCTTCAAAAAATAGAAAGAGAAACCCTTTTAAAACAGGCATGTCCAACTCAGGCCTCTAAAATGATTATTATAACTTGTTTACATCATCTATTTTCTCAAGTAAACAACCAAATTTATCCCAACACATCATTAGACGTTTTATAGTTAAATAAAAACTGGATCAAATATAAAGTTAAACAAAAAAAAGTGTTTTGTATTTTAAACAAACAAAAATACCTCCATAATGTAAAAAACAATCATAAGAAAAGGAAATCCAGTCTCTTCTTTTGGCCTGTTCCTAGTCTTTTTATTCAGCCCCTGACCAAAATGAGTTTGACACCCCTGATATAAAACATGTCATGAATTCACGCACTTTGTTTTTGGGCCTCCGTTTTCCCTTCCTACTACTCCACACTGCTGCCACTGAGGCCATGAGCTGAGTGCCATACTGTCCAGTCAAAGGAAGTAGGAACTCAAGAATCCGCTGCCGTAGAATCTGTCCAGCAGAGAGAATGTATTAGCATGTACAAACTAAACTACACGGGTAGAGGCAAAAGCGCACCTTTGAGCTCTTGAAGTACACAGAGGCTGAAGTGTGTCTGCTCGGAGTTGAATCAAACATGCGCCTCTGGTTCTCCTCCTTCATCAGCACACCCCACAACAGAGCTGCGCTGCTCAGCATGTGGGGCAGGGACTCCAGCACCGCATTACGTGCATTGCGAATATCCACAGCCTCATATATGTGGGACTGCAATTAAACCAAAATCATTGTTTGCTACAGTGTGCATTCTTGATTTCAGATTTGAGGCATGTGTAGCTTTATTTTATTGTACTCACTTTTTTTGTATCCAGAAGACAGAAGTGTGTGATGGTGGTCAGACCTTCCAGAAGGGTCAGGACATAATCAGGAGCGATGTTTTCTTTTCTACAAGTACAAACAATGGCAGAATACTTGATATACTAAAACATCATCTAGATTTTGTCATTGGCAATTTTTGAAAAGTAAAATAGGTATTTTTCTACAACCCACCTTTGTAAAGTCTTTGCTCCATCGTGTTCATACAGCTTGACGAGCTCATCTAAGTTCTTGCAGATCTGACTGACAAAAGGAGTCACAATGATGCCCAGAGAGCGCCCCAGGTAGGGCAAAGAGGAGCACACCAGTGACACCCAGTGCGGATGCATGGCGTAACCGTACTGTGGCTGCAAAGCTCTCGCTGCGGCAGAGACAAACATTCCCTGGGCTGTGATTGGCTGATTCTGTATATACTGAGATGCTTTAATAGACTGCTGAAAGAGGACAGCCGTTTGCCATTCCCGTGTTAGTGGCGTGCTCGGTGTTGGAACTTCCCTAGCGTCTCCAGGCTGGCTAGCAACAATACCACTTGGACATACAAGACATTCAAGTACAATAAGAGACTGGAGCAGTTTTAGTAATGCCATTTGCAAAGGGTATTGCTCATGTGCTCCCCCTGAACCACCAAGATTGATTAAATTTTCTTCAGCCAAACCTCCATCCTCTCCAAGCAACTCAACAGCCTTCACTCCCCTCTCGCTTCCTCTCTGGCTGACATACATAGATGCGGACAGAGTAAGTAGGGCATATTGCTGCACTTTGGAATCAAGCAGTACTTTTCGGATCAGGTCGAGGGTGGGGCTGTTGTTTGCACGGGCCATACAGTGGAGCTGGTTCATAATCTGGGTCAGGACCTCCACGCTCCTAACTTGAACCTCTCTGTTTCCCTGCAGATCCTGAGGTCCCAAGCTGAGGTAGGAGGGGTAATGAGAGCGCAGCAAACTCAAGCACAATGAGACAAGCAGTTCTATGAGCAGGGAAGGCACGGTGGAGGGAGAGGAGCTGGGGGTCTGGAGAGAGCCATAAAAACATTTTCCATCCTGCGACTGTTGGTGACGTTGTAAAAGATTTGAAATGAGGTTTAAATGTGCAGCTGAGCTTGTGTCCAGAGAGGAAGCAGAAAGAGCATCTACCAGGTCGGAGTGGGCATTGCTTTTGAGTAAACTGTGCAACAATGTGAGGCCCTGGAGGAGGTAGGGCCATCCTCCTGACACAGGATACAGCAGCACATGGCGGAACAGCGAGTCGATGGCCTCCCTCTTGTCACGCTCCTGCTTTAGGAGACGAGATCTTGCCATTGCCTCCAGTTCCTGGTCTTCATCCTCGCTTGACAGTGAATCAGAAGCTTGTGTCCTCTCAGATTCCACCCTGTGCAGCCCATTGACCATGGCTCCCTCCTCACTGATGCGATAGACTGCAGAGCCAGAACTGGAGTTTTCTGTGGACACTTGTGCCCCACTGGTGTCGGCAGACTCAGTGTGTTCACTCACATCTTCATCATCCTGCTCTTCCTCCTCTTCAGTCCCTTCACTGTCACTTTGAGACAAAGGTAAAACTTCAGATTCTTTTGGCAAATCAGGACCACTGTCCAATTCCATCCAGAGGGACTCTCGATCAAGGATATTGTTTATGTTAAAAATTGTAACTTCAGTTGCCATTGTGTCTGTAGACGTTTTTGTTGAGCTCCGGCTTCTGCTGTTCAAGATCTTCAGGTTTCCTGTAAATATACTCTCCTGATCACATGCACATTCCACATTGTAAAAGTTTTATGTTTTGAACTTTTTTCTGTTACCGGCAGTAAGATTTTGTTTCACATTCTGGATACAGCACCGTTGAGTGGATGGGTGAAGAAGCAACAAGAGAACAGGCTCCAGGATTCTGATCACATCGTTAAGAGACAGAGCCCTGACCAACCAACAGTGAGCGGCGGCAGCGATGGAGCCATCTGTGCAGTTTAGGCTGTCCACTACCACACACAGCGATCTGACAAAGACAACATAAACAATCAAATATACAAGTATGTATATAATAAAAATAAATACATAATGTATTTTCACACCTATCGAATGAGCGATTGAGGGACAGAGATCTGCTGTTCTGGGTCTCTCTGGTTAGATGCCAAAGGACTGTGAAGCGGTGTAACGCCTCTAGTCTGACAGTCTGAGAAAAGCACACAGACCTCTCAGTCAGTGTCTCGTCACATGTATGCAGAGACTGGTTTTTCAGCCTTTATTTGCAGTACATCCCAAAAAGAATACCTTGTCTCGGTTTAGTAGTGCGTTGCAAATGATGTCTTCACATATTGATGAAGATGGAGCCAGACAGTGGAGCCTGAAGAAAAGATCCACGCAGGAAATGTGCTGTTCTTTGCGCTCTGTGTCCAGCTGCGACCACAGGACTTGGGACATCCGCTAAAATACAGAAAATTAGTCATTTTGTCTATAGATACTGGCAGATTACATGGATCTAAGACTGAGAAGGAATTTGGAGATAAAGGTTTCTGACCTGATAGAAATCGGTTTCTATCTCGATAGCTCTGAGGACCGCAGGGTAAACGGGCGGCTCTGTGACCATCTGTAGCCTACCACTCAGAGGATTGGAGTCTGAGGTTTGGTATCGCTTCTGTTTGTCCTGAATAACCAGTGCTAAAGACTGAGAATGGTTTATGAGTTCCAACAGCGTGGCCACAGCTGTGTGTTGGATGTAGTAGTCTCTTGACAGGCAGCAGAGTATCATCAATGATCTCAGCCACACTGGCAAATCTTCAACAATACAACCTACAGAAGACGAGAAACGCAGAGTAAAATCACTGAAGTCATATCTGTGTAGCATAACTTGATTATACTGACCGGAGTGACCAAACATGTCTGTGTAGAGAGTAAGTGTCTCCTCTTCACTTAGGTAGATCGGAAATGTAATGCATTCTAGTAGGAGATGACAAGAAGCTGTAAACGCCTGACGACAGTCTTCAGAAATGTCTCCTTTTCCTCTGGGCATATAACCCTCTCCCCAGTGCAGACAGCCATGAGACAAACGATCCCTTTTCTTTTTAAACTGTTCATCAGAGGCGGCTGTCTGCAGCTCCACTGAGGCAGCGTCATCAGTGGAGAATCGAGGTTTCAAAATATTTGAAACAAAGAGCCCAGCAAGTTTGTCTTTAATTTCTCTTCCAGGTGGACGGTTCTTTTGGTCCACAGGAGAAGGGGAAAGGGGCGGCTGGGACTCTTCCTCCGAATTGTGGATTTCTTCCACCTGAACAAGCAGGTATCTGCAATGTCAGAATGAAAAGTCATGTATCCGGTTATATAGTATCGTTAAATGACTTCACTTGTTTACCTGGTGCTTAAGAAAGCAAGAATGTCCTGAAGGCATGGGACAAAGCTGTGAACACTTCCACCTTTCCGCCACACTCTCTCGCTGTCTTTGATACTTTTATTTTCCTCAGTCTGCGTTCCAATCATCGGTGGCAAAAGTTGTTCTGAGGGTGATGCACTAATTCCCAGACCACTGTCTTCAGACCGGAGCGGTGCATAAACACCAGACTCTGCCTCATCTGCACTGTTTCTGTTGGAATTTGTGTCTCCGCACTGACCATTAAGATGACCGTTGGCAGCCTTTTCCCCATTGTCAGGAACGCTCTGTTAATGCAAAGAAACAACGTCAAAACAATTTGCCGCGTATGGTGTCAGAGAATTGACTTTTACATTCTTTGGCATAACACAAGTTAAGCCTAATATTGTCAAACTGGAGCCTTTTTAGCCAACATCTCATTACACCTGATGCTTGAAACACAATCACACTGTTCCCTTTTGAATGTGCACTATATTGACTTTCATTTCCCCTGAGGCCGCATTTATGGTAAATCAACTTCTTATTCTGCTTCCCTTTCCGTTGCAAAGATCTAGGGGTTGTGTAAACATGGAAAGTAAATAAAATACCCAACCTTGCTATTGTCACTCCTCTCTTGCATCTGGGAGAACATCTCTTGCGTGCTGGTCCCTGCCTCCCCGTCCATGTAAGACACAGGCATTTGGATCTTACTAAGAACTTTGAAGCAGGCCCGCAGACTTTGGGTGACATCCCCCAAACTCAGTGAGCAGATATTGCTCTGCAGCGCTCTCAACATTGTGCCCAACATTTCAGGCAGAAATTGGGACTGAATGTCGGCGTGCAACTCCTGTGTAAGAAATCAGAATTCATGGAATGCAAATACAAGGGGCGACTCAAAGACATTATAATAAAAATGTGGCAAATGTTATCTATACCATGGTCATTGAGGATTTCAAACTACTGTTATTTAATACTGTTTTCATGTTGAATTACAGGTTTATATCACTCCACCTGAGGCGTAACCATAGTAACACGCACACCATTGACGTCTGATGAAGATTTACGGACATTGTGTTTAATTTAAACTTTACACTTTGTAAAATAATAATAAGCGCACAAACAGTACACGGTGATGACGGAAGCGAGTCGCCAATATTATTCTATATTTCTAACATGTTATGAGTGTGTGTGAGTGTTTTGACGAATTGAATTAAACAATGTGGTGGTATGGTTTAAAGACACAGTCACGGCACATGAATGAGTATTTACCAAAGGTATAATGTCGAGCAGAAAGATAATGAGCTTAGACATCTCCGAGACGGATGTAGCAGGGTGACTGCAGTCTGGCATTGGAGGTTTTGGGGGGTCATCTTTGGAACTGGAAAATAGAATTAAAAACAGACTCCAAACCCTTAATACCTACAAATTATTACAAATATGTACCACACTGAAAGGAGAATATAATTTTTTAGTTCCAACAAATTGAGAAAATAAAAAAACAAGGCCAAGTAAAGCTTCTGTTCTCAAAGTGAATCATGAAGAATTTAATTCCTTTACTTTTGATTTAGTAAGAAAGATTTGAGAACTATTTCATTATTACATTATATGCTATGACCACAATAATACCATACAGTCTGCTCTCAAAAATAACCCTTCAGTGTTTAAGGAAGTGAAAGTTTTCTACTGTCATATCGTATCACAGTTGTTAGATGTGCTGTATTTAAAGTAGCCAGTAAGTTCCGTTTAGAAGAATGAAAATAGAGAAGAGAAAACAAAAAGATCTGTAGTTGTGGCTTTGCTGCATGCCTCACCTCAGGGCCGTACAGAAGCGACGTGTCATATATTCCCACAGATATTCACTGTTCATCGTGCTCATGAGCATATTCATCGTCTTAATAATCTCAGAGGCCTTCTTGTTTTCTTTTATCTTGCTGTTTTAGAAAGATGGAGAAAGCTTCAACATCAGTTTGCATTGTACAGTGCATGCATTAAGCAAATCGCTCCATCATTATCTGGCGCTCACCTGGCTAAGTGGTTGCCTGAAAGTCCTGAGCTGCTGATAGTTTCCTCACCAAGCATTTCTCTGCAGGAGCTGTAGAAGGCTCGAACCAACTCCAGTAAAACATTGCTCAAAACCAGCGGACCTAAGCAACAATAATATTTAGATGATACAACTACCGTACTATACATACAGAACAAATATAATATACATGGTAAGTGGTCCAAATCTTAAATGTAAAGGGCAAAATATCTTAAATAAAATACAAAACACGCACCTATTTCTGGTTTATCCAGGAGGCTCATCAGAATGCGAAACGGCCTCAGATACCCAACCACCTTCTCTGGGTCTGACTCCATGTCTTTTTGTTTTATAATATTAAACATTGCCTGGAAGATATCATTTTATTTTACTATACATTCAAACAAGCAGTAAAGCCAATTGTATTTGGCATTATTACCTGCACAAGGTAACTTTTAGAATATGTATTGAAGTAGAATGTTGTATGCTCCTCAACTGTTGTAGAAAGGGCTGGGTGAGGGGCAACCATGCCACCTTTAATATCTGTGCCTGAATAAAATAGCACATTACACATGTTGTAGTTATCACTGAACATACTCTACTAACTCAAATTTGTAATACCTAAAAGCCAGGCATAAAGGCGTCTGTTGAGGGACATGTCTCTGCGGAGAAGTGTGAGCAGTGCAGCGGAGACCAGGGACATCAAGGCTTCCACACTCATGGCAATACTGGCCTCAACCGGATTCTGAGCAACGAACAGCATGTGTTTTATGGCTTTGACAACATACTATAAAGCAATATGCTTTATTGAACTGGAACCATGAGGGACAGATGTGAAATAAAGGGCCTTTGATCATTTATAAAATATTATACACACCAGACATGTAGCAAAGGGGAAAAAGTAGAGCAGGACCTCTAGCATGTTTCTCTGGACAAGGACATTGGAATCTTGTAAAGAAAGACTCAATGACTTCACCTGAGTGGAGAATCAGAGGTCAGAAAACACGCACGCATACAGTTTCATTAATGGTTACTTACCACAAGATGGTGATCATAGCCCAGCATATACGTCTGCTGACTCAGGCACACCATGCGGTCAAAGTGAGTGACAATGAACACTGAAGCTGGAAGTCGAACCATTGGACTAACCAAAACACAACCCCAGAGTGCGCCGTAAAAAACCTGCTGTCCAACCAGCAGCGATAACTTCAACAGCAATGCATCAGTTCTGAATGAGAAACAATATGTTAATATTCATGAAAAGGCCTCTGTTGTCAAATTTACATTGAGAAAGGGAGGGATCTTTGCACCTGTCATACACCTCCAGACCTTCTTCAAGACCAGGCAGCAGTCCAGTTATGAAAGCTTGAAGGCTGGGAAGCAAGGCTCGTTGTATTGGTAAATAGTAACGCTCGTACAGAGCAAGAAGCACGGGCTTCACTGCCATGGCAGCGTGGCTCAGCAGAGGAAACAAGCCTGAGCTGAAAACCAAAAGCCAAGACATTAGTCGTGGTCCACCCTGAGCAGATAGACTAATGATGGACCTACCTGTAAATAAACAGATCTTTTGCAAGCCATTTGGTCCCAATGATTTTAAAGATGACCTCGTAGGTTTCAAGGGCCTTTAGATGAACCCCACTGGGGAGAGCTGGATGCAGACACTGTGCCAGACGCTTTCCTATGATTAGCCTCCTTGGAAGGAGGGAGTAACGAAGATTACTTTGTAATGCCTGTGCAAATAGAAACAATTAGGATAAATATAAGCAGTTAAGGCAAATGTCACTTGTTACTGCAGACACTCCAAAACAAATATCCTCATGCTACGTTGCATTGGCCAAAGGCATGATCCTCAAGATAGAACAAGATTGTGAAACTATGGAGTTATACACAGAGAAGTGAAACATGAATGCAGCTGAGATAAGGTAAACCTCCACTCAAATATATAAGTTTTACATTCAGACAAAATGGAATTGGGTTATTTAGCAGTAAAAAATACCTTGTTAAGCTTGCCCAAAGAGGAGATGAGATCTGCCCATTCTGTGGACGACTCAAAGTTCCGTAGTGCTTTTTCAATGACTGATGCATAATTCCTGTAGCGGTAGTCATTCATCAACTCTACTTCCTCGGGATCCATAATGAATTAGTATAATATCACCTTGTCCAACTGAAAAATCTGCAAAAAGAGGCACAGAACATAAGAACATAAACATCTGTACGCAAACAGCTCAACATTCCAGTTCCTCTGAGCCTGGTTCGGGTTTATATGTAAATAACATTATTTAATTAGAGCTGTGTCGTTGGTGAAGCACAAGCTGGCTGACGTACAAATGATCTCATTCAAGAGAAGTCTGTGTTTGCGTGATCGACTTGGTCTTTTTACTAAGGTGCAAACAACAACCAACAATAAACTGTTTTTTTCTGAGTGATCACATTTATAGTTTGCCCCTTTTCTTTTCAACACAGCTAAAATTGAGAGAATTTCACGCTGAAAGGTTTTTGTGGATGTTTTATTGAATTTGATGCAACTGATCAGTGCTGTTGTCTCGGCCAGAACTCCCATTAGGACTTCCACAGAAATGCACTCAAAAGGAAAGACCCATAGAGATTGAACAAGAAATCAATGTTGTAGCATAAAGAAGAAATGATCAATTATTGTTAATGTGATCAGATTGTAGTTCCAGTTCCTAATATGTTGACTGGCCAAACAAAATACTGTAAACAAATACCCTCATAATAAGTGCATGGACTGTAACTTTTCTGGTGGAGATTCATACACTATTTCCATGGACATAGTGACAGGCCAGATTTGTGGAGTGATTGTTATTTCTCTATGCATTTTGAAAATTGTAATTAGATATGAGAGAAAGGTTGATGTAGGGATGTACAGATCTGATATTCAGTATCGGTTTTGGGGGTCGATATGGGTATTTTGTAAGGATCAGATATTATCGGATTTGTTAAATATGAAGCCGATTTACACAACTTTTCAGTATGCTCACGCTTTACCGCTGCCGTACACTAAATACAATGTAAAACTCCCCTTTTGAATTTTGTATTTGGAATAAGATTCTGTATGCATGGTGAATTGTTGCTGCTGCTGCACCAGCAATTAAAAGCAGTACCTTCCTCTATTCTTTATTATTGTTTTGAGTTGATTTAGCACAAATGCCTTGTTGTGGTTGATTATTTTTGCTATCGGAGAGTTTACATAAACAGAGTTCACACACTGGTTAAGTACTGGTTTTTTGTGGTCCTTCAGTTATGTACCAGCTCTTTTCTTTTTGTTATACTTAATGTTGAGGGCAGCTTTTTCATAATTTTTCCTCTTTGATATTTCTTTTAGGTTAAGTTTATGATAAAGGTGAAATATTCTATACTGATTTGATTCTTACCTATGATCTAACTCAGTAGGTCTGTTTAAGCAAAAGCCAAACAATATTTTTGGTCATGTAATAATAATTAAAAAAAACACACATTAAAGTAATACTGGTTGCAAAATCTTTAATGCTTTGAAAATGTTAGAAAAAATTGGATCGTATTGGCAAAACAATATTTAAGAATATAGGGATCGGATCGGATAACAAAAAATCTGGATCGGTACATCCCTACGTTGATGTATATGAAGAGATGTAGGTGTCTGTGACGGGGCTCTGAGCAGAAAGTGACTGACATAGAGGACATTAGCGCGTACACTGTCCACACAGTACCGCACTGGACAAGGGAGATAACAGAAGGCTGCTGCACTGACCGTGAATACAGCATCAATAGCACTGTTATGTAAGAGGACCGCTCACACGCCATACTCATCCATACCTCACTAATGACCATGTATAATATGTTTTATACAACTACTATTTATGCATCTACCTAAAGAGCAAACATATGTAAAGCTGCGACAAATAACACGATTCTGCTACATTAAAATGACCAACGTTGCATCAATTTTAGATAATTGTAAGTTTCCCTAAATCAGTATTGAGCAGAGAAGCCACACTAGACATAATAATACAATTACAAGAGACAAGTCTTGAATACATAGCAATCAGGTGCATCAATGACTCACCAGCATAGCACACGAAGAGGCGCATCTATCCCGTCGAATTGATCCGAGTGTCGAAACAGAATCCAAGGTATGTTTTGATCAAATTTGACAGAATTCAATCAAATATGTCCCGAAGATGTTAAAAAAATACGTGTAATGGTCACAACAACAGTGCGCACAGGTTGACGAGGGCGGGAGGCTCAGCTGATCAGTGCTGGGAGGAAGGACAGCCCACTTCCTGGTAGAGGAGTGCGGCGTGTGTGAGAGAACTGGTGACTTGCTAATCTACTTCTAAAAGTAAGCCAAGAAGTCAAGACAAATTATAATTTGCATAGACGCAGGTCTGGAGCTATATAGGCAGTATTTGTTTCAGCAGTGTTGAAACAGTGTTGATCCAGTGGAGACACTACCCCCGGGCGGTGGTACGGTCCAGGATGTGCAGCCTTAACGAACCTCTCACCTCTCTGTCAGATATTTGGGCCCTGTGTCTCAAGAGATTTGATCCATATGGATCTATTAGGTACACAGTACACATGAGGGGGGATGATTAGACACACTAAGAACCATTGAACTGCCACAAGATAATAATACAGTGGACTTATTTTTGTTGTTTTCTCGATGTGTCAGTAGATGGCGCTATAGTACAGACATGCTCACAGAGCGTTTTCTAGATCCATGACTTGACTGCGCAAATACACTAATCTCCAAAGATCTGTGTCAATATTAATGTAGGAGCTATTTGTTTTGTGTGCTGAATGTATTTAATGTATTTGGATTTTTCTCTATATTTAGTAGATTTTAGCCAATTTTTTAGTTTTTGGTCATTTAGATATTTTTGTAGAGGAGATTATATTGCCCCTCAAATTATAATTATATTATATATATTATAATTATAAGTTACAATTGTGAGGGGCGACAGTAGCTCAGTTGGTAGAGCATTAGCTCTGGGTTCAATTCCCACCTCTACACCTTCTCCACCGACTCCCACTGATGACTGCTGTCGTTGTGTCCTTGGGCAAGACACTTAACCCCACTTTGCCCACTGAAAGATCAAGGCTATGCTCACAGTTAGAGAGCAGCCGTCCTCCTGTGGACTCACCACCTGCAGAGGATCAGTGAGGGGCTGGTGCTATGAGACTTGGGTGGCATCTCTGATTGCCACCCCCCTGACCCAGAAATGGATTAAAGGGTAGAGGATAGATAGATGGATGGATGGAGATTATATTGGGTTTAGTTTAGTTGAGTGGCACCGATGTGGGCAGTACAGGGAGGGCCTTCGCGTTTAGGAAGGCCAATGGTTTTTTAACAGTTAGAGTTGATGCAGCCTACAAATTTATATAAACTTTATACTTTTTAAAAGAAACTTTGTTTGTTAAATTGACTGTGTAAACCACATACCCACTGAGTTTGTTTGGTCTTAAGATTTAGTTTGATAGTTTATTTGACGTATAGTCACTAAAATTAATACGTTATCACAGATCTCACAGATTTAAAGAACAGTTGGAATAAAGTACAAACAATATGTATAGCTGTACATATATTTAGTAAATAAAATGTACCCGGACAGATTAAATATCTGATTAAGTGAATTGGCTGAGTACATGAATGGTAACATTGGGAGTGAGGGTCAGATTGTAAGTTCTAAAAACACTAACTTACACAAACTTTCACTTGAATATAGACAACGTATTTATTGTAGAAAGAGCAGGTATCGCACACCAAAAAAATCATTAATGAAGTGCAAATGTGAGAATCAAAATAAGTGGGAGGCTTATTTGCAGGCATTTGAGCACCTGGGCTGGCAACCACTTTGTATTTTGTGGTCAAAAGAAAAAGAAAAACATGATCTGGTGAAGGCATAAAGCCAAAACGTCATGAATAAATAAGATTTTGGACATCTGAGTGTGTAATGCTACCCTGTCTAAACATGTTTTATTAACACATAACTTGTTTTTTCTTGTGGGAGCCGACTATCCCTCATCAACAAAGCCCACTTCCACTACATTATAATATCATACACGTATCAAACACATATTGATAACCTACACTGTTAAATGTCTATAATTGTATAAAGATGTTTTATGCATGCCTTTATGACTTTTTCACTATTTTTAAGTGCTTGTTTGAAGGAATAACAACATCCTGATTACATGCTGAGACTAGAAGGGCCTTTAAAGCTTGGGTGGCATCTGACAGACCCAAGAGTGATCCTGTATTTGAGTATATGAAGAAAGCAAATGCAAACTGTAAATATGCCCTACGATTTATTAGAAGGAGAGAGAATAGCCTCAAGGCAGACTCCTTGGCAAGGAAACTACAAAGCAATAGTCCCACAGATTGTCTTTTTGTTGTTGTTCTTGTTGTTGTATGTCTTCTAATATGGAGCTTTTACTCTTGTGTCCGAAAAAAAGTATTGAATTGAAAAATTGAATTGAATTTATTTATATATTGTCTTTCAGAGACCAGAGTCACAAAGCGCTTTACCGTTGTTGTACTCGGACATGATGTGGATATGGTTTCGTTTGGACATTAAGCAAGTTTAGGTTCATAATAATTTACATAATTTATAATGGTGAATGCATCTAAACATTTGTGTGAGTACTCGCAGCAAGAAGGGTTTGACACGTGGGTAAACTGTCTGCATATGTTTCTTTCGGGTGCTCCACTTACCCCAGGGCAGCTGTGGCTCTAATAGTCTTACCACCACTGTATGATTGCAACTTATGCCATATCTAAAATATGACATACTTATACAAGCTACTAAGTGCCAATGCAGGTGCCAACAATGACAATGAAAATAGCTTCAAATGTCTAAAAACCATTAGACTGTGGAATGAAAGAACATAAATTAGTCCCAAAAATAAAATTGAGCTCTCTTATTTCAAAGTGGTTTGAATTGGCAAATTCCAGAGGAATTATTACATTGGCATATAAATGTATAAACTTACAACCATAAAGAACATATGTGGAGAAATAAGAAAATCCAAACCATTCTTGTACCAGAGTATGGCGTAATACTTTATATTTGCATTTTAATATCAAGAATACTCATGCGCATCTCTAACGATAGGGGGCACTCGTGTAGCACATTTCTGCGCAAAGATTCGTGGGAAATGCAGTTTCTCACGAATGGAAATTTACAACATTTATTTCTCGAACATGGAATGGAAATTTCCCGATTCCCTCCCACTATCTCACGAGCTGTGACTTTTGTTGATTGAACTAATCTTTGTTTACGACAGAGCGTTGGCCACATGCATAACACAATGCAATATGGGCTACAATGCCTGTCTTTAGTTGACAAAAATTACATAGATATTATGGGGTATTTCCAAAATACTTTTGTTTGGAAACACATTGAAGATCTGACAAATTAACACATGTTACTGATTAATCCTTAATGTTCTCAGTTATTCTAATGAACTAAATCTAAGTTTGATCGTTTTGCAGAACCTAATATTCATACTTACGGTCTTTGCCTGTGACGCACTATGACAATGATACCAACTTATCATGGGAACACGTGTTGGGGGCGTGGACCTGGCGTCAGGAGAGAGAAGTCCATCAACCCTTCGTCACACCTCTCCCAAACATCCACAACTCCCAGAGACAGAAGATAAAACTCCAAGTGTCCTCAACCCGGGATCTGATCTACCCACCAGCCGAGGTTCTGCCGAGCTTCCCTGGATCGCCAAGGAGGTCGCCGCTTCCTGCATCATTCGTTTTGGGGCGTGGATGTTGTAGCATCTCTTGTATCTGCTAGTCCGATATAAATGGTATATGTTTTACCTTGAAATACAAATAACTATTGCTCTGCTTTAGGCGTGAAAGACTGCATGAGTATAGATTGTGATGCGTGTGTTTTGACGGAGCGCCTGTGTCTTTGCACAGCGGTCATGCTAGACGGGGAGGAGAGCTTTCCCTTTTCGTGACAGAGTAACGTTTTGCTATTATTTTTACCCAAAGCAGGGAAATGACTCTTCTTGCTAAACACTGACAAACTTCAAGCACGTATAACTTTGATTTTAAGTTACAGTAAGTACGCTGCTGATCTATCTGCTACATCCGGAATGAATGACTTCTAGACATTTCCTTTATCAGCTCTACATACCTCATTACTTATCCCCGGAGCCTGACGATAATCTCTTCTACTGATTCTGGAAAAGTCTCTGATAACATGTGTGATGTCCTATTTGAAATTGAAAACGAAGGCATCGTTATTTTAATTGTTATTAAATTTAAAAACAATTGGTAGGCCTATAATTTTATTATGCACTGCGAGCTGAAATCTTAAAATACAACATTTGAGAGTAACTGCAAACAATATTTTCCCATGTATTTTTCCATTTTTAAGCAATTATTATTATGATGAAGTGTTATTGTTGTAAAATATGTTTTCATAAGTTGTGCACCATACAGTAAATTAGTTGCAAATGCTTTGTGCATTTGGCATTTCTCTTTATGTGGGCAACCTTTGAATTGCTGGTTTAGTTGTTGCTTGTTTGTGATTCAAGTATGAAAGGATTTGACATAGCTAATGGTGTTTTTTTTCTATATTTTTGCTGTCTTGCAGGAAAGTAAATTCTAGGTTTTTCTAAGCCAGATTCCCGCAGCGTCTGCTATATCTAGGATCGACCTCTGTCCCAGTGGATTGTGTCTTCTGAAGCAAACAGTGACGGAGAACACTACTGCTTCTGTTCCCTGCGTAAACAAGCACAATTTTCCTTGAAATATTGGATAACATATATTCAAGCATACAATGGCTCCTGGAATGGAAGCTGCAGACATAGCGGTGGTGGCACTGTACTTTGTTTTGGTTTTACTCATCGGATTCTTTGCCACGTGGAAAGCCAACCGGAGTACTGTTAGTGGCTACTTCCTGGCAGGACGGTCTATGACGTGGATAGTCATTGGGGCATCACTGTTTGTCAGTAACATTGGCAGTGAGCACTTCATAGGCCTGGCTGGATCAGGAGCTGCCAGTGGCTTTGCTGTTGGAGCATGGGAGTTTAACGCTCTCTTACTTCTGCAGCTGCTGGGCTGGGTGTTCATCCCAGTATATATTCACTCTGGAGTTTATACTATGCCAGAATACCTTTCCAAACGCTACGGAGGCAACAGACTCAAAGTGTACTTTGCTTTTTTGTCCATTATGCTCTATATTTTCACGAAGTTGTCAGTTGACTTGTATGCCGGAGCCCTTTTCATCCAGGAGTCACTGGGATGGAACTTGTATGTATCTATAGGTTTACTTATCAGTATGACTGCTCTGCTAACTGTGACTGGAGGGCTGGTGGCAGTCCTCTATACAGATGCTCTACAGGCAGTGTTAATGGTTGGAGGAGCACTTACATTAACCATCATGTGTTTAATCAAAGTTGGTGGGCTTGAGGGCGTTCGAACCAAGTACATGCAGGCAGTACCTAATGTTTCTTCTATTATGGCTGCTGGAAACTACACCTACTCCCCTTCCTGCCATATTCATCCAAAGCCTGACTCTTTGCGCATCCTCCGTGGCCCACTTGATGAAGACATCCCATGGCCTGGTTTCATACTTGGACAAACACCTGCTTCTATTTGGTACTGGTGTGCTGACCAGGTTATTGTTCAGAGAGTACTTGCTGCCAAAAACATTGCACATGCCAAGGGTGCCACACTCATGGCAGGCTTTCTTAAGATCCTGCCCATGTTTCTTATAGTCATTCCTGGTATGGTTTCACGCATACTGTTTGCTGACGAAATCGCATGTATTGGACCAGAGCATTGTATGGCTGTGTGTGGCTCCAGCGCTGGATGTTCCAACATTGCTTATCCACGTCTAGTCATGGCTATCATGCCCGTGGGTCTCCGTGGACTAATGATGGCTGTCATGATAGCGGCATTGATGAGCGATCTTGACTCAATATTTAATAGTGCAAGCACCATCTTCACCTTGGATATTTATCAATCTGTCCGGAAGAGGGCATCTCAGCGTGAGCTTCTGGTGGTGGGACGCTTGTTTGTTGTATTTATGGTAGGCATTAGTGTTACCTGGGTACCAGTCATTATAGGAATGCAAGGAGGACAGACGTATCTTTATATTCAGGAAGTTGCTGGTTACCTCACTCCACCGATTGCAGCCCTATTCTTGTTGGGTGTCTTCTGGAAACGGTGTAATGAAAAGGGAGCGTTTTGGGGTGGCATGACTGGGTTTGTACTGGGGACTCTTCGACTAATCCTAGCTTTTATTTACCGTGCAGGCCGCTGTGACCAGCCTGACACCAGGCCATTCCTCATTACTCATGTACACTACATGTATGTGGCAGCGGTACTCTTCTGGACGTCAGGGTTTGTGGCTGTAGTTGTTAGTCTGTGCACCTCTCCACCTGATGAGGAGCATATTAGAACGACTACAATCTGGGGCCTGCGTAAACTTCAAAAACACGCAGTACAAGACAGAGAGGAGATTTACAAGCTGACCCAGGGCAGCCAGTGCAACAGCAGCAGTGGTGGTCCCTGTAAAGTGCCTCTAGACCAGGGGTGTCATTCATACGGCCCGTGGGCCGGAACCGGCCCGCCAAGAGATTTGACACGGCCCGCGGCTCATTTATGTAAAAATATAATTATAATACATTTTAAAAAGCCGCTCCGCGACGCGAGGCGACGCCTCAGCGCCGCGCTCAGGGGTGAGTCCAGTGCGTCTGTAGTGGCTCCACCAGAGCGGTGCTCGAGGAATAACATCTTAAACTACAAGACTCGGCGAAAAATACGGCACTTTGAGCGGAGAAAACAGAAGATAAACATGTCTGGCCCTGAAGACACAGCAGTCTGTTTGTGCCCAGAGCGAGAGGTTAGTTCTGCTGCTGTAAAGGGAAGCTACCTGTGCTAACAACATTAGCATTAGCATCGCAGCCGCACAGTGAGAGAGAGTTTGTTAAAACTCTCACAGGCTGCAGACATGGTCTGAGAAACCACTCGCTTTTACCAACATGTTGCCATCGATAAGAGACTGATGTTACTGATGTCACATATTCATTTGTGGTGTTACTGAAACTATCAGAGGAGTTTTGAGCGCTGCTGCTGGTACTGCTGCTGGTTCTGCTGTTGTTGCTGGTGTGTTGGACAGTGTGGACGGGTACCGATGGTAAAAACAGGTGTAGTGACAAAGCTGCAAATGGAGGTGATGATTTTTGGACATTTGACTGTATTTTACACAGAGACACTGCTGCAGTCGTTAAGAATGGATCACGTTATGGAAGTTGTTTTATTCATTTCAAGTGAATCATGGTCAGTTTGATGCTTTCTCTGTGATAATAACATAACCATGGACCTTACCACACTGAAGATGGTTAATGTGATAATAACATAACCATGGACCTTACACACTGAAGATGGTTAATGTGATAATAACATAACCATGGACCTTACCACACTGAAGATGGTTAATGTGATAATAACATAACCATGGACCTTACCACACTGAAGATGGTTAATGTGATAATAACATAACCATGGACCTTACCACACTGAAGATGGTTAATGTGATAATAACATAACCATGGACCTTACACACTGAAGATGGTTAATGTGATAATAACATAACCATGGACCGTACCACACTGAAGATGGTTAATGTGATAATAACATAACCATAGACCTTACCACACTGAAGATGGTTAATGTGATAATAACATAACCATGGACCTTACCACACTGAAGATGGTTAAGCTGAGGTGCTGTGTTAAAGTGCTTTTTTCTGTCTACCTACTTTACCTTTGTGAGCAAGTTTTCTCTGTAATGAGCCTTAAAACAAAGCTAACATACAAATATTAATATACATATTGTGAAATATCATTTTCAATGTAATATTGTAAATACATTACATTATTTGTACTATGGAAAACTCACTGTTACATTTAAGTTTGTAACAGAAAACTGAGTATTAAAGGACAGTGTTTTAAAGGAAGTTTTAAATAAATGTGTTTATGTGCAAAAAGTTGGATTTTGTACCGTTTTTTGGATATTTTTGTAGAGCATCTCCTGGTCCGGCCCACTTGAGATCAGATTAGGTTGTATGTGGCCCCCGGACCAAAATGAGTTTGACACCCCTGCTCTAGACGGTACAAAACAAATGTGTCTGGATGGGGCGGATCTTAAACTCCTCGTTCCAACCTCTGAGCATGACTCCTCTCCAAGTACAGAAGGGTCCCCTGTAAACTCTGCTGAAGATCATTGTGGAAACAGAAAGACTCTGACAGGATTCGAGGACAGGAAGACGAGTTGGTGCATAAGCGTTCTGGGCTGTATTTGTGGATGCAAAGATGAACCTGAAGGAAAACTGAGTTCCGGTAATCAGGAAAAAGTAATGCAGGATGAAACTAGAAATAAACAAGAACTATTGTATGAACCCCCTAGAGTGAAGCTTCTTCTCAACATGGGCCTGGTGTGCGTCTGCTGTGTGGGCATCTTCCTGTTTGTTTATTTCTCACTTTAGTTATGCTTTTGCAAGAGAATGGCACTGTTCCACACAGTTGAACATATATATTTGAGAAGCACTGTCTGTATTATTTCCATCTCTTCATGTGCCTCTAATTGGGATTAATTATTTTTTTGGTGTTCATTCAAAATGTCTACTTTTTAAGATTGTTTTAATTGAATTCCTTATATAGCTTTTTGAACATATGCTTTTGTTCTGTTGTATTCACTCATCATGTAATTAGCGTAGTTACCATTGCAGCATTTCCATTCCAGTGATGAAAAATCATATTTTAGAGTGAATCTTTTTGCTGTGATATTTTGTTTTATTAGAAAAGAGACATGATCAAATGTTTGAATCCAACTAAAATGTACTGTATTTTTTTCAGTGCATCAGTACATTCTGCCATGTGTTTCCTGTTTCTTTAGCACTTCAGTCTGTGTGTGTGTGTGTGTGTGTGTTTCATACTTTTGCCAATTGTGTCTTAATGAAAGAGATGTGGAGGAGTGCGGCACAGAATGTAAAACTATATATGGGTTTTAATGTTTGATTAAAAAAAAGAAGTTCAATTGCAAAAAAATGTATATTGTTAGTTGGATATAAAATGGTCAACTGTGTCAGGGACATTGTATCCATTTTCTGATATGACCAAATATGTGTTTTATATACTTTAAGTTAGAAATTAGGTTCATTTCAATTTCTTTTACAATAATTAGTTTACACTGTACCAATGTACAAATTGTTCAACTGGTCTAAATAAAGTGCATTTGTTGGAGTTTCCAAAGTGACATAAACGATGCATAATATTCAAATGATATTAATAAAAGTCTTCTGTTAAAAGGTTAAAATATTTATTTTTATGTAAATTGTTTTGAATAAATATTTAATTAACAATTGGATTCACACTTTTTCTTTTATAATTAAACAATGTTGCCATCTTATAAAAAGATAAAAGATGGTATCTTATGCTACAATAGTTAAAATCCTCATTAGCACATGTGTGTTTCTGATCAGGATTACATAAAGCCCTAAAGGTTTTAATCAGGTCAGACTGAGAGAAGGATTGGTCAAATCCAGTAAAAATGCAATAGTCCAGTCTTGAGATTACAAAATCAAAACATTTTGAATAAAAATGACCCAAGTCTAATCTTGTCCGATCACGCATGATCAGTATAAAAGCATGACTCAGTGGAAGGCGCCATAGCAACCAGCATAGAATCTGAGCATTTGTGGACGTGACTTTAGTCGACATTTCTGTTTTGACGACAGGATGATGTTCAGGAGAATTAAGTGGAGTTGGATTTTTCTTGAATTATTGATAATGTTACAATCTCTCACATAAAAAGCCCTCTTTTATGTGAGAGATTGTTTGTAACTATTGAGTAAGACTTTGCAGAACAGGAGACGCTCTCAGAGGATAATACCTATCAAAGATGTTGTCTTAGTAAATACTGAAATTGAATCCGTGCTATTCACACACACCATCCCTTGTCTTTGTGGAAGACTACAGGCATTTGTGCTATGCTTTGTTCATTGTGTTTGTTTTTTTTGACTGACTGAATTTTGAACAATAGCCTTATATACACAGCTCTTTGTGTTGAGAGAATCATGTTGCTTTTTTTTTTATGAAAAAAAAAAAATCTGTGAAAACATGTTATAGTGCAGGGGTGTCAAACCGGTTCCAGAAAAGGCACATAATTTCCTCAAATCTTCAGGTTAAAACTGGACTCACCTGAGGAACAGGTTTGGCACCCCTGGTATAGTTATAAATGTCAGCCAATGTCAGCATTATTTGTATAGCACATGTACAAAATAAAAGAAAACAGCATAGAATACATAAAAATACATGTAAAAAGTAAAATGGTAAGTTGGTGTTAAAAGCCAAGGCATAAAAATGTGTCTTTAGACTAGATTTGAAAACCGAGGTAGACTGTTCCACAGTTTGGGGGCAGCAACAGCAAAGGAACGGTCTCCTCTAGTTTTTAGACGAGACCTTGGGCACGTTCAACAACAGAAGGTTTTTGGACCTCACTGATCTGACAGGAGCATACAGAGATAACAGCTCCGACCGGTATGCAGGGGCCAAACTATTTTAACATTTAAAAACAAGCATTAGAATCTTAAAGTCAACCCTGAATGTGTCAGGTAGCCAGTGAAGTGAGCCCAGCACGGGGGTGATGTGCTCTCTTTTACGCGTCCCTGTGATGAAGCGAGCAGCAGATTTATGAGCTGAGGTCCAGGCCACAGTATCAATCAATCAATCAAAGTTTATTTGTAGAGCGCCTTTCATACACATGGCAACACAAAGCGCTTCACAGTCCACATCACAAATCATCACATAAAACAAACACCAGAATCACAATTAAAACATTAAAATCACACAAAAGATTAAAACACAATTAAAACATTAAAATCACACAAAAGAATAAAACCATTAAAACTTTCAAAATTACACAAGAAATTTAAAAAAATAAATAAATGACAGCAGTGCATTAAAAATGGAGATAAAATCCTTCAGTTGTATGCACAGGCAAACAGAACAGTCTTTAACCTGGATTTGAACATTGACAGAGTAGACGCCTCCCTCACATTTTCAGGGAGATTGTTCCAGATCTTAGCTGCATGGATCTGAAACGCAGCCTCCCCATGTTTGGTTCTCACTCTGGGCACCAGCAGGAGGCCCAGTCCCTGTGCTCCTCAGAGTCCGGGCCGGTTCATATGACACCAACATGTCACTAATGTATTCTGGTGCAAGGCCATGGAGAGACTTGTACACAAGCAGAGCCGTTTTAAAATCTATTCTTTGAGCCACAGGAAGCCAGTGCAGAGACCTGAGGACCGGACTAATATGGTCATACTTCCTGGTTCCTGTCAGGACTCTAGCTGCTGCATTTTGGATGTACTGCAGCTGCTTACAGGTCTGTTTGGACAGACCTGTAAGCAGGCCATTGCAGTAGTCTAGCCTGCTGGAGACAAATGCATGGACAAGAATCTCCAAGTCTGCCCTGGACACTATATTTCTAACTTTGGCAATGTTCTTCAGATGGTAAAAAGCTGTTGATGTTATTGATTTTATGTGGCTATTGAAATTTAGGTCTGAGTCCAGTATTACCCCCAAATTTCTGACCTTGTCTGAAGGAAGTAGGGAGAGAGACTGAAGTTGACAAATGACGCCCTCTCTTTGTTTCTGGGGACCAAAGACAATGATTTCGGTTTTGTCTGTATTTAGCTGGAGGAAATTATTTTGCATCCAGTCACTGATCTGTTGGATACAGTGAAGGAGCAAATCCAGTGGTCCATGTTCTCCTGCAGTCAGTGAGACATAGATCTGAGTGTCGTCAGCGTAATTGTGGTAGGACACTTTGTTTCTTTGTATTAACTGACCTAACGGCAGCATGTAGAGATTAAATAGGAGAGGTCCCAGGATCGACCCCTGTGGTACACCACAGGTCAGGGCCACATCATCTGAGACGCAGTCTCCAATCTCCACAGAGTACTTCCTATCCTCCAGGTAAGACCTAAACCAGTCTAGGGCTGTGCCAGTGACACCAGCCCAGTCCTCCAGTCTCTGCATGAGGATCTCATGGTCGACAGTGTCGAACGCGGCACTAAGATCTAACATGACCAAAACTGTGACTTTACCTGCATCAGTGTGAAGTCGAATGTCGTTTGTTACCTTCACTAGAGCGGTCTCAGTGCTGTGGTGGGGTCTAAACCCAGACTGGAACATATCAAAAGAATTATTCATTGTTAAAAATTCAGTAAGTTGTTGGGAGGCCACTTTTTCAAGAATTTTTCCAATAAATGGCAGATTCGATATGGGGCGATAATTTTGAAGTCCCGCAGGATCCAGACTGCTCTTTTTTAGGAGAGGTCTTATGACTGCTGTTTTTAGGGCCATAGGAAATGTTCCTGACGACAGAGACATGTTTACTATTTGTGTCAGTGAAGGTAACAAACTGCTCAGGACGGACTTCAGAAATTTAGAGGGCAATATATCCAGGCTACATGTGGAGGAGCTCAGACTCATGATTATCTTTTTGACAGTTTCAGTATCCACAGGTGCAAAGTGAGTTAGCTCAGAAAGCTTCTCTGGCTGTTGCATTGTTATACGTGCTGTGGAGGTGATAGTGTTTTTGATTCCTTGTACTTTGTCATCGAAAAACTGTGCGAACTCATTACACCTAGATTTAGAGGAAAATTCTAGGGGCAACTTTACAGGGGGGTTCGTTAATCTACCAACTGTTGAAAACATAACACGAAAATTGTTACTGCAACCTCCAATAATGTCAGAAAAATACATTTCTCTTGTTCTACGTAGAACCCGGTTAAATTCACCCAACTCATCTTTAAAGATTTCATAATCGCCCTGGAAATTGGACTTTCGCCACTTCCGTTCGGCCCTCCGGCACTCTTGCTTCTGTGCCCTAACCGAGTCTGCCTTAGTCCATGGGGCCTTTTTCTTACTGGTAACTATTTTAACCGTCACAGGAGCAATGGCGTCCAGAACAGTCAGAACACTGGTGGTGACAGAGTTATACAATTCATCAACAGTAGAGCATGGAGTTTTCTCAAAATTTAGCATTCCCATGAACAGTTCACTTGTGTTTTCATGTATGTGTCTTCTTCTAACAGTTGTAAATTCAGCTGGTGGTTTGCTAGCAAAACACATGTCAAAAAATACACAGAAATGATCTGACAAAGCAACATCAACTACATTAACATTTGATACATTAACCCCCTTTGTAATTAGCAGGTCAAGAGTGTGCCCCCTGCTGTGGGTGGGGCCACTCACGTGCTGAATGAAACCAAAGGTCTCAAATACAGAAGCCAGCTCCTTTGCATTTCTGTCATCAACATTATCAACATGTACATTAAAATCACCTGTAATAACTAAACTATCAAAATCTGTGCACACGAATGAAAGTAGTTCAGTAAAATGGTCAATAAAATCGCAACATGACTGTGGTGGCCTGTACAGGACAATGAAAAGAGTAGAAGATTGCTTTTGTTCCATTTTAAAAGAAATATACTCAAACGATGAAAAATTTCCAAGGGGCATTCTATGGGAGACAAAGTGCTCTCTAAAAACTGCAGCTATGCCTCCCCCCCTTTTGTTTTCTCGTATTTCGGATTCGAATTTAAAATTGGGTGGTGTTGCTTCTATTAGAACTGCATTTCCTGTATTTTGGTCCAGCCATGTTTCAGCCATAAGCATAAAATCAAGATCATAAGAAGTGATAAAATTATTAATTAAAAATGATTTGTTACATAGAGATCTGACATTAAGCATAGCAAGTTTAAAAATAACGTCAGAGTCGATTAATGTGGTTGATTGATTTCTACAGGGAACAGAAATTAGATTTGCAGAGTTGGACCGTCTAACTGCTGTCCTGTTTTGATTTCGTTTTTTAGAATTTAAAAACATTTTTGAGCTGGTGCGAGGAACACACACAGTCTCAATTGGCCTAAAATGTGAAAACCCTTGTTGTTCTTTAGCTCCCAGAGTCAGAAGGGAGTCAGCACAGTTCAGTGTTTGGACTGGTAATACACTGCCAGACGGACAGGGAGCAGTGTTTGCACCGTTGTACTCACCCGGTGCTGGTGAGCAGGAGGCGGGGGAGTGCGGTGGGGTCCGAGGGGGCTCAGATGTAAACAGTCACGCCCCCCTCGGGGAACGCTGAACAACATAACGTATGTAATCCATCAACAGGCTGCTACCGTATCTGTTTGGGTGTAATCCGTCTGGACGATAGGCTTCGTTACGTTTCCAGAAAAGGGCAAAGTTATTCACAAAGACAAAGTTAAAAGAGCTGCATGTAGCCTGGAGCCACACATGCAGCGCCACAACACGACTGTAGAGGCAGTCACCTCTGTTTACAGTCTGGATTGGACCAGAAATAAAAACAGATAGTCCGGAGGATTGAAGGAGGTGGAACAGATCCATAAAATGTTTCTTCGTGACTTCTGACTGCTGAAGTTTCATGTCGTTAATTCCCACATGCACGACTACCTTGGAAACGGTATCAGGCAGGGACTGAAGCAGAGGAGGGAGACGTATGAGCAGGTCTGGTACAGTAGCTCCGGGAATACAGCGAGTGACCGCGTTAAAGAAGCGGACGTGTCTCACGATGGAATCTCCAATAATCAGAGTGGTCGGGGCGAAGAGTGGCCTCGGAGAAGGAGCTCGGTGGACGGAACCAGCGGGTTCACCCGAAGCAGGACCCGAGCCTGAGCGCCGCTGAACACATGGAGAGGAGGAGCGGGGGTGCTGACTCTCAGCTACAGGCGACCCACGCTGTGTGCTCGGGGACGCTGGAGCGGTGAGAGGGGCTGGCTCTGGGCGCTGCTGCTGACCCGGTGGAGGTGAGCGGTGGTGATGATGGCTCGCTACCCCAGTCTGAGGCTGCTGCACTGGGGTCAAAGAAGGGGAACAGGCCAACATGGCTGGTGGACCGCTCTTTCGCCTGAGGACTGCTTCCTTTAGGAGCGTTTTCCTCGCAGTGGACTTGGATCCTCGAGCAGTAGAGTACGCTGCAGTGTCCAGGGATTCTGCTGAGGGGGCCGGGATGTCGGTGGAGAGGGCTGCATAGCGGTTTGCCAGACTCAGGACATGGGCCACGGCGCAGGATGGCTCCTCGGAATCCGCGGGCTCGTTATTCGGAACCGGGCGCTTAGGTGTAGAACAGGAGGGTCCGGAGCTGACGGATCTCTCCCACACGACAGTGTCACAATATGCAGCGCTCAGTGACATCAGCCGTGAGTGCTGCCCACCAGCGACTTCAAAAAGTTTGGATACTAGAGATTGTTTCTCATTCAACTCTGCGGTGAGACGAAGGACTTCTTTTCGTAGATCTGCAATGGTGGCACGGTCGCTCTCACGGAGCTCCAAGGTGAGGCGACTAATATTGTGCATGTTTGAGCCAATTTCATTGTCACTTTCCATGTCCTCGTTAGCTTGTGTTAGCCTCTGTGCTACTAGTGGGTTTCAGTCGGGACTAAGTGCTATTTGCTGAAACCACTGAATTAAAAAGATAAAACACTCAGATATATTAAAAAACTGAACAGTAAAAACGCGCTAAAAAGTTGTTAAAAGTTTACTAAAAAGGTGCACAGAGCAGCCCTGCAGTACTGCTTACTTTGACCTGGCAGTACAGCGAGTTACAATAAACTAACCTAGATTAAATAAAAAGGTGGATAATTTGCTCAGTGGAGTAATTCATCCAGAGCCCGTGCACCAGTAAGTCACATGCTCTCTATCTCCTGAGTTGGCGGCAGTGACCTGAGCGTTTAACTAACTGCATTTAAAAAGACCATGGTGATATCTCTTTGAATATGCTCACTAACAAGTACACAAACTGTTAAATGCATTCATTCAAAGTGCATGCACATTGACCAAAAGTATAATGCACAAAAATAAGTGTCTCAACTAAAGTACAAAATCAAGAACCACACATTCGCAATGACTATATTTCAGTGTGAATAGTATCAATTGGTATGGCAACGAGATGCGCTGAAAGTGTTATTACTCAATTGCAAAACGTTAAATCAGCACGTCGCGCATTCCTGACGTTCCAGGTGCTTACTGCAGGGTGAACTACGGCAACATGCCTCGGATGCTGGCATTAATCCATGGAATAGGGCTTCAATGGCGAAAGGAAATATTGACCTCGCAGCGCTCAATAACAACGGTCTTCTTCCAAAAAGGATGTAATGAGGCATACACCTGTTTTGCCCCTGCTTTCCTCCTGGATCAAACCAACAATGGTGAAAACAACATTCTTATGGAGTGAGACTGTTGAACTGACGACATTAAACTGACAAGAATGTAAACCCCTGAAATAACAGAAATATCCCATGTGATCTTTGTTGTTTGTAAAACCAAATCCAACTGTTTCAAATTCACCTCTCTGTTTTCCTCAGGTGGGTATGTGGAGTCTTATCTCTACTCTTTGACTTCACATAAAACAACGACACATCTTAATGTGAAAAAACAATATATTGGAAGAGGATAGAAGTGACACTGTAGCTTTGACCTGTTCATTTAATTTCAATTGATTTTCTTGGACTTCACAGAATTGTCTATTTGCCATCAACAGATCAGAGAATCTGTGGTTGGTGGATCAGGTGAATGTGCGATTAGCTACAAGTGATCAGCTCTTCTGCTAACTGGAGGAAAAACTGGAGATGAAGCATTTCACATATTAGCTCGGAGATATAAATGATGTGTTATTCTGTATCCTACAGAGAGACTTGTGTCATAATAGTAGTATGGCAGGCACATCATACTGTACCAATCCATTGTATATGGGGATGGGGATGTATTATGCTCTTCTATACTATACTATATTATATCTACATCTACAGACCCATGACAGGAGGGATATGTCGCTCAGCTGGCCTGGGAAGGACTCAGGATTTCCCTGGATGAACTGGAGGAAGTGTGTGTGGAGAGGGAAATCTGGGCATCTCTGCTCTGACTGCTGCCCCCATGGATAAAGCGGTGACCAACTAACACAAGTGTAATTTTATATAACATAAATCTGGATTATAAATACTGGTAATAGCGCTCTAATGTTTATGTCACACATTCTACACACAGACACCCACATCAATAGCACTACATGTACGGGCCTGAGTATGAGTCACCTACTACACACACTTACTACACACACTTACATCCATATTACACATACAGCTCATATTTGCACAGTATGGGCCCAATCTATGCTCGACTAACCCTGGCCCCCACATTACAATAGATGCACTTCATTTCCTAGACAATAAAGTCAATAAGTACTTCTGAATCTTGATATATGTTACTGGCTGTCATGGCAGTATGTGTTGACTATTGTTATTAACTCCATGTATGTAAATTAATTGCTGCCCTTAACCTTGGACTGATAGTTGGGAAAAAGGGTGGGCCCTCACAAGCTACTTTTGCTTCTTCAATACTCCCTGTAAATATTGCCTATTTTCTTTGTTCTGTTTAAACCATAGACTGTTTAAACTTGTGATAAAATAAAAAGGAATTAAATGGAAGCATTTGTCGATTCCTGTAAGAACTTGCAGGACAAAAGTGATTGTGCGTCATCGGTCCAGGCTTTTTGTCTGCATTTATGAGAATGAAGGAAAAATGAAATAAGGTAGTCCCTTGATCGGCACAAAAGCACACCGAACATAACATGAACTAGTAACACATATGTCCCCGCCTGATTTGGGAAGTTACCCCTGTATACCCCTGTATACCCTACTATACCCTGTATTACGGGGTACAATAGTGGGACAAGCCAAGCTGTTGTCTCTATAATCAAGGCACTTTACAGTGTGTGAAGTTTGCGTTCAGTCCATCACAAGTCAGTTAGGAAAAAAGACATACAGGCCCTTGGGTCTTCTTCAGGCCCTTCTTATCGAGCCAATAACTAATTCACAAACATGAACATTCTCACAAGAAATTGCTGTATGAACCACAATTTCTCATATACTGTACCTCACACACACACAACTAAATTGCTAAATATTACACATTATATTGGCCATTAATAATGTGAAATACTATCTTCAGTAGAAAATATATGGAAAAACAAGTATGAAAAGTATTGGTAAGGAATGGAACCCTATGCTAGCACCAGAGGGACGTGTAGAAGTTGTTTTTTACCAATTCGCAAACACAGACCTGCGATTGTAAAGAATGTACTTCAACCTGATAAATGTTAGCGAGAAGGCGGAGTTTCATGGGTATGCCTGAAGTTCCTGGTATAAGCGTGGATGAATTTAGAAACAACTCCAGATCTGTTTTTGATGAGGAAGAATGTTGTAACATGGTTAAAAGCCCAAAAAAGTTGATTATTAGCTTCAGTGAAGCCTCACTGACTTAAAGAGTTTAATGAAACATAAACTATAGTCGCCTGCAGCAGCATGAGGCAATGTTTCATCGTCTTCTGTTCTCGCTCCAAGATTTAGCCTGACATTTCAAATGAGAACCACAAAAAACTAAAGCACAGGTATTTCATTACCAGTGGGAAAATGTGAAAATATCTTTTATGATTTTATGTTTACCACAATTTCTTACCACATACATTTTTTGTACATTGTTTACAATTACTCAGCTGACTCACAATAAACAACTGCTAGAACAGCAGATGATCAGTGTATTAACAAAACCCGTTTTAATTTGCTACTGAACCGTCTTATTCAAACTGTTATGCACCTAATACCTCAAATGCTTTTCCCAAAAACTCCTCACTAACTAACCATTTAGTGACCTCTTGTGGCGGTGTTTCTGTGGCCCAAACTGAAATATCAATTTTACAATTTTTCTACAAAAACGTTGCATTTATATTAAATATGTAACTTACATTTTGTAATAATATAATCATATTTGTGTAGTGCAGAGATATTGTCATATTGTGGAGGGCCGATTTTGGACATATTAGCTACATATTTTTTGTGGAAGCTAAAACATATATAACATAAATAAGCTATGAGGTGGAAGTTATAACATTATTTTTTTAATATAGAAAACTATTCAAAGGAGAGCAAAATATGAAGCCATATTATCTGGTGTTTTCATTGTGTTTGGGTTAAGTTTGTTCATAGCTCATCTTTAACATCTGCAGCCTTTTACATAATTTAATAATGAGGGTCGATATTCTTATAATGATGGGGTTGATATTATTAAGTTTTTCTTGAATTGAATCAAAACTGGACCAAAAATGAAGTATATTATAGAATGATTTACAGATTCATTCTTCACGTTCACGATTGTCATTTACATCCCACATCCTCATGAGATGCCACTTTTACCCTTTCATTGAACCACCACCACTGTTGTCGTTTGGTTCAATCTCTCTCTGAGACTCTTTCTGATATTTATTTTTAGCATTCAAACAACTGGTCTCCTAAAAATGGGCCTGTCCTACAAGAGGGTAGAGCTGGCTGCTATGTATGGTATCTGTCCCACAGTGCTGCACAAGGCCCACGGTGCTCAGTCTTCATTGTGTCTGCTGCATAGGGGCCAAGACTTGAGGATGCTTTCAGCTTGGAATATTCTGCTTGAATAACTTTAAAACACTTTCTTTTATTTACTTCTTACCAGAGACAATAATTATATTACAATATATTTTTGTGGACCATGGAGTCGCTAGTTTTTTGGTTGTTCTTGCTCCCATGCCTCAGCCTTGTGCCTATAACTACCTCTGAAAAGGGCTTGGAGCTGCCGCAGTACGACGGGGAAGACCGGGTCATTGATATTAATGACAAAAACTACAAAAAAGCCATAAAAAAGTACAGTATGCTTTGCCTGCTTTACCATAAGCCTATCCCGGACAACAAGGAGCAGCAGAAGCAACATCAGATGACCGAGTTGGTGCTGGAGGTAAGAACAGACTCTCGCCCTAATTTTGTGCTGTTATTTTGTGTTCCTTTAATGAATATATATTCTCAAAAATGTTCAAAACGGTGAAACAACAATGGAGCATTCACGTCATTGTGTTTGAATAGTACAGATCTCTCACACTGTGCATTCAAGGTGACCTGCGGCAGAAGTCTTAAATCACACTTTTCATCTCATAGTGTGAAAATGCATTGAGCTGGTCTCGAGTTACAACAGACCCCTGACCTCCCCAGAAACCAGACCCCAGCGTGACATGCAGCTTTACATATTTGCATGGCACAGGTGCGACTTCAGACAGGTACGAGCCCAATCTGTGACGAGCATCCCTGAGCAGACCGCCAGTCTGCTATGTCTGACTGATAAGTGACTTTTATTGTATAAATGATCCTGTACATATAATAAATCCAAATATTTGATGTCCCTGAACCTTCAAAATAAAAGTACAAAGGGATATAAAAGAGAAACTTGTACTACAGAGCGCTGTGGCTTTAGTTACATTTAGTGTTGTCTATAATAAGGGGTCATAAACTTTGAGCAGCTACTGGCTATTTCTACCATGATACGTCATAAACTTATGTTTACTTACTTATATTCAAACTCTGTCTTCATTTCTCTACACTCTCGGTACTTGGTGGTCTGGTTGACTTGAACTGGACTAAATTGGGTTCAAAAATGCTTCACAGATCTGTGATGTAAACTGACTTATGTGACCAGTAGAGACATGTTCACATGTTTAGTAGTTTTACATTCTCACAAATAAAGCATTGTGCCCCAAGTGAACCAAAAATGGTCCAATTAAAGTGAACCAAACCAACAACGGAACTTAAACTCAAGCTATATTTCTAGCACGATAACTTTCCCATTTTAAGTCTGCCCTTTAGGTCAGATTATTCAAAATGACACAGCCAGTCACCCTCTGTCAGTCAACTTCTATTGGAAATATATATTTAACATCACAACAATGTATGCATATCAGGGTCGGCGGGCGGCCACGGGCTAAGTATAACCATGCTATTCTGTAACAGTGCTGTCCATTAAATCCATATGAATTCTGTTGAATTGTGTGTGCAGCTTCTAGCGCAGGTGATGGAGGACAAAGGTATTGGATTCGGAATGGTCGACTCTCATAAAGACGCTAAAGTTGCAAAAAGGCTGGGTAAGCTATCTTTGTGTTGCTTAAAAATGACTTAAAAATATGTGAACAATTGTGTTCCTTAATTAGGCCTGGAGGAGGAAGGCAGCGTGTACGTTTTTAAAGAGGACCATGTGATTGAGTTTGACGGATTACTATCTGCTAATACTCTGGCAGAGTTTTTATTGGATGTGAGTGAGCAGTTCAAATCAGATCTCGGCGGTCGTACCTTCAGAAATATGTAACTGTGGTATGCTTCTCTGCAGCTGTTGGAGGATCCTGTAGAAGTGATAGACAATGCACTGGAGCTCCGGGCCTTCGACAGGATGGAGGAAGACATCCGTCTCATTGGTTACTTCAAAAATGAGGAATCAGAACGTAAGGATTACCAGCAGCATTCGACAGATGCATTTGTTTATGTGATCACTTTGTGCCATTCATTGATTTACAAAAAATACTTTTTCAGAAAGACCAAATTAGTGTTGACAGGATATTCAAATGACAAACTCTAATTCAATTAAGATTGTCAAAAGAATTGGAAACAAGATTGACAAAAAAAAAGAATAGATACAAAATAAAAAAGGTGAAAATTACATAAACAAGACAAAATGTGAAATTTGTTCATACATTTTAAACTATTGTTGAAAAAATTATGAAAGAGGCAGCTGCAATCACACTTGTGACCCGGTTTATTTTCGAGCTCTTCCAGATCGAACAAAAAAAAAACCAGACACGCCAGACCATCCTTGAGTAAGTTAATAATACAGAGTGCAGACAATCTAAATATAAGAAAGATCTGCATGGTCTTAAAATGGCCAAATACGTACATTTGAATCTTATTCCTAGATTCCACACTATTTGAGAAGAACGGGTATAAGACCTTGTGGTCCTATAAAAAGTCTTATTTTAACCAGAACCAGACGCAGGGAAATAATAATTGACCGGAGTTTGAGGATGGCAAGGCCAGGATGGTAATTACCAGCTAGAGAAAGACAAACTGCAAAAACATTTTTATTTAAACTAGTGGGGAAAATTGTTTCTCGTTCACTGCATTTTAGATTATGAAGCATTTAAAGAGGCGGCTGAGGAGTTCCAACCATACATCAAGTTCTTCGCCACGTTTGAGAAATCTGTAAGTAAAACACTGATTACAAATATTCTGAATTATCAATCTATTTCTATATGTCACACATGTGTTCCTGCAGGTGGCTAAAGAGCTGACACTGAGGCTGAACGAGGTGGACTTCTATGAGCCCTTCATGGAGGAGCCAGTGACCATCCCGGGGAAAGGCCACTCAGAGGAGGAGCTGGTGGACTACATCACAGAGCACAGGCGGTAAACTCCAAAACATACAACAAATTACTCTAATAAAGCTGGGGTATCTAACTTTCAATAATAATGTTATTTTTTTTTGTTTTACTATGTAAAAAAAATTGGGCTCTGTTGCATTTTTAGACAGGACCCCTCACTCTGAAGGTTCTTTCTGTCAAGTATGCACATTTTTTAGTTCAAAGTTATCTTTATTGTTTGAGATTTGTTTTCCAGCAAACAATCATCTAAAAACAGGCAGACACAGTAAAATCACACCATTGAAGATACCAAGAACAAGAGAGGCTAGTTTCAGTGCAAATGTGCCGTCTTAAAGTGCAATACTTTGTATAAAGTGCTATGTGCTCTTCACCTTTTGGCCCTATAGCGCCCTATAGCGTCGTCCTGGGGGTAACAGTTCAAACTGCTCCTTCAGGGGGTGGTCCAAAGAACCAATGATGGAATTGGCCTTTCTGATAACTTTTTAATAGATGATGCTGTGGTCTGATTTGTTCATAAAACTTAACTTTTACAAGACTCTTTCTGACGGGACGAACATGAGAAAAGAAGTTAGCTTTAAGTCATGTAATAAATTAATTCCTAAATCACGTTTGCAAACAGGCCGACACTGAGGAAGCTACGCGCAGAAGACATGTTTGAAACGTGGGTAAGTGTAAAAAAAAAAAGATAAACTACAGATTAAAAAGTGCATGTGAAGATGTCAGCAGAAACATTGAATGGTCAAATTTAATTACTCACTTACATAATGTTGTGTGAAGAGATAATACAGTGACTCTACGGTCAAGCCACGCTGTTGTGTCTCTTTCGCCATCTGCTGGTCAAGTGTATTAACTACACAGACACTTCAGTGTTCATTATGACCAGAAACTGAGTTGGTCTTCATTTTTTTTTTACATTATATCGACAAAAACTATTATGTAAATGGTATATTCAAGACAGTTAAAAATTCTCTTTTTAGGCAAAGAAAACACCTCTACAATAATGCATGAAAGGTGTGCATTTGGATCTAAAAATTGTCTGACACATCCAAAATTACACATTACAACATGAGCTAATTGAGTGAGATCTCAAAGTGCAGTTCATGCAAGGCAACCGGGAATATATCATAACAGGAGGGTTTTTGCAAAAACAAATGTGCAGCGTTAATCATCAGAGAGGATTAAGAACCTATTAAGAACCTGGGGTGTAAACTTCTAATCATGGTCCTTTGAGTAGTTTCTGTAGTCATTATAATTTTTAAATATCAAAAACATTCATTTGACAATAAAGGGCTTCCTGAGTTTTTGCGTTATCCTTAATAATCTCGCAAATATAGGAACAAACAAATCTCCCTGAGTGTGATAACTTTCAAGAACAGATGTATGTGACATTTATTGAAAATTAATCCCAAAAACAAGGACCACACATTCTCTTTGCAGGAGGATGACATCGAAGGCATCCACATTGTGGCCTTTGCAGAAGAGGAAGATCCAGGTAAACACACGACAGGTCTGTTTCAAAGCGGGGGATCGCTCACACATTTTGTTTCAGATGGTTTTGAGTTCCTGGAGATCCTGAAGGAAGTGGCTCGAGACAACACTCAGTTGCCTGACCTCAGCATTGTGTGGATTGATCCTGATGACTTCCCTCTGGTAAATTACAGTCTATAGTTGTTTTCTTTGTTAAACTTGAATGGTCTCACACTGACATATGTGTCTTTGTCAATGGCAGCTGATCCCCTACTGGGAGAAGACGTTCAAAGTGGACCTCTTCAGACCTCAGATTGGAGTTGTCAATGTGACCGATGTAAGTGTGGTGTCTTACTCTGCTTTTATCACAGACCTCTGCATTTGTAAGTGCTGAGTGTCGTGTGTTCAGGCCGACAGTGTTTGGATGAACATCGACAGCGACGAGAACCTGCCCACCGCTCAGGAGCTGGAGGACTGGATAGAGGATGTGCTGTCGGGGAAAGTCAACACAGAGGATGACGACGACAATGATGATGAAGATGAGGATGATGACGACGACGATGAGGATGATGAAGACGACGAGGATGAGGATGACGAGGAAGAAGAGGAAGAGGATGAGGATGAAGATGATGATTAGGCTCATACCTGCAAACTGAAATTTGAAGTTTAATCATGGTAATAAAAAACAATCGAATCTGACTTACTTTTTATTCATTTCAAGGCAGCACCGTTGAGATGTAGAGGATGTGGTGGAATAAAGTTTTCCGGTCAATGAGGATTCCAATTCACTCTGCCGGACTGGTCACCATAGCAACACACAGCATTGAGCACAAATACAGTAGTTAACTTACAGTTTGCTTCATGAAGCTACTTTGAAAGGTCTATTATATCAGCATGCTGAATTAATATGTTGAATAATTGTCAGCATTCCTACATAAACGGAGGAGTTTTCATGTTTAATGTAGGAAAACTGCTGTGTGTGTCTTCATTTTGGTCATGGCAACAGTTGCTGGCTCTTGGCTCATTTTGTAGTCCCTTTCCTTGAGCATATTTTTAGGAGCGTAAAGGACTAAATAACGGACTTAAATCAGTTTTCCCCAACCGTTTCAAGCCGTGGCAAACCTATTTCTTGAAAACAATCACATGACACACCATGAGCTGAATCTGATACAACAATGAAACTCTGCAGTTTCAGAGTTTCAGAGTTAAAATACACTTAGTTGAGAATGACAATGCAAAGTCATTCTCAACTAACTGTATTACAGAAAATCAAACAAGCGGCAAAAGGTCTTCTTAATCTAATCATATTATTTTGACCAATGAGGTGATATTGGATCATTTTCAAAGTCAGACCAAACAACATCTTAAGGAATGCCATGGTTTTTTAAAACTTTTCACAGCTTGTTTTGGAGTGTGATGAATCCTCAGTGCTTCAAGATGAAGCTGATCGTCTTAATATATCTTTTCATTTTGCCGCGATGCCTCAAACCCCGTCTGAATCAATGCTGTGCTGCTGTTTCCTGTTTCCAGTGGTGTCTGCTGGGCTAATGCCAGCGTCTCCCAATATGGATAATACATCAGAATCAGAATCAGAATTATTGCCACGTAAGTAACAGGAGGTCACAGACTAGGAAATTGCTTTGGCTCAGTGCAACAGTCAGAAACCCCAGTTACCTAATATAACTAAGGTTCTATGAATATGTTGCGAAGCCCTTTAGGCTTCGCTAATGCATATCTCTCGGAAGCATCGCTTCCCGCCCTGAGAAGATCAAACGATCCACCCTCCAATCACCTTCACGTCCTGGCGTAGGTCTGTCCCCTATAAAAAGGGTCATGCACCACAGCTCTTCTCCTTTCGAACTCAGCCGAATAAGAGAGGGCAGGCCTGCTGGGCTCGAAGCTAAAGGGCTTCGCAACATATTCATAGAACCTTAGTTACATTAGGTAACTGGGGTTTCTATTTCATATGTTGCTTCGCCCTTTAGGCTTCGCTATTGCATAACATAGCGAAGCCCAGACCAATGTACTCCCAGCAGGCATGAACTCTGGTGATTGGAGCAAACTCGTGACCCTCCTGCTCATACCGCAACCAAGCGGTAGAAACGGAGGTCCTACGAGCCATAGAGAAAGGGATGCAGGGCTACCTCTCCCAAGAGTGCCCACGCATTCCCCAACCTGCAAAGCAGGAAAGAATTCAGAACAAACCTGGGCAGGCAGCCTCTCCCAAGAGCACCTGAACCCCAGGAATGTAGAGCAGACTGCAGAAGGGTCTAGGCCGCCTCTCCCAAGAGCGCCTACCCCTACTGCAGAGGTGTCCAGGCCGCCTCTCCCAAGAGCGCCAACACCTCTCCACATAACCCTAGACGAAGGAGGAACTAGGGCCGCCTGCACTCAAAACCGAATGAGCCACAGAGTCAGAGGCCACATCTAGTAGGTAAAACTGCACAAAGGTCGAGGGGGAGGACCAAGACGCCGCTCTGCAGATCTCCTCCACCGAAGTGCCACGGAACAAAGCCACCGAAGCGGCAACCCCGCGAGTGGAGTGAGCCCTCAACTGGGCCGGAGGCGGCAAGCCCTGAGCTTCATACGCCAAACGAATAGCAAGGCAAAGCCAGTGGGCCAAGCGCTGTGGAGACAAAGCAGCACCCTGACTCCTGGTGCCAAACCCGACAAACAACTGATTCGACCGTCTGAGGTCAGACGTGCGGTCCAAATAGCATCTCACAGCCCTGATCGGGCAGAGACTATGACGCCGCTCTTCCTCCTCCGAAGCATGCGGAGGAGGGAAAAACGGTCTCACCCTGATCACCCTAGATCTGAAAGATGACGTGACGACCTTGGGCTGGAATGCCGGGTTAGGCCACAACTCCATCATGCCCTCCCGATCGGGGAGGGACAAACAAGACGGCTGCATGGAAAGGGCGCACAGATCCCCAGACCTCTTGGCCGAAGCCAACGCCAACAACAATGCCGTTTTGTAGGACAAACAGGCAATGGTCGCATTGTCCAGGGGTTCAAATGGAGGCCCCGACAGACCAGCTAAGACCACCTGAAGGTCCCAAGACGGAGCCGACCGCCGGAGGGGAGGTCTGATCCTGCGGGCCCCTCGGAGAAAGCGCTTCACCAAGGGGTGGCTACGCGCAGAGTGGCTACCAAACCCCACGTGCCCTGTGGTAATGGCCGCCGCGAACACACCCAGAGTCGCGGCCGCCCTTCCCTTCTCCAGCAAAAACTGGAGAAAAGCCAAGACCTCCTGGATGGAACACGAGGTGGGGTCCAGGCCTCTGTCCACGCACCAAGAGGCGAAGAGTTTCCAGTGAACCTCATACGCTTTGGTGGTGGATGTAGCCCTCCCACCCTGAATAGTAGCGACCACTGAGGGAGGGAGACCAAGGCTCAACAGTTTCCCCCTTTCAGCCTCCAGACCATGAGCCTGTGTCCCAGGACAGGGCGTGAGTAAAGGGCTCCCCCTGCCTGTCTCAGAGCATCGGGACGGTCCGGAATGGGCCAAGGCGGACCGAGCGCCATGCTCACCAGGTCCGGATACCACCTGGCTCCCGGGCTGTCCGGCGCCACCACCAGGATGGAGACCCCCTCCCTCCTTACCCTGTAAAGCAGGGCTGCCAAGAGCCGGAGAGGCGGGAAGGCGTAGAGGAGACCGTTGGGCCACGACCTGTGCGCCATGGCGTCCACCCCGAGAGGGGGCTCGTCGCTGGACCTGAGCGAGAACCAGAGTGGGCACTGTGCGTTCTCTGCATTTGCGAAAAGGTCGGCCACCGGTGTTCCGAACCGGAGCCAGACCTCCGCCACGACCGCTGGGGCAAGACCCCACTCGTCCCGCAAGGCCCCGCCCCTGGACATCCTGTCGGCGGCCACGTTGCGCTCGCCTGGGATGTGACGGGCCCTCAGAGAGGCTAGGTGAACGTCCGCCCACAGAAGAACCTCCACTGCCAGCCTGTGAAGGGCGGGGGACCTGGTCCCCCCCTGCCTGTTCAGGTAAGCTGCCACAGTGGTGTTGTCCGTCCGAACAATCACATGTTGGCCCTCCAGTCTGGTCACAAAATGGGCCAGCACTAACCGCACCGCCTCCAACTCCAGGAGGTTGATGTGCCCCAAGGGGGAGGACCAAACGCCTCCTGCCGAGTGGTGGCCGAGCACGCCTCCCCAACCGCTCAGTGAGGCGTCCGTGAAGACCTCGATGTGGTGGTCCACCAGACCCATTCGAACTCCCTCCTGGAGTCGACCTGGGGACAGCCAGAAGGCGACGTCGTTCCGAGCCCTCTCCGACAGTCGCTCCCTCCGTGATAAACCCCTGAGGTGTGAGAACCACCTCTGGAGATATCGCATGTGCAGCAACCCCAGTCTCACCACTGGATGGGCTGCTGCCATCATGCCCAAGAGTGACCGGATCTGCCGCGGTTGGACCCGAGGTTCGCCCAGAACGACCCGGCCCAGGTTTTGAACCGCCGCTTGTCTCTCCGGCGAGAGTGAAGCCGTCATGCTCCTGGAATTCAAGACCAGCCCCAGATACGAAATCTCCTGGGCCGGGCACAGGGAGCTTTTGTCCATATTGATCACAAACCCTAGCCGGGCAACGTGGTTCATCACTCTGGACGTGTGATCCTGCGCCTCCTCCCGAGAGGAGGCCAGGATCAGCCAGTCGTCGATATACGTCAGTATCTTGAGGCCCTGACGCCGAAGGGGTTCTAGCGCCGCCTCCACACACTTGGAGAAGGTGCGGGGGGCTAGGGAGTAGCCGAACGGGAGTCGGCAATACTCGAAGCACCCCCCCCCCCCCCCCCCCACAGAAAAACCGGAGGAACTTCCTGTGCCCCAGAGCAATGGGTATGTGGAAATACGCGTCTCTGAGGTCCACGGAGGACATCCAGTCCCCGGGCCTGATGCTCAGCAGCAGCTGTTTGACTGTGAGCATGCGAAACGGTCGCTTGGCTATGCAGCCGTTGAGGACGCGCAGGTCCAGAATGGCCCGCACCCCCCCGCTCTTTTTTTGGGAACAATGAAGTATGGAGAGTAAAACCCTGTCCCTGCCTTGAGCGGGTCTACCTCCGCTACCGCGCCGCGCTGCAGAAGCGCGTCGACCTCCCTGTGAAGCGCCACGGCGTCCTCCGGGCTGCATAGCCTTGTCTGGAGAATGCCGCAGAAAGGAGGGGGCCGCCGGGAGAACTGGAGAGCATAGCCCCGATGCAGCACTCTGCGTATCCACGGTGTTCCCAGGAGCCCTGCCTGTTCCCATACGGTGACAAAATGAGTCAAGGGAAGCACGGCGGGATGGGAGGAGGGAGTAAGGCCCGGCCCGCCCACAGACGTCCCTCCTGGGGAGGCATCGGATAGTGGGGGGCCCCTGGGAAAAGGGCTGAGCCCTAGCTGCGGCCCTGGGCCTTTTCCCGGGCGGCAGAGTGAGGGCAGACGCGCTGCGCTTTCGTGGAGCAGAGCCCCCGCACCCCAACACTGCGGACTGAGGGGGGGCCGGGCAGGCCCACTTATCGCTCTGGACCGTGGGGGGCCCCTGAGAAGAGGGCCGAGCCCTGGCTGCGGCCCTGGGTCCTTTACCGGGTGGCAGCGTAAGGGCAAGCGAGCTGCGCTTACGTGGAGCCGAGCCCCCTTTCCCCAGCACTGAGGACTGAGGGGGGGCCGAGCAGTCCCCCTTAATGCTCTGGATAGTGGGGGGCCCCTGGGAGGAGGGTTGAGCACTAGCTGCGGCCCTGGACCTTTTTCTGGGTGGCAGCAAGAGGGCAGGCGTGCTTTGCTTCCGCGGAGCCGGGCCCCCGCCCCCCAACACTGGAGACTGAGGGGGGGCCGAGCAGTCCCCCTTGTTCTTCTGGATAGCTGCGGCCCTGTGCCTCTCACACGGAGCGCTGTGAGCTGGTGCTGCTGGCGCACAAGGAGCGTAGGAGGGGAGCGCACGGTCACGCACTCCCTGCCCGCGGGAGGCGAAACCACGGGGAGTGCACTGCGAACCTGGAGCCTGCCTCCAACGTGCCACCTCGCAGCGCGTTGAGAGAGGCTCCAGACGCCCTGTAGAGGAGCAGCGTTGGCCAATTGCTGAGTGAGAGGGAAAAGGGAAAGAAGTTGACTCTTTATGGGAGTAACGGGCCTGCTTGCGGCCTTTAAAGTATTTCCCTCCCCTCCCTGTAGTTGGAGAGCCGGGGTGGCTGCCGCTCCCCCGTTGGTCACGAGCTCGCTGTCTCCCGCGCACAGGACCCAGAGCGCCTCCAGGCTCTGAACGATGCGGGGGGGCCGGGCGGTCACGGGTTCTTCGCTCCGCATAACCCGGACGCCGTGCCGTGGGACGAGGAGCCCGCGGAGGGCGGAGATGCTGTGCCAACTGAGAGGAGGTCTTGGACGCTGTTTCCATCCGCTCCACGAGGGTCTGGATGTCTGGTCCAAACAAGGAAGAGGAGGAGAGCGGCAGATCCAGAAGGCGCCGCTTATCAGCATCCCTGAGAGGTGACAGGCCCAACCAGAGATGGCGGCAGGCGACCTGGGCCGCACACATGGACCTACCACCGTCCACCGCTAAGCCCTGTGCCATGCGGAGGAAGGTGGCCATAGTATCCTCAGCCTCCTCGATCTCCGTCCGGGAGAGCTCCTCCCGACCCCGGATGAGAGTGTCGAGGGAAGCAGCGAGGAGAGTCATGTTATTTGCCAAAGCAACGACCTGTGTTGCATTGGCATAACATCTGTCGAGCATGGAGATGGTCAGCTTGTCCCGCTCGGAGGGAGCTGCCAGTCCAGACCACGGAGATGAAGCTGGAAGCAGAGACAGGCGCACTCCGTCTTCTATGGGAGGAACGCCTGACGGCCTAGGCCATGCGTCCACTCCTGCATACACTCCGTACGCCAAGGCCGGGGATTTGGCTGCCATGGGCCTATCCCACTCACGGCTGGCATAATGCAGCAGCGGTTCCATCCTGGGAGCAACCACCTCGCGTCTGCGTCGTCGGGGGGAGGGAGCGAGGGACTGTAAATAGTGCACCGGAGGCGAGGCGGGCTGGACCGGCATCGCCATACGCATCCTGACCACAGCCGATGCGGTCAAATGCGAGAAACGATCCAGGGGATAGCGCTCGCGTTGCCCCACCTCCTGGGAGTAGGAGGACTGGGCATCCTCCTCGCAGGGCTCCACCAACTCCCCCTCATCGTCGTCGGACCCTGGTCCAGATCCAGAGCCTGACATCTCCGCTGATCCAGGCGAAGCAGCAGTGTGGGCGGAGGGTGGCACACCATGAGCGAGGGCACCCTGGGCATCACTACAGGCGGCGTTGAGTAGCCCGCTGCGCCTGTCGCGCTCCTCCCTGGGGAGCGCGAGGCAAGCCACACAGCTGGGGCTTTCCTCCGCGGCATGACGCCAGCCCAGGCAGAAGACGCAGGACTCGTGGCGGTCAGCCAGGGAGAGTGCCGCTGGGCACGAGTCGCAGACCCGCAGCTTGACACCGGAGGGTGACAGATCTTCAGGCGCGGCGAACTTGCTTGATGACATCCTATTCCAATGATCGAAGCTTCTCTTAGGCAAGCTGAGAGAGAAAAGGAGAAGAGCTGTGGTGCATGACCCTTTTTATAGGGGACAGACCTACGCCAGGACGTGAAGGTGATTGGAGGGTGGATCGTTTGATCTTCTCAGGGCGGGAAGCGATGCTTCCGAGAGATATGCATTAGCGAAGCCTAAAGGGCGAAGCAACATATGAAATAGAAAGAGATAATAAAAATAAAGAATAAAAAACACTTCTAAGGAATAAATTTAAATTTAAAATAGAGTTACAGTTACTATTTACAATATACAAGTGCACATGGTGCACACAATGTAAGGTGACAGCAGTACAGTGAAGTAAAGTGACGTATGATGGGCAGTAAAGTGACTTTATAAAGGGCGGGGGGACAGGTTAAGAAGTGTTCAAGAGTCCAACAGCAGAGGGGAAGAAACTGTTCTTGTGGCGGGAGGTTCTAGTCCTGATGGACCGCAGCCTCCTGCCTGAGGGGAGTGGTTGGAATAGTCCATGTGCAGGGTAATGAATACAAAAATAAAGTCAGTTAACAGCTTTAAGGCAGCTTTAACCTCAAGTCCCACCAGGGCCCAACGGAGTACCTAGCGTGGAGGAGGGACTCTGTTGGGCCCCATAAAAGTTCCTGTAAATGGCCCTGTGGGGGAAGTCCCTGCAGTGGAGACACGCACCGACGGGGCTGGCCCTGGAAAATTACCCCGAAGTTCCTGCGGTGGAAACGCGTTTATTGTAAAAAAAAAAGTCACATTGTGCCGCTCCACTGCTCAAACAACACTTCAGAATCAGAATCAGAATCATTTTTATTGCCACGTAAGTAACAAAAGTTACCACTTGAAAATAGTTTTTGCAGAGAGCGTGCCACTTCGCCATTTAACTGATCAAACGTCTATGAAATCAATGTTCATTTTTCTATTTTCCATTGAAATAATTAGCTTCTTGTTTGTCAGGGGGCATGGCCATAAAAAACACTTTGAGAGAAAATGCAGCTATGTTCCTAATTTTGTCTACTGTCATCAGTTTTAAGCTGCGTTCACACCGGATCATGCGTTGCGTCGACTTTCAATGCAAAGTCAATGGTGACGCGCTTTTGAGCGTGGAACGGCATGTGCGTCTCGGGATGCACGCACAGACTGTGCGGCAAAGGCGCAGGAGCGGAAAATTGACGCATGCAGGAGATAAATATTGCTGAGCTTTTCCTCGGGACACTTGTGCAGCGACTAATCAGAGATCCGCAAAGTGGTCACGGGGACATTAGTGGTCTGAGCGAGCAGACTGAACATACTCATAAACAGCCAAAACAGGAGCTACACCAGGTCTAAACCAGGGTTGACAATGGGGGACTGTGTGCTTGTGAACATATGTGTTTTCATGCTCCTGTGACTTTATGCAACTGCTTCGAGTGTGTTCGCCAATGTGGAAGTACAGTTTAATAATAAAATAAACATATGGCACACCTCCTTGAACACATACTGCTGGTATATTAAGTCTCTGGAAGGTCTCTGGAGACAGAGACCCTGCAGAGCTGCATTATTGGAAAAGAACTTTACACAAAAAGCCGCTAGCTTAACTTCGTTAGCATCAAAGTCCGCCCGCTACTTCCGGTGGGTGACAGGACTTGTGGTCTGAAGACCCCTGCGTCTGAATATTAGAGAATGTGCGTCTGGTGCGCGAGGCGTCAGCGTTCCAGCGTCGACGGTGTGAAAGCCCCATAACACTTGACATTTTAGTTTCTGTCTTGTGACAGCCGGTCAATAAAATCCCCATGTCTGTGTCCAGCACAAAAACATATCAACCAACAATGTAAGTGTTAGTACATAAAATCACTGATAATAAATTGTATTGTATTTTATGCAACAATGTGTACTAAATTTCGTGTCTCTACGACAAACTTGACCTCGGACCCCCTCCCATATAGGCGCAATGTAAACTGATTTTTGTGGGGGGCGCTGCTCTGGCATTTTTTTTTTAGTCCCATAAAAATAAACAAATAAACAAATCATCGGCTACAATAAATTTGAACGTCATGTTCTCAGTGAACTCAGAATAATTGTATCACTCTTGTGTTTGACTGACACTGACCTGAATGTATTGGATGTGTTTGTTCTTTTACTGAAAGGTGAAAGTTTTAGCAATGTATGTTTCAATTGTATAAGTAAAAAAGTTGAAATATTTGATACTTAGAGTGTTTACAATTATATATAAAATGAGGAACACAACAAAACAAACAGTAATATATGTATTATTGATATTCATTTTATTCTTATGTTTAAACAAAGAAACCAATGATCGAACAATTCACAGATTTGCAGAGACTCTGTGCTAGAACATTAACAAATCGAAAAACGGAAAACAAATTCGTTTTTTTCTTATTGTTTTTAAATTGAACACGTAAATGTAGTCGTTTCCAATGTTTTTGTCCCCTGGACTGCCTCCTTAACATGGTGGGGGAGTTTTAGTGCTCAGATGATCCTGGGAGCCTTGTTGTCTGGCCATGGTACACAGGTGACAAGTCAAACGAAACGCAGTCCAAAAACCACCGTGGATAGCACGAAAAGAAAAAGCCGTCACCTGGTACCCCGCAGCCGTGGCCCCACTCTAGTCCATCTAGTGGGTGCAGGGGGCTGGGCAGTTGAAGGCAGTGTCCACTGGGCAGTGTTCACTGGGTTGGAGAGGAGTGAGGAGGTGGCAAAGGCAGTGTCCACTGGGTTGGAGAGGAGTGAGGAGTAGGCAAAGGCAGTGTCCACTGGGTTGGAGACGAGTGAAGAGGTCACAAAGTGACATAGACCTTGTGCTTCAGTTTCTCGAGTGTGACCTAGAGGAGGACTTTCAGGTCAGGTCTGTCACATGGAACAATTCTTATTTTATTTGTTTGATTTCTCAGGTCACCTTTAAACAGCTGTCAATCTCCTTCTACAGAGCTTGGGCAAGAATAAGTCACACCCCCCTCTTCAATGGAATCTACAGTTTGTAAATAAGGTCTCCTAAGAAAATTAAATAAATGAAATTAGGTCCTGCTCATAAACAAGTTACAAACCACCCTCGCTCTGACCCCATCCAGATACAGCTCAAGTCACTGTCACATGTGGGCCAGTTCCTGCTGGAGTCTCAGAGCTACTGTCCAGCTCTTTGGGTTTGGTCAGAGACATTGACGGTTACCTCAGAGTGAATCTCATGAAATAATACTGTGAGAAATCCCCCGAACACACACCCTCTGCTGGCTCCGCCCTCCCACACCTACACACCTGGGTGCAATTAGGCAGCCATTTTAAGTCCTGGAAGCCCATTGTTTCCCCTTTCATTTCAATCCAGGCTATGGATCAGCATGCGTCATGTGAGTTTCGGTTGATTCCCATTTTATCTAGATGATGGGGACAGGGCGAGACAGATTTAAGTCAGCTTAAATCTCCGTCATAGGTAGGACAGTTCCTGCTGGCATTTCTGGCTATATGGGTGTGGCCTGAGACATTGGCGGTAACCTCTCAGTGGAACTCATGAGATAATACAATGCCTGAGTCGATTGGTAGAGGCGGTGGGCTATCCCTCCAAACCAGCTGTCTCTACTCTGGACGTTTTGGTGCTGGATTCAGGAATTTCCCCTGAAACAATGTACCCTGAAGCTGTATGCACAGGTGAATGCTTTGTGCCCATGGTTATCGTGAATCTCCAACCTCACGAACCGGAAACTCTCACCCTTGTGTTGCGCCAGGATCTCAAATGTTTGGAACGAATCCCCTTCTGCGTCAAAGAGAAACGTTCCAAGTCTTTCCTCTGTTGGTCCAAAGTCCTTCAGTCCGTAAACAGAAAGAATTGAGCCGACTGAATGGTTCCTGTAAGAGACTGCTCCTTCAGAATGTGTCCCACAGTCACTTGGGTGATGTGGATCTCCAGGGGTAGAGCTATGGAAAGCCTCCCAGTCTGACCAGTGAACGCCCAGCACTGTCCAGGAATCAAAGGGTAATTATGACTTTTGATCAGTGTCTGGGCCGAGAGGTTTGAGCCAAGGCAGGCCATTTTTCTGCTCGTGAGTCTTGGAAGTCACAGCAGTCAACACCTGAGCCCCGTGAGTCTCCAGTGCAAAGTTGGCTAAAGGAGCCCTCACCATCGCCTTGTGATGCTCAAGCTGCTGACGCAAATGATTAACCTCCTCCTCCAGCTGCTGCAAATATTTCACCTCGTCCTGCAGCTGCTGCACATCACCATCAGTAGCCAACTTCATCGTCACCTAGGACACAACAAGGCCAGCTAGGAAAAGCAGGATTATGACCCAGGCCAAGCAAATCCAGGACCTTGACTGAACTGCAGGCTCGGACAAATGGATGATTTTTGCGGCCTTCCTCGCCTCCAGTGGGTAGCTGTGGCGCCGCATATTTGTGGAGATGTTGGAACTCCTGCGACTGTTGTCGGAGTAGGAGATGCGGGATGCCCAGAGTAGTTTTTTCATTGATTCCGTCAATCTTAAGTTAGAGAGCGATCTTTCTCTTTCATTTTGTCACTGTCCACAAGGAGGTGCCACAGGGATCTGTTTGGGGGCCCCTTTTATTCATCTTGTACATCAACAATATTGAGCAAGATGTCCTTGATGCAAACATGCATTTTTATGCAGATAATACAATTATCTATTGTATTGGCTCATCACTTGAACAGGCTGTTGATTCTCTGCAGAAAGCCTTTGCTTTGAATTTTAATTTTATATAAAGTCACTTTACTGCCCATCATACGTCACTTTACTTCACTGTACCGCTGCCACCTTACATTGTGTGCACCATGTGCACTTGTATATTGTATATAGTAATTGTAACTCTATTTTAAATGTATTCCTTAGAAGTGCTTTTTATTCTTTATTTTTTGTTATGCTTCTCTACTCTTACCTCTTTCTGACTGTTGCACTGAGCCAAAGCAATTTCTATGTCTGTGACTTCCTGTTACTTACGTGGCAATAAAAATTATTCGGATTTTTTTTTTAATTCTCAAAACATAAAAAGCTACCTCAAACTCTGAGGGGAATATCATTGAAGTGGTGCATGAATACAAATACCAAGGAGTTATAATTGATGACGGCCTCACTTTCAAACCTTTTGTCGATACACTTGTGAGGAAATTGAAAATAAAGCTGGTTTTCTTCTTTAGAAATAAGACGTTTTTCTTTTGCGGTTAAAAGGCACAATACAAAAATTCAACAACATTGCGTAGCTTAGTACAAATGTTTATTTTTCCCCAAATGACAATTAACAATATGTTGTATAAAATTACATAGAGACAGTGGGATGTTCATGGGCTTCAAGATGCAAAAACTGGAACAGTCTCCACAAGGTCCTTTTACAAACCAGTATTTTGCCTGAAACCTATATATATTGTACTTGTGTAAAATCATGTTTTCCCTTTTTTATCATCATGCATTCAGTTAGAGGGGTAGTTGCATACAAACAGCTGAGGCACAGGTTCAGTTCAGAAAACCCCCCAAAATGCATCAACAAAGAGCACCCAGAAACTATAGGTGACCAAAAGAGCAGACTGGACTCCTGCGCCACATGGTCAGAGTTTTGTCCAGCAGGTGGCAGCAGAGAGCAGTCTGTGGTGACTGCCAAAAACATGGCATGTTTTTGGCACAAATCTCTCTGTCTCTGCATTTCATTTGTAACATAGCACCTCTGACTTCTCAGCAGTTCTATCCATAATATAAACAGTGAAATGGACATAATGACTTGATAAGTGTTAATTGCAGAAATGTGCTTATACATTTTAATACTTGCATGTTTTTCATGTTTTGAATGTTTTCTAGATATAAATAAAAAAAAAAGAAAAAAAGCCTTGAAACATATTTCAGATCAATAAAAAGTGCTACACATTAGCTACTCTTATGGTCATTGGCATAAGGAAGGACCAGTGTGCACCTCCTGTATTTAAAACAAGCATCTGTGTAAGGGACTCCAGCCTTGGTTTGGCATACATAACGTTCAGATATTTACATTGGCTATAAGATATATGCACGTAAACATTTCAGACAGACACGAGAGAAAGGATTCAAGTTATTTTCAAGAGACAGAAAAACATGAATTCACTATTAGATACTCAGGTATAAATACTGTACACGTATTTTCAAAAAGGGTTAAATAGAGGCATAATGGACCTTTTTGTAGCAATGGTTTCAGTTTGCAACAAGGCTTTTGAAAATGCCCTGGTCACCATGGTAACACTTAAAAAGAGAAGACAGGCGTACGTATACTGTCTCCCGGACAAAGTACTGACGCTGCCTGCATCTTGATCCGCTCATCCGGCCTCTGTTGAACCAGCCCAGCAGGCACTCACTGGCACATGGTAAGAACAGCAGAAAGTCTGTAGTGCATAGGAATCCCTGATCTCTGGTGCCAGGACAGAGCAGCCTCCATTTGTTTTGTGTCCCATGGACAGATACAAACACATTATGTGAAACTTTCACACTTATGTGAAAAAGTACAAAAAACAGTACAAAATTGTTCTTTATGCTGAAAAAATGTATTGAGTTGCTCAACAGCAATAATAAATTCTGAATGCGTTTTAAGTTAAACTGAAGTTTCTGACTGGAGCAAAAGCAGAAACTTGTGAGTCTTGGGGTCGACGTACTCCTCTGTGAGGCGGATGTAGGGGATGGCTTTGACAGTGACGGCTAAACTAAAGTCCAAACACTTGAGCAGGAAGTCTGCTCCCTGCTTTAGCCCTGTGGTCACAGAGGCGTCACTCACTAGTGTCCACTGGTCTGCCATCCAGCGCTCAGGGCCGTACTGTAGGGTGGGTCCCGGGGCCAGGTACGCCTCAAGGAACGCCTGCACACATACACACTGAGTATTTATGAAGAGAAACAGACACGTGATGGAAGCAGCATCTGTAAAGCTCACCTTTGGGCTCATGTTATTAACCAAGCAGAAGGAGAGGTGCTTTTGAATGCTTTCCATGCTGTGGCAGTGCTGCCTCCTGGTGGTACGGAGGTACTTCTGCAAGGCACGAGCCAGAGATGGGAAGACAGCCAGAGCTGCTTCTCGAACGTCCATGATGTCAGATGGAGTAGCGACTTCGTCCTCTTTCTTCATCCTGCGGACATGTGTAAAAGCCTCCTCCACAGCCACGACAAGCCTGTTAACATGAGATGTTATTAACACTAATCTCTTGAGGGTCACCTGATCCATTACATAGATAAAATACAGTTGGAATTTGAAATAAATTGTTCAAATGACCTGAAGGAGGACATGAGACCCTCACCTGGCTCTGCGCTTGCGTACTCTCCTCTCGTAATCTGCCTCCTCATAGTACAGCTCATTATGAGCGCTGTCTTTGCGTTTGGAGGCAGCTGTACCCATTGGCCGTGACTGATTGCCATTACCAGGCTGCGCCCCCGCTGCGTTCCCTGGAGCTGCGCCAGAAGGACAGGACAAAGGCAATTTGGTCATATTGGCTCGGTGTGAAGGTCTCCTGACCCCTCCACACTATGATTAATGACCTATGTCTCAATTAGTGGAGTGTTGTGAGAAGTGTGACATATGAGCTTGTTATTTGACAAGTGCTTTCTAACTGTGAACCATTATCTGTTTGATGATTATGACTGAATTTTGAAGTGTTTTGTTACTGTTTGTGAATTATGTGATACGTTTAACTTGGGAACAGTTAGCGTGGACCTCTATCAAGATTTATGCTCCTTATCTATGTATGCTATTTGTATTTCTACCCAATGCTAGTAAATAGCACAGACTTAAAAACACACACATACGCACACTAACAATCAAGCATATTAACACATTTAAGTGATAGGTTTTAACCTTGCAGCTACAGCTATTTTACAATCCATCTGCCTTGCATGGTTCTAAATATACAGTGAAAGCGGGGGTAGAGGAGAAATGAAAAGGCAACAGTGCAGACGCCGCTGCAGGAGGAAGGAGAGATGTGGCAGAATGTGAGAAACCAGCGCGGCTCTGATGAATTATTTAAGGATTGAAATTCCACAGCCCTCTGAGCCTGTTACGCCACTCTTTGATATTGAGGGGGGTTGGGTGAGGAGGTGCGATTAGGACATCGTATCATGAACTATTTCCCTGTTAACAGCACATATGTCTGGTGGCTCTGAGGAGTGGACTGGTGACCGCTGTGAGCAACATTTCAACCACAACAAGCTGTGCGCCATGTGCAACAGGCAGCGTGCCACAGGCCGAGCTCACGACTGTCACTTTGCATCTGTGGTTTATGGATACTACTCATTACCAAGGGTGGTGCTTACTTCAACCATGCAATTTGCAAAGAATTGTCTCTGTACTTACTGTCAAATAAGTGTGTTCTTAGAACATTTGTTAAAGCTGTTTATGGATAAATAGACATTACATTTTAATCTCTACTAAACAAAAAAACCCTCAAAATGTCGAAATTTAAAAATACTAAGAACTAACAATAAGATGAAATTTTGTTGTATGACATAGAAGACTGACCATCCACATTGTAGACCTTTAGTCCAGCTAAATGCTTGGCAGAACGCTGCTTGGATGCAGTGAGGAGGGCTGGGTTATGCACAGGGAAGTCTCTGTAGTAATACTCCAAGATGGAGAGGGCAGCTCTCTGAATGCTATGAGACAGAAAAAAGACCAATACATGCTTATTCAAACAACCATCATTCAATATGTTTAAATATGTTTGAATATGTATGTTTTAATTGCCACAATATGTTCTTCAAATATTGTTAGGAGAAAATTATGTCAACTTTAAACTCCACTAAAGGTTGTCCAAATGTTATTCAAATCAGAAGTTAAAAAGCCTTCATAATCCTATCACAATCATAATAATATCCAAAAAAAGGTAAGCAACTGCGTGATTTGGTCTGATCCCAGTTCAAAGAACTCGAGAGGAAGACATTGATTCATGAAAAGGTCTTTCTTCTCAGAGGACATGAGAAGTGATGTTGTTTCTAATGAGGAAGAAGGAGCCCATATTCTTTGAGGTAAGTCGATACAAAAGTGCTTTACTTCATAAACGTGACAGTGCGCAGAGCTACCTGAGCTGGCCGATGTTATAATGGCGAGTTTCTCCGTCAGTGGAGCGGATCACGCAGACGCTGTAGCAGGGCTGAAGGTGACGCAGCTCCAGTAAAACCACCGCCAGGTAGTGAACGAACAGCTGAGAGTCCACCAGAGACACCGCAAACTGCACAATGCCGTGGTAGTCCTCATCCTGTGTGGAGCAACGGTCAATGGGATAATATAGGTTATTTAAATTTTCAAATTTTGACTTCTTTGTTTAAATGCCTTGAACACTTAAAACATATCATTTTTAATCAATGAAGCCACAGCCTCTGAAGAAATTATATTTAAGTAGATTAAAAAACACATTTTATATTATGAATAATGGATTTGATGAACGTTTTATAGCATTATAGGCGCACAATAGGTATTAATATTATCACTATCACAATGGAACTGTGAAGTGAGCAGAGATCAGAATTCAGGAAGTTCAGGAAGAATCATTATCCATTTAAAATCCACATTTATAGTATAATGTTTGGGTGGGATCAGCTTTCTGGTGAGTAATGATCACAAAATCTACATTCATAAATTAAATTCAAGTTGCAAAGTTTTACCATATTGTACTTTTTTTGTAGCTGAAACGACCTTGCTATGGATAGTTACCAGGTAGCTAGTACTGTAGCTCCCATCGTAGTGTCAAACTCTTGATATTCTCTTATGGAACCCAAAGTTCTGTCCATTTCACATCATATAACATTTTATACATTAAATCAAAAGTATAAAATAAAATATAGTGGAACAAGTCCTTACAACATGTGCCATTAGTTTGTTTCTGAAATAAACTCTTCGTACATACAGTGCCTTGCGAAAGTATTCGGTTTAAAGCGCAGAGAGAACCATTAAGACAAAGGAACACACCAGGCAGGTCCGAGATACTGTTGTGGAGAAGTTTAAAGCCGGATTTGGAAACAAAAAGATTTCCCAAGCTTTAAACATCTCAAGGAGCACTGTGCAAGGAATTATATTGAAATGGAAGGAGTATCAGACCACTGCAAATCTACCAAGACCCGGCCGTCCCTTCAAACTTTCATCTCAAACAAGGAGAAGACTGATCAGAGATGCAGCCAAGAGGCCCATGATCACTCTGGATGAACTGCAGATAACTACAGCTGAGGTGGGAGAGTCTGTCCATAGGACAACAATCAGTCGTGCACTGCACAAATCTGGCCTTTATGGAAGAGTGGCAAGAAGAAAGCCATTTCTCAAAGATATCCATATAAGGTCTCATTTAAAGTTTGCCACAAGCCACCTGGGAGACACACCAAACATGTGGAAGAAGGTGCTCTGGTCAGATGAAACCAAAATTGAACTTTTTGGCCACAATGCAAAACGATATGTTTGGCGTAAAAGCAACACAGCTCATCACCCTGAACACACCATCCCCACTGTCAAACATGGTGGTGGCAGCATCATGGTTTGGGCCTGCTTTTCTTCAGCAGGGACAGGGAAGATGGCTAAAATTGATGGGAAGATGGATGGAGCCAAATACAGGACCATTCTGGAAGAAAACCTGTTGGAGACTGCAAAAAACCTGAGACTGGGACAGAGATTTATCTTCCAACAGGACAATGATCCAAAACATAAAGCCAAATCTACAATGGAATGGTTCACAAATAGACGTATCCAGGTGTTAGAATGGCCAAGTCAAAGTCCAGACCTGAATCCAATCGAGAATCTGTGGAAAGAGCTGAAGACTGCTGTTCACAAACGCTCTCCATCCAACCTCACTGAGCTCGAGCTGTTTTGCAAAGAAGAATGGGAAAGAATTCCAGTCTCTCGATGTGCAAAACTGATAGAGACATACCCCAAGCGACTTGCAGCTGTAATTGCAGCAAAAGGTGGCGCTACAAAGTATTAGCGCAAGGGGGCCAAATAATATTGCAAGCCCCACTTTTCAGTTTTTTATTTGTTAAAAAAGTTTAAATCATCCAATACATTTTGTTCCACTTCACGATTGTGTCCCACTTGTTGTTGATTCTTGACAAAACATTGTATTTTTATATCTTTATGTTTGAAGCCTGAAATGTGGCGAAATGTTGAAAGGTTCAAGGGGGCCGAATACTTTCGCAAGGCACTGTACATGCTCACATCACTGAGTTTACCTGAGCATCCAGAATGCGGACCCCGTAGAAGAGCCAGTAGGACATGGTGAGCAGCAGGGTGAGTGTAGTGAGAAAGGCACGGTACACATCCACTCGGGGCAGGCTAGCTCGGCCCGGCCGGAGGAACAGTGCCCAGATGGCAAGCAGCAGAATCAGCAACTTGAAGGAGACGGAGAGGAACAGGCCCTCGCAGGCAGAGCCACAGGCCTGCAGGCGGTCCGGCCACAGCAGAGCCGGCAGCAGCAGAAACACCAGCGGAGTAGCAGCCACCAGTAAGCCCACAAACAGGCCCAGAGCTACGGGCAGGTACCTCCGCACGTTCTGGGTACGGTCTTGGAGCTCCTTGCCCAAACCCACCACCTCCTCCTGGGACACACTCAGCTCTGATGTCCCTGTCACGGCTGTCGTAGTCTCACCCCAGTTATCATCCTGAAACACACACATTTAAGCATGAGCATGAGCATGAGCAAGGCAAGGCAAGTTTATTTGTACAATTCATACACAAGGCAACTCCAAGTGCTGAACAAAACAAGATAGAAACAATCAAAGCACTTTAAAAAGAGTAATTAAAATCCCTCAGTTCTATGCACAGCTAAACAGAACTGTTTTAACCTGGATTTGAAAATCATCAGAGAATGAGCCATCCATCCATCCATCCATCTTCTACCCTTTAATCCATTTCTGGGTCAGAATCAGAATCAGAATCAGAATCATTTTTATTGCCAACGTAAGTAACGGGAGGTCACAGACTTGGAAATTGCTTTGGCTCAGTGCAACAGTCAAAAAGAGATAATAAAAATAAGAATAAAAAACACTTCTAAAGAATAAATTTAAATTTAAAATAGAGTTACAGTTACTATTTACAATATACAAGTGCACATGGTGCACACAATGTAAGGTGACAGCAGTACAGTGAAGTAAAGTGACGTATGATGGGCAGTAAAGTGACTTTATAAAGGGCGGGGGGACAGGTTAAGAAGTGTTCAAGAGTCCAACAGCAGAGGGGAAGAAACTGTTCTTGTGGCGGGAGGTTCTAGTCCTGATGGACCGCAGCCTCCTGCCTGAGGGGAGTGGTTGGAATAGTCCATGTGCAGGGTGAGAGGGGTCGGCTGTGATACGACCAGCCCGGCCTCGAGCTCGGGCGACGTACAGGTCCTGCAGCGATGGAAGGCTGCGGCCGATCACTTCCTCTGCAGAGCGCACAATGCGCTGTAGTCTCTGTTTGTCCCTGACTGTGGCTCCAGCGAACCACACGGTGATGGAGGAGGTGAGGATGGACTCGATGATGGCCGTGTAGAACTGCACCAACATCTGTGCAGGCAGCTTGGCTTTCCTGAGCTGCCGCAGGAAGTACATCCTCTGCTGGGCCTTCTTGATGAGGGAGCTGATGGTCGGCTCCCACTTGAGGTCCTGGGTGATGGTGGTGCCCAGGAAACGGAAGGACTCCACAGAGGTGATGGGGGAGTCCATCACGGAGGGTGGGGGCGGGGGGACAGTGCTCTTCCTGAAGTCCACAATCATCTCCACTGTCTTCTGGGCGTTCAGCTCCAGGTTGTTACCACTGCACCAGGACACCAGCCGGTCCACCTCCCTCCTGTAGGCGGACTCATCGTTGTTGGAGATGAGTCCAATGAGGGTGGTGTCGTCCGCGAACTTGATCAGCTTCACGGAGTCGTGGCTGGAGGTGCAGTGGTTGGTGTACAGGGAGAAGAGCAGGGGAGAAAGAACACAGCCCTGTGGGGCTCCTGTATTTATAATCCGAGAGTCCGAGACATTCTTCCCCAGACGCACTCGCTGCTTCCTGTCCGTCAGGAAGTCAGTGATCCACCTGCAGGTGGAATCGGGCACGTTGAGCTGGGAGAGCTTGTCCTGGAGCAGGGATGGCAGGATTGTGTTGAAGGCAGAGCTGAAGTCCACGAACAGGACCCTGGCGTAGGTCCCCGGGGAGTCCAGGTGCTGTAGGATGTGGTGGAGGGCCAGGTTAATGGCGTCGTCTACAGATCTGTTGGCTCTGTAGGCGAACTGCAGGGGGTCCAGGAGGGGGGAGGTGAGGGACTTGAGATGGGAGAGAACCAGGCGTTCAAATGACTTCATGACGACAGACGTAAGTGCTACAGGTCTGTAGTCATTGAGTCCTGTGATCCTGGGCTTCTTCGGGACGGGGACAATGATGGAGGATTTGAAGCAGGCCGGGACATGGCAGGACTGCAGAGAGGTGTTGAAAATGTCCGTGAACACAGGAGTAAGCTCACTGGCGCAGTGTCTCAGAGTGGCCGGAGACACGTGGTCCGGGCCAGGAGCTTTGCGGGGGTGCAGCCTCAGGAAGAGTTGTTTAATCTCTTTAGCGGCTATTGTTAGGCTGGGGGCAGGGCTGATGGGTGGGTCGTTAGAGTAGTGGGGGGTGGGGGAGGGAGAGGTGTCAGGGGCAGCATCAAAGCGACTGAAAAATAAGTTCAGATCGTCAGCTAGCTTGTGGTCATCAGCACAGGGGGGGGCTTTGGGTTTGTAGTTGGTGATCTCCCGTAGGCCCCTCCAGACAGAAGCAGTATCGTTGTTACCAAACTGCTCCTGTAGTCGTTCTCTGTGCCGGGACTTGGCTGCTTTCAGTTCTTTCCTGAACTGATATTTAGCTGCTTTGTAGCCGCTGCGGTCCCCCTCCCTGAAAGCAGACTCCTTTGCTTTCCTGAGCTGCCGGAGTTTAGCAGTGAACCAGGGTTTGTCGTTGTTATAGATGACCCTGGTCCTTGTTGGAATGATGCTATCCTCACAGAAGTGGATGTATGACGTCACAGTGTCCGTATATTCATCCAAACTATCTGTGGCAGCTCTGAAAAGGTCCCAGTCTGTAGATTCCATGCATGCGCGTAGCTCTTCCACAGCTTCATCAGACCACACTTTGGAGCTCCTCACTGCAGGTTTCGAGAGCTTTAGTCTCTGTCTGTAAGCAGGAACCAGATGTATCATGGAGTGATCTGAGAAGCCGAGGGCTGGCTTGGGAACAGCGCGAAAAGCTCCGCGCACGGTGGTGTAACAGTGATCCAGAGTGTTCTCCTCTCTGGTCGGGCATTTGATAAACTGTCTGTATTTGGGTAATTCCTGGCTCAAGTTTCCCTTATTAAAATCCCCCAGGATAATAATCAGAGAGTCCGGGTATAAGCGTTCCATACACAGTACTTGCTCTGCGAGTGCGCGCTGAGCCTCGCGCGCGTCCGCGCATGGCGGTATGTAAACAGAGGCAAGAATGAATGAAACAATTTCCCGCGGGGAGTAATATGGTTTACAATGAATGAAAAGATATTCCAGAGCAGGAGAGCAGTGCTTGGAGATCACTGTCACATCGTTACACCAGTTTGTATTGACGTAGAAACAGAGCCCTCCAGGGGTGGCAGTCAGAGATGCCACCCAAGTCTCATAGCACCAGCCCCTCACTGACCCTCTGCAGGTGGTGAGTCCACAGGAGGACAAGAATGAGCCTGTCTCACATATTCAGGAAGACTGTTCCAGATTTAAGCTGCATGAATCTGAAATGCTGTCTCTCCATGTTTAGTTCTGACTCTGGGAACCAGCAGGAGTCCAGTCCCTGTGCTCCTCAGAGTCCCAGTTGGTTTATATGGCACCAACATGTCACAAAAAGGTTTGATTTTAAAAACTTTCTTGAATAATGAAATGTAAATAAAAACTAAAATGATTTTTGTATTGATGCTTAAACTTGGGAGGTTTGCTCATTATGTCAAGCCTTCAAAGAGAATCCAGAACCCACAATCCACTCCGCTCCTCTCCTATTCAAAGCAAATAACAAAAACTGCCAGGGCCACATTAAAAATTAAAACATATTTTTCTCTGAAGACAAGGCTGTTTTGACTAGATTTTCTCCAGCATTGAGAAGAATCTTTTTGTCTTTTTGGGGGTCATGAATAAGTGTTATTGGGCCTTTGTTGTTGCCAGGAACTTAAAAAATATATAATAAATGTTTTTTGTGTTGAATCAAGTTTAGGCCACAAATCCAGACTGTTTTAAAACCTCAAAACAGAGAAACCTGTTGGAACATGGTGCAAACCTAAGAACTCATTATTGACCTACATTTCTCTGTTTCATCAGTTTTCCCAGATAATTGAAGTTAAATATATTAATAGACCTAAGGACAAATGAAAGATCCAATGTAGTGAAGATTTGAAGCCTAAAAGAAGGAACGCAGAAGAACAACAGATAGATTCATCGCACATAAGACAGATTAATTCATGCCATTGTAGAAAACCCAACTGAACTTTCTGAATTGACAAACACAAATAAAAAATTCATCTGAAATGCTTAATTAGATTTACTAGCATTTGGTGAGTCACAGGTTTGAGTAATGGTTATTATCCTGCATCAGTGGCTCTGCTGTCTGTCTATCTATCTATCTATCTATCTATCTATCTATCTATCTATTTATCTTTAATGTGACATTTATCTCAGAAGTCACCTTTATCATTGTCAAGAGCAGCTGGTAAATACATATGTGGACTCGCCCCATTGCCTCAAAGACTGCCTGATAATGAAGCAGACTGGAGCAGCAGCTTGCATGGCACTGTTCTTATCTGGCAAATAATTAATAGTAAATTGTTGGAAAGCAACAACAATTAGCGCACATAAGATAGCCAACAACAAAACATAATGCTAAGTGGCATTAACTGTAAACAGCCTGTTAAGACTGTTTTAGGCTTTCCCCCAAAATAAGTCTGAGAAATTGGGGATTTTTTGCATGAAAGTAGTGAATGCATCATCTATGAAACAAACAGTCTTTGGTGGTGCAAACATCTGAAGGAAACTGAAGCTGCTGCCTTCTGGCACAAAGACTAACAAAGCACATGGGCGCTCTGACAGCACTGACTCACACTCACACTGGGACATAGGGCTGTCACCCAACACTGCCGCCTTATGTCATCGGCATGCGTGTAAACATGGAGGATTATTCATATCAGCTTTCCTCAAAGTGCAGTTTGCTATAAGCTAATTAGAGTTTGTGAAAAATTCTGTGTGACTTTAGCATTAGAGCCCTCCCAAAACTCTTGACTGCTTTGATTTGGAAATAGCAGTGGTGGTGGTAAATGTCGGGTTCTTCAGTTCTCCCCTGTTTGGAAAGCTTCAGTTGGGGGAGGGGGCATGCTTTTACAATAGTAGATTAACTTACACTGGCCACAATGGACATTATGAGCTGACAATCACATGACAGCATGGAATGTGGTGGCCGTGCCAGAAGGGAATGCCAGGAAGAGGAACAAAAAGAGCCTAACTCAAAGAAATTATTAACAGCATCACTGAGACTCCATTACCATCCAGGCCCACAACAATAATGATTGGATGTTTGAATACTGTAGACCAATGATTAGGAGCGAGATGATTCACAAAGGATCTTATAGTCCAACATTTCCTTTTTATAAATGGTTATGGTATTTAAACCATCTTTTATTTACTTGACTTTGGACCCTCTGTTCCAAACAATAATGGCTTATGCTCTGCTGTCTGTCTGATGCCATTGTCATTAGTGTAGGTCAGGTGTTGAGCAGCCAGCTGTGAGAGGGACTTTATAAAGCCATGATCCAGGATAATCTGCTAGTTTTGTGTAACAGTCTGTAATTTCTACAGAAATACACAACCTCTGTCTTGACCCTTGAACGTTGTGGGTCTTTGTACCTGTGCTTCCTCTCCCGGCTCGGCAGCTGCAGTGGGGTCTCCAGGCAGTGGGTCACCGTTGTGGACAGGAGACTCCTGGGATGGAGAGTCAGGGGGGTTAATGACCACAGAGCGCTCCGAGCGACTGCTGTCTTTACTGCTACTGGCCTTGTGCCGCTCACGGCTCCGATCTCTGCAAAATATTACAAATATTTACAATGAGGATTACAGACTGGAGTCTTTGTCATGAAACCAAGGGCAGGAGGTAGTTCCACTCACGTGTGTCTGTTGGACCTGCCAGAGCGGCTGGAGTAGCCCGAGTGGGTGGACTCAGTGTCCATGGCTCAGAGAGTCGGCCAGCTTAGAGAGGGGACTGGACGAGGACGGGGAACACTCCAAAACTCAGAGAGAGGGATGCGTTGCTATAGAGACAGACTTGAGGAATCGAAGGCCGCTGAGATCCACAACGACAGCTCGTTTGAGTCCCACATTGACCTGAAAGCACATAGACAAGTGGGGAGAGAACCTTAGTGTTATCTTGAAGTAATGTTTTATTTCCGAAACAATATAACAAAATTCAAAAAGTATAGATGTTATTTCTGATATTTATGTGCCCGTCTTGAGGATAAACTGTACACAATTGGTTCTGCACAAGGTTATCCATCATCATTTGTCAAACACTTGCACACTTCCGCATTAATGGCCCAGTGACTACAGCGGTCTGGCACAGTATCCATCCATCTATGTCAAGCTCTTTTGATGCTTTGCCCTGAAACAGAAACATCCCTGGGTTCTAATGCATTCTGCCTAATGTATGTGTAAGTGCTTCCCCATGCATGACCGTCCATTCAGACCCTAATCTACTCTGTGTCTGTCTCCCAGCTGTTGTCCTGACAACCACCTGCCTGTCAATGGCCACTGCAGTCTCACTTAACCAACCAGGATAATCCTCCACACATCATAGATAGATTATAGCCATGTACTTCATATTATTAACAAATATAGTTCAACAAAAATAAGAACAAGTTACAATAGTTGAATCATATTTTGTGAATTGTTAGCAAGATAAATATGTAGCGTTACTGCTTCCAAACTACAGGACTAGTAGACAGTACATGCTGCCTAAACCATGTCATAACAGAAGACAAGCATCTTTCATCCTCAACCCATCACTGCTGCGTCCACTGTTACCGCGGCAACAGACGAGGCAGGGGGCCCCATCAAGCAGCAATAATCAATCACCCCACAGAGGGCAAATGTGTGTTATATGCCTCTTTATAGGAGAGAGGGGCTAAGAGAGCAAACAATACCTTTGGAATAAAATGGTTACATTAAAAAAGCCTATGTTTGAATGAAAGCGTTAACCCCCTCAGTGCTGTATGTGGGTTACAATCATATACTGAAGACGCACTGATCCACGAGATGAGCATGAAGGGCCACAGTGAACCAGGCCATGTGGAAAATCTGCACCACGGGGCTAAAAAAACTATCAATTACAAAACTGCGGATAGTTATGAATAAAGGATGCAGGGTAAGAGCTCACATCAGGGAAGTACAGTTTCCTCCTTCAGTCGGAAACATTCAGCTTCCCCCTTTGATGGGACGAGAGGGGCCCGTGCTGTATGAGGCTGCGTCACCGCCATGTCACGCCAAGCATTCTGGTCGGCTGCACCTCGAAGGGAGTCACGAGAGCAGAAAGTGACACTAATGTAAAATAAACACTGATTAGAGTGTTTGTTTAGCGCATTGAGCCGGACTTACTGTACGAGTGGCACAGACTCTGGGGTCAAGGCCACGTGGACGCTGCACCAAAACGCCCTCTGAATGCTATAAATAACATTCTAGAGACTATATCGCAGAAGTATTGGAACAAACCTATTCATATTGTGACATTCAAAGACGTTAATTGGAGGATAACCCAGATTTAGTAGAAGGAGTGGGGGTTTCAAGCTAAAGTGCCTCGGAACAGCCAGAACTGTGGTCTGTTTAGAAAGCCCTTTGTCACTTACTTTTAACTTTCTGAATGCATTACTTTAACTAAGTGTTCTCCAGCCTTTTTCAGCCGTGGCACAGCTTTTTAAATAAAAACAAACGGCACACTGTCATCTGAAACCGAAGCAATAATGAAACTCCGCAGCATTTAGTGACAATGCAAAGACATTCTCATCAAAGTAGGTTGCATAGAACATCACACAAGAACAGAAAAATTGTAAATGAATCTTCTCACATTATTTTCTTTTCATCATAAAGGCTGTTGGAAAGTGCTACAAATCCATTTGAACAATTGATTCTCACTAATGCAGTGCCACACTACGTCTATAATACTCAACTTGGTACCATTGTCAATGCACTTTTGCCTGTTTCCATTTCATAACAGTCATAAAATAAAATAGAAGAAATATAAACAAATCTTATTCCCCTAAGTCAAATAATATTCTGATTATCCTTCAGCTGATTACTTAAAGATTCAACAGACATGTAATTGAAACCAAAACATATGTGTATATATTATATTCTTATTGAAAGTGTCCTGGATGATATGCCGTATGATAATATTGAGGTATGACACAGTATTGGGGATGTAGCATGATAGTTACAACAGCTAATATTCATAACCTCTTTAATTAACACACATATATAAATGGTTATAAGGACATTTTGTATGAACTATCATTTGAACTATAATTTTAGGTAGCTCTAGCTTGTTAGAGCTGAAATAGAAGGCTACAAAAGACAGCCCACAGCCTTATGTCGGCGCACATGGTGAGGCCTGCTCTATGACATCTGTGCCCTCTCCCATTAGCTCCGTCTTCCTCCTCTAGTACTGGACACGCCATCCATGACCCAGGGCTCATAATCCAGCACTATGCCCATATATAATGTATGTGCAGCGTGAAATGCACAGAACGGTGAAAGTCAAACCGGTTTAAAAATACCAAATTAATTAAAAAGAGTGGAGAGAGTAAGACAATCCTGTAACCCTACAGTAAAACCTCTGTTAATTCGAAGAGTGAAAGTCTTTGTGCTGGGGATATTTATAGTGATAGCCATCTCCAATCCCTCCCTGGACTTCAGATAACCCACAGGAACAGCTGGTGATTAACATATTATTCTACCACTGCCCACTTAGATCACACAAGTTGTAGGCCGGCAAACATTCCACACACACTGCCCTTGGACACTTGGACTTTTGTTTCATTCTATTGACCCCTTGCTCCAAATTCTTTCAACTAGTATTTGCAGCAACTTGCACCTGACACTGTTTATTACCACGGCCCTTGTTGCACTTCATTTTTCCCCCTCACATATAGGTAATTATTGAAACACTTGACTTTTAGGGGACAGCTGAGGTTCACCCCTCCACCTTAGCCTACTCACACAAGCAGCAATAAATGCAGAAAGTTAAGACCTGACACACTCTTCAGGAATGCAAACTTCTCCATCTCTTTCTCACAACTGGACCTAAAGCAGGCAGCACGCGGTGAAATAGACATTAGGATAACATTGTGTCACATACAAAGCACAAATACACAGGTAATAACACACACCATTATATTTAGAAGTATATTCATAAAAGCCAATGCGGTCTTAGCTTATGGTCAAGATCTAAAGGCAACAATACCATGAGAAGAAGATAAGAAATGGGAACATTAACAATTCCTACTCAGCTCCTCATATATGCATAATATGTCTCTGATTACTCTTTTGTAATGCAAGTATTTATCATGGCAAAAGCTTAGTACTGTAACACCAGTGCACCACCGCTGCTGCCAAATACAATACACAAATATACAATTGTTGAAGGCTGAATTATCAATGACTGCCCTGGCCTTAATAGAGCTGTTCTTGCCTCTACTCCACGTTGACCCTTTGGGAGTATGGGGTTTTCCATTCATTCAGATAACGCCCAACCTTCCAGCTGCGTGCATTCTGTATCCTCCAGGCAGATGCTGATGATGGCGATAAGCACCACCACACCACACCACAACCAAACCACACCAGAAGGAGAAACAGGGGTATTTTAAACTCATTTCAAAGCTACAAGCTCCGCATAAAAGACGGTAGTGTAGATGTGGTATCGCTTCTCTATTACAATGGATCCGCTTTCGTCCTGAAGCTATGAGATCATCCGCTCTTCATCCAGACACCGTTTGATAGAAAATTAATTAATGCAGAATGTTAAAATGCATATAATAAAACAGGGTGTATTCAGAGGAAGAGGACATACAGCGGGTGTTCAGCAAGAACAATTAACAACTCGACACGGCACCAATTAACTCAATCAATTCTAATGGGGTGTTGTGCCTAGGGTTGGGGGCAGTCATGATTCGAGCCGGTATAGAATGGTCACGCAAAATACTAGAAAACGTGTCCACTTACCGTATTTCTGCTTTACACGTGTTCCCCCATCTTCTGCGACTCCCGGTGTCCGGTGTGAGGGCAGGGTTGTGGTAGATGTGCTTTTTTCTCCGCAGTGAAGGGCGTCTCTTCTCCGGTAGCAGAGGGGGAAAGGCAGCTCCTTCAGACGCGCCTGGTCATTGTACACGGAGAGAGGCACGGGCACAAGTGCACCAGCAGCAGCCATTCCAGCGTGAGCCTCTAGAGGGCGCGATGCATGCGTAAAAGCAATAGATCCATGGTAAAACGTGACACGCATCTGACAAGGGGGAAAAAAATAAAAATAAAAAAAATAAATGAATACAACTAAAAATGAACTATGATACAATGATGGATACATGATAGAATGGCATTAAATAAACCAATCATGTAGTTTTAATAAAAATTTGTTTTTTTTTTTAAATGTAAAACGTGTTTTTGTTTTATTTTAATTTGTATAGTTATTGTTCATTTATCTTGTGCTGTGTGCTCCTCATTCCTACTGTTCTGTTACTTGTGATGCAACACTGAAATTTCCCGGGCTTGCTGTGGGACGAATAAAGGATCTCTTAATCTTAATGTAATGGTCATCTTGGGCGCCATGAAATCATAGATAGACTATTCAATAATCATATGACATTATTATTACAATGTTATCTGTCATGTGACCAATACAGCAATATATTAATGCTATTCCTTTTTCGTTGTATAGTCTAGTTCTATTCAAGTCCAGTCCAGGCAGCCGCAAATAAATAAATAAATAAATAATGAATAACTAAATAAAAACATTTAGATTCATTACATTTTCATTTCATTTTTTTTTTTTTTTCCCCAAATGAAGGGCTTGCTAATTTGAGGGTGCAAGCCTCTGGTGGAGTAATGGTTAGTGATTTGAATAACGGATATATTTTTTATTTGATCAATACTTTATAATGTCAGCGCCTGAAATGTCATGAGTTTGCACACGGATCTGCGTTTAAAGCGGATGCGCAGCAGAGTGCACAAAGGCCCATAACTCCTGTGGCGGGAGTGGACATGAACAATACCGCGGCCCCTGGAGCCACATTACGCACAGAGGCGCACACAAAGAGACCAGAGAGTGACTGATGGAGAGAAGAAGTGAGGAGCTGGGCCTTTCACATCCTGAGCTCATAAAACACACAACCTCTGGCCATGAGTGAATGTAAGGCAGCTGCAGCATAATGGACCACAATGCTCAAGGTTGTACAAAAGTTTAATATTATAGGCTGTACATAATAAATAATATATATATAAATATGTCACAATAATGTAAAACAAACAATAATAAATACAGAAATATCATAAGAAATGGCTGCAGGGTTCAACTTGACCTTTTTAAGTCATGTCTAAAGTCTGTGTTACACGTCCAGCACGTGACCGAGGTAGGATATGTAATGAATGGCCAGTCTGAGTATCTCTATCTTGGAAAGCTTCTTATCCGGGGGCAGGATGGGCAGGAGTTTTCTGAGTTCATCAAAGGCCACGTTGAAAGCCACCACGCGCACACGCTCTCTGGACGCGTGCGCACAGCGGTATTTGGGGGTGGCGCGTCTGCTCCTCCTTCTATCCTCCCGACCCAGACCGACCGCACTGGGCATGCGCACTTCCAGCTCCATCAGTGACTGATTACTCCCAGGCCACATGGGGGTCTGTTCCGAAGTCAACATCATCTTGTTTCCTGAAAGTTTATGCACAGATACACTGCAGGTTAGTTTTACTTTTGAGTTCAAAACTGAGAGCCTCATTCTAAAGAAGTGGTCCCCATTATGATAGATCCATTGTGGTCCCCTAAAAAGTGAATATGAGGCTGTGGGTGTGCTGGCCTCTAGTGGTGGACAGGTCATTCTTACTGGCGCTGTCCGACGTGCTGAACTTAATTACACAGCATGTTATTGTAAACATACTATATCAACATCTTTAGTGCACAACTCCCCAGTGTGTGTGTGTTACAGTTTGTCAAGCAATAAGCTGTTCAGGAGCTTATGCAATGTAAGGGAAAACACTTTTTCAGACAAGAGAAGTCGTGTAAACACAGACCATATCATTAAAAGCTTAGAAGGCTATGATAACACGTTAACCAAATACAAGTGAAAGCATAAACGATACTTGCCTTGTCGTGAAATCTTTTACTTCTACATCAAACGAGCAGAAGTGTTGAAAAATCTGCAGAAGCCCCAGCTCCCAATACTTTTGATGTTAACCTTTCTTTAAAGCTGCGTAGAATGTCCTCCTCAGATTTGCTGTTCTAGGCAGTTTTGTAGAGTTAATTCCAGTGTAACACTCCGCTCTCTTTCTTTCAGTCTTATGTTGATAGAACTCACTGTTGTCTGGTTCTTTCACAGTGCCCCGCCTGCACAGCTGTGCATAACCCCCAGCCTGTGCCGTGCACAAACACATGCCGCTTTAACTGCTCATTATCATGGGCCAATATGGACATAGGTTTATTCATTTAGTTCTAAGGATAACATTTGGTGGTTACTTTATCCATGTGATATAAAGTGTCACACATGATCCCTGATTCAAATATAATCTGAACAAGTTGCAGGGTGCTAAAGTGCATTTGTTTAGTTAGGGCTCTTGTCTTAACCTACATTTGTAAGTAGGCCTATAACAGAACATACTCTTTGCAGTTGACCTATTTGTATTCTTAACAAGCAGCATTGTTACATACTGTACATTCACCTCGAACCAAATCAGCTTGAGAAAAATGGTCATGTTTTCAACGCCATTTGGTACATTCCAAATTCCATTATAATGTATTTTCCCCTTTTTCCCCCATGTTCCTTCGTCTAGCAGCTGATGGGTAATTATCAGTCTATAAGGCCTAAGACCTTTTCTTAGTATGTGTATCCACTGGATTTAGCCTCTATTGTGATTATAATAATTATTATTGTTGTTCAATACTATGAACAAATGTATCCTCTGCAAAGGAAACCAGATTTTGTTGCATGAATTTTCATGTATTGCGCTCTGCACGTCCACCCCCATTATTCAGCTCAGTCTGGACACCATCTGTCTGAAGGCCACAGAGATGCATATACTCAACATGCACGGCTCTGTAGTCCGGCCATGGTGCAGCAACCAGCTACAATGAGTGACAGATGTCAACAACTTGAAATGAAAAAAACAAAATGTTATCAGCGGGTTGGATATTATTATTTATTTAAAATAATGATATAAGATAAGAGATCCTTTATTCGTCCCACAATGGGGACATTTCAATGTTGCAGCGAATAGGGAGCACACAAAATATACAATATACGTAGCTGCTATGTTTCTTAGATAGCTGCAAATGCTTCAATATCAATCTTTCAAAATATCTCTATATATACTGTCACGTTATAGGGTAACGCAGGGTAATATGTAGATAATATTGTTTAACCGTATTTACCATTAGAAATAAGATACACTCCATATTTAATTCCAGTATATGAGCTGTGTAGTTTTAGCAAATACTAAATATCTTTCTTTGCGCTGTTTGACACTTAACCTTGAGGTTGATTCTGAATCTTGTCGTTTAAAAAACAGCCCAAACAGCAGAATGTGAGACCATTATAAAAGGAGTGGTAATCATCTGGAAATAATTATATATGAGATCATATAGGTTAGGGTTAGGGTTAGAGACATAATTTGTGTCATAATTTCCAATCTGTATCTTTCCTTATTCTGCTACACTACCGTTGCAATGGGGGTGCAGGAAACAGACAAAGTAATAATGTAAAGTGAGAACCTATGCCACCAATGTTTTTTCACAAAATGGATGTGAAACGGTTAAAAGGTGGAGCCCTGAAACTTGGGTTTAACTCTGGGTAAACCCAGAGAAAAGCCTTTTTGAATGTACACAGATGTGACTCATTACAAAAGTGAAAATTGGTAATATAATACAATTGAACTCAAGTTACACGTAGACATAGAATGTAAGTGCACATTTGCTTGCATGGCATCTCTTTTCTGAGCGGACTTGGTCTTTCAGCCAGGGCTTCAGGCAAAGTGGGGTTAAATGTCTTGCTCACAGACACAACAATAGCAGTGAGCAGATGGAGTAGGTCTCGTGGGAAGATCGAAGCTACGACCGCCAGGCCTAATGACCAATGCTCTACCAACTGAGCCACTGTCACTCCGTTATGATTAGTTTTCTGGACCAAAAGTGACTCAAAGTAACTGAAATAGACTAAATATAAAGTGCACACATCAACATGGATATTCCCAGGCTAATAGCTCATGTACATACAAATAAAATAATATTAGGGTATAAGTCCTTAGCTCTGATGGTTCAAATGTTCAGTGATGAAACTGCTTTACATGTTAGCAACATGTAACTACTGTGCAAGGCAAGGCAAGTTTATTTGTATGGCACAGTTCATACACAAGGCAACTCAAAGTGCTGAACAAAACAATATAGAGACAGTCACAAATCTAAATCATAATAATCACTGTACATTAAAAAGAGTGAAGATAAAACCTGAAGAAGCCTGGCTCACATTTTCAGGAGGACTGTTCCAGATTTTTGCTGCATGAATCTGAAACGCTGCCTCCCCATGTTTAGTTCTGACTCTGGCACCAGCACGAGGCCAGTCCCTGTGCTCCTCAGAGTCCGATTTGGTTAATATGGCACCAACATGTCACAGATGTACGAAGTCTCTCCATGCGAGGCCATGGAGAGACTTGTACACAAGCAGAGCTGTTTTAAAGTCTATTCTCTGAGCCACAGGAAGCCAGTGCAGAGACCTGAGGACTGGACTAATGTGATCATACTTCCTTGTTCCAGTCAGGACTGAGCTGCAGCGAGTACTGCAGAATGTACTGCAGCTGTTTTACATCTCGTTTGGAGAGACCTGTGAGCAGGCCGTTACAGTAGTCCAACCTACTGGAGACAAATACTGTGCATACTTCAAACGAATGCATGACATGGAAAGTCAGGTTGGCAGTGTTAATAACGAACTAGTAGTTATACCAATACCTTATAAAAAATAAAAAATAAATTCTAGCGTAATGTAGGCTAACCAGCACTGGAGGTCGTTTGTGAGAAGCCAGACGCTGTATAGAAAGTGTGCTGGGATCAGGAGCTCATCATAATCTGCTGCTGTGGCGACTTTACTGGCTGTGGGTTATAGTTTTTGAGATTTTAAAATGATTCAATAGTTGAAATTGAACACATCCTAACCCTGACCCAAAGCATATAGGTTATATATATATAGGTAGTGGTAATAAAACGTGCCCCAAACAACACAGCTTCACTGAAACACAGACAGGTCAGAGCCATGTATTTGTATTTTTTACAATCAACCACAAGATGGAGACACTATACCTTTGGAAAAATCCTTGCGCTTCTGCATCAGTGAAATTATCTGCGGTGGTTTTGCTTTTCATGTCAGAACTTGTCTGAACAAAAGCGTAGACTCTCGTGTTTCCCACAAATCACAACGCACCAAACCGTAAACCTTAAAAAAAATCATATGATCCTGTTTTAGCAGCGAGGAGAGCGCAGCCTCAGGCCAGAGCAACAATACAAACATGAATGAAACTCCGCTAATAGTGTGGTTTTGTGTGAGCAACAGGACAAAACCACAAAGGCACCACATTCTTCTTATGAGCCTATACACTTGTAATGCGTTACACTTTTCACCTCTAAAAGCTGGGGTACTGTATCTAACTTTCAAAAGATGGAATTTCATGTCAATTCTAATAAAAAAAATAAAATCACACAAGTAGCCAATCATCAATCAGATCTCGGCCCAAGGAGTCGAATAGTGACTCACAGGGCTCTTTCTTAATAACATGATTTCTAACAAGATGAACCTTGCAGCATGTTCGGTCTCATCTGTTCACAACATTTACAAGCTCTCTACTGTTAACTTAGGCGCCATGGCACTCTCTCGCGTCTCAAGAGGGTTCGAATCCCGGTCAGAACAGGGTCTTTCTGAGTGGAGTTTGCATGTTTTCCTCGTGTCTGTGTAGGTTCTACGTCATGGTGCTACGTCCCTTAGGACTTCGCTAGTGGGATATCACGTGACCCCCAGGTCACAGACGCCAGAGAGATCAAAATAATTTGCTCCAATCACCAGCCACCTTCCTCTATAAATGCCCCTGCACAAGGCCGCACCCCCTCTTTCACTCTGGCGCCGTTTGAGATCTACATTCGTTACCTGAGAAAGAAAGATGTCTTCTGATGCACGTCCGAGTTCCCCTTCGCCATCCGGCGTCGGACGTCGTCGTTGCTCGACCTGTCGGGGCAAGCTCCAACGCAAGGACCAGCACTCCAGCTGCTTCTTGTGCCTGGGTGCGGGCCATGCGGCGTTGAGCGCCACCTGCGCCTCGTGTGTCGCTCTCCCCAGGGAGGAGAGTGAACGCAGGCGCGCGTTCTTCGCCGCTTCAGCGCCCCGTCCGGACTCCTCTAAGGACGAGGAGTCTGAGATTGACTGGGCCCCCCTCGACATTCCACCTGTGCCCGCGGAGTGGGGTGACTGCGAGGACGGAGAGGTGTCGGAGGTCGGCTCTCTCCTCACGCTGGACGAGGTGGTGTCCAACCCGGAGCCGGACCGCTTCCCGCTGGACCATGGATGCCCCCCTGCCACCGCAACCGAACCAGAGGGTGGAGGACTTCACCTCTGGGTACGCAGCCCCTCGAGGGAGGAGGAGAGCCCAGCCCACGTTGTGCCCGCGTATGGACCCGATCGTCCATTACGCGACACGTGAGTGGCCAAAACCCCTAGCGGCCAAGAGGCCCGCTTTGGGGTATGGCATGTACTGCAACGTGCAGGACTGGTCCTGGACAGGCGGGGTCCCGGACATCGAGGACTCGGTCCGGGCGGCCCTGCACCCCTCCTCATCCGTGTGGCCCAGCACCAGACCTCTCCTTCCCTCCGAGCGGGATAGGATGTCTCTGGCTATGCATGACAGATGTTACGCCAATGCGGCTCAGGTCGTCGCGGTGGCGAACAACATGGTTTTCATCACCGGGGCCCTGGATAGGTCTCTCTCCTCTGACCAGGCACTCAGTGGAGACACCTTAGCCCAGGCGAGGACCACTTCAGCAGCGATCTTGCGCATGTGCCAAGCGCTAGCTGTCGATGGCGGCCGCTCTATGGCAGCAGCCCAGGTCGGGGCCAGACACCTCTGGCTGGGGGCGGTGAACCTCAGAGAGGCGGAGAAGAGGCAGCTGCTGGACCTGCCCATCTCCCAGACGTCGCTCTTCGGTCCGGAGATGCAGACGCTGATGACGAGGCTGGACAGCGCGGCTAAGGACTCGGCTAGCCTGGCAAAACACCTAGCTACGAGACGCGAGGCCCGCCCACCAGCGCGGAGCCGAGACAGAGGCAGGGAGCGCTCGCCTGGCAAGCGCCCCGGACCATATCCACGCTCCGTGGTCCATCGTTCCCCAGCGGCGAGACCCCCGGGCCCAGACAGGCACACGGGAGGTTCGCGGGACCAACACACCCATCGACGGCCTCCCTACGGTAGAGGAGGTCGGGGTGGTAAAAACTCTTTCAATAAAGGCCGTCCGGCATTTCACCAGTACTCGCTGTCTGAGTCTCATTTGGGGGTATGTAACATGTCAAATGATTTGAATTCTGTTTGTGTTACTTCTCGAGCATATAACGTGGCTCCGCCAGGCCTGCAGCCCCCAGAGAAGGGCGTGCAGCGCGCTGTGCAGACCACGAGCTCCGATTCACGGGTTCATGTTTTGCCCTCCCGGAGAGAGGGCAGGCGGAGGGATCTGATAAGTGCTAATGTGTGTGCTCCGGGCGCTAGCGTGTTAGCATCTCTGAGCTACAAGGCTAACACGGGGTTTCCCAATCCAGGGGCTCTCCCCCCCCTCCATGAGGCAAGAGCCAAGGGGGGGCGCAGCAGCCGTGTCACGCGTGATGAGCAGAGCTACATTGCTAACACGGGGTTTCCTAATCCAGGGGCTCTTCCCCCCCTCCATGAGGCAAGAGCCAAGGGGGGGCGCAGCAGCCGTGTCACGCGTGATGAGCAGAGCTACAATGCTAACACGGGGTTTCCCGATGCAGGGGCTCGCCCCCCCCTCCATGAGGCAAGAGCCAGGGGGGGGCGCAGCAGCAGCCGGGTCACGTGTGGTGAGCAGTCCCGTACTTATGACGTCAGACCTGCAGAACACGTGACCGCCCTCGGCGCTCACGGTGTGACGCAGGGGCCCCCCCGGCCCTTTCAGCCACCCCCCCTCCCTGCTAGGAACACCAGGAGGGGGCGGGGCCATGACGTCTCGTGTTCCAGCTCCCGTTCCGCCCCTCACAGATTTCTACGACATCTGGAAGGAGCAGGGCTTACTGTCAGATGTTTGGCTGGAGAAAACTCTGCGCAGAGGTTACGCTCTGCAATTTTTCCGAAAGCCACCACCATTCCGAGGCGTACGGGCAGTACGCTCTCAGGTACGGGGATCGACAGAGGCACTGGAAGCAGAGGTCTCCTCCCTGCTGAGTCGAGGCGCAGCAGTGGAGGTAGACCCGCAGGACGCCACCAGGGGGCTGTACTCCCCTTACTTTCTGGTGCCAAAGAAATCAGGCGGGGTGCGTCCCATTCTGGATCTGCGCGTGTTAAACGAGTGCATTTCCAAACGGCAGTTTCGGATGCTGTCCACAAGGCAGCTCCTCGAGTGTGTCAGGGAAGGAGACTGGATGACATCCATAGACCTGACAGACGCATACTTCCACGTACCCATAGTGCCAGAACACAGGAGATTTCTGCGCTTCGCAGTGGGAGAGAGGAATTACGAGTACTGCCGTCTCCCTTTCGGGTACGCTCTCGCGCCTCGCACTTTTTCCAAATGTGTGGAAGCGGCTCTGGAGCCGATCAGACGTGCCGGGGTAAGAATATTGACCTATATAGACGATTGGTTAATACTGGCCCCATCCAGGGAAGTGGCCGTGAGCCACACGCAATGGGTCTTGTCCCACATACAGCGTCTGGGCTTTGTGGTGAACAGGGAGAAGAGCAAGCTGCAGCCAGCCCAACGCATGATTTACCTCGGTCTGCAGCTAGACTCTGTGATATTCCGTGCTGCATTGTCCGTGGACAGACGGACGAATATTACCCGTCTGGCCCGGGAGGTTCTGGCGGGCCCCAGAGTTCCCGCTCGGCGCCTCAGGTCCCTGCTGGGGATGATGGCAGCGGCTCATGCTGTGGTGCGGCTAGGCCTGCTCCACATGAGAAATTTTCAGAGGTGGTTCTCGCGCCTCAGGCTTCACCCCTCCCGGGACGGGGGGAGGCTGATCTGGGTTCCCCAAGGGGCAGCATCGGACATCAGGTTCTGGCTCACTCCGGGTCTACTGCGGGACGGAGTGACTCTGGCCTGCGCGGTGTCTCACGCCGAGGTGTTCACGGACGCGTCGCTCGAAGGATGGGGCGGGGTCCTCGGCCAGAGCTCTGTAGGAGGCTGCTGGTCGGACTCAGCCCGTCACATCAACCTGCTGGAGATGGAGGCAGTGCACAGAGTACTGCTGCACTTTGCCCCTCAGCTGCAGGGGAGACACGTGATGGTGCGCTCAGACAACACCACAGTGGTCTCCTATCTGAACAGGCAGGGGGGCACCAGGTCCCCCGCTCTCCATCGCATGGCGACGGTGACGCTGCTGTGGGCGGCGCTTCACCTCCTGTCTCTCAGGGCGCGCCACGTCCCGGGGGTCCGGAACGTGGGAGCCGACAGGATGTCCAGGGGGGGCCCACTCCAGGACGAGTGGGGCCTGGCCCCACGGGTAGCCGCGGAGATCTGGCGGAGGTTCGGTCGTCCAGTAGTCGACCTTTTCGCCAGTGCAGAGAACGCACAGTGCCCGTCCTGGTTCGCCTTAAGGGCCGCGGACGAGCCGCCTTTAGGCGTGGACGCTCTGGCTCATTACCCATGGCCAGGCGGCCTGTTGTACGCTTTTCCACCGGTGCGTCTCCTGCCGGTCCTACTGCGGAGGATCGAACAGGAGAGGAGGTCGGTGATTCTGGTGGCTCCGGACAGCCCGCATGCCCGGTGGTTCCCCTTCCTGAGGGGCATGGCGGTGATGGAGCCCTGGGCCCTCCCGGACGAGCCGGGGGCTCTAGTCCAGGGGGCAGGAGCCCTGTTTTCACGTCCGATAATCGGCCGCAGGCTCTGGGTTTGGAGGTTGAGAGGCGGAGCCTCGTAGATCTGGGTCTTCCCCCTGCGGTGGTGGAGACAATTCAGGGAGCGAGGGCGCCGTCCACCGTGAGGGCCTACGCCACGAGGTGGAGGCTATTCAGTGCCTGGTGCGATTCCCGTTCCTGGGATCCCAGGTTTTGCCCGCTGGAGGGGGTCCTGGGATTCCTACAGGAGCTTTTCGACAAGGGGAGGGCTGTCGCTACCTTGGCGGTGTTTGCGGCAGCCATTACTTCAGGTCACGACGGGTTCGGGGGGTTCACAGCCCGCTCTCACCCGTTGATTAAACGTTTTCTGCGGGGGGCGCGCAGGAGGAGGCCCCCGCTCCAGAGAACGCCTCCGGTTTGGGACCTCAGGGTGGTCCTTAGGGGGCTGTCGGGTTCGCCTTTTGAACCGGCGGCGGAGGCGAGTCCCGATTGTATCGCTTTTAAGACGGCCCTCTTGCTGGCGTTGGCGTCTGCAAAAAGGGCGGGCGATTTGTGTGCGCTCTCAGTCCATGCGTCGTGCCTGTCCTTTGGAGAGGACGACGGCATGGTGGAGTTGTGGCCCAATCCGGCTTTTCTCCCCAAGGTCATCACGTCGGCCTTTAGGTCGAGAGTGATCAGGATTAGGGCTTTCCACCCGCCGCCGCATGCCTTCCCCGAGGAGGAGCGGCAGCACCTTCTGTGTCCTATCAGAATGCTGAGGCATTACCTGGCCATGACGTCGTCATTCAGGTCGGGTGATCAGCTGTTTGTGTGTCTGGGCCCCAAGAACAGGGGCGCCCCGCTGTCGGCTCAGCGGCTGGCGCATTGGGTCGCCACGGCGGTGCGACGGGCGTATCAGGCGCAGGGCCTGGCCCCCCCGGTGGGTTTCAGGTCGCATTCCACGCGTGGGATGGCGGCCTCTACGGCCCTTCTCAGGGGGGCGTCGGTCGAGGACGTTTGCCGTGCGGCCTCTTGGGCGTCGTCCTCCTCTTTCGTCCGGTCTTATCTTTCGGATGTGTCGGACCGGTCGGTGGCCCATTCCGTGCTGAGTGCAGCGGATTGAGTTGGACCGTTGGGTCCCTCCCCTGAGGAGTGGGCCTTCGGTCTATTTTTCCGCCCTGGTGCAGGAGCTCTTGGGAGAGGCATCCTACAGGTGCGGTACATATATGTGTGTTTGATCGGTCTGGTAGTCTACATCAGGAGCTCTTGGGAGAGGCGTCCTGTGACTACGGTTGACCTACGATTGGTGTTACGTGGGGGCGTCCTTGGTAGGAGTGGCCCGGTAACACGCTTTGTTTCTTCTGCCCTGAGTCCTCTCACGGTGTGAGGGTCTTGCTCGGGCGGAGCTCCAATCACCCTTCGCTGGCCTGCTGGGAGTACATGTTCCTACGGCCTCCGCGTTGTGTCCCACTAGCGAAGTCCTAAGGGACGTAGCACCATGACGTAGAATTAATAGTTACCTAATGTAACTTAAGTTCTACGAATAGGTGCGTAGTCCCTTAGCTACGAGCCCATCAGGCCAGCCCGGCTTGGCAGAGTTCAAGAGGGGGTGCGGCCTTGTGCAGGGGCATTTATAGAGGAAGGTGGCTGGTGATTGGAGCAAATTATTTTGATCTCTCTGGCGTCTGTGACCTGGGGGTCACGTGATATCCCACTAGCGAAGTCCTAAGGGACTACGCACCTATTCGTAGAACTTAAGTTACATTAGGTAACTATTAATTTTCCTCCGGGTGCAGTGGTTTCCCCTAACACTAAAAACATGTATCTGACACAGGCATTACAGAATGGGTCAAATGCAGAGGACAAATTGCCTCACGGGGATATAAAAAGTTAACCTTAACCTTAATCCCGCACAAATAACAATTTATCGTATATGCAAAAAGAAAGTTAGGTTCCCTTGCTTTATCTCCATATGTCTAAAATGTAATGTTTAGTTTAGTTTAGTTTGTTTGATCTGCTATAAAACAAACACAGAATACTGTATACAAAATATATACGTGTAATGAAACGTAAATAAAAGTCAAGAATTCTATTAGAACGCATGAAATATTTTGTTTTTACATGTAAATTCTCTTGTGAAGTTTGTCTGTTTCAGATGTATGACTTTTGGTCACAAATCTGACTAAACAGACTGGGAGGGACTAGTTCTTGGTACTTGGTACGCTTGATAATATATTCAACCAATCTTCATGGGACGTCCCAAATGATCATCGCCCCAAATGCGAGCCAAGCAGCCAGCTCGTGTTTGGCTTTGATACTCCCCCCCCCCCCCCTCTCCCCCCCCCCCCCTCCCCCCCCCTCTCTCTCCCTCTCTCTCTCCTCTCTCTCTCTCCCCCCCCTCTCTCTCTTTCTCTTCATCAGGCCGTGAGTGGCTCCAACCGCAGACAACAGTTTCTCTCTGGGGAAAGTACAGATTAATGCAAAGGGAAAGCAGGAGAGGGCGAGAGGAGTGCCCCTTCATGTGGTCTGGAGACATGTTGCAATGGCACACCGTGGTAATACAGAAAAGATTTGTGTGGATATGATATAACCACACGTGTTGACTTACGAAAACAAAAACAACAATTTTCAAGAAGCAGTTTAAAGAGGACAAAATTGGCTTCAGAACCCAAGGATTTTTTGGTAACTTTAGCACTAACCTCTTGTTTCTCCTTCTGTGAATGTGAGTTCCGTTTATTGAGACAACCATTAACGTGATGTTGGGCATAGTGGAAATGGATTATAAGTTTTGGTACTGCATCATTATTATTTATTACTTATGGTTATTGGCCCAATTCATTCTACAGAGGTTTTGTTGCAGCTCATTCCCCAGCTCCTCCTGTTCGACCCCTCCCCTCCTGTTTCCTCCCTTCCTGAGACTCCTCGTTACCTGCACCTGGGGAGCTGCGCTCCTGCACCAGCAACAATCAACAACCAACAGTCAAAAGCCATGCAGACCTGCTCTCCAGTGCCAGATCGTTCCGTCATGAGAAGTGGTGCTACGCTTTGCCTTTTTGACTACTTTACTTACCTGTTCCTGTACTTACCCGCGTTTTTGTTTTTCTCCAGTACCGTTGGTGTGTCCAGCTCCAGTTCACCTTCATCCTCCACCTGATATAGCCCGGTCTACCCCTCCACATCTGCCACCCAGGAACCCACCCTCTACTTCTGTTAAATAAATACTGTTTCCTGCATCCTTGGGTCTGCCATTTTGTTCGTCCTAACAGAACGATCTGGCCAGAAATGGACCCAGCAGGTACAGACCCAGCTGCAACAGACCCACTTCAGCATGCTGTCTCAAACCAGGGACATTTATTGGGCCAACATGAAGAGATGCTCCAGGAGCTAAGGACCTCACATATATCTCTGGGAACTCAAGTCGTTCACATAAGCAGGTTGGTGGAGGATATCGCAAAGCAACTTTCTGTTCAGACTACTTCGGTGCCTACTTCCAGCTCACCCACCACACCTGTCACCGCTTCTACTGATGATTCCCGAAGAGAGACCCCTGTTCCTCACCCTGAACCCTTCAATGGCGAGTTGAGTAAGAGTAAGGGGTTCCTCCTTCAGTGCCAGACTGTATTCTCCTGTCAGCCACGGACATTCAGAACCGATCATGCCAAGGTAGCCTTCATTACTGGTTTCTTACGAGGGCGAGCATTGGATTGGGCTGAAGCAGTTTTGGACAGTGGAGGAATAGAAGATGTAGCCTATAGTGACTTCATTAGTGAGTTCAAAAAGGTCTTTGCACACCCTAACTGCGCAGCTAACGCCTCCAAGGGGCTACTGGAGCTCCAGCAGGGAAGTAGGAGCGTGGCAGATTATTCCATACAGTTTCGAATTGTTGCTGCAGAGTCTGGGTGGAATGAGACTGCACTTAGAGGCGTATTCTGGCGTGGCTTGAGTGACACAATGAAAGATGAACTCTCAATCCGTGATGATCCGCAATCCCTAGAAGATCTTATATCGCTGTCAATTAGAATCGATAATCGGATGAGGGAACGACGGCGGGAGAGGGGGCACCGCTATCTTCCTGTCCCTGGATTTCGCACCCCCACTCAGACTGTGAACCAAACAAGGTATGATCCCTTACCTGCTCCGCCGCCTGCCCTTTCATCTCCAGAGGTCCCTATGCAAATCGGACGAGCCAAATTGTCCGAAGAGGAACGATCCCGGAGATTGAATTCTGGAGTGTGTCTCTCTTGCGGACGTCAGGGCCACTACGTCAACCAGTGTCCCATTTGTCCAAAAGGGCCAGCCCGTCAGTAATTATGGGGGTTCTGACGGGCGAGGTCTTCAAACCCCCCAAGGAAGAAAAACTCCAGCTGCAAGCCACCCTGTGTTGGAACAAACAGTCCTTTCCCCTACTGGCCTTTGTCGATTCTGGTGCAGAGCAGAATTTTTTGGATACAGAATTCATTCAACAAGCAGGAATCTGCATGGAGCCACTTCCTGAAAAGATTAAGGTCAGTGCTCTAAATGGAACTTTCCTCGCAGAAATCACCCATCAGACTGTACCACTTCACTTAGTTCTGTCTGGTAATCACCATGAAAGCATTCAATTCTATGTGTTTTCTGCTCCTCTTACTCCTCTGGTGCTAGGTTTCCCATGGCTTAAGACTCATAACCCTCAAATCAATTGGTCAGCTAGCAACATCACAGGCTGGAGCTCATTTTGTCACAAGTCTTGTTTACGTTCTGCTTTACCGCCTGCAGGGGGAGCTAGGCATCACACAGTACCCCCAGCTCCTGATTTAACTTCAGTTCCAGTTGAATATCATTATCTTGGTGATGTTTTCAGCAAGGAGAGAGCCTTGTCCTTGCCCCCTCACAGACCCTATGATTGTGCCATTGAACTTCTTCCTGGAGCTACTCTGCCCCCAGGCCGACTGTACAACCTGTCACGTCCGGAGAGAGAAGCCATGGAGTCTTACATCACAGAGTCTCTCAACTCAGGTATTATTCGTCCGTCTTCTTCCCCAGTGGGTGCTGGCTTCTTTTTTGTCTCGAAGAAAGACAAATCACTGCGACCATGTATTGACTATCGGGGCCTGAATGACATAACTATTAAGAACAAATATCCTTTGCCCCTCATTTCCTCCGCTTTTGAGCCTCTGCAGGGTGCCACTATATTCACCAAACTAGATTTAAGGAATGCGTATCACCTGGTCCTCAAAGAAGGCGATGAATGGAAAACAGCATTCAATACACCTTTAGGACATTACGAATACCTTGTTATGCCTTTTGGACTAACTAATGCACCTGCAGTATTCCAAGCCCTGGTAAATGATGTTCTACGTGACTTTCTCCACCACTTTGTTTTTGTTTACCTTGACGATATATTGATTTTCTCCAGAGACCCAGAGGAACACAGTCAACATGTCCGTTTGGTTTTGCAGAGATTACTTGAACAGACTGTTTGTGAAAGCGGAGAAGTGTGAGTTTCATGCTAATGCTGTTTCCTTCCTTGGATTCATTATCAAAGGTGGAGAAGTAGCAGCTGACCCCAGTAAGATCAAGGCAGTCACTGAATGGCCAGTGCCTTCTAATAGGAAGCAACTACAGAGGTTTCTTGGCTTCGCTAACTTCTACCGTCGCTTCATTCGGGGATTTAGTCAAGCGGCCGCACCCCTCACTAGACTCACATCCTCTAAGATGTCATTTCACTGGTCTCCTGATGCTGATCGTGCTTTTAACAAGCTCAAGATGTTGTTCTCCACAGCGCCGGTCTTGGTTCAGCCAGATCCCTCCAAACAGTTTATTGTGGAGGTGGGAGTGGGGGCAGTGCTGTCCCAACGCTCTGATTCCGACAACCGTCTTCATCCTTGTGCATTTTTTTCTAGACGGTTGAGCCCGGCTGAGGTCAACTACGATGTCGGTAATCGTGAGCTTTTGGCGGTGAAGCTGACACTAGAGGAGTGGAGGCACTGGCTGGAGGGCACGGAGCAGCCATTTGTAGTTTGGACGGACCATAAGAACCTGGCCTACATTCAATCCGCCAAGAGGTTGAACTCACGACAGGCTCGATGGGCACTCTTCTTTGGCCGATTCCAGTTCACGATTACTTACCGTCCGGGCTCAAAGAATGCCAAACCTGATGCCCTCTCACGTCAGTTTGATCCCATTGAACATGCTCATCCAGACCCGATTTTCCCAAATTCGTGCATCCTTGGTGCCCTCTCTTGGCGGGTGGAGTCAAATGTAAAGCAGGCTCAGGAGGCTGAACCAGATCCAGGCGGGGGTCCACCCAACAAGCTCTATGTACCTTCAGCAGTCCGTAGTGAAGTCCTGCAGTGGTCCCACAGCTCTGCTCTTGCCTGCCATCCTGGGGTGAGTCGTACTCTGTCCAACCTTCGCAGACATTTCTGGTGGCCGACCTTGGACTCCGACACACGCAGTTTTGTTGCAGCCTGTCCAGTGTGTGCTCAAAATAAGTCTCCTCATAGTCCACAAACTGGTTATCTTAGACCACTGCCACTAGCCAGTCGCCCCTGGTCTCACATAGGGGTCGACTTTGTAACTGGGTTGCCGCCATCTAATGGTCATACTGTGATTCTTACCATTGTGGACAGGTTTTCTAAAGCGGCTCATTTCGTGGCCCTTCCAAAGCTACCTACCGCCCTTGAGACGGCCAACCTTTTGTTCCAACATGTGTTTCGCCTACATGGTATTCCTAGTGAAATTGTATCAGATAGGGGCCCTCAATTCATCTCCCAGGTTTGGAGGGCGTTTTGCCGGTCTCTGGATGTTTCTGTGAGTCTCTCGTCTGGTTTCCACCCACAAACCAATGGACAAAGTGAAAGAACCAATCAGGACCTGGAAGCTGCTCTTCGTTGCATCACTGGTCGCAACCCAACTACATGGAGCACTCACCTACCTTGGGTTGAGTACTCACACAATGCCTTGACGTCATCTGCTACGGGTCTCTCTCCTTTTGAGTGTTCTTTGGGCTACCAGCCCCCACTGCTTTCCAGGGATGAGGTGGAGGTGGCCGTTCCTTCTGTCCAGGCGCATATGAGGAGATGCCGGAAGTTCTGGAGAGAGACCCGCAGAGCGTTGCTACGGACAACCACCCGCAGTAGGAGGACTGCTGACCGCCATCGTCGTCCCGCTCCAGAGTATGTCCCAGGTCAAAAAGTCTGGCTGTCCTCTAAACATATACCCTTAAAGACAGAATCCAGAAAGTTGTCTCCTCGTTACATCGGACCTTTTGAGATTGAACGGGTCGTTAATCCTGTGACTGTTCGTTTGAAGTTGCCTCGTACATTACGGGTTCATCCTGTGTTTCATGTGTCCCTAGTGAAGCCTGTTAGTTCCAGCGCCTTGTGCCCGCCTGCCTTGCTCCCTCCTCCCCCCCTGCTTGTTGATGATCACCCCGCCTATTCTGTGAGTCGGGTTCTGGATGTGCGGAAGCGGGGCCGTGGTTTCCAGTACCTAGTGGACTGGGAGGGGTATGGTCCGGAGGAGCGGTCTTGGGTCGGTCGCTCCCTCATCCTGGATCCGGACCTTGTCCGGGAGTTCCATCGGGCCCATCCGGGGACGCCTGGTGGGTCACCTTGAGGTGCCCGTTGGGGGGGGGGTACTGTTGCAGCTCATTCCCCAGCTCCTCCTGTTCGACCCCTCCCCTCCTGTTTCCTCCCTTCCTGAGACTCCTCGTTACCTGCACCTGGGGAGCTGCGCTCCTGCACCAGCAACAATCAACAACCAACAGTCAAAAGCCATGCAGACCTGCTCTCCAGTGCCAGATCGTTCCGTCATGAGAAGTGGTGCTACGCTTTGCCTTTTTGACTACTTTACTTACCTGTTCCTGTACTTACCCGCGTTTTTGTTTTTCTCCAGTACCGTTGGTGTGTCCAGCTCCAGTTCACCTTCATCCTCCACCTGATATAGCCCGGTCTACCCCTCCACATCTGCCACCCAGGAACCCACCCTCTACTTCTGTTAAATAAATACTGTTTCCTGCATCCTTGGGTCTGCCATTTTGTTCGTCCTAACAGGTTTTCCTTTATAAATTATTGTTCCCTTTCTGGTGGCGTTAGAACTAGGCCTTAGGGTCCACCTGGTACAACACTGACCATCTTACACTACTATAATGCATCATATATGTATTTATTAGAAGGCCCAGGGAAGGCCCAGGGCAAGTTGGAGGGACTATTTCCCAGCTGGCTTGGGAACTCCTCAGGATTCCCCTGGATGAGCTGAAGTGTGTGTGGATAGGCAAGTCTGGATGTCTCTGCTTTACATTGCTGCCCCCCTTGACCCGGCAATGGATAAAGCAGAAGAAAATGGAATGGATATTTATTCCTTTATTTCATATGACTAATCCTGCCCAAAAATGCTCAATTCTTTTAAAGGGTTTGAGTAGAATGTGACTTTATCAACCAATCAAAATATAAATGTAAATGTTCTACACTGCAGTACTTGGAGCCACTTTCTAACATTTGTGATCATAGATTTCTCTAATATTGACAAATTGAACCAATAACTTAAAGACTATGATATTGGGGAGTTGGGAAAGTCACAGAAAAGAGAGTCTCACTGTAACTTGACTCATCTTCTCCATGACCACAGGCTGATTTTCTCTTGTGAGGAAAATTATATCTTCTCCAAGTAAATGAGAAAACCTTTGCCTCTAGCAGCAGCTGGGAAACAGGAAGACTATTGTGAGTTTCCTGCGGTTAAAGTAAAACTTAGTGTGCAGTGATTCTCCAGCACAACCATACAATCCGTTTGTGTGTATGAGTGTGTGTTTGTGTTCATGCGAGTGTGTGTGATTGACAGCACTAGTGGGATTGAGCCGGAGACAGTGGATCAACAGACAGTGGATTATGAAAACAATGGCTGAACTGTGGCCTGGGATCTGCTTCTGAGAGTTGATGCTAAATGTATAAGTTTTGTTTGAAACTAATAATGAACTAATAATGCATACACACGAATGATACATGTGTCTCCTTGAACATTGGTCTGGTGCTTTTTGACTTGCAGCGAGCCAAGTACTGATTGTGTATGCTCACCAAAGCGCGGGATCATTCAGTGCTGCTGGCAAAGATGCAGCAGCGGCGGTTTTGAAGTCAGAAGGCATAACTGTGGAAGTGTCTGACTTGTATGCCGTGAAGTTCAAAGCTACTGCCACAGCTGAAGACATCACCGGTCTGTAGTTTTGTAGCAGTAAAGGTGAAATTGGAAAGGCCTCTTCACATTCTGTTACATGTTTCACTTTTGAAGGTGAAGTGAATAACTTCCTCTATGCGGAGGAGACCAAAGCAGGCCAGCTGTGTGCAGATATCTCTGAGGAACAGTGTAAAGTCGAAGAAGCAGATCTTATCATCTTTCAGGTATTGGAGACTGTTTTAGGCTGTGTGTATTGGACATGGCACATCTGTGTGTTTCAGTTCCCCATGTACTGGTTTTCTGTGGCTGCCATCCTGAAAGGCTGGTTTGACCGGGTGCTCACCCTGGGCTTTGCCTACACACAAGAGAAGCACTATAGTCGAGGGATCTTTGTGGTAACTGCCTGTTTATCATTACAGTTTCAATTTTTACACTTTATGCTTTTGCAACATTACTTAACCTGTTCAACATTTGGGGGAAACATGTAAAAAAAAATGTTTGTGTGAATTCTACATCTACACTTAAAAAAAAGAAAGCAATTGGCCTTTTATTTCAGAATTAGAAGGCTTTGCTCTCTTTCACATCAGGATCAGAGGAGACCATGTTTAGTCCAAACTTTGTGGCCATTACAAGTATATGCAGAGTCTTGTTGAACGATTTGCCTTTTATTCTAACTTCACTTTTTCCACATTTTAGAGTAGGGTCCTGCCTTACTGTGGCTTACGGATCTTGGCCCCTCAGATTTTCTGGGCCCCAGCGTCTGCCTCCCCAGACAGCCTACAGTGTTCGTCTGCAGGGTCCGTCTGCACTCACATTCCCTCCAATGTGCTGCTTTGATACTGACTTCCAGATCAAACCAGAGGCAATAGAGTTCCTCTCCAAATTTATCTCCAAATAATTTAATTTACAAATTAATTTTGTCTAATTCAGTTTTAGTAGTTGGGCGGCACGGTGGCTGAGTGGATAGCACTCTCGCTTCTCAGCAAGAAGGTCCTGGGTTAGAAGCCCGGTCGGAACAGGGCCTTTCTGAGTGGAGTTTGCATGTTCTCCCCATGTCTGCGTAGGTTTCTTCCGGTTGCTCCGGTTTCCCCTACCACTGAAAACATGTACAATAGGTATGAATGTAAATGAGAGAGTGAATGGATGGTGTTGATTGGAGCTGATGGTCCAGTGTGTTCGGCGACTCGCTTCCGTCATCACCGTGTGTGGACAATGTAACATTGTAAAGCGCTTTGGGTGACCTTGGTCTGTAAAATATGCTATATAAATAAAAATAAATAGATAAAAAAAAATAGCTGAATTTTATTCTTACTTTCCCCACTAAAATTTTTTCAGCTGGGGCTTGACTGCTCTTATAAGAGGTGGCCTTCATGAGAAATGGCACTGTCTAGTGGGGTAACCCACAAGAGCTTGTTTCATAGCAAGAAGACCTTTTTTTGAGTGGAGTTTGAATGTTCTTCCTATGTCTGCGTAGGTTTCCTCTTGGTGCTCCGGGTTCCCCTACCACTAAAACCATGTAAAATAGGTATGATTCGAGTGAATGGATGGTGTTGGTTGGAGCTTTGATGCACCAGTGTGTTCGGCGACTTGCTTACGTCATCACCGTGTAAAGAGAATGAAATAACTGAACTCTGATTATTGTAAAGCACTTTGGGTGACCTGGGTCTGTAAAATTCTCTGTATGAATAAACATTACTAAGTTTTACAAATGAGGAAAAACTAGAAAATTAAGAATTTCTTTAGAATAGGTTTAGTTGTGATGAAGTTCAAATGACTGCTTTGAACATTCCTGGGAGTTTCTCTCCAGACTATTTGAAGGTGCTCTGGGTTTAAAAAGTATCTTGGTTAAACATTTGCAGTATTGTCTCATAAAACAACCAAACTAATCGCTGTGCAGATTTCGAGGCTGAAGTAGTCGTGCAGTGTTCTCAGAAGTGGCTTTTGTTTGCGTATGGAGGAAATTGGATGGGTGAAGAGGTGAGGGGCTCACTTTAGGAAATGACTTGTACTCTGATGTCCAGAGCTCAACAGTGACATGGAGTGAGTTTTTGGGCTGGGCCCATTCTACAGCTGAGATTTCACAAGGTCACAAAGTTTATTATGGTTGAGGCGAATCCAGCTCAAGATCACCTGCCTGCTTCTCCCTTTACTTTCTGTCAAGAGCAATATTTGTGAATGACTTGAGTATATTTACACATTTAGGTTTCACTCCCAACAGTGTCTTTTTGACTTTGGGAACAGCTGTGCTGTATAATTGCCCCATACTTCTGAGATAATTCACACAACTACTTTCTTCTTAAATATTTGGAAATGAGTCTCACATAGGTACCAACAATTCCAAGTATGTATGCACTGATTAGGCTATTTTACCTTAGCAGAGGTGACCTTTTAACTCAGACTGCTGCAGGGCCCAGTCTGTTTATGTACGCACGTCTCCAGCTATGGTTTCTGATCCTCTGTCCATCCTGCACTCCCATTGTCCATGTGGCTTTCCCAGCCTGGTCATTGAAGACCATTTTAAACTGCCTCAATGTGAGGAAGTGGGCATGAATTTGCCCAACACGGAACAGAGGCGCCGGAAAAACACTAGAACTCTTACTATTCTAAATACATCCATTTATGTGGTTAGAAAATAGAAACAAAAGCACAGACAAATCACCCACTGGAGATTTTGATTGTGAAGGGGAGTTAAAATAATACATAATTACTACAAATCTGTAACTCACTGAATAGAGCTCCATTAAACTTAGAGTTTTTTTAGACTGTCATGATTTTTAGGGATTGGCCATCAAGACTGAAATTTCATTTCTCTGTATGGACTTTAAAAATGTACAGATATGTTTGTCACAATCTACTGTTAAATATAAAGCTTAGAATTTCAGAAGTAAAGCCCTTTAACTTTACTCCTGAAAATCAAATGCAAGCGATGTGTAAATACTCTCACAGTGATCAGCTCTGGATTGCTGCAGTTTTGGCCCTGCAGCGCTTTGCTTGTCTGACTGACTCTGCGTGGCTTTGGACTGTTTTGACTGGTCCATAAATGGATCTCTGTGTTTGCTCCAGATGTCAGCAGGTTAACAACAAACCAACCATTAAACACCAGGCCTCACTGCCGCGACAAGACGAAGAACGATGGCACAGACACACCGCTCAGGAACATGTCCAACTATTTATGCCATTCATCCCTCCGCGCTTTCATGACCACATTAAAAGTCAATCTATTACCCGTCCACTTGTCAAACTGCGTGTGTGAAGCAGCCTGAGCGGCCCATGTGTGCTGGACAAGTCAGGCTTCATTTCTATCAAGATTGGCAGCAGGAAAGCACTTGTAATGAGTAACTAGCAGCGTTTACCTTTGCATGCTTTGAGCGAACCTCCAAATGGCCCGCTGCCTCGCTATCACAGTGTGTCCATTGTGCACGGCTGTCATTATAGAAGCGAGGAATTCACGCCGACATGTGAGCAACCCCCAAAACCCACCCATCAATGCAGCCTGCAAAAACCACTGCATGGGCCCAAAAAGGTGCAGTCGCATTAGGAGGAAACAAATGTGAGAGACATATTCAGACAGCCTAAAGGAAAATATATTCACCTACAGGGATTCAGTGATTAGAATGTATTTATCTGGAGTGGTGGAAGTATATAGATTTTCATTACTGTCATGAAAAAATATTACAGTGAAGGGCAGTTACTTTTCAGATGATGATGGAGAGACATTTTTCAAACGCAAACCACACTTAAACCCTTCCCTTTCCTGATTGGATGCAATTAATTCCTTGATAGACAGCTGAGGCCCCTCCCCATTGGTCGAACTATTCTCCTCCAGCTAATATGGTGAGGGGGCTGTTTTACATTTATTTAAAAAAATGCTTAATATAAATTATACTCCAGTTTAATTTGCTTAGTTTTTTTTGTATCTTTACGAAAATACTTGAAGTTTCAGACATCACCTTTAACATATGACACATAATAAGTCATATTTTGGAACGCAGCTGGAATATTTTGAGATTTTTTTTAGGTTAAAACATTTTTGTGTAGCTGTGCATAAAACTGAAGGATTGTATCTTGACTCTTTAATTTACTGTGATTATTATTCTTAAATACCTTGTGTTTCTTTTCTTGTTAAGCACTTTGAGTTGCCTTGTCTAAATATTGAATTCAAATATGAAAAAGATATGTTATAACTATTGCTGGTTATAAACAATTCTGCCTTTTCTATTCGCAGAGACTGGAAGAGACTATCAATGTAGAGACGTACTGAAAATTGCACTGTAATATAATACAGTACAAATACATCCTCTTCAGAGCTGGGCCAACACATTGTCCTCTGCCTTTGTCCCTTCTTTGTTCAGTCCTTGATTTGGTGCTATTGTCGTAAAAGGATTTTATAGCCGCTTCAGATTTCTCAGCGCGCTCTCCCAAGCAGCTGGTAAATACTCGATAAAAAGTCTAGATTACAGCAGCTGCAGGAACAAGGCCCAAACAGAGCCGTGAGGTCCTGAAGGCAGCAAACAGACTCAAGAAAATAACAACAAACACTTCCTCCTTATGAAGTGCTGCAGGATGTATCCTTCATGAGCTGCTCTCTTCATCCTCTGCTCCATCCTTCTTTTGTTGGCCCTTATCCTCTCGCACTGAGAAACTCCCCACGCTCACATTTTCACACATCGTCGACCTGTTATGAGTTACTGCGCCTGATTCATTTGAGTCTAAATTGCTCCGCTTTGTGAATGAGCAGGTGCGAACTGTTTTTGCGAATGCTTATCAAGTGCATCATAGTACAGTAGAGGAGAATGCACTTTGCTACTGTATGTATTATGTAACAAATGGATCCTCTTAACTCTGAAACTCTGAAACAGCCTACCTGTCGATGTCCGCACTGCTAAAACTGTCAAAAAGTTTAAATCCAAATTGAAAACTCACTTCTTTACTTTGGCTTTTGCTTTTAAATCTGAAACTCTTGTGTCCTGTTTTTTTAATATATTCAATAAATTACAGTGTTTTCATTTCATTGTACATATAGTCTGTACAGCACTGGTTGTTTTTAAACGTGCTTTGTAGGACACTGACATTTACAATTTAACACTGAACTTGAAATAAAGTATAATAATTCTCTAAAACTGTGTGGGTTCCTTCATCTGTGCCTCCAGCTTCAGCAGCGACAAAAAAGATTCTAAAAAGGTAGAAGTTCTGTGCTATATCCAATATCCCTTTATACTGTATGTCACGTTCTACTATTTTTAGTTACTACTGGCCTATATTTGGCGTCCGCAGAAAGTGTATACAAACAAATTCAAAAGAAAGTAAGTATTTGTAATCAGCATTGACAATAGACTATTTCCAGGGCATGTTTCCTAAATACATGCAGAATGTCTCCATAGGTTCATCATTATTCAGTAAAAAAAAGGTTTCTCTGTGGGCACAAATTAAAGTCAGATCTAAGAAAGTCCAAAAAATAGGCCATGGTTTTCAAAGAATGATATGAATACAAAGATTCTGTGCAAGATGGACACACTTACTGCCAAACTGTGCAGGAGACAGATTCTACATGTGGCTGGCAATCAAAGTCTCACCTTTAGATTTGTCAAGTTAAATTTCCAACCAATCTATATTAAAAACGTGTTTGAATTATATGATGATGAACGACTTGCAAGCAGGAAAATCTGCTCGAACACACGACATGGCCCGCAACTGCAAGTTCAAATGAGGCTTTTGTCAGACACCTCACTCACTCCGACAGTGATGGAACCCAGACGGACCTGCACTTGGCTTCAAAAAGGCCTGCATGGAGAGGTCTGGATGAATGAGTGACCACGGGGCCCAACGGTGATCTACAACGAGCCTGGCTTTGATAAGATGCGTGACTAGCCTGGAACTTATTTACAAGCAGGAGTAGAGTGCAGTGTGTCGGAGACTGAGTGAGGCTCTGGTGGTTATGGAGGTCTCGGTGACAGGGTTAAGACTGCAGCCATTACGCGCCCGTAGTTCCACGCTTTTTATAATTAGAACCAGGTTGCCTTCTATCACCAACGCAGACGTCTGATGGAACAAACACATGCTTGAAGGCAGCACATCCCGTCCTTCACTGGCTTCTGCCCTTGACATTGGCCATGCAGCGCTTTGTACTTTCATTATGTAAATTGTCATACAAAATCTGACTTGTTTCTATGTGTATTGACAAGTTCATCAATATTTAGTCACAAACCAGGAATAGAAAACAAGAACACAGAGACCGTGGAAGATTTTCAAGGCTTCAGTTTTAGCCTGATTTGCCTGAGAATGACATTAAAACTATATATTTTACATTTATTTCTTGTTGAATGGTTTTATTGGTTATGGAAACTTTAAAAAGAATAGCTTGACTTGTGAGATTTTTCACTTCAAGTACCACCTATTAAACTAAAACAGAACTTTTAAGGGTCTAGTTTATGACAACACTGCAAAAAGTGATAAAAAATAAGTCAAACATTGCTCGAACTTTGCTAAATGTATCTTAATTGGAGTACATTTTGATGCCCTAAAGCAAGGTTTGCCGCTGGGAAAAGCTAAATAATCTTTTAAAAAGCTATAAGAAATGTCTCCTTCGGAATGAGGGAAAAAAATGCAACAGTTCTTGAAATAAGACTAAATGGCTTTGTCCCGTTGGCAAATCTTGTTTTAAGACAGTCAGAATGAACTCAAATTAAGATAAAAAACACTTGAGTTATGCAATTGCTACCTCGTATTTTTCATTTTGTTGCAGTGAATACATATATGACTACACTACTTTTGATTGTTGTTCTTAATCAGCATGTTCCAACCTTGAGGTCTTCTTCAGGGCAGAAAACCACCTGTGTTTGACAAAGCAAAAATAGTTACTCACCCACATATCACACAAACACTGGATGAGAGACCCCTGGGAGACCACTGCCTCCCCTACAGACTAAGATCCATGCCATTTTTCTGCAGTTAAACCCAGATCACGCGCTGAATCTCTTGGGGATAACTTCAATGGGCCTTACTAGATAAATGAGTGTAGAGCAGTGCCCCATTGCTCCCTGCTCCAGGCAGCGTCAGCCCAGGTCCAGATGCCACATCCTGCCTGTAACTGTAAGCACACTGTACGTGAGCGTGCACAATCCACAATGAATGGAACCACCTGCGACAAGCACGTCTCCAGACCTTTACTCTTCTGATCAGTTGTTCCGTGACTACTCATTAAATGACTCATTGATGTGTTTATCTCATCAGCTTGCTTGGTTTGACTGCTGCAGAGTGGTGTTTACATCCAATAAAACCAGTAGTGTTTGGAGTTCCCTTAGTGCGCATCCCCAAAGAGTTTGAATCATAATGCCATGTTTGTCTCAGTTTCAGTGGCTTGTTTAGTTCTTCCAAAACCACCTTCAGACCTTGAACTTTACGCACGCACTCGCTCGCTTGCCGGTGATGTATGATGAAACTGCTTCTCCAAAACACCAGCACATTCCAGCAAAAAAAGCTCATGGTCCATTTTTCATATAGCGTGACAGGACAATAGGGGTGAAAGTAAGCTACCTTATCTACAAACTGGATGTCAGTGGCATTTTGTAAGAAGCATCCTCCACGCTGCATGGATAGGATTACTGGTTTGGAGGAAGGTGCAGCTCCAGGCGGTCATAGACACCTCTTTATGGATCCTGTAGAGAGATTCTGTCATGCACTGATCTCGACTGGACACTATCTGTCCCCCCGAGCAAAGCTTTTCTTCAACTTTTCCTATGGCTTCTGCTGGTGTGATCCCGTTGACCTGTCTCATATTGTTTAACGTGGTTTCTATGTGCCAGCGCATGCAGAGATATACTGAGGGGGGGGAGGGGAGGTGAACAGAAACCAATAGCAGCGATGGGAAAACAAGAACTTTCTTTTAGTTTGAGTTACTGCGGCATGCACAGATGATGGACAAAGTCAATGGAGCGTGGCAGCCACAACCGGTCATGGTCAGCACCTGAGAATCAAGCACTGACAGATTAGAAGGTTGGAGGAGTATTACTTGGCTCAACAACAAGAGAAAGCTCCATAAAGTCTTTCAGTTGGACTCATCTTGACTAACATACATACATGTTACTTGGTAAGCGTCTTTGGCAGAAGTAGAAAAGGACCTCTGCTCGTGACCTCTGCTCAATGATTTTGTATATGAATTCTATATATTTTTAAGTTTGGCACATTTTGGATTTCTGATCATTGTTCTGACTGCTTTTGAATAATGACTTAAATAATGGATGTGATCAGACTAGTTTGTTGAATCACATTCCACTACTTGTTTACTGTATCAAGATATCCCTACCTCATGAGAATACTGTATACAACATGTACTGTAATTATGTGTTTTCTAACCCTACCTCTCACACTCACCTTAACTATCAGTAACAATTACGTTTAACTTTACAGCCTTAAGTATTGTAATGTAATGTATGACTCTATTGTCACTACTGTTACAAGGGGAAATTAGAATATTGTTCAAAAGTTAATTCACTTTAATAAATCAACGTACACGATATCATACTTGGTCCACAGGTCGTTAAAAAAATAAAATAAAGGAAAAATAAAGGAAAAATCTAAAAAACGGTCCCTTTGCATGTCTATATCATATATATATAGTCTATATCATAATATCAGTTAAATTACCGACGTAAATGAACTTTTGAACAAAATTCTCATTTTCGGAGTTCCACCTGAATGCCCTTTTTTCCAGTTTTTATCTGATCAACACCATCTTACCAACTCCAACAAGGTTTCACATTTTCAAGTAACGACACATTCCCAAGTATAAGTATGTCCCTTCAAACACCACCCCCTCTCAAAACATTATTTCAAACTTCTCCACCATGCCATGCTGTGCTGCAAATCCGGCCTGTCGTATTGAATCTTGCTTGTAATAGTGACGGGGTGTCAAAGTGTGGAATGCGATACATCCTGACACTACACCTGCACAAACACATCTCCAGCGTATCACCTCATTACCTGCATTCACAATATCAGTGGCGACAAGTGGCCTGGGGAAAATGGGACAATGTGCAATCAAGGTTCCGATTTCTGTCCTTTATTGTATTAAAAAATGACGTGTTCAAAATCCCTTATAAAGATGACCATGATTCAGAAAGTTAAATTCAAAAAGGTTTATTTCCCTAATACAAAAAGAATCTAACACAACGACCTGGACCAACTTTAACTATCCCTTATTCCCTATATAAAGTATAAAGTATGATTTTGGTGGGCGCTCCACGCAAACTCACACTGCTGTCCCTGATCCAGTCTAAAAAACTCTAACTCACACATTCAAGCTATTTCCTTAAGTAAAATGTGCAGGAAGAAGGGGCGTGGTATCAGCCAGCTTCCGGGGTCCCGTGGTCCGCCTCCCTCCATCTGTCTTCTCCCGTCTGCATCTGAAAAAGAATCCATTGCCTCTCTAGCCTAACGTCTCTGGTCCAGCTGTCTCTTAGTCTGAGATCCATCTCTGTGGTCTAAACAAGTGGTAGACTAGCAGGCTCCAGTGTCATCCCACTCCTGATGGAGTGGGTTTAATAATGCAACAGTCAGCCAAAATCCAAACAGAAGAACCCATCTGTCATTTAGCAGGTCCAAGAAGACCCCTAAAATTAACTTAAAAGGACTGGCCTGCCACTCAGAGGTCGATAGACATTCTAAAACACATGGTTTTAGAATGTCTCTTAGTTATAAATACAACATTCCCTCTTTTGGCCGCTATTAGAAAGGCCACACATCTCAATAACCTTCCTCAGGCGACGGGACGGGGGAATCCTCAACCAATGCAAGCATTTGACCTCTCAGTCCAGGGTTAACAGCGGTGTCTATAGCTTTAACACAAAGAGAACGTATACAAGGTATACAGCAACATCCTACAACCATTATTATTGCAAAGATGGCCGCAAGGCTTGTGATAACAGACAAAATTACATGCTTCCACTTCCCCAAGATGCTGTCCAGCCACGCCTCCAGTGGGTTCTCCGGGACTCCAGAAACGTCATGCATTTGCTCTGACAGCATTTTGAGACCAGCCAGAGCTTTGGAAACTGATCCATCTGGATGTGTGTTATTTGGAATGTATACACAACATTCTGTACCAAATAGACTGCAGACCCCACCTTTCTCTGCTAAGAGCATGTCTAGAGCCACTCTGTTTTGAAATGCTACCAGAGAGGTGGCCCCCAGCTGCTCCGCCAATCCCTCTATTGCGTCCCTGGTGTGATTGGCAAGCCTAAGCATAGTATACCAAATGAAATTAATTCTATCTACATTTTTGTTTGGCGTGATAGGGAAAATAGCGGAAATTATGGGAATATTTTCGAAACCTGTTGCAATTTGATCTACCAGTTTGAATTCCTGAGGGACTCCACGTGGAACACCTATAGAGTCCATGTAAGTTGGATTATCTTTCCCAGTATCTAGGAATGGTATTGCTCTTTTAAATCTATGCAGTGGGTGGGGACTGTCTAGGGATGGCTTATGGCCAATTATGGAAATGGGCATCATTAATCGCACCATTGCACAACTGCCTGTAAAATTTTTTATTAGTCTATGTCTAAGTTTTAAATCTCCACACAACCAATACAAATCACCTCTGGTCCGGGTCATGGGGACCGGACTGGGCAAGGTCACGTTGTTGACACACCAGTCTGCTGGAAGGAACCCCCACTGGAGACGCGGCCTCGTCCCTCCATTGAGTGAGTGGAAACAGGTGTAATTGCTTTTCCTGTGGGAAAACATAGGGGGCTGAATTTCTGAATCCAATTCTGGAAACAATACTTCAAACATTGAACAGTTGCTAGGGACTGTCTTTGTCTCCTCAGTCAGGTCCTTTTCTTGCCAAAACAACTTTATCATACAATTATAACCATCTACATCTTCTGGGAAAAGTGGAGCAGGGGCTGTATACAAAGTGGGACGTGCAGTGGAGCACACAACACAATCGTCAAAGCCAGCAGCCGCTGACATGTGTTCCACGGTCCACAACCAAGCGTTTCTATCCCCATATCCAGTTGCTTGTTTTAACAATTCAGAAACAGTCCAGTCAGCAGTCACCTGTACGTTTTGTTTGTCTTGCCATACTTCACTATCTATGGCCTCCTTGTCTAGCTCCTTGTCCTCGGGTAGGGCAATTGAAATCCATTGTCTAATGTCTCCTGGATAATGTCCAATAACGTAAGTCCCATTCACATCAATCCCACAATTTTTCACAGTGACTAGCACCGTTGTTTGTGAGTGGTCTGTAGTCAGAATCACTCGTCCCTTCAATCTGTGTTCATTATTATAACCCCAATCAGGACCTGTATTGGATATAACATACTCCCAAGCATCACAGGTGCAGTCCACCGATGCTCTAAAGCTTTTTCCATGTCTCTCATATTTACATGTTGACGGTGTGTAACACAGGTAGAGTGTGTAGTCAGGTCGAAAGGATAAGGGAAAGATTGTTGCCATTGGTATGTGGGCTGTAATTGTCGCACCCACCGGGCATTTTACTGTCACAATCGTAGGTAGAGAGTCTCTAACGCTGCCTTCTCCTATGGATCTTTTATTTCTGTCAGTCTTATTGGACCAAAGACTGGATTGTGTTACAAGTCTGGCCCTGTCTCTTAGCTGTGTGTTTTCTAACACTTCCCATGTTAAAATTCCCAGGACCACGACCAAACCAACTGCAGCGATAGCCCATAGGATGGCTCTCCCTCTTTTGGTCGTGGGCCAGGGCTCCCTGTCCCAAGGCAACATATTAAGAGCGAGTGTAAGCGTGTGTGAGTCACTGTCCAACCCGTGAGCGTGGTTACGAGGGTGGGTCAGATGGTCTCGTATGAGAGAGATGAAACCACTTGTTCCCGTGTCCCTTCAGTTGAACAGCTTTGCGAGTGCGGGCCACCACTTCAAAGGGTCCGGTCCAGCGGGGCTCGTTCCACTTCCTTTTGAACACCTTCACACGGACCCAGGCAGGTGGATCCTCCGAGGCCTCCTTCTCGCAGAGGTCGAGACTTCCTTCAACCTGATGGGAAAAACTAGACAACATTTCTCTCAATTGTTCCCAGTACACCCGCACTGGGGGTGTTGGGGAGTCGTCTTTCGTGAAAGGCACCACCCTGTTTCCTGGTCCTGGCATAGGCCTCCCTGTTAACAGCTCGTATGGGGAGAAATGGTGAATGCGGTTAACAGAGTGCCTTGCTGACAACAGGGCAATAGGCAATGCCTGTAGCCAATTCAATTTACTCGTTGCCAGGATTTTAGAGAGTTTACTTTTCAAGGTCTGATTCATCCTTTCAACTCGGCCCTGGGATTGAGGATGGTAGACCGTTCCAAATTTATGTTTTAGCCCCAGATGTTTTTCTACCAATTGCAAGTGTTTGTTCCTGAAATGCGTCCCATTGTCAGACCTTATTAACTGGGGAAAGCCATGCGTTGGGATGTAATGTTGAATTAAGGCTTTGATTACAGAGGCAGCATCCTCTTTTGCAGCAGGATATGCCTCAGGCCATCCCGTAAAGGTGTCAGTGATGACCAACAGGTACCGCTTTCCTGCGCACCTGTTAATCATATCTGTGAAGTCCATCACAACATGTGCCCCAGGCCAAGCAGCAGGTGTAAATTTTCCTGGGGAAACAGCTGAGCAGGGCGATGGGTTATAATTCTGACATATTTGACAGGACCTAGTATAATCTTGGATCATGCTTGTCTTAAAGGGATGCCACCATTGTGACATATTCCTGAGCATCTGTACCTGACCCACATGGGCTAGCCCATGTGCCTCAGATAAAGCCGCTCGTGAGAGGTCCCCCATGGGCAGGGCGGGGCGGCCATCAGGGCCGTACCAGATGCCAGTATCTGGATCCTTCTTTGCCCGTTTTTGAACCCACATGGATATTTCTTCAGGAGCTGCTTTTGTTTGGGCTTCAGCTAAAACCTGAAGGGACAGATCGGGCAGGCAGTCTGCCAGGTCTGGCCCCTCGTCCCGAACCACAAACACTCCTGGAGTACTGACCTTGTAGTTGGCAGCTTTCTTTGCGGCCTCATCCGCAGCCTCGTTTCCCCTGGCCTCAAAGTTGTCTGACTTGGAGTGCCCTTGGCACTTGATGACGCTCACCTGTTTTGGAAGCTGGAGAGCGCTGTCCAGCCTCTCCACCAGGGCTCTATGTGTGATGGGTCGGCCTTTAGCAGTCAAGAAGCCGTTTCTTTTCCACTCGGAGAGGTTGAAATGGACAGCCTGAGTAGCATACGCAGAGTCGGAGTAAATATTTACAGATTTACCTTTAGCAAACTCCAAGGCGGCGCAGAGAGCCTCTAGTTCTGCCGCCTGCGCTGATGGTTTGTCAGTTAAAACACCGCTGTTTACTGTAACAAAATTTTCACCGTTAACACTGACAACTGCATATGCCGCTCTCAGGCTGCCATTCCTCTCTCTCCAGCAACACCCATCTGTGAAAAGCTGTAAGTCGGGGTCCTGAAGTGGGTCAGTCTGGAGGTCAGGTCGCACCTTCAGACTGTCTATTACTCTTACACTGCAGTCATGAGGCTCACCCTGTCTTGGCATGTGGTCAGCCATGTTAATGCCAAGAGGTGTAAAAGTTATGTGGGGCTGAGTGAGCACCTGTAAGAGCCGTGACTGTCTCAAAGGTGACATAGTGAAGGCAGCTGAGGACACATATGCACAAACGCCATGATCAGTCAATATTTCTAAAGCATGCCCCATGACTAAATGTGCTGTTTTCTTAATCAAATGTCCCACTCCTGCAGCATACCTAGAACAGTCAACCTGTCTAGCCTCGATTGAATCCAATGGAACGCTAATATACTGTAAGATTTTTCTCTGGCCTCTGCACTTTTGATATAACACCCCGTTAGCTACCTGAGACTGCACTGTGGCATCTAAATAGAACTGGTGCGAATAATCTGGTGACGCCAAATGAGCCGCAGAGGATAGGTCCTGTTTGAGTGAGATAAACTGTGCCTCACTATCTCTGTCCCAATTCAGTTTAGCCCTTGTGTTTCTCATGCCATGTTCATTAACTAAAGCTCTTAAAGGTTTAGTTTTGTCTGCAAAATCTGCCACATAGTGTCTGCTATAGCCTATCAGACCCAGGAAGGACAACATGTCCCCCACCATGGTGGGTCTGGGATATGACAAAATAGCATCTCTGTGCTCTGGAGACATATTTGTGGATCCTCCAGACACACTACGTCCCAGGAAGGTCACCGCAGGCCTGCAACATTGTAGCTTTTCCTTACTGACCTTAAATCCTTTTGAATGTAAGAAGTTTATAGTGTCCCTAGTGGCTTGTAGACAGGCCTGCTCCGTCCTCGAGGCGAGGAGGAGATCGTCCACATACTGTAGGAGTACCACGCCCTCCGGAAGCACCAACTCTCTTCAGCAGAGCGTTCAAAGTCTGATTAAAAATGCCCGGGGAGCATTTATGTCCCTGGGGAAGACGGGTGTAACGCAGTTTTTGGCCCCTGTGAGTAAATGAGAAGAAATCTCTGCTTTCCTCTGCCAGGGGAATACAGAAAAATGCATTAGCCAAATCCATAACAGTAAAATACTGGAGGTCTGGTGACAGTGATGACAGCATTGTATAAGGGTTTGGGACCGGGAGACACTGAGTTAATGTTAAATCATTTATTTTTCTCAAATCATGGACCATTCTATATTTATTCTGACCTGTTTTTGGCACAGCTAGAGTGGGCGTGTTCCACTCTGATTTTGATGGCTCGAGGACTCCCACTTTCGTAAGTCCCTCTATCACCTGTGAGATACCCTCGACAGCGTCTGGTTTGGCGGCATACTGCTTTATGCGAATCGGGCCTCCTGGCTTCATCTGTAAAGACACAGGAGGGAAAGAGGTGCACAACCCCACGTCCGTGGGACCTTGGGACCAAACTTCTGCAGGCACCTGTTTCAATATTTCATGCGTATCATCATGATCTGTCATGTGTCTACCATGATGTCTGGTCAATGTTTCGTGCTCCACTTCCCCTGTGTCTATCATATTTGCTTTTATCCTGTATGACTTATTTTCAATGCTGTACTCTACATGAGGGAGTTGGGTGTCAGACCAATCGTCAGCTTTTACCAGTCTCTTTACCATTGGACCTAAAGCTCTAGCCTCGTGACCAGGGTGTACAGCCAAGGTGATGTGTGGGACAGCAGAGGAAGACATGTAATACCACTCACACTGTTCAGGAAGCAGCCGTGTATGGGCCGCCACACCCTCAGGCCCAATATAAATGTAATCTGATTCTAATGTCCACCTATCACTTTCAATTTGTTTGAATTGTTCTCTGTACATTAAGTCTTGGTCTCTGTCATAGAATAATGTCAAGTGGGCAGGGTCCAGTGGGAGGTGGTAGGAGGCCAAAGAATTTATCCAGGGTTTCCACTTGAAGAAGACGGAATGCACACCATTATTGTCCGTGGACTTGTTTTCTGGGTCCAGTCTCACCCAGTATATGTCTGCATACTGGTCTGGCATCTCTTCTCTCAGAAGCCAGCAGGAGTCCATCGATACACCGGTCACACATCTGTAAATTTGTCCCCCTGGAAAAGTCACTTGTAGACCATCCGGTCCACATAGAATTGACGCATTGGTTTTAGTCAATAAGTCTCTTCCCAGCAGGTTGACAGGTGTTTTAGGAGCATTTACAAAAGAATGCCACAGTGTCTGTGTTCCAATTTGTGTCTTTAAACGTTTAGTGAGTGGCAGTACCTCAGGTGTCCCAGAAAATCCAACCAGGGTGATGTGCTCCTCAGAGAGCAGGACAGGGCGTATCTTTGTATTGATGGTAGAGTAGGTGGCGCCAGTGTCCACCAGGGCCATCAGGTTGTCGTCCTCCACCCTTATGGGGAGCATAGGCTCTGCTGGTACCTTGTCCCCTGGATTTCCTAGCAGCCCTAGTAAGATTGTTCATGTTCATACTCGCCCCAGTAGTTCCCATGCTGGAAATATTGTCCATCTCTCGGGGCCAGGTTGTCATTCGGAGCCGTCCATGGGGAGGGAGGGCCTGCGCGCTCTGGTCTGGGTCCCATGCCTCTCTGGGGGCCCCTCCCACGCACCATCTCAGGCGCTCCATGGTAGTAGGAGGCCTCTCCTCCAAAGGGGCAGTCCCTCGCCCAGTGACCGTGCCTGTAACAGAGGTGACACACATCCCTGCCCCCTTTCCAGCTTCCACCCCTTCTTCCTCCCCGGCCCCCACGCCCACCACCTCTGGCCCCTCCCCTTGTCCAGTCCTGTCGTGGTGGAGTGGGAAGTCCAGCAGGCATATTAGTCATCTGATTACTGGTTCCTTTTTTATTTTGGGTGGCTTTATTTCTCGCTTCACTAAGCTGTAACTTCAAAAGTTGACAAGTCATATCTTCAACACTCTTTCTTTCTTTAGTTTTATTTTCAACATATCGCTTAATGTGAAAGATTAAATTTGTTTTCCATTGTGCTGAATCCGGGTTAATATTATCTGGGTTGTCTTCAATCTTTGAGCGTATTGTTTCTGGTAAACCATTCAAAATAGCTGTTCTAAAAGGCATGACTTCACTGACCTTGTGAGGGTGTCTTCCTACTGTGTCCATCCACTTGGTCACACTCCTGTCATAAAATACAATTGGGTCCTCAGACTCCAGCCAAGTTAACTCACGAGGGGCAGAAGACAGCGGGGTTGGAAAGTTTTCCCTCAGTGCTTCATACCAGGCATTTGCATACTGGCCAAATCTGGAAGAATCACAAACATCAGCAGTACCAGCTTGTCTTTCAATAGCATCTCTCTCCCATGGTTTACTGCATGCTGCCATCACTGCCCGGACGTCACCCATCGCCACATCATGACCTGTAAACCATGTGTTGAGACTGGAAATCCAGTTTCCAGCTCCTTGACACAATGGAGGCATTTTGTCTTTTATAGTCTGCATGTCACTTACAGAAAAAGGATGGTACTCCCCAGCTGCGCCTCGTCCTGGTCTCAGAGGGAACATGGATTTTGTCTGAGACCTGGTTCTGCTTGCCACCGGTCTAGTTTCTCCAGGCTCCTGGTCTCCGTCATCACTACTATCGTCAGAAGAGAATTTAGCTCCTTTTTTAGCCTTTAGCTTTAAGTATTGGCTGGGCCATGGCACCGTCTCCCTTTTCACTTCACTGTCCGTCCTAGTCATGGCTCTGCGTGCGGCTTTATTAATTAATTTTGCATTCTCCTGTCTAGCGGTCTCGTAATCATGGGTCCTACTTGGGGTTTCTTCTCCCTCAACTCTGTCTGTGGTGCATTCAGAGGTCGGTTTCCTAGCTCTAATATTTCTGAGAGAGTGCAGGAGCAGCTCCTGCACCTCTTGGATGGGTGGGGGTTGGTGAGGGGTGTGTGGGAGCTGTGGCGGGAGGCTGACAGCTGGATTTTGACTCGGATCTCTATTGTCCCCCACAGACTCCTGTTCTGTCCCTTCGTCCAATTCACTGTCTACAAAGTCATTGTCCCCTCTCTTTCCTACCGCCACTTCTCCTGAAAATGTATATTGTGGCAATATTAGATTTGGCTTACCTGGTTCTAAACCTAGAGAGTACTTTGGTGGAGCCGTGGGTAGGGATGGGTATATATTACTCACCGGCATTGCTCCGTTTTCTGTTTCCTTGTCTTTACTTACCATAGGTAATTTTGCCAACGCCGTGGCAGCCAAAGCAAAATTATGTACATTGGTCCTCAGTTTCTCAGCCTTTTTTAGTTTCTTTTTAATTTTTCTACACTCATTACCAACTCTTTCCCTGCTTTCCCTCAAGCTCTTTTAAATCCTGTTTTAGATTATTTTCCTCTTCCCGCAATATCCTAGCTAATGCGGACGCTGTCATATACTCAGGTATGACCCTTTTGTTCTGTATTTTTTCCCATGCTTTCACAGCCTTTCGTTTTGCCTTGTTCCTATATTTTTTATCCAGACCACTCAGAATCTGAGCCTCTATTTCTCTATAGAGCTGCTCGATTGGAATGCCTGTCTCCATTTTTCGGGGGGCCCAAAATTCCCCCAGGTTCCAATGGTGTAAACCTAACTTGTGTGTTGACGCGTCCGTCAACCACGCTAGTCACAGCGGGCTTTCCTGTTTCTGGCAAGGCTTCTCAAAAAATCTTTACTTTTAATGTATTCTCGCAGGGTTCTAGCTACTTAGACTCCTATTTTATTTAATTTTAACGTATTTTCGCAAGGCTCTCACTACTTTTTAGGCTTTTACTATTTTTACTTTTTGAATTAGCTCCTCCGTGGACAAAACTCCTCTCCCCTTAATTTGTGTAGTCCAATATGCAGATTTTTAATTAGTCAAAAGGTATCTGCTTACCTTCAAATCAGCGGCCGCTTTGAGGAGAGATGTAGAGTCCAGGGATAGGTTGAAAGTCATCAAAAGGGATCACGTCGAGGGTCACCAATTATTGTATTAAAAAATGACGTGTTCAAAATCCCTTATAAAGATGACCATGATTCAGAAAGTTAAATTCAAAAAGGTTTATTTCCCTAATACAAAAAGAATCTAACACAACGACCTGGACCAACTTTAACTATCCCTTATTCCCTATATAAAGTATAAAGTATGATTTTGGTGGGCGCTCCACGCAAACTCACACTGCTGTCCCTGATCCAGTCTAAAAAACTCTAACTCACACATTCAAGCTATTTCCTTAAGTAAAATGTGCAGGAAGAAGGGGCGTGGTATCAGCCAGCTTCCGGGGTCCCGTGGTCCGCCTCCCTCCATCTGTCTTCTCCCGTCTGCATCTGAAAAAGAATCCATTGCCTCTCTAGCCTAACGTCTCTGGTCCAGCTGTCTCTTAGTCTGAGATCCATCTCTGTGGTCTAAACAAGTGGTAGACTAGCAGGCTCCAGTGTCATCCCACTCCTGATGGAGTGGGTTTAATAATGCAACAGTCAGCCAAAATCCAAACAGAAGAACCCATCTGTCATTTAGCAGGTCCAAGAAGACCCCTAAAATTAACTTAAAAGGACTGGCCTGCCACTCAGAGGTCGATAGACATTCTAAAACACATGGTTTTAGAATGTCTCTTAGTTATAAATACAACACCTTTTATCTAGTTTTTTCGTGTTCTTTGGCCTCCCGCATGAACGCCCAGCTCTCGCCTTTTATCCGGTGTATAATTGGACACAAGTAAGTGATTGGATGAGATGTGGGCGAGATTAAGGGGCATAGAAAGAGCAGGAATGTGCAGGGGTAGTCTATTAGGCAGGTCGGTGGCTGATTCTGAAGATGTTTTGGTGCAGAGTGAATTGAGGTGAATGGATATTAGCACCAAAATAGCCCACATCCAGGAGACCCCCCACTGCGGTTCACAGCCAGGAAACAAAAGAAACACGGCCTGTAAGAATAACTCTTTCTTCCTCTTGGTTTCAATGAGAAAGTAGTGGCTCAAGGGCTTCAATACACACACATAGTACAGTTTGACAAGTTTTTGTGGGAAAATGTATCATTCAATAGTTTTTACTTGACACAGAATTAGTATGGGAATTATATAGCTATACAAGGGATCGGTCGTCCGTATATGTCACAACGACCCGATTCTGTATCTGCTATGATTGTGTGTCCGTGTTATGTTCTTTCGATGTCTCTATAGATGACATGTATGTTTTTCCATTTATGCCGTATGAGTGACGTACACGTTGACTTTATAAACCATATCCTGATTTTCTTCTGTCTGAAAAAACCTGAGAAAGAACATAACACGGATACACGATCGTGGCAGATACACAATCGGGTCGTTAAAGCTGGGGTATCTAACTTTTGTGTTTCATATACGTACTGATAGAATTGGTTCAATACATTTATTTCGAACCTGCACGACACATATTTACGAATAGAGAGACAAATCATATACAAGTTTTGAAATGGTCAAAACAGATTTTGCATACTTGCTCTGTGAGTCACTATTTGACACTTTGAGCTAAGAGCTGATTGGCTGAGAGCGGGTGGTACTCTTTTTCTAACTTTTCTGTTTAGGCAAGCTGATCGGACAGAGGCCAATGTATGTGAAAACTGGGGAAAGAATCTGTTCAACTTTAAACTATTTTGAGAGAAAAGAACTAGTTAGACGGATTTGATTCAGTGGTTAACATTATTTGTGGTTTGAAAGTTAGGTACCCCAGCTTTAACTTGTTCCTACACAATGTTTCTTTTTATCTGTGTCAGCACTTGCCCCAGTGGCACCACCACAGAGACACTTTTAAAGCCACACTGTGTCATTTGTGTAGTTGTTTTGCTCAGCCTCACACACCCCCGGCCTCCACCTCTCACCTCTGTCTCGCTGACGTCTGCGCAGCCTTTTAGCTGGAACTTTTTTTTTTGCATCTCCTTATCCATTCATCGTGTTTATTCACAATGGAGACGGAGTGAAAAGAATAGTGCGAAAAAAACGATCTTGATGTCTGCTGCTGTTGAAGAATAAACGCTTCGAATCTCTGACGTGTTTATCGCTCAAAGCCATTGTTTTGAGAATGACTTTTGAGAAATGGTCTGATTATTTATTTGTTCAGGCTTGATAAGGCTTGTATTTAGTGACATATACGCAATATCAACTACTTTATCATACACTGCAAGAATATTTGTATACAATAATAAGCTAAAAAATATGTTTTTTGGTCTCTCTCAAATCTTTTGATCTGTTATTTTCAGAGATAAAAGTGAACTTCATGACCACCCTCACTGAGCTCTCACCTCAAAGTGTCAAATAGGGACTCACTGGGATTTTCTTTTTTCGAAGTATGCATCTTGTAGTCCAATTTGGTCACAATATTTGTACAAAACTTTTTCAGCTGGGACAAAAATGTATGAAGATAAGATAAGACAAGACAGACTTTATTGATCTCAGACTGGAGGAATTTACATGTCACATTTGGCATGGATAGAATCACTCAGATTGTGCAAAAGACGGAATAGATAGAAAAGAAAGACTGGCAATATTATTCTATTTATTTTTAAGTACCCTAGCTTTAACCACTTACTTTTTTAAGATAACACTTGCACAAGAACAATAATAGACTACAGACTATACATTTGTAGGGCTTCATTCATTTCAGAAGGCAATGAATGAAGGCAACGATATCTCTATCATCTCCAGGCCATTGCAAAAGAAAAGTGAATTCACAAACGTAATCTTCCAAGACTTTCATTCATCAATAAACCAGCCCCTTTTGCAAGAATCTGTGTCTGATGTAATTGCCTAGAGTAATTGTTTTAAGGAGGATTTGCAGCCTCGAAGAAATTGCACTGCTCTATTGACTTAGTCTTGTTATATCAACCGCTCCCACATAGCATAAGCATTTCAAATATACAGGCAAGAATGAAAATATATATGAAATCTAATTAAGACGGGACTTGGTCTTGCAAAGTTCCCATTGCCAGTGAACGAGGTCTTGGCTTACGGATGCTTATCAGGCTGTCTTACAACCCCCTCCGATACTGCTGATAGGGAGGACAATGGGTGTGCGTGCGTACTGGCAACCCGGTTTAAAGCCCTTGGAGAAACTCACCACAGTTCCCTGGTCGGTAATGAGGTCAGAGTTGCCTGCTGGTTGTATTTCATCAGGGAGAATGCAGGGCGTACCTTCATAATAAACTTCAGAGGGGTAAACCGTACCAATCTCTGCAGATTTTCTTCCTGAGAAAACACTGTGGACACATTGTACCTGGTTACAACAATATCAGGGGGAAAGACATCAAAAGATTTTTCCTGTCACATATGAACGCTAATGTAGGTTATTGTGATTTGGAGATGTGATAATCGTTTGGGTAATGTTATGGAATGGCAGCTTGGGAGAGTTGAATCTGGGGTTAATTGCACTTGAGGGAGAAGAAAACACAAGGGGCAGCTCCCCGAAAAATGCTTTGTCTTGAGGGATGTGCGAGTAATAAAATGCAACAATGAGCTAATCCCATCCAAACTGCAATTACTCACCACTATTAGTCAATGTGTGGCAATTTAATACGATTTTAATAAGGTCTTGGCCTTAGATTGCATTTGAACAAATTTTTTTGCGGAATGATCCACAGCCAAGATGCCTTTTATTGCACAGTATAGAAAATATTTTATGGCCATTCTGTTCAATGCTTTATGCCATTCCAGATCCATCTAGTTTGTATCCATCTACTTTTGTTTTACTGTTTTACAACAACCTGCAGGTGTAAATTAGCACTGCTGCCACAACCATGCATCTCTCCTCTTGGCTAATGTTTATTGTACACTGTCCCTGTAAAAATAAAAACCATACCATACCAAATAAAGAGCCAAAGACTAAATGCAAAAACAATAAAACAGCCAGACAGTCCAGAGGTGGATGATTTTATTAAAGCTAATTAGAAAGAAAAGACAATAGTGTTGATAGAAGGATGCCTAATTGCTTGCCTTTGCCCTCACTGAAATAACGTGCATCATTTGTAGCAGTGACAGTGGGTGGGCAGGTGTGTCCTGTCACGTCCAGTGGTCTGTGGCGGACGGCCTAGCCCCTGTGTTGGTTTTGGGTGTAAGCCTGGGACAGTTGATGTGGTTCGTGGCTGTCTGCTCATCTGGTTTCATATTTAGGTGACAGAGGGTGTGGCATGGGAGCAGAGTGTGCAGACAGCCACAGCCCTTTCACATATGACTGTAGTCTGTGTATTGTGCACTTCTGCAAATGCACACAGTGTTTCACTTGTGACTTTAGTTGTTTAGTTAACAACTAAGTTGTTAACAAAGTTAACAACTTTGACAAAGTTGACAAAATAATATTTAAAAATGTGACCAGAGTTAAGATTGTTTAACACTATAGTTATTAAAATGTTTGTTATGACAAAATGCTACAAATATATTTGATTTTTCTTTCTAACTTAACACAAACTAGTAGTGTGTTGATGAACATATGACATGGGAAGTTGTTTAAAATAATAATGTACAAAGCTATAGGGACTTTTACAGTGTGTCATATTTACAAACAAGTATTCCACCGTGGCCTGTGGATGTGCTGCTCGTGCACAGTTTATCAAGATTATCTTATCATTCCTACTGAATGTAACAGTAATAATAGATCTATCTCTGGTGACTGTTGAATTCATTGTTCTTATGGATTGTAGTCTTGTCGAAACTCTGGGCTGCGTGTGCGTCTGTGCCCAAGGCACACGCACTGTTTATTGGGGTGATGCATGATGTCAATATGCATCAGAGCTGCAGGTCCAGCCTCCGAGGCGTAGCTCTGAGAGTTTCAGCAAGTGCAGCGAGAGCCGCACACGCACACTGATGTGAGGAGGCGCGGAGAGCGCATCTGCTGCTGGACTATAGACAACTATTACACAGGAAAACAAACTCCTATGCCATCTTCAACTAGAGACCAGAGGATATTCTTACGTTTGTAAAGTGTTCAAGGTAAGCGAATGTTCATACTAGACTTTTTGTTACTTAATTATTTCGAACCATTGAAACCGAGCGGACAATTTAGCGCATAACGTCAGCACGGCGCACTATCATGTTTGGAAGTCTTTTTGGAGCTTTAAAATAACTTTGAACCCACTTCCTGCAAAACGCGGGACAGGGGTTTGTCATCTTTTGTTCGAGGTATTGTGAAGAAAAAGCCGGTTTACTACCGCATTATTAACACTTGACTAATTCTCTATCCCGCGCCCCAGTTTATTTGCCCCCTATTCACACACTAAGCCAGGCTACTGTATGCTGGGTGACATCTGATAAGTCTGTCTCCAGCAGATAGAAATCAACAATGCCAACAATGTGACTGTATGTTTACCATGAGCTGAGTTTGGCCTTTACTTCTGTCACTCAGCGCTGAAACCTGAAGTTTCCGTTGAAAAGATTTTATCCTAACCAAAGAATGTAAACACAGTGAGACGGGACAAGAAAGTCCGGCAAACACGCTGCACCTGCACTGCGCTTGTCAGACCCATTAGCACATGAAACTAGCCTTCAAACGCTTTTATTGTCTGCGCAGTGAAATACAAAAGCCGTTTCGGCTCATTTGAAAGTGGATGCTGAGTCTTAAAGGGGGAGGCAGAGATGCACTCGCGCATACAGAGATGGACTGCTGGAGCTGCTGGCCCTTATCAGATCATGGACTGTGCTAAAAAGGTTAATTAAGTAGAAGCCTGTGGCTACCAGGCACTCACGGGTATTTTCCATATAATATGAAGGGAATTCGACAGAGACTATTGTGAGGGATTATCTCTGCATACACAATCCCCAGAAGCACCTAGAAGAGGAGAAAAGGTGATGGATTCCACAGCTTTTGTGTGGGCAGAGGTTGAAAGCTATAGATCTGAGTGGGAATGTGAGAATTGCTCTCTCAGTTATATAGTTTGTTTTTTCCTTCAGAAATCCTCATATAACCTATGCCATCTTTATTTGGGATTCATTGTTGATGAATGTTTTACATCACTTCCACAACTGCATCATGATTCAGCTATTGTGAAACTGAATACAGTATCATTATCCTTTAAGCACACATCTGCAGCAACCTTGTCTCCAGGGTTATTATATACAAAATATCAGTACCACAGCCTTCCTGTGTTGTAGACCTATTTGTTTCTTCTGTCAATATGAATTTCCATGAGTAGACTATTGACAGAGATACTGTCTTGACACCATGTCTACCTAAAGACAATAAGTTAAAGAGTTTATAACTTTTCTCCCCGATCCAAACAAGTCTCAGATGGCAGATGTGCTGGCGCTCTTGTTTCAATGCTCTTGGTCGTGCTGTGTCACCACCCAGTGACCCGGGCGAGCGTGGGGCCCTGATGCTGTCTGCTCACAACTCACTCCCTGAGTTCCACACAACAGTCCAGACCGGGCGAGGTTAAACCACTCGTGTTCTGCTTTTGATCTACTACCTCTCACCTCTGAACCTTCCCCAGTGCTGCTAACCCACAGTTAGAGCAGAGACGGAGAGAGACGTCACAGCTCAAACTTGTGAAGACAGGCCAGACAGAGCCTCGCGGCGACAGACTTTTTAACCCTAACCTTAGGCATAATGGCTACATTCTAGTTTTATGTATGCAGAGTTGCCCACTGTGATCTTGCAAATGACTTGGACCACCTTTTGTTCCTCTACACATGTAGGGCACTGGAAATTATGAGCACATACCTCAGTCTTATTAGACGCAGATGTTGTAAAATGACATTTTGAACCTATAACTTTGTCTTTTCTTTGATCCTACACATGGTGACAGCTCTTCAACGTTACCTCGAGCAAATATTTGTTTTTTCACTATTATTATTTTTCAAATTTTGTTAAAAGGAAAACATTCATTAAAGAGGCATCCAATTTCCCACCCTTGACCAGCGCGTTATCTCGGAATGCCCAAAACACTCCGGAAATAGTTTGTGTTTAGATTTCTCAATCTTACTTCCTTGTGTCCAATATGCACTCTGCACCGGTGGAGCTAATGTAAACATTTATTGTACGGCCACTTTGACACAACATCAATCAAATAGTGCACATAGGTTTGTGACACAACAACAACACAGAGGCTTATGCGGTCTAGAATGGACTGTTTTAACAAGCTAACCACATTAAGATTCTTCAGGATCTGGTGGCAGACCGCATGTACTTCATGTTTTATTAGCTCAAGCAGTCAATGTCCAGAGGGTGCTAGCAAATGTGATGGAAAATTGCTTTTTGAATTTGATACCAAGGGATTAACTAGAAAAATAACGGTAGCTTTAACCACAAAATTACTCGACTAAATAAAGTAAATTTGCATGAATCCTGTGGTCTTGATCTGGTCCAAAGAACAAGTAGCATCAAAATGTCAATCACAAAACTGAAAGAACATGACATAACAGGATCTTTTCTGTTTCTACAGGTGCTAACATAATCAAAGATCAGTCTGTGGACCTCTGCCAGCGGAGCACAATGAGCCTGAGCACCAGTGAGCTGGAGGACCTGTGGGAGTCCTTGACCTCCAGCGACTTCAACATCTCTGAGCACCTGGGCAACATATCCAGTGTGGACACAACCGTGTGCGCCACGACCTTCAACCGCAGCGCCCTCCTCACCTCCATGTGCGTGCTCTACTCCTTCATCTTCATCATCGGTCTGGCCGCCAACGCGCTCGTCCTCTGGGTCAACATCCGTGCGCAGCGAGATTCCACCCCTCGCCATGAGACGCACATGTACATCGCAAACTTGGCCGTGGCAGATCTGTGCGTGTGCGCCACTCTGCCCATATGGGTTAGCTCCCTGGCGCAGCACGGTCACTGGCCCTTCGGAGAGATGGCCTGCAAGCTCACACACTTGATGTTTTCGGTCAACCTCTTCGGCAGCATCTTCTTCCTGGCGTGCATGAGCGTTGACCGGTATTTCAGTGTAGCCAAGCACGGGGACAGCGATGGCGGCGTGAGGCGGAAGCTGATTCGCCGTGCGGCTTGTGTGGGGGTGTGGTTGTTGGCTTTTGTCGCCAGCTTGCCCGACACCTACTTCCTGCGCATGGTCAAATCTTCCCATGGGGATTTGATGCTGTGTAGGCCGGTGTATCCGGAAGAAAACCCGAGAGATTGGATGGTTGGCGTTCAGTTGAGCTTCATCCTGCTTGGCTTTGTCCTCCCGTTTCCAGTTATTGCCGTCTTCTACACTCTTTTAGCCCGCACGTTCAAACGCTCCTCCTCCGCAGCAGCAGAGTCAACCAGTGTGGAGCAAGAGCGTCGCATCAGTCGAAGAGTCATTTTAGCGTACATCATCGTCTTCCTCGGATGCTGGGGCCCCTACCACAGTGTCCTTTTCGCGGATGCTCTTTCTCAACTTGGTCTACTTCCTCTCAACTGCTGTTTAGAGAACGTCCTGTATGTGGCGCTGCACCTAACCCAGTGTCTGTCCCTGCTCCACTGCTGCTTCAACCCCATCCTCTACAACTTCATCAACAGGAACTACCGCTACGACCTCATGAAGGCCTTCATCTTTAAATACTCCACACGGACAGGGTTGGCGAGGTTGATCGAAACATCCAACGTATCCGACGCAGAGTATTCAGCCGTGGCTGTGGACAACCCGCCCCAAATCTAAACGGATTCAACTAGCATTTCAAACACTGTCAAAATCATCAGTGACTTGTACAGAGAATGACTGAAATTCTTGTTGTATCTTGAAAACTGGAAATCAGGCTGAATCAGAAGCACTTATAAGGCAGTAAAGCTAATATAAATCAAATGTCGTCATTATTCTCTATGTCAAACAGTGACTTTTATTGTGTGCTTTGATGTGAATGAATGTTAGCTCTTGGACTTCAAAAGTTAGAAGGCTTTTTTTTCTCAGATATGTATTCACTTGTATTTATAGACGTACAGTATGTATCTTTTATAGCCACATTTGAAACACTGACGTCCCCACAGTGCTCTACACCATTCCCTTACAGTAGCTGCCTCGTTGTTTTTGGTAGAGCTTAGTGCTGTAGACCTGCTGTTTCTCAACCACCTCATGTTATCTATTATTTCATATGTAAATTATTTCTTGGAGCTGTTGTATGCATCCTAATGGCAAATCAGTTGTTTGGCAAAGATAGAGGAAAAATTGAAACTTCCCCTAATGCTGGGAGGCATCCGCTGGAACTTCTGAACTTATATGGTCAATGTTCAAATTATATTTATAAGCATGTGGTTTTAATCTCACTGGCCATTGGAAGCTTGAACTTTTTTGACCAAATGAATAGCTTTACCACTTGAGCGTGCAATGACGAGGTGTTTATTGAGGACCAAATAAAGAATACATCATTGGACAGTTTCAAAGTTGAGTGTGTGTCTGCACTCAACAGAGAAGGATGGCGTTTTAAGAGCTGTAAACACAAACGCTAACAGTTTACCAGTGTCTGTGGAAGGAAGACATATCCTTTTGATTTACAGACATGCAACATTGTGTCATCGGATTGGTTACACATGTCGACTTTTACACTGAAAAAAGCTGATGTTGTGATTTGAAAAGACAAGAACAGATACATTCCTTCATGTAATGCAATTATAACATGTGTTTTTTATATATTAAATATTGAAAATGTGTATTTTGGCTCACCACATTATTTCAAAAGTGAAACATAATCTTGCATCTTCAGTATCTCCGCACTGTGATCTCTCTGACTGTAGTTTGTAAGTGAGGAGCTCCTGTAGGCTGAGATTCAGAAAAGCTTTCACTTAATTTACACACACACACACACACAGCACCGGACTAGAGGTACATCTTAATAGCCTCATGCGGTCGCACACATCTGGAGCCGATACAGCGGATTAAACTCTGGAGCTGCAGGATCATGCACAAATGCACTTTCTGTCACAAGCATTATATCAGTGTATTACTCAAATGATGTTTGAAGTTCAGGAATATGAAATGCTGAAGCTTCCCCTGAAATTATTTACAGACGTTTTACTACGATGCAAGAAGAAAGAAGAAACAAAATCCAACCACACAATGACAGAACGGAAACAAACACTTTTGGAGTCACGTTGTTGTTGGTTTTGAGCTTTACCTTTAGGGACAGACTGAACAAATGAGTTCAGATGGAAAAGGCTTTGAACATTCCTTAATATGGTAACATCAGAAAAACATAATCATAAATTAGCAGAGGGCCAGATCCTCTGCTATGGCTAAAACATTTGGCCAGGCTAGTATCCATTAATAATTGATTGTTGAACGCCCCAAGGTAATTCCAGAAAAATTAACAAAATGTTCCTAAAGGAGATAGTGTGCTGTTGTCTACTATATATATAGTAGTTCTATTTAACAACAAACTCGGATAATTATATTTTAAAGGATATTTTAGTTCACAGGCTTCCATTCTGAACATGTATACAGTACATTTGTTTAGAGCTGTAAATGTAACCTGATCTAAAAGCATATTTAGGAGTAGCAGAGGCATACTTTATAATTTTTTCTTTACGCCAAATTGACCAAAATAAGTCAATGCTTTAAAATCAATCAATTAATCAACCAACATGTATGTATCACTCTCCTGAAACCAATTTGCATAAACCACTTGCAGGCAAAACAGGCAAACTGGCCTCAGAATAAAACCAATAGACACAAATCTGTAAACTTTTTCAATCAAACTAATGCTGAGTGTGACTTTCCAGATGGTCTTCTCCACTAAATCATGAGGATGTTGTCATTCCCCAGACATGCTCATAACTGGCACTCTACCCCATCTCTGGGGGCCTGTAAGTCCTCACCAGGTCCACACCAGTGAGCCATGGGAGAAACAGATGCTATTTGCGACTGCCTGTGGTAAAACCATAGCTAACACGCAGTTCTATTATTAATAACACTACAACCGCTTTTTAAATATCTTTTTTGATCCCTACTGGATAATAGGCTTTCTTTTAGACAGGCTGAACAATAGAACTTAGGTGTCCATCCCCACAATGACTATAATGAGAAGACAGACGAGTAATTTACAGCGCTCCACGTCACGTCCAGTCTGCTCCCTGTCCACAGCAGACTTCTTTCAGGACGTGTGTTTCTATAGGCACCTGTTTGACTTGAACACAAACCATTGATCACTTTGAAGGCTAAATCCACCCTTCATTTCAGCTGGCTCATTCATTCTTTTGTGCCAGTCAACTCAGCCGGTCAGAGCTGGTTCTCTCCTCTCGCCACTACTGTGACTTGTTCGCTGACCTCGCAGACCCCCGGTGACCCCACAGTAAACCTCTGCTTCTGACCCGATCCCCTGGCTGCGTTTCAGCCTTTAAACTCCTCATGTGGTTTATCTGTCTGCTGTATTTTTGCTTACGAGGCACAAATGTCTCTCTGTGCCAATTTCCTGTTACCGAGCAGCTGCCACCTTCCACGTTGCCCTTTGTGCTTTTTTGTTTTGACCTTTTGGCCGTCAGATGTCTGAGCTCGTCTGACCACGCCACATGCACGGTATGTCTCCTCCGGACTTCCGCCCCTTCGCAGCTACCACCAACTTAACTCTCTAAAGCTCTTTGTGTTTCTTTGTGCGTATAATCCTCAATACCTATTTTCTTTCTGAGTTCAGGCAAAGGAGGCACTGTCCCAGAACAATACAGAGCCCGGCGAGCAATTTTAATTGTCCCCCTCCCCTGGTCCTGGCACCTGTTAAGGGCTTTCCACTTGAGTTCCTGCTTTAAGATTGTGGAGGTTCACATCTCCATCACTGAAGCCCTTCCCAGACAATGTAGCTGTGCAGGAAGTCACTGCCGGACGCTCTGATTGGAAAGTATAGTCCTCATCATACAATCGAGTACGTGGGTCAGAATACGGAGCAGGTCTGGCAGGTTCATAAGTGAATAATGCGATCATAAGTGGTCAAGAAAAATATGACACAAATATAAAACATTGAGTTTAAAGGGGACTTGACATACTCCTCTACAATGTACCAATGTTGCTGTTCAAGATTTCAATGTTGCATCTTTATTATTGGGTAACAAACATATTCATACATTTTTTTTAACTAAACCATTGAGTTTAGAAATAGATTTTTAAAGTTGGTCATGAAGTTCAGGTTCAGGAATGAGGGGGAGACTTATGAATGAATTATAAAGTTACGAAGTATGACATGTTGGACAGAGGGAGTCGACCTCTGTTATCCGCTATGAATAAAACCTTAAATCTAATACTTTGGACATTTTGTTTATAGAAGTTTAGACACATTGGAAGTTGAAGTATTAACACCAGAACTCCCAGAGCAGTCAATTGTTTTAGAAGTGTAGTTATTCCGTTTATGTATGTTTTTGGTCTTCATAACTTTGAGACCTTTTCTGTTTCTATATGTAGTTTATTTCTATGTTTTGATGTTTATTAAATGATCTTGACCCTAGATTGGTCCTAGACTGGTTCAGAGCAATCTCAGCTTGGAGCATGTGCATGTTACCATAGCAACACACCGTTTACTTGCAGCAGTTAGCATTTAGTTTTTCTGTATTTCAGTTATGTTTCCAGTTTTAGCATGTAGTAAAGACAAAAACTGTATGAATTACTTAATTTGTGTCTGCTTTATGTGGCAAGAGCTCTGGTGTGTGCCGTCTTCTCTGTCTGGTGCACACTGCGGTAGTCTTGCACAGTTTTTCCAATGTGGTTTTACTGCAAATGGCAAATAAATTCCTGTATCGTGTATGTATCTAATTTATAAAAGTTGTGAAAAAATGAGAAACTGTTCATCAGGAATTTTTCCAAAATTCTTTTTAGTTGAATTGGAGTTTTCAAAAGGACTGCTCTCGGAGTTCTCGTAGTTTCAGAAGTCCAGGAGTACTAGTGTTAACCAGACCTGAAAAACATTGTGTCTACTATTTATATATATAAGCAGTAAAAAAGACAAAATGCGACCTTCATCACTTGCATAACCTGTAATCCCTTCTGATGATGTGGAGCATACTGGGGCAGGCCGTTATGCTGAGCTAGTTTTATCTCTCACCTGGAAATATTTACACTCCCAGGGAAGCACATTTTCAACTGAACACTTTGCTATAGCATCTCAGAGGAACTATAAATCCAATTCTTTCACCGCCCTCTACAGAAACATTATTCCTTTTTAGAGACACATCGCACATACTTTTTCAATAGCCTCCTTTTAATAACCTTGTTGAAAAGTAAATACAGACCCCATTATAGCACCATAGAAGTGTCTGGGAATATATTAATAAGATGGAAAGTGCTGCAAATGGATAATCTTTTAAAGCTCGAATGAAACCAAGGTTACTTTGGGGGGAATGGCCCTCCTAAATGGTGTTTTAATCTGCTTATAATTAATAATCCTCCCACTGGACAACAATAGGATGGTCGGACATTAAGTTTACTTCAGGTCTAGGTTTTACACTAATACACAATTCAATTATAGAACAGTACATTGCTGCCACTGGGCCCCATAAATCCACTAATCCTCAAAAAAAGATGGAAGCAATTTTGACATAGTTTATGCATTTTCATGGTAGCATCAGGCTTCTACACCGTTTAGATCATAGCGAATGAAATGAGGCCAAAAAGAAAATTATATACTCAGATTATTTTTCATGTCCAAGCTTCATTGACAATCTAACTTCCAGATGCAGCGGTCCAAACATCCACACAGAAGTTTGCTACGAAGGCGTGGGGACTCCCAGGGACCTGCCTCTGTTTGCCTTGGCTTTCTCAGACACTGTCAAGTGTTTTGCTTCCTTTTACACGTTGCCAGTTATGATTCCACATCGATTTCCTGTGTTCCCATTATTATTTTCCTTATCCAGGATATGTCAAACAGACAATCGGAGCAAGTCTGCGTTCAGAAACTTTATCGCCGCTGACTCTGCGGGGTACCTGAGGCTGTGTTTTTGATTTAGTAAGCTGAGGAAACAGACCAAACGAAGCCACGCTCTCCAACGTGAAATTATATCACGTTGGCCTATGACTAGATAATATTTATGAAAGTCGAAACATGATGGAGGTGAGAGACGGTGAGTCATTTAAAACAAGGGAAGCAATTATTTCATCAGCCTGCGCACACGCATACACCGTTTTCAATGAGGCAAACATTATTTTTGGCCAATTTCCTGACCTTTATAATGAGTTCAACGAGGCGCGGAATGTGCCAGGTTAACCCCAAGAGAAACAGCACATTGTACTATGAACTCTTGAATTATTAATGAATCATAAAATCCAGCCGGAGCTCAAAGGGAGTTTTCAGCACAAACGCTAAGGAGATGATATGGTTAGTTTAGTTCTTCATCAGAGTGAGGAGGAGAGGGCAAGGAGCAGATGTTGGACAGATGTGTGGTTCAAATGCAATGGTATAGAGTCAGAGCAGTCGCAGGTTCAGGCCTCACTGATTGCACACATTTATTTATCTAAATTGGCAGTTTATTTAACCTTCCCAGGGCGTGCTGATAACATTAGCAGGAGCTGGTACATGTGCTGACAACCGATCCATCAAACAAGTGTCTGGACTATAACGGAGGCCCTTCATTACACAATAGCTTCCACGCAACGAGCAGAGCTATAGAGGGGGAGACGCACAAGAGATTTCATTGTGTTGGCCATATTTTGGAGAGATTATGAATGATAACACAAAAACTTTAGGCAGTGGTTCTATGAAGCTGTTTGTTGTCAAATAAATAAACTATTCTGTAGAGCCGATCTGGAGAGATCTCAAATGTACAGTTCAATTCCTGGGCCGTCTTAGGAACTTGAGGCTTTTGTCAAGAAGAAGCTTTTTTATTTTTCATCGAATGGAGCGGCTGATCAACTTTTGGACACTTGTGTCTGACAATAAAGTTATTATTCTATCTATCTATCTGTCTATCTGTCTATCTATCTAGAAGATACATCAGAGAGGATCAAGAATCTCATCAATAATCCCTATTTCTGCAGGGGTGTAAATTCAGTGAACCTACTCTACAAACGTTATCTAATCATGCATTAGAAAGCAGTAGGTAATAAAAGCATGTCATTTTCAAACATTTTATCAATTTTTTTATAAGCAGGAAATGTATTTTGTTATAATTGTATCTAGTAGTTGCGTATTGTTTTTAGCATGTGAACAGAAAACGCTAATCAAACTTTCAAAAAGTATTTCAATATTCAAATTATACTCAATATTAGCTCAATTTGAGATATTTTAAAGTCTCCGTGTACACATCATACACTGATTTCCTTAAAGATTTTGGTAAAGATGATTCTGCCATCCTACTCTCTTGAAAGAAAAACTTAAAAAGACAAAAAGCTGCATGTGTGTTGCACTAATGTACACGGACCCGCTCTCCACATGATTATACATGCCAAAAAGATGAGTTGTTCTGTACAGTGTGCGTCATGCATTTACAGTATTTATGCCCCCACCATTTTCAAGGCACTTTTAGATCTTGAATAATGTGCAGAGCTGCTGGGATGATGATAACCCTCGTAAAGCATGCCACGACCCATCGAGAGCAGGTTTAATCGACTCCAGATCCCACCGTGTAAAAGGTAGGAGACAGGGGTGTGAGGGGGTCTGCTGCTTTACTCTCACCTCATTCATTTCTGTTCATTGTTTGTCTGCTAAAGTGGCTCCAGCTCGAATGGGACAGAGGGGGACTGTCCAAATGTGTCGGGGAACGAAAGGCAGCTGCTAAAGCCTTTGGAAAAACACACTGTATACTGTACAGAGGTGCAATATGGGAAAGTAGACTTAGACAATGGAGCTTAAGGGCTTTGGGTTCTTCTCTTTTTCACTCATTGAGGGGAAAAAGGTTGAAAAAAAAAACCCTGAACAAGAATATATAAACACAGCTTTTGTTTTGGCTCTCATTTTTCATGGCTTCAACTTCAACATAAAAAAAACTCAATAGACCCATCTCTATCAGATGCTGTTCCTAAATTGGTCTATATGTGTGTGTCAGTGAGCACTTATTCTATGCTGAGACAATTCATCCCCTGACATGTCCAGGATCTGGGGAGTGTCAGCATCAGGTCTGACCACCATTTGCCTCATACACTGCAACACATCTCCTTCACAAAGTTTCTCATATGTTGTAGACTGTGGCTTGTGGAATGTTGGCTGGATATTGGCAGGAACTGGAACACACTACCGCATACAGCGATCCAGAGCATCTCAAACCTGCTCGATGAATGAAATGTCCATTGAAGTCGGGTTGATTGTCTCAGCACTGAACAAGTCCTGATTGGAACAGAGTTAGTCAGATCTGTTAGTATCATGTTTTATGTTTTTTGGGTGAAACAGGAACAAGAATAAAAACGCTGCTTATAATGTATAGATATTATTTGTTGTGATTTGTCTTGTCAACATTCGTTTCTGGATCTATCTCGGTTAAACACATTAAATGTACAACACAAATACATTTCCTTCCTTCCTTCCATGAGACATTATCGTTAAATATCTTTTTATATTTTTCATATCTGATGTTTTATACCCATAGTGTGCACAGTTAATTACCACAATGAAGAAAAACATGGTGGAGCCAAAAGGCAGCACAACAGTCTGTTTACACTTATACTTTTGTGTTTTTCTCCTCTCTCTGTGTTGGGCCTACAGGCTTAATGAATGACTTATGGAGAGTCCTTTGAGGTAAACTGCAGGTAATGATAGCCTACAGAGCTTCTAAGACTAAATGACAGAAGGCACTTGTGTGTCAGCTGACAGTTTGTAGCGATAACATTTAAAGTAGGAATTATCTGCAGCACTGAAGTGATTATAAAATACCAACTTTTTGGCTTTGCACGATGTTGTGTCTGTCTCCAAAGGCAAATATCCCTGGTTGTTCCTGTCTGGGGTCACACTCTGGCATTCCTAAAGAAAAAATAAAACAAAAGAAGCAGTCAACATGGTATCCCTGAACCTCAGCTCACCATATTATGTTGCATTTTTCACACCTCAAGCTCACACCTTTGGAAAGTAGTTAGGACATTCAGCAGCCTGCTTGCCAAGAATTGTGTGGAAAAATCTGTTCTCTCATGTAAATCTACCGCATTATATGCAGTCATACCAGCAATGATAACTTAATGGGCCAGCCCTAGACAAACAAGCGCTGTGTCTATTGAAGAAACATCTTCCAAACACAGTTAAAAGTATTCAAACAAACCTCATGAAAATAGCCTTTGTCTGACACTAGACTGATATTATCACAGTAAGTAAGTAATGTTAATATATATCGCACATTTTACAAATCAAGTTCATCCAAAGTGCTTTACAATATTCAGAGTTCAGATATTTTTCTATTATCTGATTTGACAGAAGCGAGACGCCGAACACATTTTTAGTGGTGGGGAAACCGGAGCACCTGGAACAAACCTACGCAGACACAGGGAGAACATCCAAACTCTTTTTTTTGTGATGCAGTTTTTATTCAAGTGTCACATTGTATTTACATTCTTGCACAGGTTGGCAAGCATCAAACTTCATTATTTGTCCCCTTTTTGTTCCCCCTTTTCCCTTGTGATGGGCAGAGAAGCTGAAAATAATAATAATTTAAAAAGAAAAAAGAAAAGGTTCAAGACATCTAAAGAGAATGAGTATTGAATCAAAAAATAAAATAATGATAAAAACATAAATACAATAAATAACAATAAAGAACATGCAAACGCCACACAGAAAAGCCTGGAGGTAGAATCGAACCCAGGACCTTCTTGCTGTGAAGCACAGGTTCTAACCGCTGCGTAAGTAAGCTCAATAACTATGTTACAGATTTTAAAACATAATCTTGTGTAAAATATGTCTAAGTATTAAGGGAACAAAAGGCTTATAGTTATATCATTATTATTGGAAAACTCTTGAAAGCACAACATGCACACAATCCTGGTTAGTGCGCCTCAAAACCTCCGCGTCTGAGTGTCACCTGGAAACCATTACATATCATTATAAGGCACTTGAATTTCAAAGATATTTTATGGAAAACATCCCCAATGTGCAGGGAACAAAAACGTGCAAAGAATGAATGATTTCTGTAATTTGTCATACCGATATATTATTCATACAGCTCATCTGCTGATTCCATTATGAGGTCACCAGGATAACCCAGAAGCAAGCCAAAATCAATCACGTTAAGAATATTCCTCAAATGGGATTTTCAATGCATCTCAAAGTCTATTTTGTGTTTTTACCCCTAAGTGTGTGGCATTTCCCGGACTGCTCCTCACAAACATCCCATTGTTGCATTTAGCTCAGCGGTAATTGTCTCAGTGTTTGGATATGTCTGTCACTGCACATATTCCCAGCTCTGCTCTGTGGATAAGCTGCACTGATAGTTGGGATAGTTTTACAGGGAGTTTTCTCTCACTCATGGATTCACACTAAAAGGCTAACACTGAGGTCTGCATGTCATTCAACAATTCATATGGACTGGGATTAGGGGGCAAGAAGTAGATACAGAGCCCTTCATGCACTTATCTGCCCATTCCAGCTGAACACCATGACAGCCGACACATGAGTTCTGTGTTAATATTATGATCACTTAGAGAAGTGGTCTGTAAACTGAAACGCTGGCTGTATTTCCCCTTCTTTCCATTGAAGACACAGAGCAATAGACTAGGATCACACCTCAACAGCAACCCTTCATTCCCAGTAATAACACATGCATCCTCAGTCCAATGTCGACAGAAAAGACCACATGAGAGCTTTTACAAACCTAAACTCACATCCCAGACACACAATGGATGAAAGAGTAGTATCCATCCATCCATCTTCTTCCCCTTAATCAATTTCTGGGTCGGGGGGGGTGTCAGTCAGAGCTGCACCCAGTACACAGAGCACCAGCCTCTCACTGATCCTCCTGCAGGTGGTGAGTCCACAGGAGCCTTGATCATCCAGTGGGGGCTTCAGGCAAAGTGGGGTTAAGTGTCTTGCCCAAGGATAGAACGACAGCAGAGATAAGTGGGAGTCAGAAAGAGTAGTATGTTCTAGCAAAAAAAAGAAAATGTATAACCGGACTTGATTGAACTCTGAATTGAAGTTTTTTATTTATTGTTATTTTTTTATTTTTTATTGTAGGAATATCTCAATTCAACATGAACTTAACAAAGTATCAGAATTGCCCCATAGGCTTCTGAATCCAGTGACCTTTCTATACAGCAACCTGGCTTCCCACACGTTTTCCTACATATTTGCTGAATCTTTTTCTTCCTGTTACTGATTTTATCAGCCCTCAATCCCATATAAGGTGTCAGGGCTCCACGCTTTGTCTGTTTCAAATCAAATTTCTAAGAGAAAAAAAAAGACAAAAAAGGCCTTGAGGGTAAATACAGTAGTCCATGGATTAGTCATGCCTGGTGTGGTCTAGACAAACTATGACAATAAAGTTATGAATGCATTTCAAAACCGTTGAAACCACTGGCCCTGGCTTAAATCTTGATTTCTTTTTTGAACTTGAGACTTTATGGAGTTGACAAATTGGTTTTGTACAAGGGCTCCTAAGAAATAAAACAAAAGTGTAGTGAGATGAATGGGGGGAGGAAGCGGTAGTTTCCGTTGCGGGTGAGGGTGCTTGGGTGGGGAAACCGAGAGTGACACACCCTGTGAGTGTGTGTGTGCGTGGATGTGCGTTTTGCGTTTGTGTGTGTGACACCAAATCTGAGCGTTCAAATGCACAATCAGCCAAATGAAAACAAGCCACACACCATAATGCCCCAAAGGTCTGACCCATGAAAAGTAACTCTACTTCTGTCCCCTTTTCAACCCACTGGCTTTTCACGACCTAATTCTATTACCTGTTTTAATGTGATCCCAGAGGACTTATTTCTTTCTCCAAAGTAAGGGCTTTCATCACAACTTGTTCAAATCAAAGCAAACAGCTTCTTTGTTAAGATAAATAGAACAGGAAATCCAACTGCATTTATAAACACAGTGTGTACATCTGCTATCAGTGATTAAGGTTAGAGGCAGAATCTATCTCTGGGTATTCAGGCCAGAGTTAGGTCAACTTAGCAACAACAGGAAGAAAAGACATTCATTACTTTTTGAAGATTTTGTACATGACATTTTCACTCCACTGTGTTATTTTATTTATATTTTCTATGTTATTGGTGGAATCCTTGCAAGCTATAGGGCACGTTGTTGACATATATTTTCAACAGTAAAATGTTCTTAGGTGAATAACTTTAAGGCAATGTAGATGTAAAATACAGACATAAACAGTGTGGTCAGTTTCTTCATGCTATTCTGGGTCCTCTTAAATGACTCCACCAGACATACTGTACACAAACAAGACCCTAATTTGACAATGACTGGTGTCTGTGCAACATCTCAACTCAACCTCACACCAAAACTTGACAAACCTCCTTTTCCAACATGGAAAATGTCACATTGGAAAGTCCCCATGAAGAGCACCCTGCATATACATTACACTGACTCCCCGTGTAAAACAATGCCTCAGTATTCTTCTGAATCCACAGAAACTACGACACACGATTGGGGACTTTGGGTTGAATAAAGAGTGTATTTTTCCAGCCTGCTCCGTGAACCTGTACCTGTCCATGCTGCAGATTGATGGATGAATATTTGGATTGAGTTTGAAGTAGCACAAATCTGAACCCGTAGCTGGCCGTATGTCCTGGAGTATATGATTTGTGCTGTAACTCTATAACTGCAGCGGGGCGCTTAGATAAACAGTGGCCTATGGGAGGTGTGCGTTTAAGCCATGTGTATATATAGCTTTCCTTTACATGACCGTCGTTTTGTCATCCCTAAAGCTAGAGTAACCCGTAATAGACAGCAGCATCAGGGGCGCGTCACTCACTCTCACCATCCACTTGATCCGTCTTGTGGATGTGTCCGAGCTCAGGCAGCGCTAACGCAGGCAGACTCGGGGCTCCATGGCTCCCAGCCATCATCCATCACCACAGCCCAGCGACGGGGGTCTAGTCATGGACACACACAGGCACAGAACCTGATCCCCTCCAGGCCGCAGACCACTGGGACTGGACAAACACAAATAGACATCAAACACGGGGCGCCTACACAGGTGGCCCCAACACATTGGTTCAAGCTCTCCAAATATTGCTCACACTTTTATGTTGGATCGGCCGGTAATTATTTTCAGATTGAGTAAATCCACTTCTTAATTAATGCCCGATTTGAGCATTCCAAGCTTGTGTAACCTGGATTATGTTTACAGTCTGTTCATTGAAATTATTGCCTGGAAATGAAGAGTGAGAAATGTTCATATTCCTACAATACAATCATGATTTTAATTGTTAATGCTCGGGTACCTAACTAGTAAAACATATGTATATGTTGATTTCTGTTGGTCCCATAGAAAACATGTTACAATTTGCTTTGGGAGAGAGTGAGAGAGTGAGAGAGTGAGGACTGGTCCTCTCTTTTTCACTATTCTCTAATAAAAGCTGCACTAAAGATGTGACACAGGCCGAAAAAACACATGGATGTGATGTAGCGGCAAACTGACGTTGTGTCCTTTGGCAAGACACTTCAACCATTGCCTTGAATGAGTCTGGTGTGTGTGTGAACGGTTACCTCGCTTCTGTCAGTGTGCCCCAGAGCAGCTGTGGCTACAGATGTAATTATAGACATGTGAAGCGTCTTTGTGCCTAATAAGTACTTTATAAAATCAATACATTATCATTATTAAACTCATAAGAATATCTTGGCCTGATGTGATGAGGACATTATTCGGCAGTATCGTTTGTTGCATTTAAGGGCAAATGCTTTGGTGCGTAAATTTGTTTGCTGCACTGTTGATGTGAAGTTGACCTTATTGCTCTCCTTTATACTCTGCACATCTATGACTGAACTACAAGGATGCTGTTAAAAAAGCCCAGATCGACTCATGCCAGTGAGTTTTTCGTGAGCAACAGAGTGAACACACTGAAGTCTGTCCTAAGAAATGCAATGCTTAGTTTTATTTTCCAATTGAACAAATCTGTGAACCAAGTTGTTGCTGTATTGGTGAATGTCAAGTTCAGTACAACACATATTTCTCAGTTCTGGGAACACTGGTACAAGTGTCTTTGTAAAGGAGTCATTAGACTTTGTTATTATATTTTTTATATTTTTCTGTGTCTTGTGGTGTCCTTGTGTTGTCTTTTCTATGGACCTTGAGTCAAGAATAAAGATGATATAATAACGTTTTATTGTTAGAATCATGGGGGGCGATAGTAGCTCAGTTGGTAGAGCGTTGGCCTTTAGAAATGACCCAGAAATGGATTAAAGGGTAGAAAATGGATGGATGGATGTTAGAATCACCAAAAAAAACATCTGTGCACAGTAAAGCCTTTTCTTGGATTGTGGATGTTTCTTTCATTCAACAAACCTATGAACACATAATTCACTTAATTATGAACACATAATGTATGACCAACAAAAAGATCATATTTCAACAATATCAAATGAATAAACCAAACTTCTACTTATACACTTATACACTTTTCAAGTTTGATCCTCTGGGATGAAGCCTACTGTTCGGGGTCATGATAGAGTAGGTACCATGCATCCACATAACAAGCCTGTCAAAAATGAAGAGTAAATGTTAATTTGTTACAGTGAAAATACCTCCGACATGCCCTGTCCGTTTATCCATGCCGCCTGGTGTTTCCCAGATGTTCCTGAGCCTAAGTATGAGACAGTAAATCTTCAGGATCGAGCGTGCATGTCTGGAGAGGGTTGCGTGTGCCAGAGGATAACCGCATGGCACGATAGGTTTAACGTTTTCAAAAAGACGGGCTTAGGGAGAACCACAGGTAAGCTTCGCAAATAACTCATTCCACGCACATATTTGAGCACACAGACAAACCTCCCCCTCTTTATCCACAAGACGAGCTGGAATGAGGAGAATGTCGACTGTAGACGGGCAGGTACATTATCAGACAAGGTTTCCGCTGCCATTTAACACCCAGAGTGCAGTTACTCTCACTTTTGACATGTTTTCTTCTCAAATGACAGCACACACGCACGCGCACGCACGCACGCACGCACACACACACACACACACTCACACACACACACGCACACACACACACACACACATACACACACACACTCACACACACACACAGCCTTATTGCACTAAAAGCTTTTACCTCTCGATCCTCTCATCAAAAGTGTAATTTATGATCTAGTTCCAGACACATATTTTAAGTGGTGTTGAAGCGGATGAGGTCAAAGCTTCTGCAACATTTTCCACGTTTAAGATTTGAGGAAAAGTAGATGTGAAATACTGACATAAACAGTATTTAATTTCCCCCCCCCAAATTCATACGTTCAAAAAGACATTTATGTGGGTATTTATCTGGTGGATCTGCTTTTTTTTTACTTATAGTTGTTTACCAATGACCAAAGAAATAATAATGATATTTTTACAATATATAATACAAAAAACATATTGCTTTGTAGAACTCCAGCAGGTGCCCAGAGTCAACAACATGAGGAGGCAGCATTTCATATTTATGCAGCTAAAATCTGGAACATTTAGTCGCTTTAAGGCTGTGAGACACACGACAAACCGCTTCAAGCTCTCGTCTGTCCCAACATCTGTGGCTCTTTTAAATGAAAATAAGTAATAATGAATTCATCCTAAAATTGTGTGAACTATTTCAGTTTTATCCAGGACATATTATTTATTTTGATGGGGAGTTGGACCAAACAGAGATTTTTCTGTGTATGTATTTTCATGTGATGTTCCTTTTTGTTTTCATTCATAAGATATTCCTTTATTCGTCTCACAGTGGAGACATTTCAGAATTCAAGCAAATCTGTGTAACACTGTATCCCACAGCAAATTTCCCTTGGGGACAATAAAGTTTATCTTATCAGTTATCTTTGCAGTCTTCATGAAAATGTGAGGCAGGCTTCTACAGTACGCAGACAATGTTCAAAAGCAGGGATTGGAAGGTTCATTTAGAAAGACACAGAGAGTAAAGAAGCTTGTACTGCTTAACTAACTGACATGTTTCGTCTCTGGACTTCTGGCTTTGTCGGTGGAAGTCTTTGTCGTATTAAAAAAACATTCTAAGCCTGAACATAAATACATAATTCACTTTTTACATTTAAACACAGTTCTGTTTAGCTGTGCCTCCAACAGAACACTGTGTATGATTTTATAATATTTCCTTTCTTTTGTCATGCACTTTGAGTCACCTTGTGTATGAACTGATGTGCTATACAAATAAACATGCTTTGCTATGTTCTAGTTGTGGCACTTCAGGAGATGTTTTTATTAATAACAATGAATGAATGAATGAGTCTTTATTCGGACAATACAAAATAATATAAATAAATACAAACAGAAAACAAAAACAATTACCAATACGTGTACAATGAAAGTACAATTTGTTCCATCTAGGAATAAATAAAAAAAACAATCATGTCCGAAAGGGAGCAGGGAGCAGGAAGAAGCTACTTATGTAACTCCGCCCCCTTAATGATTATACACAACACAGAACTCTCTAATTGTAAATGGTTCTTTGCAACATTTTATGCTTTTAGGGTGAACAAAAGGGAGTTGGTATCAAGCAGTTTCCATCTTTCAAACCAAAACAATCACACTACAAATATATTCCAGTGACAGGCCGCAGGTGAAGCAGTCATCTGGGGAGACACGCTCAATATTGCAAAGAATTACAGATAATTACTATGTGGCGGAAGAGCGGTGGATCACATTAAAATGGCATTTACAAGGATAAAGATATAAGGCCCTTTAACTCTTCTGGAGACAACCTTTGGCCATGAAATAAAACAAAAGAATTGCGAGATGGGGTCGGTGTCAACAGGTCACATGGTTTATAGATTGTCATCATTTTGGCGTGAGTTCCAAAAGTGCATCCATTCCATTTGCCCAAAAACGTGGCCAGGACATAACCACCAATTTAACTTTTTTAGACCGAAATGCGCGTGTTTGCAATGTCAAATCCCACTTTGCAAAATATATGTGGCAATAATAATGATGTTGTTTTAGATTAACGTTGAAAAGTTCCATTGAAATAAATTGCCCTAAGTGGTTTCTACCATAGCTCATGCTCACTTCACCTGAAATTCCGGCCCGGGATATATTTCAGAGTACATTTGTAGACTTTTTCATCTTGGTGTGAGCAGTGTCATGTGTGTGATTAATTGCCCATACACTGGATCTAAATCTTGTTGAAGCATTTGCAGCTATAAACATCTTCATTTAACCGGCACAGCGTTGAAAGCCGTGTTATTGGCGAGTGCTTCAGTGTCAGCCAACGGGGACACATGGAAAATGCAAAATGATCCCTCAGAGCAATCTGGTAGGATTAAGTTAAATGACACTTCAACAATCCAAGCAGGAGTCATAACACATAACAAATTGACAGAAAATGGTCTGCATGCGGAGGGGATCTTTTGGCAGTGAAATGCTTTTTGGACAACTCTCAAATCTCGCTGTGAATGACCCGAAACCACTGAGGGAAGAGAAAATGTAGACAAAATATATCTGCAACACCTCCAAGACCTGCGGGATAATTGGTTCCAAATCCATCCCGATATAACTGAAATTCTGACCTCCAATTCACTCCATGAGTTGTTTTGACAAAATATATGACTGAGCAATGAATCCAGGCGTGAAAGAGGTTGACCCATAACATGCAAACATTTTCTTAGTTTTTATTTTTGCTCGAAAGAAGCATCCCGAAGAAATGAATAAGTGATTCATGTTCTTGCCTTGTTGAACTCAATCGTGCGTTCTCCGCGTGTTTCTGTAGGTTGTAAATCCTTCAGGTTTATTATGGTAAGATAAAACATGCAAGTTTGATTTGTTTGAGCAAAAACAATTACAAGTACACAATCACAAGAGATAACAGTTCAACCGGAGAAGGGCAAAGTAATGAAATGTCTAATCTATTTTCAAAAGTGAACGCTCACTTCTCAGCAAGAAGATTCTGGGTTTGAATCCCGGTCAGATCAGGGCCTTTCTGAGGGGAGTTAAAAAAATAAAAAAATTCCTCCATGTCCCCAGACCAAACCAAGCCTCAACATCTGGATAGGGGCCCCGGGTACTGTACTACAACCACAGCTCCTGACAGATTGCCCCTAGTGGCATTCAGGTTGGGTCAAATGCAGAGGACACATTTCCCTACGGAGACAAAAGTATGTCTGATTACTTTTATGCATTTCAGGATAAACATATACAATAAGTAGTATCCTTTCAATACAAACAGTTCTCAACCACAGGCTCCATAAAACTGAAAATGTGACAATAATGATATTATGAGTTTAAACAAAGCTCTCTATAAATAAATGATGCAGTCACAGACCAAGAAAACAAGTTTATTTTGGTGACACACTTCTTGCAAAGAGGCTAATATTGTTTTGTGGTTAAATGAAAAAGGAACCCAAAATGCAGGACTGAAAATAAAGCGTAATTTAATCAAATAAATCCAAGGTAACGGCAAAATACAAAAATAACACATGTCTTATGATAGGCAGGTCCCAGAATGATTTAATTTGGAAGCATGCGGACACATCCTGAGCAGGGGGGTGCAGCGGCCCACAGCGAGAAAGTACTGGGTTCGATTCCACCTCCAGGCGTTTCTGTGCAGAGTTTGCATGTTCTCTCCGTGTCTGTGTAGGTTTCCCCCGGGTGCTCTGATTTCTCCTAAAATCATGTACAATAGTTCTGAATGAGAGAGTGAACGAATGGTGATGGTCATGGGCTTCGATCTCGCGTCTGTCATCGCTGTGTGTGGAGTGAATGGAAATCACTCATGCACCAAAGACGTCTGTAAAATGCGCTATACGAATAAATAATGCAATCACAGACCAAGCAAACAAGTTTATTTTGGTGACACACTTCTTGCAAAGAGGCAAACGTCGTCGTCTGGTGAAATGAAATAGGAACCCAAAATGCAGGACTGAAAAAAAAGTGTAGTTTAATCAAAAAAGGTAGACTTAGACAGACTTTATTGACGCACAAGGGAAATTGCGTTTTCACAGTAGTTTGCATATAGTATAGTATTTCATGATAGAAAAAAAAAACAAAAAAAACAAACAAACATTAAAATAAAAATCTGAAAATAATAATAATAAGATAATATTGTGAGAAAAACTAAACATCTGTTAATACACAATTTATACAAGAACAAAGCAGATAAACTATTTATTATGTATTTATTTACTTTATTATTATTATTTTTTTTTTTTTAAACACCAAAATACAAAAAATCCAGATCTGAAAACAAGCCAGGAACAAACGTGGTATCGACAATGGACGGACAACAAGTGGGGAAAGGCACGGGGAATAAATACACACAGGTACACACAGGTGAACGCACATTAAGGCAGGGCAAATAATCAACAGGAGACAGGAAGCAAACTCAAAACAAGAAGAGAACAAATCATCCACAGAACTGTCCATCTGTCTGTAAAATGATCCTCGTTCCCACTCCTTCACCTAGTTATTGTTCAGGATATCACTGCCTTTATGCAAGCACACATCCATACACACGGGATGCTCTAAATCCAAATTGACCGTGACATGGATTATGCATAAAAAAGTACCAAGCCAAACGCAGTAGCTGTCTTGATGATTTAGGACCACCGATTAGAAAAAAAGTATAGATGGTCTTTTTTAAGGGGATTCCAGATTTGTTGAGGCTTGACCTTTCTGTGGCCTGTGAAGGGGGGCGAAAGGCGGGTCACGTCAAGCCCAGGGAAGCAAAAGAAAAACAATGTAACATGCGGGAAATTCCTGTCGAGCATCTTAATACAACAGGAACGCCGCAGTTTGTTTTTTGACCAGGTCACCGTAGCAACGCATTTACACCGAGTGCTACATACAGTACATTCTGATTATCTTTGGGCACCGGTCTGACTGCTGGCACTGCTGTTTGTAGCGATTATGGAGCGAAACATGCTCAGGCTGCGCTTTTCCTGCAGCTCCAGAGTCTTGTTGTGACAAAGTTTATAGTGTAAATGTTTGAGTGCACTTTTAAAGACTTTGATGGGGCTCTGTGGGTGGTCTACGGTAAATACGATTAGGGGTTTACACTGATACAGACGCACTGCACAAATAATCTCACATACAACAAGCAGCACACATGGCTATATCCTCCGTGAAGTGACTTGAAAGCAGCTTGCGTTAACAAATTACATTTTCAACCGAGCGTGCTTTTGTTGTTAGTTTACTGCATGGACTTCTTTGGAGAGTTTCCTCCGGGGAAATCCAGCCTAATGAATCTTCAAGACTGCATGGTCCTTATATAACCCACAAACAGGGAACACCCCGTCACCACAGACAACAAGTTGCAGCAATTTGTTACATTTTGGTCTTGTTTTTTTTTTTTTTACAGCTTGGGTGGATCTTCTCCAATAGTTGCCAACGCTTCTATTCCGCCCTTTTCAGACGTTTAATAGGAGCTGCTGCTAAAAAGAGCTTTATTTTTGTACAATCAACTTTCCTTACTTTCTTTGTTTTGTGTAACATCTGCTGACCCTTATGCTTAGTTCAAAACATGCTGTGAATCTCTGATGCTCAAATAAAATAAATAATAAAATAAAAATAAGAATAAGAAGCTATCAGCACAAAGTGATCTATTTTCAACTGACATTAAAAAGCGACATGAATGATTATGAAAAACATTCTGATCACAATCCCCATAAGTGTATGTGGGATTAGACCACTGTCACCTATGTGTTTCTACACTAAGTGTGTGTTTGAGCTTGTTGTAATGTGGGAATGTTTGTATGGGCTCCACTTCATATCAGATCGATGATGTGTCTTTTTTGACATTTCAGATTCATGCAGCTAAACTCTGGAACAATCTTCCTGAAAATGAAAGACAGGCTTGTTCACAGACAATGTTCACATCCAGTTCTGTTTAGATGAGGGATTTTACCTCTACTCTTTTTGATGTACTGTGATAATTTTTTTGAATGCCTTTTGTGATTGTGTCTTTGTTCAGCACTTTGAGTTGCCTTGTGTATGAATTTCCTTGCCTTCCTTAGTTTTATAGAAGCAATAAGTAAGATTTTCATGTCAAATCATCATAAAATGGCCCTAATCTGTCAAAAGGTATTAAAAAACCAGGCTCTTTTTTCAATACTTCTTTAATTGAAAACAGTGGTTGAGATCTTCTTATTGTTGTCATTTTGATGTCCCGCCCTCCTCTGTTTCAGCAATCAGAAAGTCTTTGATCCAAGTTGCCAGAACTCACCGCGTCGAGCTAATCTCACTGGTAAAGTTACATGTGGCTAAAGAACTTTTTCAAAATTATGATTCTCAAATCATTAACAACCAAACAAGGAATAAAACAAGGATTTGAAAAAGTTGAAAAGTTGTTTGTTATAGATTTGCTGTTGACAAATATCTTGTCTATTCAGATATCAAGGTCCCAGCTGGATTCGTCTGCGTATCTGGCAACCTGAGTCAGGGAGAGTGAGAGAAGTTGCAGTACCACTTTTGGCCAGATTTTTTTTTGTGCTGCTGAAAAGAAAGGCCCCTGGTGGGATAAACAAAATAGTCTGAATCTGAATATGAATAAATAACAATCACTCTTTCTGTTGGTTTGCAGTCAAAATAGTGATACATCTACAGTCCTTGCTATTATGAAGTAAATATTTTTGTTGCTGGAGTGACTCGTCTCTATTCGTCGCTATGTTTTTCTGTTTTGCCTAAGTGTGAATAAAAGCAAGAGGAAAGCATTTGTTGAGGCTCGCAGGGTTCTGTGGTTTACTATGCTATGCACCCGGTCGTATCTCCATTCCTATTAAATGAGTAGCTTGAAAAATATGTTTGGCTCTGTGCCCACTGATCACAGCTCCTCAGTGGGTTGTGCTTCTCTGCTCAGACAATAAAAAAACTCTATTTTGCGTCTTAAAAGACCAGCAGGTGTATGTCAAGCAGGGCACCGTCCATTAAAGTGGTTTATTTGTCTTGAGCGATTCCGCAGCACTAGAACAAGATAGATAAAACAACATATTAAGTGGCTTGTTCCTATGTCAGTCTCTGTGCAGTTCAGCCAATAAGAAGTGACTAGATGCACTTTATGTCATATCTTGGGTTTGTACTCAGAAATTAGATCTGGTGTCCTGACTTAGCTCCTTTTGACCACTTTTACCTTATTTTAACCTTTTTTTGTATGTACTGTACGCTAATGTACAGATGCTAACATAACTACACATTGCTTGCACTGGAATACACAGTAATTTATACTTGCCTCTTATTTTGCCAAGTGTAAAACTTTCATACTTGCTTTTTATTATTTTCAAGATGGAGATTTTATACTTGTTCTTTGATGATAGAGTCAGAGATTTTTTTTTATTTTGATTAGTATAGCTATTTTATGCTATCTTATGCTGTTTGCTCCTCATTCCAACTGCTCTGTTACTTGTGATGCAACACTGAAATTCCCCCAATGTGGGATGAATAATCTTAATCTTAATATTCTCTTTATGTATCTGTCACATTGTTGTTTGTGTAAATGTGTTTTTAATGAATATTTTTGTGTAGATGCCAAGTCTCTCTCTTTCAAACTGCAAAAAGAATCAACCCGTGGGTGCAGCTAAAGTCCCCTTGAACCTTGATCCTTAGACGTCCTCCATTATTGCTTCTATACTACACATGCTGGAGATGTGCCAGGACGCTCTGCTAAGACACTCAAAGCGGTCAGCCCCAGTCAAAGCCCAGAGCATTCCCATGCCGAAGCAAAACACATCAGCAAAGTCAACACCCCGTGCCAACAAGCAGCAGCGGTACAAAGGAGGTGAAAAATACCTCCGCAGATATCTGGAGGGTGATTGAAAACAAGAGCTTGGGGAAGTAGCCTCACTAAGATTACAGCCTGGTCAAGTGATCCCATGGGTGCTGGAGACCTCAGGGTAGAGTAACACATCACTCTTTTCCTCCCACTTACCAAGGTGTAAAGTATATTTTACACAAACAATTAACAGACACATATATAATGGTTTATTTGTATTGTTATTGGTCTTTATTAAGAATACTCCTTTTCTTGTTTGTTCCAGAGAGGTGTTCCCTGTAATCTGGATTTGGTGTTGCACAGTTCCACATGCAGCAGAAAGAATGACCATGGGCATGTAAACAGAACCTAGCGTTGGACTTGAAAGGGACGTGATTTAAAAGCAGAAATTCTCAAAGCGAATCTGGAGATGATTTATGGACTAAAAACATAGCCCCCCAAACACGAGATGAGAGAAATACGCCTGGAAGACGTAACTAGGGCTGTAATTAACAGTTATAATGAATTAGTTTGGATCACAAAAGGTCAGAAAATAGGAGTTTTGTTTAAATACATTTGACCAAAACAAAGCTCAAAAGATGCTCCTGGAGAACGTCTTCTTAGGGATTACTTTCACTCTGCAGTCATTATGGAGTTACCTGAGTCATAAAACCTTTTTCAGCATGTTTTAGTTCACGCAAGATACAAATACTAAAGTAGTTGACTATAATGATTACTATTAATGATAATTATTAATCAACTATCAATGATAGATTTGTTTGCGATTAATCAATGAATTAGTTACAGCCTGTCAGAGACGTGAAGCAACATCCTGGAGGTGGTACATCGCCTGCATAAAAAATAAATTCTAAATATTACGACTGTACTGCACTAGGACTGAAAAACCTGCTAAAAAAAACTACTCTCACCACTCTTTCTTTAATTTTTTAGGATATATTATTGTACATAATATATCCTGAACAGAATATATTTTTTGCCTCTAACATGTTTGCACACTTCTGTCTTTTGCGCAATTTCCGTGGTTCTATCTATGCCAAATGTGACCAAATTTCTCCAGTGTGAGATCAATAAAGTCTATCTTATCTTATCTTGTCTTCCTTTATGGAGTGTTGACATTTTGGCCAAAAAAACATTGCCATTGTCATCAACCGAACTGTAAGGCAAACGTGTGCAATTATTTTAGTATAATTTTGGCGTAAGAGTTGAGTGGTCTGCTTATGTAACATATTAATTCTAAAAGTACTTAATAACTTCCTTCTACCCACTGCTTAAGCCTGAATAGTTGGATTTGCTCACCATATCCAACTTTCTGCATGGTGTAGCAAAGACAGACTTAGTATCAGAAAGAAGGACAGGTGTATTTATGCGTTGGTGTATGTAGTGGCAGATTGTGGTCGATTATTGCAGAAATAGCAGTGTACTCCCAATGTGTTTATCTCCACATATACACAACGAGATGATTGATGAGTAGACATTGTTTTTGTGTTTCTTTTTTAATACCAGATCATCCTGGGGCCGAGCAGTCAGGACTTCTCCTCTGAGATTTTGCTAATCACACAACACAACAGGAGCTTGACAGCCAATGTGTCAAAAAATACTCACCTTAGAGCATTCCTTCGCCTTTGAAGTGAGCGGTAAAAGTGAAATAGTTGTTTTTTTCTCTTCAGGAAGTCCCATTCTGTCAAAAGTCTTTAACCTGCAGACAGGAAGAGGACGCAATGTCACGGTTTGTATATGTTTTTGCCCCGGAGTCCTTAGCACATGGTTTAACTTGTATCTATGTAACTGCGCCCATGTGTGTTTTGGATTGCACTGTGCTACAATTTGGTAATCCCAGGTCTCGCTACAGTTGGTCTGGCAGCTGTTCGATTCTCCACATGGGGCTCTGGCCTGCACTCCCACATGGATCTTATGATAGCATGGTTGGATTTATCTTTTTTTCTCACCGGAGTCATTTATTTTTGCCTTGTTTTTGCACACAGCTGAATAAAGTGTTGTATTCTTAGCACTCGAAGCATGTAAACGGTTCCCGGTGGAGGAGCAGATGATAAACAGGAGAGATGGAGGAAGGCCAAAATATCCCAGATAGAAGTGGGCATAAGATCTAGATTTGTAGTTGTGTTTACCAGAGTGCAAAAGTTATGAATTATGTTTCAAAGCTCTCACTGGAATCAACCAAAGTCCCTAAGATGCTTTTCCTAAATTACATAATACAGACCTGCCTGAGTCAAAATGGATATTATTTTAGTAAAGTTATTTGCAACACTAATTTTAGATTTTTTGACATAATACTGACACAATAATTAGTAACACTATAGACTACAACTGGTCATTACCACCACTGCTACTTCCAGGCCTCAAAGAACCTCTCAACTGTTAAAATCCATACATAATGAAGCCCAGAGTGAAAGTTGTGAAAGAACCTGTTTAATTCAGTTTTAACAGAATCTATTATCTGTTCCTGCGAAAATCCACTTTCCATAAACCTTGTCCGAGTCTGAGAGCTCATGTACAGAGCTTATTAAATCCTGCGGTGTTTTTTAATTTGCTCTGACATGAAAAAGATTAATATTTAAGATTAGATCCAATGGCGCAGGCCTTTATAGCTGTAAGCCTTTTTCATATAAAGCTACTCAGGATTCTGCAGGTGCTAAATCTCAGACTGTTGGCTCAGTTCTTCTCCTATTGTAAAGAGGCATTTTCACGTCACAAGAGGCTTCAGAGTGTATTCTAACGCTGCTTCTCCTACACTTTGCGACTCCACAATATGAGCTGGTTGGTAAAAGGTCATCTGGTGGACAAAGGTGAAACTGGGCAGGCACCCCGAGGGCTTAGACTTTCAAATGAGATGCTAAGTGCGTGAATTAGCGTGACAGTAAACGTGAAAAAGTAAGATAAATATTAGCTGTTTTCAGGCAGTACGACTTCTTCCCAAATCCCACGTAGCAACAGAAGAGAACTGTGATGGTGTGAACTTTTTGATTGTTTTCGATCCCGTTTTATTTTGCTAAATATTTGTTTACTTATAGTTTTGAGTTTGCCTCTTGCTGATTGGTTACCCTAAAGTGATTCACCTGTGTGTCCCTGTGTGTACTTATTCCTATGCCATTTCATGAAGCCCTCTGCTGCTAACACAAAGTTGCCATTGAGGCACTTGGACAGAATCATCCAACCAACTTCAGCTCCACCAATACAGTGCTATGCTATACCTTGTTGTAAATCTCAGACCCTCTGTAATCCAACCTTTTACTTTATTGTTACATACTGACATTTGTTTTATGATAGTGTCAGAAAATTCTAAATAAAATGTGGTGTGAATCAATAGGGACGTATCATAACTCATTTTTAATTCCAGAATCCAGTCAATCCAGCCAGAATACAGTTTTTTAATCCAGGTTGACGGCCCCAGGTCAAGTCTGAAAAACTAAAGTGGCCCTCTTGCTAAAAAAGTTTGGGCACCCCTGCCCCATCCAGATATTATAATAGATCCATGGCTTTTCCCCACTTGTTGTCCCTCCATTGTACCCACCACGTTTTTACCAGTCTTGTTTTTTTGTGTGTGGCATGACCTTTATTTTCAGTCCATCACCACAAGACGAGAACATGATGCTCTGAATGTTCTGCGGAAAGCTGTGAAAAGGACGGATTGAGACGATTTTATACGAAGACGCAATCCAAAAGTGCTGCTCTTGTGGGATTGGGTGGTCTAAAGATGTGAAAATACATGGTTGCAAGGGCTTGGTTCGAAAATGATAATAAACAGAGTTGCTTCATGAAACTGGCCCCAGAGCTTTGGCCTCGTTTTGCTTTCTCTTTTTTGCGTTTAGTTCACAGATGTTTTAGAAGGTCAGGCCCTCGCACCCCGACTGCGCTCCCTTTTGTCCCCCATGTCTTTGTTTCCTCTCTTTTGTTTGCCAAGTTTCGCATCGGACGAGATCAAAACGAGGGGAGAGCACGGCGGGTCATCCCAGTCAATCTTTAGTAGATCTTTAAACAATTATCCGCTGCTGCCATTTGTCTTGTGTTGTCAGACCATTCGCTGCGGCCTCCCAGCAGCTTAACCTGGTTCGATTCCACCGGCCGACTGCTGGGAACAAATTGGATCTCTGTCAAAACAAAGTACAAGAGGTTTAGGATTCTTGTTACATGGATGTGTTTGTGAAACGTTGCCATAAAAGATTACAACAGCAGCTCTTTAACAAAACCAGCAGAGTACAGGGGCCCCGGCTTTTATGTTGTTAATCATTACAAGTTGGGGGTCCACAGTCCTGCATCTTTACGGCATTCCCTTTAAGAGCAGGTGCCCCACACTAGACTTTATAGAAACACTTTATTCTCGTGAGCGTGTGTGCCTATATAATTGTTATTGCCATCTGTGAAACTTGAAACTGATTTTAGTGTCTTGCAAAGAGCTGTGTTGGAGCAAACTGTTCCAACATGTTTGTTGTTTGGTTTGAATCTGGATTTTTTATGACTTTCATTTTCCAGGATTAGTGAAGAAAATAATGATTCACAGCAGTATTACAGAAGGACTGATCTTGGCCTATATATATATATATATATATATATATATAATTTATATATATAATGAGTCTGTACTAACAGTAATCTTTTAAATGCCAAACCAAGCGTTGAGAGATTAAAGCAATATTTGGTATAGTACTAGTCTACCCGCTATCGAATGGAGCTGAAATAATTGTATTTTATGATATTTGTTTATATTATTATTTTCAATAAATCATTTTATAAGAAATGTTTTGCTTTTTCTAATGCATAGAAAAGTCCCAGATGATAAACATTGAGGCCCAAAACACATTATGCAGTTCATCTATTGAAGGATGAGTGGACATAATGTTATCATGTATATGTCATGTCATTTTCATCCCTTTATTAATCCATGTCTAGGTCAGGGGGGTGGCAATCAGAGATGGCACCCAGTCCTCAAAGCACCAGCCCCTCACTGATCCTCCTGCAGGTGGTGGGTCACACAGCCTTGGTCTTTCAACAGGGGCTACAGGCAAAAAGTGGGTTTAAGTGTTTAAGTGTCTTGCCTCAGGACACAATGACAGCAGACATCAGTGGAAGCAGGTGAGTCGTGGGAGGGGATTGAACCCACAACTATCAGGAGAAGAGACCAATGCTGTACCATCTGAGCCGCTATAGCAATAATAATAACAACACAATTAATAATATTTAGTATGGGAGGGGGTAACCGTGGAAATGAAATTAAATACATTATTTATATATTGACTTTTACTCATGGAACTAGTTACTTGTATTGTATTATCTGTATTATTGTGTTGATGAGCAGATGACAGTTTTAGTGAAAGAGGATTTATCATGAGTAATTGTTTTAAATAGTAGTAGTAAAGGACTTTCTATAGATTATAGGAGTCAACTGACACACTTTACCAGTTTTGTTATAAATTTAAGTTTCAATCAATCAGTCAATCAATCATTTATTTCTTTAGCAACCATTTGAGCACAAGGCAATTCAAAGTGCTTCACAAGAGACATTTTTAAACACAGATAAAAATGCATAACAAACAACAAGGCGATGAGATTCAGGTATATACTGTACTTTCTTACAAGTTACAATAAGCATACAAGTTTCACATTATGCATTGGTTTTATTTTTGTCACATCCCAAACATGATGGAAGTCTTCCTGTCGTGCGTGCCACTGTATGGACTCACGCACCCTGCTCCCTATGAACCAGGACAGGAAAGAACACTTGATTGGAGACTTTTACCATACGTTGGAGGAGACAGCGCCCTTCCGTTTGATCGGGACCCACACCAGCGGCACATAAAGCAAAGGAAGGGAGTCTCACCTCGGACTCTCGTGCCGCAGTCTTCCTCACAGTCTTCCTCACCGCATCAAGAAGTTTTCAATCATGATTTGTTTGGACAGGAGGCCAGAGTCAACTCCTTAGAGGAAGTGACGACAAGACAATGCATCAAACACTTGGAGCGCAGCCATCTATTTTAATCATAATCACGACGCAGGAAAATTAAACACACCACTTAATGTCAACAGAGTTCCTGCATTTCAGTTTGAAGGTCACAAGTCGAGTAAACACACCCTGTTTAAGGTTACAATAGTACATGTACACATCTTGAGGAGCACTTAAAGCACAGTGTAGAATTCTTCAGTGTACAATAAATATTTCCCCTGGAGAGCAGAAATGACAGAGAAATCACAGGTTTCCAGGATATTAGTGACAGGAAATAATGCAATGGAATGTCATGTAACACATCACTTTCCATTGACGGTTAAAGACACAAACACAGTTGTTAACTTTTATTCTCTCACTTGTTCATTCTATTAATGTTATGTCCTTGATCTCTATCTGTCTGTAAGAGTCAGGTCATAATGCTTCCATTTCAAGAAGAGCACATACATGTTAGTGTAGACTAGTGCAGTGTAGGAAGTATGTTTTGAGCAACAAAAAGGTGAGATTTCCATGAATACAATGAACCTGCAGCAGCCACAGCTCACAGATGTGTTTTACAGGCGTCTGTGTGCGAATGAACACAGATTGTACCCGAGCAGAGACTTTTATGAGCTCCGTGCACATGACGGTCTGTTGTCACCTCACAAACGCCTGAGGTGGATCTTACCAACAGTTACATACAGTATGCGAGCCACAGACAGACAGACTGAAAGACAGGCAGACAGACAGAAAGACAGACAGGCAGACAGACAGACCGACCACACTAGTGCAGTGCCATTCAAAATGAATAAAAGTAGTAAAGCAGTTGTGTTTCCAACACATATGGAGAGGGGGGCATAAATTAGTCAAAACTAAAGGATGCACATCCTGGAGCTGATTCCAAGCCATGTACTGTACAAAAGCTCAGGTCTATTGTACAGTCCATCAGCGAGATATGGTCCAGACAGAGATTCCTTGCATTATAGATAGAGGAGTAGTGTCAAGAGAAACATGTGTATTTTTTTATTTCCCTAATTTGATCATTTCCATTCTTGATTTAACCTGAAAATTATGACTACAGTTTAAGATAGTGATCCAATCTGTTCCCAGCAGATGAAAATAAACACCAATTTACCTGAGAGGGAATGGGATTCATTAGAGTTCAATCAGCACATTCACACCAATGGCCAAAATCCATTTTTAATTGTCTTCACAGATGACTGAGATGCAGGAATGCATGTAACGAGAAATAGCCGGCCTGCGAGCTCATTAGGATCACTCTCAATACATTTTACACATGAGCGACTCAGAGAATATACACAAGTTCTCAGCGCATGTTGATCAAGCTTTCAGAAAGTACAGTCATTAAATCCTTTTAGATCTTTTTAAAGTTTACGATCATGCTATAACACAGGCAGGTTATTTTGGCACTAAAGTCTAAGTTTAGATAAAGCGGTAAAACAATTCTCAGTAAAAGAATCTTGAGAATCGATCCTATGGACACCACATCCTATAACTCATGGATGTTGAAATAAACATCCATAGAACTTAAGCAACCTAAAACAAAAGCTGAACCACGGGGTAAACTAAAATAATTGTGACTAAAAGAAGCATACAGGTCCCTGAAAACTGATAAATTAATTGAGAGAGAGGTTTTGACCTTGTTTAAGCACGACAGTTGTTGAGTCTGACCTAAGTCTAAACTACAGGAAAATCTGTAATACTGTACAATTCTCTTATGGGTTGTTCACAAATTGAGTAAAAGTATCTTGACAATTATGGACAGCACATTCTTACAACTTTTCTTTCAACATTCACAACATGAAATATCTCCAACTAAAACAAAAGATGAAATGACAAAGTTAAGACTAAAGTAAAAAAATAAATAAAATAAAAGCCTACACGTCCTTAAAAACACAACAACTGAGAAATTAACCGTGGGAGAGGTTTTGGCCTAGTTTAAGCAGGACAGTGAAAAGACAGGCCTAAAAGTACACTTGTGTCCCTGTAACAGCTGCACCAACCTCACTATTCTAAATTCTTGAAAAAGTCACATTCCTGGACTCGGAGCAGTGGAGGTGTGTGCAATGGGGGGCTCCCGTAAACAGAAGCATACATGACTGAGTGACTCCGAGCACACGCTGGGCAGCCTGTTTACAGTGGAAGGAGTAATGTGCCATCCTATATATACCTGCAGGGAAATAAACTATCTCTCTAATAGATGGTGTGTTTTTAACTGGCTGTCATACTGCATCAACTATACGTGCTACTATTCACTCCTTAAAGGCCATAAATCATTAATATTGTCCACAAAAACATAAATGAATCATGGCTGCAAAGGCTAATTGTGCAAGAAGTAAATGGGAAAAGCACAAATAATGTTGAACAAATGGTATTTAAATAGTAGCATGTTGTATTGTAATTTACATTTACAGGTAAATGCCATGTTCTGGTTGAATATGTCTGTATTTAAGAATGGTTTAAGAGGAAAGAATCCAAGCCTTTTCTGAGCACACTCCAAAGTATGTCAGTCATTTTCACATCTTGGTGCAAAGTCAAAAGCAATTTCCCAACTCTGTCATTATTTGTGGGAATGCTCTGAAGCTATTTTTTTTCACTGGGGAACCTAACTGAAACTAAACCTACATAACTTTTTTCTTAAATATTACTTTTTTGTGAACAAATCAGACCATGAACTATCTTAATCTTATTAGAAAACATATTAGATCAAATATTTTCTTTTGCATAAAGAGCCCTGTGAGTCACTTTGACATTTTGGGCTGATTGGCTGAGTAAGGATGGTCCAAATTTCTTTTTGCCTTTTTATGGCTGACATCACTGATCTCTATGTGTGACAAAAGCCAAAATATAATTTGAAAACTGCTGACAAATTTTGGCCCACTGTGTCATTTCCAGTGGTCCTCTGCCTTGCTCACACAAAGTAGCCATTTAGGTACTTCCACAGTGTCATCCAGCCAACTTCAGCTGCACCAAGATAGTCATGCTATACTTTTTTGTAAACTCAAAACCTTTCAAATTCACCCAAAACATTTGGTTGGCCTCTGGACCATTCTGTTGAACAAAAGTGGCCCTTTACTTAAAGAGACACTCCTTTTTTTTTTTTTTTACCCCATTGTAAGTCCTTTTTTGGTAAATGAGATGTGTGGATATAAAATAAGATTATCTTCAATGGCCCCGCAATGGGGAAGTAATTATCTCAAGTGAATCACACAAAATAGGGCTCTTGTATATAAGCCTGTATTTTTTTTTAGGATTGAGGAAAGTGAAAGAAGTGCTTTGATTGCAGCTTTAGAAAACGTGTCCTTATCTTTTATTTATGGAATAAATGACCTCAGGAATACCTCAACTCAATGAGCTCTGAGATACGATGAACACAGAGAAAGTCTTCAGGTTTGTGAACATCGCCGCCTAGCGTTGAAAATGGGAATTGACACAAGATGAAAAGTCCATGAATGGAAGCAAGGTAAGTTTATTTGTTTCACACACAAGGGGACTCAAAATAACGAATAATACAGTGACGTAAAAATGTCTTAACAGAACTGGTTTAATCTGGATTTTAACATTGTCAGAGCAGAAGCCTGTCTCACATTTTCAGGAAGACTGAAGTGGAAGATAAAAGTAACTTAATTCCAAATCTATGAAGGCCATAAATGAAAAAAGACATTCATTTCATGACAGTTGCATGACAGTTCCTGATTGGAAATCTAAATTCTATTTCTTTATTTGTACATGTAAAAGATTTATATGGATCCTGTGCCTGCATATGAGTCTGTAATCATCAAAAATAAATAACTAAAATGTGTAAACCCTATAGCTCTGTCTTGTGTAAATTACAACCATTGTACAGTGGTTTGAATATTTTACAAATACCAATAATAATAATAATATTTTTAAATGAAGTTACTTTTGTAACGCACTGAAACCCGGAAGTTCAATAAATTACTCCAGAGTAATCTACGGTTTTAAATAATGGCCATTATGAAATATGAGCAGCAACAATATTTCGAAAAAATAATATTTATGTGTTTACCTCAAATACTAAAGCATGTCAGTATTAAAGAGCTAGGGATAGTGCAAGACTACTCTTGTTTTGAAAGTCCGAGGCGGATGCAGTGGTTTCCGTCTCGTGGCGCTTGTCATGTTGTTGAATAATGTTGCTTTTAGCCTGGTGCGGGCTGCATGCAGACACTACGGCAGCTTCAGCATGGCTTACAGTGCAAGGATCGGGCCGTCCATTCTCAGCAGTGACCTGTCCTGTCTGGGCAGTGAGTGCGTGAGGATGATGGAGTGTGGGGCAGACTACTTGCACCTGGATGTCATGGACGGGTTTGTTTACATTATTATTAGCATGCTAACTCCGAGCTCAGAAGTTAAGCCTGCTAGCTTTGAGAGGCTAAGCTAGCTCTCCCTAAGTTACTCCTTACATCAACTACCATGCACGAAGAATTATGAAGTCAGTCTATCAATTTCAAATAAAAATGTGCGTGTTGAACTACACAATATATATTGGATTATACATCCTCTGCTGATGCATGTCAAATTGATCTAATATTTGGACAACTGGGGCATGCCCTGAACAAAACTGACAAATCAATGGTTTTGGATTAGGCCGCCTAACGAGGACTGTCTTGTGTCCTGGGAAGATAAAATAGTCAGACTACAGATAAGAAATAAAAAAAAAACAATTTATGATTCAGTAGCATAATAAAATCATACTACTGTGAGTCAAGTTAAATGATGGTACTAATAACATTAATGTTACAGATACAACTTTTTTTGCATGTTATGTTAGGGATTTTTGGTCACCCTATTTGTGGTGCTAATTAATCTGTGCATTTCCACCAGGCTTTCCTTTATATTATTTTGTGTTTTGGTTTACAGGCATTTTGTACCTAACCTCACATTTGGTCATCCTATGGTTGAGTGCCTCAGAAAGACTTTGGGACAAGAGCCTTTCTTTGGTGGGTGAAGAAGAACTTTATGAACTTTTATTCCTACAGTCCGCAGCGCCTCTAATTGAACTGGTGCATCTGCCGTCTATTAGCAGTCCTCTGTTACTGTTTGTGAATGCAGACATGCACATGATGGTGTCCCGGCCAGAGCAGTGGGTCAAGCCAATGGCAGCAGCAGGAGCTAACCAGTACACATTCCACATAGAGGCTTCGACCAACCCTGCAGCCCTCATCAAGGACATAAAGGAGAGTGGCATGAAGGTGAGAAACCACACGCAGCTTTGTCCATATATATATAGTACCTTTACAAACATACACTTTTGTTTTAGGTGGGTTTGGCTATTAAACCTGGTACAACAGTTGAAGAGCTTGCACCTTGGGCTAACCAGATTGACATGGCTTTAGTTATGACGGTGGAACCAGGGTTTGGAGGGCAGAAGTTTATGGAAGACATGATGCCCAAGGTAAAGTTCTACCTTTTTAGTTTTCAGCAGCTTACCATAATCACTCCCAAAATGTCATCATCATTTTGTCATTGTGGAGGTTATGTCCCGTTTTTTTTGGTTTATGGCGCATACTAACTAACAAACACAACTATGCATAATCCCTCATGTTGTGTGGATTCGAGGACAGTGTAACTTGATTTGCGAAATAAGGAAGAGGATATTTGGAAACTTAGTGAAGAAACTAAAATGATTAGTACAGTGTATGTCATTGTGTTATCAGACAAAAAGAGATAATACATTTCTGCTTTCTAAAAACAGGTGATGTGGCTTAGAAACCAGTTCCCGTCACTAGACATTGAAGTGGACGGCGGTGTTGGACCAGACACCATTCACTGTTGTGCTGAGGTAAGTTTGCTCTCTTTCCAAAGCTTATCATTGACTTGCTGGTTTATTGGATGTTTTTGTCTACCTCAGGCTGGAGCAAACATGATTGTGTCAGGCAGTGCGGTGATAGGCAGTGATGACCCTCGCTCAGTCATTGCTCACCTGCGCTCGGTGGTGGCTGAAGCCATTCAGAAACGCTCTTTGGACCGCTGACCTGTCCGCCCTGTGAAGTCCAGCACACATCAATGTCCCGTCATTAAAACCTTCTCCAGTGGACAAGATGAAACAGACATTTGTGTGAGAGGTCATGTTGACACACAGGAGCCTAGTGTGGAGGCCGCGGTCCATTTCCAGATCATCGTCTGAAGCCTCTTCATATTCTTCAAACTGACCCTGTCAATCCACAATCCTCTGTCTGATGTCACAATCTGTACTCGCTGGAAACAACCAGCTGCCGATTTCATATTGATTACATTCCTCAAACAATTTGAACTTACAATGTAAGTTGACTGTGATTTTACTGTTGAAATAAACCAATCTATGGTACAGTATTTGGTTGTCCTGCTTAAAGAGTAGTTTCAGAATAAATCAGACGTTGCAAGTGTTGACAATGTGTTTTCCTATCCTAGTTCTCTTCGTTTCAGAACCGTCTTGATTTCTAACAACCTTATTTCCAATTTGGTAAAACTTGAAATGAGGGTATGTATTATCAGATAAGTAGATTGTTTAAAGTCTGGCTTTTTGACAAAACACAAGAAACAAGAATGTTTTAATTTTTATCTATACTTACTACCTCATACCATTTCTATATGAATTACTATGTCATACTATATTTACAGGACTATGGTTTGTCGTGTGAAAATTTAAAAGGAGCGTTATTGTGAAATGCAACTCTGAACACTAGGGGGCAAACTAACCGCATAAATGTCGACTAAAGAAATCCCTAAACTAGACTAAGCACTTATTGTTTGATAGAATACGGCTGAGTTATTCTCTTTAGATGAAATCGGGTGCTTTGATTCATTATACATAAAGTGTTTATTTTATGAGCTTTCAAAACAAAGCAGTGAGCAAGTCAAATTAACCACAACATTTGCATGACTACAAAGAAGTTAGTGGAGTAATTTCTGCAAGAGAAATGTCTTTTCCACTCCAGTAAATAAGCCTTTGTAATAAAAGCTGCAATTATAGAGTGGTGGAATCAAACACAGCTCAACCACTGATCTCTTAGATCAAGATTGATAATGCTATTTTAAAGACCACCACCTTGTACCGTGAAAAATAACCTTTTGAATCTGTTGCATCTCTCAAAGTTTTTGGAGGTAGATGAAACATGTCTGGGTTTCTATGGACTCTTGAGGCTCTTTGGGCTATTTGGGGCTGTCAGTGATAGTCATGGGTGACATGCTTCAAGCTGCTCGCTCTCAATAATGCAGCACATATCTGCAGGGCAATTCACAGACCTCTGAAAAATTGATGTTTGAAATCTGTATTTTCATTCACATGCCACATACAATAGTGGATTATGTCATCAAACAGTTTGTTTTTCCTCAGTGGAGCGCTGAACATGTGGCTGTAGTATGTTAGTAACAGAACATTGTACATTCTTACACCAGAACAGGGGATTTCTCCCACAGTGCATCATCTGTGATCAATGCTGACAGGCGTTTGGAATGTCATGGCTCCTGTTGTCGTGTAAAGACGAGCATAATCCAGATGATTTCAGTCCATCAAAGACAGAGCATCATGTTAGGTCTGGGGCTGGCTCATCTGTCAGGGATGTTCATCAGTGGAAATGTACATGTATCTATAATACATTCATTCATTACCCTACATGAGCTTTTCCTGCTCAGAAACATGCTTTCTTCAGCTGGATCACCTCTCCACAGAGCTGGACTGTAACTTGGCCTGGAGGCATCACCTTCTTGTCTCTACTGAGGTTAATGTCAGCACTTAGGAACCTAATAGATTATTCTTTAATGTATTTATTCCTTAATCCTTGTTTTTCAAATCTCAATTTGCCTTGCTGTATTCAATCTTCTGACCACAGGAGCGTGAGGAGGATTTTATCACCACCACAATTATAAATGAGTGAATATACTGTATGTAATGGAAATCAAATTGAGTATCTTGAAATGCTCTATATTTATTCAAGGCATTTTAGAATTTTTTTCTGTGTTGCTCCAGTTACATAAAACAAACCACTGCGGTGTTCACCAGATAAATGCAGCTTCATTTCTTTAAACTCATGTGGACTGGTTATTTTTTCTTTTCTTCTGTAGACCGCCTTATTAGTGCTCTGGTGCCATGACAACCACAGCCACCGGTTCTGTCAGTCATGTTGTTAAAGCAGATGGAAGCAGAAGGTGAATAATAATAATATACAACGTAATCCAAGCTACGGTAGCCGGATAGTTTTTGCCACACATACAACTGACCTCTCTGTGGGAAAGCTTTGACAAAAAGTAAATTGGACAGACAGCGTGTGGTGTGTTTGATCTGAGAGCAGTGCCATAGGGAGAATCTGAGCGTTTGGCAAAGGTCTGGACCCCTAGACCGCTGCATGTAACAGCTGACCATGAAAGAGAGGCACATCTCCAAACACCCGGTCCAGGGGCAGAGAGGGGGGTCAAAAAGAACACAGATATTACTGTAAACTTCACACTAAGGGTGAGTATAAGAAGATAAGGACACAGAGGCACAGACATGGTTTGATCTAAATGCCCAGAAGATGGAATCAAACTGCTAACTTTGTGGATTTTGATGCGACTTTGGCACTGGAGAAAACCGAGAGACTTAAAATAGGCACTTCCCCCAGATCTTATGTCTTCTGTTATGTATTTTTGACGGCATATTTGTCTGTCTTGTCTGTCTGTGTCCGCCCGTCTGTCTTTCTTGTCTGTCCATCCATCTGTCTGTCCGTCCGTCTGTCCGTCTGTCTGTCTGATCATAATTGTTATCATAATGTATCATATATGAATGAAAGACATTGGCCCTCATTTATGAGACTTGCGTACGGCCAAATCAGAGTGTAAATGAGGCATACGCAAAAAATGTACACTTTTTGGCATTTATCAATCTGGACATGAGCGTACGGTACGCACAAAATATACGCCGATTCAGTAGGTGGTGTAAATGTGTACGCTAATGTCAACCTTCATCACAACACGCCAAAACACGCATGAAATCCAAGATTTGGACAACAATAAACATATTCTGACAGTAGCTCAGTTGGTAGAGCGTTGGTCTTTGGACCTAGTGGTTGTGACCCATGTAATCTGCTCCCACTGATGTCTGCTGACGTTGTGTCCCTGGGCAAGACACTTAACCCCACTTTGCCTGAAGTCCCCGCTGAAAGATCAAGGCCGTATCTGTGTTGAAGGAGCAGCCATCTACCTGGGACCCACCACCTGCAGGAGGATCAGCGAGGGACTGGTGCTTTGTGAATTGGGTGGCAGCTGGTTGCCACCCCCCTGACCCAGAAATGGATAATAAAGGGATGAAAATGAATGAATAAACATATTCCCACTCTGGCAAAATTATAAACTGCGTTTTCATTTGAATTTGTGCATCAGAAAAAGTCTAATTGGAACACGCAAGCATTAGGTAAGTAATTAGTAAGTAATCTTTATTTATATACCGCCTTTTCACTGCACATCGGAGTCTCAAAGCGGTTTACAATTGTTATTTTTGGGAGTGGGGGTGCCAGTACAGGAGGCACATGCCAGACCTATTGTACATATTTTTAGCGGTAGGGGAAACCGGAGCACCCGGAGGAAACCTACGCAGACACGGGCAGAACATGCAAACTCCACTCAGAAAGGCCCTGGTCCAACCGGGATTTGAACCCAGGACCTCTTGCTGAGAGGCGAGAGTGCTATCCACTCAGCCACCGTGCCGCCCGGGGTTTTTTAGGACCCTCTTCTGTTTCTTCGTTTTTAAATCTGACTTGTATGTGTTTTCATCTGTATGTTTTATAAACGTGAAGCGCTTTGTGATCCTGGTCTGTAGAAGGTTTAATGCGCTATACAAATACACATGACTTAATCACTAACTCCGTAAATCTGTGGCAGATACTGCGCTGCGTAATTACGCATATGTTTTGCCTCATTCACCTCTGGCAAAGCAATGTGGGTTTTCCTTAGTTTTGTGCGTAAAGCCCCATAAACTCACCTGATCTGGCTCAAAACTGCCTCAGCCACTGCCCTGTTCTCCGCAGAGCAGAGATAGGATGCAACGCGCTTATGTGGGAACTGGCTCACGGGCAGTATGGCTCTTGGGAAGTGCGCAGCAGGTGCCAGAGGTCATTCATTCATTCATTCATTCATTTATTATTTATTTATTTACTTCTAAAGTTCAAGAGAGATGAGTGCTGCAGTGGGTAGACACTAGGAAAAAAAAGAAAAAAATATATATATATACGTAATATATACGTACATATATATATATATGTACGTAAGCCGTAAAGAAGGAGGCCGAGGACTAGTGAGTGTGAGAGCCACTGTCCAGGACGAAACATCCAAACTCCATAACTACATCATGGAGAAGGCCAAAACGGATGACGTACTCAGTGAATGTCTCAGGCAGTGGCGAGATGAGGAGGTGCTGGAGGAGAGCCCATCATGGGAGAACAAGCCCCTACACGGCATGTACCACCGGAGCATAACAGAAGTGGCTGATCTCAAGAAGTCCTACCAATGGCTAGAAAGGGCTGGCCTACAGGACAGCACAGAGGCACTCATCATGGCTGCACAGGAACAGGCACTGAGCACCAGAGCGATAGAGGCCCAGATATACCACACCAGACAAGACCCAAGGTGTCGGTTGTGCAAAGAGGCACCTGAGACGATCCAACACATAACTGCAGGGTGCAAGATGCTGGCAGGGAAGGCCTACATGGAACGCCATAACCAAGTGGCTGGCATAGTGTACAGAAACATCTGTGGAGAGTATGGGCTGGAAACCCCAAGGTCTAAGTGGGAAACTCCTCCAAAGATGGTGGAGAATGAGCGTGCAAAGATCCTGTGGGACTTCCAGATACAGACCGACCGAATGGTAATGGCAAACCAACCTGACATCGTGGTGGTAGACAAAGGGCAGAGGACAGCCGTGGTGGTGGACGTGGCAATTCCAAGCGATGGTAACATCCGGAAAAAAGAACATGAAAAGCTTGAGAAATACCAAGGTCTCAGAGAGGAGCTGGAGAGGGCCTGGAGGGTAAAGGTGACAGTAGTGCCCGTGGTGATCGGTGCACTCGGGGCAGTGACCCCGAAGCTAGATGAGTGGTTACAGCGGATCCCCGGAACAACCTCGGACATCTCGGTCCAGAAATGTGCAGTGCTAGGAACAGCAAAGATACTGCGCAGAACCCTCAAGCTCCCTGGCCTCTGGTAGAGGACCCAAGCTTAGAGAGGGATAACCGCCCGCGGAGGGCCAAAGGTGAGTGGACAATTATTTATTTATATATATATATATAAAAAAAAAAAAAAATGTCCACTCATCTTTGGCCCTCCGCGGGCAGTATCTTTGCTGTTCCTAGCACTGCACATTTCTGGACCGAGATGTCCGAGGTTGTTCCGGGGATCCGCTGTAACCACTCATCTAGCTTCGGGGTCACTGCCCCGAGTGCACCGATCACCACGGGCACTACTGTCACCTTTACCCTCCAGGCCCTCTCCAGCTCCTCTCTGAGACCTTGGTATTTCTCAAGCTTTTCATGTTCTTTTTTCCGGATGTTACCATCGCTTGGAATTGCCACGTCCACCACCACGGCTGTCCTCTGCCCTTTGTCTACCACCACGATGTCAGGTTGGTTTGCCATTAACATTCGGTCGGTCTGTATCTGGAAGTCCCACAGGATCTTCGCACGCTCATTTTCCACCACCTTTGGAGGAGTTTCCCACTTAGACCTTGGGGTTTCCAGCCCATACTCTCCACAGATGTTTCTGTACACTATGCCAGCCACTTGGTTATGGCGTTCCATGTAGGCCTTCCCTGCCAGCATCTTGCACCCTGCAGTTATGTGTTGGATCGTCTCAGGTGCCTCTTTGCACAACCGACACCTTGGGTCTTGTCTGGTGTGGTATATCTGGGCCTCTATCGCTCTGGTGCTCAGTGCCTGTTCCTGTGCAGCCATGATGAGTGCCTCTGTGCTGTCCTGTAGGCCAGCCCTTTCTAGCCATTGGTAGGACTTCTTGAGATCAGCCACTTCTGTTATGCTCCGGTGGTACATGCCGTGTAGGGGCTTGTTCTCCCATGATGGGCTCTCCTCCAGCACCTCCTCATCTCGCCACTGCCTGAGACATTCACTGAGTACGTCATCCGTTTTGGCCTTCTCCATGATGTAGTTATGGAGTTTGGATGTTTCGTCCTGGACAGTGGCTCTCACACTCACTAGTCCTCGGCCTCCTTCTTTACGGCTTACGTACAGTCTCAGGGTGCTGGATTTGGGATGGAACCCGCCATGCATGGTAAGGAGCTTTCGAGTTTTAACATCCGTGGTCTGAATCTCTTCCTTTGGCCACATATATATATATATATATATATATTTTTTTTTAAACGTGAATAAACTCAGAAGTGCGTGCTATTGAGGCTATTTGAGGCTTCCAAACAGTCTTCCTAGCCAACTTCCTGCTGACCTGTCGAAAAAACAGGGCGTGGAACAGGCGGTTTCTGAATATTTATAGGCGTGACTTTCATAAATACTCTGGTTTTGAGCGCAGCATTTATTAAACAGCCGCAGGTGCGTACGCTCGAATCTGTGCGGATCTCACACGTTCATAAATGCCACGTCGGATCTTGCGTATCTGGAATCTACACCCGAAATGTACACCTTTTTCTGAGCAAGTTTCATAAATGAGGGCCATTAAGAGTATACAGGAAATACCTTGACTCGGTGAAAGGAGAGGAAAAACAAGCACATACTAAAAGCAATAAACTGTTGGATTTCTGAGAAATAATAAAATCTGTCAGGGATTCCATGTGACACACGGTGGGACAATACTTTGAAATGTATTTAGTTTCATGCAATATTTTTCAAATGTAGAATCCTGGTCTATTTTTGATGCACTTTTTGTTGTTGTTTTGAAAGGGGAAAAACAAGTCAAGATCAATGTATACTTTAATTTTTGAAAGTAACTTTATTCTGAATACTCCCAAAGGAAAAAGACTTATAGCACAATAGCACAGTGATTTAAAAGTGCTACAGCTGCTATAACCTCTGACCCTGTATTTCTCCTGAGATGGTGTAAAATCCAGCAGTGTCTGAGGGGCTGCCGCAGTATATACTTAACCTTATTCATGAGATTAAAATCATGGAGAAATCTGCTGTTGTTCCAGGCACATCATGATCCTGTTTGAATCAGCCCTTTCTCTTCAGACTATTGTAGTTTCATGCTTTTATTTCTTATTCTGCAAATTTCATTGCTTTTCATTTCTGCTTCATTTTCTCCATATTTTTTTGCATTGGATCATTATGGCACAGTGATGTCTCTGCTCTTTCTCCCAGCGCTGAAGGCACATTAGCAAAGCGGCTTTTTGCTTTGCTTCTGCTCTTTCATAATTATTGTGGCATCCCACCGGAGAGCCCCACGCACATCGTGATTAGCTCACTGTTGTTCCTAACTTTTATACTTAAAGAGCCTGGCTTTGATTGAGGAAGTATAGTCTGATTAAACATTTACAGAATGTGGATGGCATTGTGTTGCACAATGTTTTGCCCAAAGGCAAATGCACCACAGACTGTACACCTACGAGAGGAGGGCTTCAGTCAAAGCATGCCGCTTTTCCTGCATATATTTGCCTAAAGGCAGAACATGGAGTGAATATTACAGTCCATCACATATTGATTATAAAGCACTCACAGACATCAGTGAAACGTCAGCTTTGGCTGTGATGGATCCAATCCTACATTACCCAGAGGTCTCTGATTTCCATCAAAGATAGCATGAGTTCAGATTGCTTATCTGGCCGGACAAGCTTCATTTATTTGAAAACACATAACATATTTGTCCAACATTGACTTGTCATGTCTCAAAGACTTAGTGCCTGAGGGACAACCATAGCATCGCTTTGCAACATTTAAGAGAGAGTGACACAGTCTTGGAGCTGATCCATTATGAATGAAGAGAGGAAACCACAGCAGTGTAAACGTGTGCACGTGATTCATCTATAATGAATGTTTTGTGGATGTCACAGTTTGTTGATATAAAGCTGGACATTTGGAACCATCCTCGCCCTCAGAGAGACGTATGGACTGTGTTTTCACATAGTTTTACCAGATTGCATCTCTGCCTTTACATCAGTGCAGATTTGATGGGGATCGTCTGTACATCTGTTCTCTGGGTCTATCTTTAACTGTGTGAAAATACAGCATTGACTAACACGTAGTGAGTCACGAGGAGGAGAGAACAGTGCATCCACGCAGAGGTGAGCAACACACCAAGTTTTCATAGATCAAAATGCTGTTTAATTCAGAAATGTTACTAATTTACTACAGTAAAACTCCACAGGATGCAGTAACGAGTAATGATATAGTCAGAACATGTACTCCACAACTAAAACCAAATTCTTTTTCCATTAGTCTGACTCTCTGTAGTTTAACTTATACCAGGTGTGCCTGTGATAATCGCATTATCTCCTTATTTATTCCTGATGGGGGAAGGCCGTTTATGTAATGCTTTGTCATCTATTTTGGTTTATATTTATAAGCGTCTTTGTCATCACATTTTCCTTGTAAAAATCCTTCATCTCTGTTAGCTCGGATACAGATATAGCACGGCAATAATAGAAAACGCAATTTGCAGCTGTGATGGAGTTATTTTTAAACGTATTAATCAGAAGTCTCACCGAGTTTTGGGAAAGTATGTAATAGCAAAAGCAGCAGGGTAAGATGGATTACAGTTTGGGAAAAGTTTTCATGAATCTGAATCGTAATATTCTGTCACCACAGAGCTCATTTTAAATCTTTCCAGTGTGTATTATTCATTTAAAGCAGGGGTACCTAATTTAAAGCATTGAAGAATATTGTGTAAGAAAACTGTAGGGAAACATTTGAAGTGAGCCTGGACGCTGAGTAGAATCTCAGAAAGACATTTCTAAAAGCAAAACAACTTGAACAAACACTGTCTTCACCTTATAACATTTTGTCTTCACAAGAATTTGGGCTGAGAGCTCTTCCATAATTCTTGTGGAAACTCAAAAAGAATCAGACTGTTTGGATTGTGGACACCAAAATGATGGTTTTTAAATCAGGGGGCCTGTATTTAAAGTTTAAACTATGATTCCTAACTTTTCTCACTCATACATATTCTATTCATTTTACCAACAGAAAGAGTTTAACCTTTATGTGGTGTTAGGGGCTCCAGCGACCAGTTTCAAGGTTGTAATATGTAATAACCTCCATGTAGTTGATCTTATGAGAACGAGGCTTAATGATATCCTCCACAACACGTTTATAAACACAACAAAACAATCTTTTACGATTTTTAAATTTCTGAAAGCATCGGCAGAAAAAAATGCCGCTAGGACGTCAGTCAGGAGCAGTTATCGCAGTAGTACAGACAACCCATTGTGTCTCAGCAAGAAGGCCCTGGGTTTGAATCCCGGACTGAATGGAGTGGCGTTTGTTCTCCTCGTGTCTTCGTAGGTTTCTTCCGGGTGCTCCAGTTTCCCCCAACCACAAAAAATATGCTGAGCATCAACATCTGGAGGTGAGTCCTGGGCACTGTACTACTGCGATCACTGCTCCTGACTGACGTCCTAGTGGCATCCGAATGGGTCAAATGCAGAGGATGAATTGCCCTATGCGGGGACAAATAAAAGGCACCTTTACCTTTGCACGGTTCTTGATCACATTCCCACGGAGGAAAAGGCTTTGGAGGAGACTGATGTGCACATTTTTGTCCCGTAGGGAAATTTGACCTCTGCATTTGACCCATCCTGCAAGTGCTACTAGGGCCTCTGTCAGGAGCAGTGGTCGCTGTAATACAGTGTCCTTGGACCCAGATGTCAATGCTCGGCTTGATCAGGACCAGAACTGGAGGATTTTACCTACTGTGCAAGTTTTTATTGGTAGGGGAAACCGGAGCACCTGGAGAAAATGGGAGCATCTGGTGGAAACCTATGCACTCAGAAGTCACTGAATGAGCCAGAACAGGGCTTGGTTTCAAAGTATGGGAAGGTTTGGTCTCAAACCTGTATAAATATGAGGGCAGAGCAAAATCAGCAAACATCATAAAAAAGACCCCTGGACCCAGTTGGTTTGCAAATTCACAGATCCAAGACGTAAAGACTGGATTAGAGCTTTTCAGACAAAAAAAAACTATGCGGGTCAAATTTGACCCTAACACCACCAACGTAACTATCATTAATATATTTATACATGTTTAACTTATTTCAGAAGTTATTTTCTAATATTGTTCTATTATAGTCAAGAAATAACATTATGTATGGATTTTACATTTAGTATTTTATGATTGAAAAAAAAACTAATTTTCATCTTAAAAATAAGTGACATGATCTGTCTTGGGGGCCATAAAATCAAATAACAATTAGATAATATGGTTTTGAATGCATTAATGTTAGTTAAGATGTATTATTAACTACATCAAGTGATACTTATTTACTTTTAGTGGTCAGGTCTGATTTAGACCCCGGGTCAAAATTGACCCGCTAATTGACCCGCTCCCAGAGTGGGGAGCTGGCTCTCCTGACCAGCTTGTTCAGTCTGTTTCTGTCCCGCTCTGTGCTGCCCGGGGCCCAGCACACGGCAGGGTAGTGTATGGCAGAGGCTGCCACAGAGTCATAAAAAGTCCTGAGTAGAGGCCTGCTCACTCCGAAGGACCTCAGCCTCCTCAGAAGGAAGAGGCGACTTTGGCCCTTCTTGTGCAGGGCGTTTGTATTATGGGACCAGTCCAGTTTATTGTTAATGTGAAAACCCAGGTACTTGAAGCTGTCCACCAGCTCAATGTCCTCCCCCTGGATGTTCAGCAGCGTGTGGGAAAGTGGTTTTCTCCTGAAGTCGATGATCATCTCCTTGGTCTTACTGGTGTTCAAGCACAAGTGGTTGCGCTCACACCAGTCGACAAAGTCCTTGATAACCGACCGATATTCCAGTTCGTTCCCCTCAGACACACAGCCCACGATGGCGGAGTCGTCGGAGAACTTCTGCAGGTGACAGCTGTGTGTGTCGTGTGTGAAGTCTGAGGTGTAGATGGTGAAGAGAAACGGTGAGAGAACAGTGCCCTGAGGGGCCCCAGTGCTGCAGACGACCACCTCAGACTCACAGCTGCGCAGCCGCACGTACTGTGGTCGGTCTGAGAGGTAGTTGATGGTCCATGCAGTGAGGCTACTGTCCACTCCCGCGTCCTCCATCTTCCCCTGCAGCAGCGCCGGCCTGATGGTGTTGAAAGCACTGGAGAAGTCAAAAAACATGACCCTCACAGCGCTCCCGGCGGGCTCCAGGTGGGAGAGCGTCCGCTGCAGGAAGTAGATGACGCCGTCCTCTACTCCGATGTTGGGTCTGTAGGCGAACTACAGCGGGTCCAGGGTGGGGCTGACCACGGAGCGGAGATGGGTGAGGATGAGCCGCTCCATGGTCTTCATCAGGTGGGTTGGTCTTCATTTTGTTGTGAGTTGAAAGTTGGTTGGCCCAGTTTTAAACAGTAACACATGACTCCTCCGACTGATTGTCCTGAAACCATTCCACTTCCAACATGAGTCCTATTCCATTCTATTCAACGCTTTAAACCTGTGCTATACTTTTTTTGTTTTAACTCCCACATTACCGTGAAAATATGTCCTTAGCCTATTCTCCCGCACTGCTACACAACATTCACGTCTTTGTGTTTTTTTCCTACACCAAACATTTCTCAAACTAAAACTACAAAACGCGAGCTGCAAACAGAACTGGGACATGGAGGCGGCGCTGAGAGGGAGAGAGCCACAGAAGTAGTGACAAAAGCTGACTGACAATAACATCAAAAGTATCTGTATGCAGCCATCAACGGATAAATGCATCTCCCGAGTGACGCCATTATTTCCACCGAGGACCTATTTTTGTGCAAGATTCAAAGCTTTCCATAATGTACGACAAAAAAAACATGAGGCTGTTAATTTCCCTGCACTGCACTGTAAACGGTTCTATGGTTTATGAACAACTTTTAGTCAAAGTCAATTTATGGTTTTATTTTACTGTTGTTATAGCAACATTGTGCTAATGTAGTGCCACAAAGGCTTCCAGTAATATTAATAACATCTGCGTCTCAGTCACCTGCTTGTTTCCATGGAGATTCTCATGTTTTCTGTTGTTTTATGGAAGTATACTTTTTTTCTCAGTTCTGAATTTTGTCCTCTGCATCTGCCCCATCCTGGATTACCAGCTGAGCAACCTGTCAAGAGCAGACCCAGTCCTAAATGTTGATGCTCGGCTTGGTAAGGAGGATTTCACCTGGTTGGGGAGTGGGGGGTGTTGGGGGGGCGGGGTGGGGAAATACTATGAGAAAAGCGTGCAACTCCATAAAAAAGGCCGGAACAGGGATTGCACCTGCGATCTTGAGAGGCACCAAACCTACCCCTTAAGCCGCTGTTACTAAAATGACTGATACGTGTGAGACAATCAAACCAGGCACATGTTTTTTTAAGGAGAGAATAATATCATAATAAGTGAGTAATTTTTATTCATATAGCGCATTTTACAGACTAAGGTCACCTAAAGCACTTTACTATTACTGAGCTCAGATATTTGTCCATTCTCTCCACACACGGTCATGACGGAAGCAAGACGCCAAACATTGCTCCCAACCAACACCATCCATTCACTCACTCATTACATTCACACCTATTGTACAAGTTTTTCATGGTAGGCGAAACCAGTGCACCTGGGAGATAAGATACAGAATTGAAATGGAAGCGGAAGTAACAATCCAACTTTTGAATTAGTTTTAGACTAATAAGTCCTTGAGTGCTGACTGGTTAAGTTTTAGGTGTCTGAGTAAGATGGTTATGGTTAGGGTTAAGGGTGGGTTGGGGTAATTCTGGTTAAGTTTAGGCATCGGATCTATTTGTTTAGTTGGTTGTATTTACTTCCCTTTCCATCCCGATTCCGTATACAGTATGTTCCAGTCATAGTGTTCTAGTGCCGACCGTACATAAAGACACAGAAAGACAGGAAGTAAAACTGAAATCCAACCAGAGAGAACTAATGTCAAAATAAAGCCAAATCCACACCATGGCACACACTCATGAAGACCGCTCCAAAACGTAAACTTGGCCTAACCCCCCTGTATCATCATCACTATTTTCTTGCGAATAGAATTACAAGTGGAGACACCCGGACTGCCCTCGGCGCAGCAGTTTATCGGTGTGAGTTTTGGTGGATTCGGCACATTGTGAGTGGCTGAGCAGCTCTTTTCCACAGAGTTGCTGACCTGCAAACATATGCACACAAACAGAACTGCAGCAGCTGAACACGGCAAACCGCAAATGTAAGGCAGAGGTCAAAACCAATTGTTATGTCAAGACTTCTGCGCCTGCCAGGGTTTAACCTTGACCACTCACTCAGAGGTTATGGCCAGGAAGTTTGTTTTGCACATTCATAAGATGTTCAAATGTACTGTACAAGTCAGTATTGCTTCCAGATACTTGTATTTTCCAACAATAGGCCAGGAGCGTTCTGTTACATTTGAACAATGTTAAAAGGGGCTGTATGTAGTTTATATTAAGAGATTACAATTACTATCTAACTTCTGCTGCCATAATCCAACTGCCTCTGACACACATGTAGCACTGATTACAGATGCAAACCACCAGCTGGAGTTTAGCCGGGAAGCATACAAACTCCTGTGTACACACATTTATATTACTACTACTTATTTCAGTTTTTTGTTGCTAAAAAAAAACAAAAAAAAACAAACAACATATTTCACCTCAAAATCCAAAACTCTCCTTCTGCTTTCTGATTGGATAATCTTCTCAAAAAGTTGAAACATAAATATTGTTGAAACCATGCACATTTTACTTCCATTAATAATTCTGGCACTGAAGCTGTATAGATTTTCTCGTTCTTTCTAGGTCTTTCTCGTTCAGACTCCTCTGAGGTCTGAAGAGTACATCACATTGTTCACAGGTGATTGTTCACTCGTGGTTGGACATCTGTGTGGGGGAAAAAAGGATCTTCTGAGTTGTATGTTACATAAACGAGGAACACAAAAACGTACAGAATGACAGACTGCTCAGATCAAAAATAGTTTAAACTCAATCATTGTATTCATCTGTTATGAAGAGACCAATTTGTGTCTTGAAAAAAATATTGTTTCCATAATTTATTCATCATTAAACCCAGACACATGTTGTTATATTTTGACATAAATTTATTGAATGTAGTGCTGCATAAAAGCAAAGAATAAAAAGACAAATATGAACAATAATATCAAACACAATCTATACACCAGCCGCTGACACTGCTTCACAGGTTTTGGCAGTGGATAAATGAAGAGGGAAGTGTTGGCTCAGGGCTCTGCTCTGTCACACAAACACAATGTTCAGAGAGTTCAGAGTTTACAAAACATTGAAATTCCTCCTCAATATTGTCATGCAATATACAGTTTGAAAGTGAGACAGGGCTGTCCGGTGTGGTGGCAGTGAGAGGGTCCGGCTCAGCCCCCCCTGACGTGTTCCCGCTGTGTCAGGAGAGAAGAGGGCGCCCTCAGCTAGAATCCATGATTAGACACGTGTTAGTTCACTTTGAGACCTACCTATAGGTTTTACATCACATTCCACTAAAGAAACTCAACACAACTCAAGCAAATGCATTATGTGAATCCATTTGAGTGACCGGTCTGTTTAACTATAATACACACTATAGTTATATAGATATACAGTGTCTTTACACTGGACTGGACAATCCGGTATGAAATGCTACAGACTGCAGTGCGCAGGACGAATCTAGCATTTCTACATCTACCACATTGCCAACACACAGGCTATTGACATAATCTGCTTGGTGCAGTTGCCTGGCAACACAAGCAGCACATATCTTTGAGAAATTCAAAGCAAAAAGTTACAAAGCTATGCAAAATAGTATAAAATAATAAATAGAACTTTTAAAATAAACACAAATCAAACACTCTGCTCACAGATTTGTCATTCTAATGAGCACAGAACAGTGAGTGCGTTCACCAAACATTTACACATAAATAATCTTTAGAGTGGCTCTTAGAGATCAACATTATTATTCTATGCATCTTCTGAAATCTTCGAAGGACAGAACATAGTGGTTCACAAAGGGCAACATAAATAAATGTGCAACAAGTTCCTTTCAGTCAGTAATCCCAGCAGAGGCCAACTTCACCGTCTTAAAATGAATGTAAAAAGGTTCTTTGCCTACAAGGCCCATCCATAAAGCCACAGCAGGCGAGCAGACATATTTACAATCTGACTGGACCCTGGCGGAGGAGGGGTCTTGGCACTGACGCGCTCTCAGCCTAAATACATGTCTGCTCATGGCTCTGTGCTGTCCAGAGAGGCTCTGAGGCAGTGTGGCAGCGCGGCTGCCAAGGCGGATGTGTTGTGAAGGCAGGTGGACGCTCGCTCAGGACACTCACTTGTGTGTCCTTGCCTTTTGTCTGTTTGTGGGCTGCCAACCAACTCATCAGCAACAGAGTCTGTGGGCCTAGACCATCACTATGGCAACCAGCAGCATGGGCCAGAATCAGTGCAAAGACTTATTGGCTTCCACTCAGTGCCCGAGTCAAGTTTAATCTCAACAGTGTCCACTCTGGATCGGCGCTGCCAAGTGAACACTTTGTATTCTTTTTATTTTTGAAAAAATAGACAAATATACGGTCATAAACCCCAAAATACAGCTATGACATTCACTGAAATCATAAAAAACAAGGCTTATAATGCTCTCCTTCAAATCTACATCGCGTTCATGCTTGCACTCTCAACTCCATTCACACACACACACACACACACACAGTCAACATAAAATAGATGGCCACCATTCTGTAGTCCTGTTCGAACACAGCAGTGAAGGACGGTTAGAAGAATCCAAGTTCTCTCCTTGTTTTGTCTAAAAGATCCTCAAAGTGGACTATAATAAAAATCCTCATCAACTTTAATCCACTGATCCTGGGTGTAGGCTGAGGGCGGGCGGGTCCAGGCAGGTGGGAGAGTAACTTAGATGTGGTTCTTTAATCCACAGCAAGGGGGCGCCGTTCTTGCCCTCCTGGCTCTTGTTGTTGTTGCGAGACTTGAAGCGCAGCAGTAACAGAGTGATGAGGAGGATGCCGAAGATGGGGAACGGGTAGAAGAAGACAAAGTAGAAAAGCGACTCATTGGAGCACACCACAGAATGGACCGATGATGCTGCTGAGAGACAGAGACCATTTAAGAAAAACATTAGTCTTTTGTTCAATCCAATTTCCAGATACAAAGTGCACAAGCAAATTTCATTTGGTAATAGAATAATCTTTAATATTGTTATATGGGTGTTGTCCAAATACAAAAAAGTGTGCCTATTTGCCAAAGATTCCCAACATTACAACAACAAACGCCAGAAAAAGGAAAATATACTAAATATGACAAAATTAGTTCCATAAACCTGTTACACTTGAGCAGTTTCATTTGGCATTTCCACAGGGCTCAAACAAAGAAAAGACAAAAATATGAAAAAAATATTCAGCTTCTGTTTCATATGCGGTTTTAAAAGGCACAAATGTACACTGGTAATATATTAGTAACCCTGTTCTATAAGCAATACTGTATCGCAATAGTGCGCAGTAAAAAAACCTAAAAGCAATTACAATAATGTTAATAGCGACTTTTACAGTTAAATCAATAACATTAGTGGTTTCAATTACAAGAGCCAGTTTGTGCAAACTCTGAAATAGCATGCAGGGAAAGCCAGGAGGAGGGAGGAGATGGAGAACAAAAGTTTCCATCAAAGTACTTGTTAATAAATGTATACAACATGATTCAAAGTATATGAAGTACTGTGCCCGTCTCAAACAGTCACAACAACAACCCCAACATTAAGCTCCATTTGGGGCCTGCATCAGAGGAGACAGACGTTGAAAAAAAAAAAAAAACCTCATGAATTATTTATTACTAAACCTTTAAACGTTTTAGTTACTCATTAAAATAGCCTGTGTAAAACTCCCTGGCAAACATTTATAACACATTATCTGTGTTGTAATAATCCACTGTGATTTGCAAACTCACTCATTTTTTGGTTTGGCGTCAAGCGACTTGTACTTACACCAGCTTTGATCCAATCATGGATGTTTTTAATGCCACTAGAGTACATGGAACCTGCATGTTTACAGTCAATAATGCTGCTATAAAACCTTTGCTGCTGTGACCTGCCCTGCTCCACCCAGAGGCTACTCCACCTCTGCTGCTGTGACCTGCCCTGCTCCACCCAGAGGCTACACCACCTCTGCTGCTGTGACCTGCCCTGCTCCACCCAGAGGCTACACCACCTCTGCTGCTGTGACCTGCCCTGCTCCACCCCGAGGCTACACCACCTCTGCTGTTGTGACCTGTCCTGCTCCACCCAGAGGCTACTCCACCTCTGCTGTTGTGACCTGTCCTGCTCCACCCCGAGGCTACACCACCTCTGCTGTTGTGACCTGTCCTGCTCCACCCAGAGGCTACTCCACCTCTGCTGTTGTGACCTGTCCTGCTCCACCCCGAGGCTACACCACCTCTGCTGTTGTGACCTGTCCTGCTCCACCCAGAGGCTACTCCACCTCTGCTGTTGTGACCTGTCCTGCTCCACCCAGAGGCTACACCACCTCTGCTGTTGTGACCTGTCCTGCTCCACCCAAAGGCTACACCACCTCTGCTGTTGTGACCTAAAGTGCTGTTGCATCTTAATACTATTGTTAGCTACTTTTTGAAGGATCTATTTGTTTGTTTTGTTTGTATGTTTATGCTGCTACTAGACAACTGATTTTTTCCTACGGGGATCAATAAAGTATCTTTCTTTTGTCGTTACAAACCTATTATACAAAGAGGGGATATGAACTTAAATAGACAAGAGTAAACTGTAACTACTCAAAAGCTAATCAGCTATATATTATTTCCTGACTATTGCGACACAGCGCTTGCGAGTCTTGGAAACCGTTTTTTTAACGAGCTAGGTGATCTAAAAATAACACATCAGGGCTCCACACGAGCATTACTTTTGTCATTAAAACAGGTAAAGAGCTAGATGTATAACCTCTTTCTCAAGCTCAAGTTTTATTCTTTTGAGGATGCGCTGCCAAAATGCAGCCTGTGCGTAAACTGCACGGAGGATGAAAATGGCCGGAGTGTACAAGCTCAATGGGGAAGCACATATAGCTCTGTGTGCACGTCTCATCAGACCATAGAAGGTAAATATAACGGACGTAGTGACGCATATCTCCACTGTTGAAACTTATGTGTCATCATCTATTCCCTCCTGGCGTCATTTTCATAATGACCGTGAGTGGCCCCTCCCGCAGTCGCACATGCGTTAGCCGGCACAAGCCCCATTCATAACAAGTGTATACAAAAGTCCACAGCGGCTAAACTAGGCTGGTCCAAAAAAATAAAAAAAACTCTCCTCAGCCTTGACACGCATCTGGAACGTAGCGCTAAGCAAAGAGACGACTTTTGGACCATCCTGTAAAGCCGTTTTCGAGAGAAATAAAGGCATTGTAAGAATGCAATGGGTAATTCTGTTTCCGGGTACGCCACCACCGGCAAGGAGCCAGATTACAGGCATGTCAGCGCACATGCTCCTGGACACTTTTGAGCCGGGACCCGCCCCCACTGTCTCAGACTTTTCATGCTGGGACAATAAAACACATGTCACGTGACCTTGATACATGTGAGCTAGCCATCATGCCTTTCACTATCCATCGTTAGATTGCCAACCGACGTCTAATCTTACTCAATCAGAATCAGAAACTAAGGCGCTGCCGCTGAAAAAACAATATTAACCCTAAAACACAACATTTACTTAGTTTTCAATTAAAATTTTTTTTTTAACCTAATTTTCACATGATAAACTAAATTGACCCTCAAATTTTCCATTCTTATAAAACCAAATCCCTGCCCCGATCCCTTCACTGACCATGTGTCTCCTCTAGATAATCTCACCTTGAGCCTGGATGTTGACGAAGGTGAAGCCGGAGTTGTTGGTGGCCAGCCGGTACCACGCGTTGCGGGGGTTGAGCAGCCACTCCTCCACGTGGCAGTAGTACCTCCCCGTGTCACTAGGGCGCGCTGCCTGGATGATGAGGCTGTACTGGTCTGACGTCTGCCTCTCAAACTGCAGGCGCGAGCTGGGGCCACCCTCGTTGCGAGGATTGCAGTTCCCGTTCCCGAACACTGCGTCGTGGCCGATGGAGAAGACGCACTCCCTCTGCCGGCCCTCCTCTCCGGGCTGAGGGTACTCCACCTCGCTGTCGGAGCGCTCCACGTACCAGGACACGGAGAAGCGGGAATCTCGAGACGACTGCGAGGGAATACTGCAGCCCAGACGGATGGAGCCTGAGGCTGGGATGGTGATGTTTGATTCTTGCTCCTCTACCTGGAGCCGGATCTCTGCCGGGAGGATTAGAGATTAGAGGAATGCCAGAAAGAACACTCAAATCAAAGGAAAATAAATATATTTTGATATTTGTAAAGACAATTAGGCTTAAGCAAGAAGTACCCTGGTTAAACAAAGCACTTTACAATTTGGTGTATTTTTCACTCACGCCACACACTGTGATTGTATTGTAGTGTAGGGGAAACCGGAGTACCTGGAGAAAACTTACGCGGACATAGAAAGGCCATGGCCCCGGGATCAAAGTATATGCTATAATGATTATATGTTATAATGATTACTGCCTACTTTTAATATTAATAATAATATTAAAAGTAAATGCAGGAGTGATGTATGTTGACTACAAATTCTGTTTCAGGTAAAAAGGAGCGTTTTGAGGGCTTTGAGTTGAAACAACATCCTGAGGTACACACAAATGATAATAAAAAGAACATGTAGCCAAAACATTGCAGAGGGGCCAGTCTGGCTTCTGGACTATAAACAAGAGATCCTGATGTGAACAGATATTGGAGACCAACACACTGTCGGATCAATACAGAACCTCAGTGCTCATCAAAGAGCTCTGTTGTCAATTTCAATTAACTCTCCCACAAAATAGAATAGATCGTGTCCTACTACAAGTCTACGAACAGTTCATTACAATATAAAGTGTGTTGCTGGAAAATGTTTATGTAATTGTAATTTAGTCAAACAATACATTTTTCAGACCATCCTTTACCATCTTTGTTCCTTTTCTACAGTGTTCCCAATTTATATCCACTTTAACTTCCAAATTCCACTTTCTGATATGCACCTGAGTAGTGTAATCCAAATCCTTTTCTTATGTAAATCTACACTGTTCTTACAGAGTTATAACATCAATTGAATAAGCCCAAGCTATTATACAAACAGTCCAGGAAACTTTAAACTGAGTAAACCACTATAATTGGCTTGGCCGTGGCCGCCCAGAGCTATCAGCAGCGTTCCAGTGAGGTCAGTGTGCACCTCCGGCTCCCGTCTGTGTGTAAACTCCCTGATCCAGCCTTAAGAAAACTACAATGACCCATTTCCTCTGCGCTTTTCAGTGCGCTCCTCTATCTCTCCCACACACCCCTGTTTTCTTGTTGGGGTAAAATGAGAGGCAGAAGGGACAGCAGGAGATCGGGAGGAGGCAGTTCTGGCACACACTGCCTCTCCTCTTTTCACCCAACAGGCAGCTTTCTGGCTGGCTTCCTGGGTGCCTCAGAACAAGTGCATTTTTAGCACCTTTATGAATACCTGTGGTGATTACACGGTGCATAGCATTCACTTATTACCATAGCATTAAACTTATTATGTGCAAGCACCTTGGATCAAATGCTTGCTGTTTCAAAACTTCCTACAGAGGAAGAGAAAAGAATCCCCGCAGCTTTATATCATCCTATGGCCAGTTTACATCGGCTATAAAGACTTAAGTACCCAATAAGTTATGTGCAGCGTTAAATGGGTGCCATGTTACTGTGGAAACGGCATATTCTTTTGTGCTGGGAAAAAAGGAATGAAAATGTTGCATTTTTGATGCTAAAGCTAGAGATTTTATTTTATTGTACCCTCTTATCTCCTCATTCCTACTGTTCTGTAACCGGTGATGCAGCACTGAAATTTCCCCAGTGTGGGACAAATTGAAGGATCTCTTCTATCTTAAACAATTGACATGTATTGTATATTTTTCATATGGTTTATAGATTTTAAAACTTCTAAATCGTCACATCTAATTGTGACTCCCTCCTATGATAAATTGTAATATGAATAAAACATGAATAAGTGACAGTGATGTTTTTCTAAAGGAACATATGTTCTGACAAGATGGTCGCCTGATCCACCGCTGTCCTTTGTCCTACTTACTAATCCTACATCAGCCCTGATATCATTTTAATGTCCTGATCTATATCAAAACTGGAACAAACCATCAGTGTGTACTTTTTATGTGTTTGTAAAATACTTTTTTTTGTAATTTAGAATAGGTAATGAGCATAAAGCTTTTTTTTTACTGCTTCCACTGTTTTTGTTCTTAACTTATTCTTTTCGATAAGAAAGAATGTGTTGCCAATTCTTTACGACCAGTCGGAAATAACCAGAGAGGACTTTGATCCTATTCCTCATTACCTAAAGCCAGTCATTAGGCCCAGTGAGTCTGCAGCAGTTTGTGCTCTATGATCGTCTGTGGCCCTGAGCTTTCAAATGTGCCACAGTCTGTCCGTATGCACACAGCGAGAACAAACATTTATCTCTTCCCAAGTTCAGTTGTGATTTGAATGTTTAAACTATAGTCCATCAGTAACTACTCCGACCAGAAGCAGGACGAGAATAGGATGAAATCAAGCTTACATCTGGACTGAACTGGACTTGAGCCCAGCACAGAACACTCAAGTGACTTCTGCTTCTGTTTAAGGCTTCATGATTCCTCCCTTGAAATCACAAATGTTGAGATTGGAATAATCAAATTACAAAATATAAAGTTTTTTGTTTGTTGGGCAGAAAACATTTTCTCATTATAAATTATAGCTAACCCTAACCATAATTTTTATGAACCGAATGTGTACATTTCTGGTCGAACAGTAAGAAGAAAAGATGTCCTTCAATACTACATTCATATAATTTTTTATATAAATCTTTATCTCCACAATGTGTTTTTAATTGTTTGATGTGTTTGAACTTTTTGATTCGCTGATCTGTATTAGCGAATTCAACGGCTGTGTAAAGTCCTCCAAGATAACTACTGTTATGATTTAGGGCTAAACAGCAATAAATTGAATTGAACAAGAAAATAATGGTTGTACTTTTGGGAATCGTCCATCCTCTTCATGTGTGCGCTTTGTAAAATGTACTGTTCTTTCATGAAGTTGCTATTTTTGATTAAATGTGCAGAAAATGGAAAAACTAGATCAAAATGTTGGTGCAAAATACGGCAATGTGTATAATTAGCTAAAATCCCGCCTTCCTCCTGCTGTTGCACGCTGCAGGATCAAAAAGCTCTCACCTGGCTGTCTGACCAGGACCTGCGTGAAGCCGGACGCCTCTCGGGCCACTCGGTACCAGGCGCCCTCCGGGTCGCTCAGCCACTCCTCCACCAGGCAGTAGTAGGTTCCTGAGTCGCTGCTCTCGGCTCGGTTCAGGGTGAGCGTGTAGAGGCGCGGGGACAGCCTCTCGGCCTGCACCCTCCTTCTCAGCCGCTCCTCCTCCGCATACGCCCCATACTCGAACGCCCCGCTGCGCTCGATCCTCAGCAGCAGCTCGTCCGTCTCCGAGCCCGCCGCCCGCCTTACGTACCACAGCACGGCATGCTGGGAGTCCGTGCTGGTCTGAGAGGTGATGGAGCAGTTCATGCGCACCCGGCTGTCCTCCAAGTACGCCTGGGACTGGTTGGTCTTCTGCACCCGGAGCTTGGGCTCTGTAAGGAAAACAAAACAAGGAGAACATTTGATTATTTTTGGAATGTTGTACGGGAAAAGCAATTTGAGTGTGGTGATGCATGGCCCGTAGTCTGCCCTGGATTTAGAATTATTAGATTGTGAAAACTCAACAAGCTCAGAATGAGTAGAAGAAAGTATTATAAGATAAGCAAACAAGACTTCTCATTTACAACACTTTTATACTCATCAATAATTCAACAAAAGGCTGAATTCATTCATACTAAATAATGCATTCAAACACTCTTTATAAAGTAAATTGAATCTGACTATTTGGGAACAGAGTTAAGTAACACTCGTAATGGTCTTTATTACCTTAATTGTGCAGTTAGAAAGTGTAATTGTAAAATGTGATGTGATTATACATTGTTTTCAATCAGAATTAATTCTCAATGTTTGCTGTTTTTACACATGCATATATTTTTGGAATCTTGACAAAAAGTGTAAAAAAAGAGGACCATCCCAGCTTTGAAGAATAACCTCATAACCATAACGGTGATTCACAACTCTCACAACAATCATAAGCTGTAATCTATGTAATTGTCCTACATTTCAAACATCAGGTGTATATGAAAGTGTCCCCTGGCATAGAACACAGTCATTACACAGGTTACAATTACACAGCTGCCATAATGAACATGATGTGAACGCACATTATAAATATTGTATTTAGGCTGCGTTTATGACGTGGTCGTTAGTGCTACATAGTCTTTGAAATGAACCACCGACGACAAACGTTACGTAAAACTAAAGAAGATTAGGTTGAAATTTAAAGCTGGGGAATCTGTGGGTGTAAATAAAAAACATGGGCAATACATGTGGACAAAACAGGGGGATCGGAATGAAGCTCTTACAACAATGTATTATGTATCCGAGTTAAAATGTATTCAAAGTTTTAACATATCACAAAAAAACCTTGTTAAATAAAAAAAATAAAAAATAACTATTGTGGAGGGAGAACTTGATCTAACTTGAGTTTCCTTGCAATTACCTAAATCCCGATACTTTTCTCCATTTTTCTTCTTTCATATAAATCCTTGTAATGCAGCCCTAAAAAAATGTTTTCAAACCATGTGTGACTTTACATTCAAAACATGGAACATAACTAGTATCCACACTTTGTTTAGTTGCTAGCACAGCTTTAGGTCACATAACCATGCTTGCCAAATAGCCGCTGTGTTACAAGTTTTGCAAAAATGAATAATAGGATCAAGACAAAGGATTTTCTGGTCTGAATTGTTCAACATTTTGCGATTTGGCTTTTCTGTGAGCATAAACAAAATGCATAATTCATTTGACACAAAAACCTAAGTACCCCACCTCAAATGATTCTTTTTGTTTTGATACTGCCTCCAGACAAACAACATTTGCCCATTAATACCGAATCATCCACACTTCCATAATCCGTTGTAAAACATTCGTGATCTGGACACAAACTCACTCAACGCCAAATTTGTAGTTTTGAACGGTAGCAAACGAGGGGCTGGAAATGTCAGGAGGATGGTGAGGACGTGACATGTATCTGGAGGTAAAAACAGCAGATTAGGCTCTCGACAGCCGCTCGGATGGAGGAAGGAGAGGATGTTGTTCGGAAAGATGCACCTCGGCAGGCCCTGTCACCGGGAATGAAGACACAAACACTCTGTATAAAGCCGTGCGCGAACGTGGACAGTTAGGGGAGGTGGTAGGAGGTGTCAGCAGGGCCGCCCCGAGACCTGTGACGGGATTGGATACGGCGACACTGGTATTGCGGGATGGGATTAGCCGCAGGTGTATATGAGGTGTGACCGTGACCAGACGAGCCCCCCCCCCGCTGTCAAACGCTCCGGGGAAGGATTATAGCAACGACATGTGGGAAATATCCAGAATGCAAGCGCACATGTACTGTGGGGCTGGCAGGTAATGTAGAGAGTAATGGGAATATGTCAAGTCGTACAGATGGCTGGATCTGACATCGCATGGCGGATATTAAGTAAAAAAAAATGGAATTACTCAGGGTGGATATGAATAATTAAGTTTTCATTCAACTAAGTAGAGCGCAGTAAGGCGCGGAACTCTTAACGTATCAAGTCATACACCTAATGGACTCTTCTTTGCGTATAACATCTGATTTTTGGGTGCATGGCCGATGCTTTACTTATTTATCTACATTTGGTCAATGTTAAAATAGAAATCTAAATGTATTAAAAATGTTTGTTAAGACTGGAATGCTTACATTATTTTGTTTAAGTAACAACTTATGAGTAAATCAGATAACAGCATGTCGTCTTCATCTTTTAATAATTGTTTAAAATCTTTGACAAACAGAGCGGCCAAAAACACACGTAAGTAAATACTAGTGATGGAACCAAACAGTTTGAAGAACTAGGAAGTAGTTACATGGATTTTATTACATTGTTATTTTTTCTGGTTTCAATGTTAATACTTTTAAAGCATTTTTTGGTCATAAGAACGGTGTGAATGAACTCAAATCTAAAATAATGATTTTGTCATGTGATTTGTCATCCAACATATTTATTTTTAAACATTATTATTCTCAATGTATCTTTATACTTTGTACTGCTACAAATGTGTTATTGCAATCCTTATTGTTTGTTTTTGGTCTGATCCATTGCATAAAGGGATGGGAGAAAAAAGGGGGCTAAACGTGCTCTGTAATGTATTAGCGTGGCTATATACTGTATGGAGCACAACAATACAAACTTCACTGGCTGCAATTGCTGATTTTACATCCATTTGATTGTACGTTTGTGTTCATTCATACATTCAGTACATTTGACTCCGAAAGGTAAAACACATGAACTCTTACACCAGATGCCCATCCATGCAGTTGTATGTTGGAATTCACAGGCTTGCATTCAACGCAGGTTCTCAAATTGTTCAGAGGACTTTCAACACTCACAAATCCTGAGCATTAGCATAATCATTTTATCTTTGCACAATGTGAAATCTTTCTTCGCCTTGTTTCTAGCGCGGCAAAAACACCTTTTAGGCAATTTCATATTCAGAAGTAACAGCCATTACGCACATGAAAAATCGAGTCGGCATATCTCCGAACTGAGGAAATGAGCGTGGTAATTGGCTTAAGAAACAACTTTTCCAAAATTGAATTCAAGCAAGTTGTATTGACATTTCTGCTGCTGCACTGCTTGGTTGCCTATTTGCTTTGGAGCTGGTTGCCTAGGGTTTCAGCCATCTGGCCCCCCCACCCTCACCCTCTACACACCAGTGAGCACACCAAACATGCCACCGTAATGCTGTGTGCAAATTCGGTTACATCCAAAATGGCAGTAACCACAAAGGCATTAGCAGACCACCCAGTTGTGCAACATTACAAGCCAGCCTCACTTTCAAATGGGCCCTGATCGTTGCCACTAGAGACTTGGTAGGAAGCTCCACCAGATCCCCATCCGGAGTGACATTACTTCCGAGCCCTGTGTGGAGTCCTGGCGGGCATTCATTTTTTGGTGCACAAGAATTACCTCTGAAAATGGTGACGAATTAACCATCCATGCACGAAAGGATTGGCACAGAACAGAGCAGTTTGGTGGCACTGTTGATTCAAGTTTCAAGTCTTGGCAGCCAGAAAGGGAAATGTTACTCCCATACATTGGCGTGGACAGAATTATGCTAAAAGTCAAATTATCTGAAAGTAGGAATGTGGATAATGACTATTCTGGAAAAGGTACAAAAGACAAAGTGAAATAGCAATGGAAGCTACTGTATTGAGTTCAGGAAAGAAAAAAAAAAAAGTAATTTCTATATGATATGTAATATATGTTTGCATTCAGACTTTCATATACATCAGAATTTTAGCACAAAAGCCTTGGACAGGAACAGGAAACAGCTGGATCACTACTGTTGAGTATATTCCTCATTTCAACGAGCTCAAAATATTGTGTTATTCACACCCAGTGATGGAGAATACTTTGAAATAGTGGGCACTAACAGAGTATTGGATTCTGGAAACTGGGAATACTTTTGCTATCATTTATATTATATAATTGTGTACAAATACAACATGTATCTTTTGGCACGCTTTTGTTCTTGTAACTTAATACTCAATGCATCCACATGCTTACTAAAAGTATCTTTTTCATGATTTCATTTTGTGAAATCTTGCCTAAATTGCATGATCAATAAGATGTATTCCTTTTGAAAAGTAACCATATTCTGAATTCCACTAAGAAGAAAGTATTCTGAATTGAATCAATCAAAGATGTACTCTCTGTACTTATAAAACCCAAAATGCTTTGGGATGAGCTCAAGCTCCATCAACTCAAAACGATGTGAATAATACAGTGCATGAAGCCAAGCACTGCCGCTGCACAGAAGAGACACTACATGACCCTTAGGATGAGGAATAGACTTGAAAAGGAACAGCATACTGTATGTGTGAGTCACACATTTGGAAATCACTGAGATAAATGTATCATATTGTCAGACAGATGCTCACACTCAATCAATAATCCACACTTATAGCTTCTCTTCTTTTTCCGGTGAGACAAAGCCATCCCATTTACAGATGCTTATGGCCAGTACATCAATGCACGATCACTAGGATGGCCATAACCCCTAATGTACACAGTAAAGTGTTTTGGGACCTGGAATTGCAAACTCAGATTTATTACACTGAGGCAGTAGTCCGACAAGGTTCAATACTACATTGTTAACAAGGCTGGAGTTTCCTGGCCCCAAACAGAAGCTTGGGTGCATTGTGTGCCAGGCCGCACTGTCAATACCAATTTTGAATATGAGTGTGTGTTCCTTTCTCTTCCTGCATTTTCTTTAATGAGCCTCAAGGGCGCGTCCACAAAATACGACAAATCCATAATTGGAAACACTTGTTATCTGTGGTCCACATTAGTTTGTTGTGCCAGTCACTTGCGGTTTTGGAATCTTATGCAAAAAGACCATCTCTGCTTCTCTTTGTTGCGGTCAGATTGCTTTGTAGCAGTTGGGTAAACAACATGGCGGCATGAATTCAAATCTTAAAACTTTGTCTTGTGCTGAAAGCACGATGATGTTGTGTTGACCAAATGTAAAACTAAAACTTTTGACTTAACCTTGGGCCTGGTCTGAATTTCTTTTATTTTATTGAACCTTTATTTAAACAGGAAAGTCCCATTGAGATCAAGAACCTCTTTTTCAAGGGAGTCCAGCAAAAGTTACACATAAATACACAGAATATGACCTCCGCTCTATTTGCATGGAGTGATGGTTTCCAGGGCAACAAGTCAGCACAATGGAGTCACAGCAGTGATGTCATCGGCTTCATGAATGAAACTCTAGCATTGTCTTAAATCACTTATGGCTTCTAAGCATCAATGTTTGAAGTTATAGGATAAAGGGGATGTTGTTGATAGAGTTACTAAAGCAAGCATAATTTTGTGTTCACAGTAAAGTGACAATTGAAGTATCTGGACTTTAAAAGGTTATAATTTAAAAACTAAAATTACTTTCGTAGATTGGAAAAAAGATTTCAAACACAGACACATTGAAGAGATAGTGTGGAAAAAATCAAAAGGAAAGATTGACATAAAAATGTTTAGCAACATTTTAAACGACCAAATTAGCCTCTGATTGGACCATTCTACTGTGACGCCAGTTACATAGAAAATAAACTGTCCTCAGTCTGAAAAAGCAGAAGATGAAATCCCACAAGATTTACATGGTTACCACAACAGGAGGAAATCACTTGATATAAAAAGGAATCGTAAAAAAATAAAAAATAATTAATTAATTAAATGACCCCTGAAAAATGTATAACGGACGTGATGAGGACGGTCCTCTTTTCTCTAAAAATTAAACTTGAGAAGAAAAAAAATCTGGTCTGTTTTCACATTTAATTGGTTGACAATATGAAAGTATCACTTTGCATCTACTTTGTGTAAAAAAGTAGACTCTCTGAATCAAATGTGGACATCTGAAAATACCTATCAAACTTCCACAAAGCTCATTCCGTCAAATCATCACGTCCGTTACATAAAATAAACAGGGCCGCTATAGGAAACTTGTCTAATGTATAAAACAGTTATGTTCTGGCAACGTCTAATGGACAGAGGAGGTGCTTGGAAACATGAAAAACATAAAATATCTTCTGATTATTAAAATCTAATTTTTGGCCTTTTGTCACACTTTTGTGCCCTTTAGTGTGAACAAGCCCAAATAGTGAAAACTGATTTCAAGCTAAGATACTTAATTTTAAAAAGACAAAAATTGTAACGACATATGTATTAGAATTCCTCGCTCTCTCTTGGTACTATCACTAGTTTTCACCTGAATGTACTATTGGTCTCTCTCACTGCTTTAGATCAGGTTTCTCAGTAAACCAGCTCTCAGCCCAAAGCCTCAAATAGTGACTCACAAGGATGCTCTTTCTTAGTATGTAAAGAATGAAAAGTATATTCTTCACACATTTTCAGTTGTGAATGAAAAAAGTTAGGTACCCCAGCTTATAGGGCGATATTATAGAAAACAAGTCACATATTTTTGAAGTATAGAAAATGTGCGAACACGGAGAAGTGCATCCATAAAACCAATAAGAACTACTGCAAAGAGACTAGAAGCATCTTGTCATATCCCTCTACACCATTTTGTTCCTCTAATATCCACAAAGGCAGAGTAAAGTGGAGACAGCAATGTCCTTGTTCTTTTTATTTACTAGTGGAGGTGAGAACACACGTCTCCAAACAGTGGTCGTCCTTTTGATAAAGACCAAAGATAGTGGAGCGTCTGCTGAACCCCAGCGCTGCTCTGTTGTTCATGGAGCGAACAGCAGATGAAACATGGCGTCTGCAGGGACAGATGAAGTGTGAACTTGTACAACTGAGGTATGTCCAAACACATGCGCAAACTACTGCATATGTGTGTGGTTAAAAGAGGACACAAAGGCAAACGTGAGCATTTTATAGTTTTACATATCGGTAAGCCCCGTTTCCACCAGCCCTACATCGCCCTACCCTACCCTATGCTATCCAGATTGGGAGCGTTTCCACCAGCCGGGTTACTGCGGTTCCAGGTACTATTTTAAGTAGGCAGCAGTGATCGCACCTGTAACCCAGTTTATTTTCAAGTCCTTCCAGCTCAAAACAAAAGAGGACAAAGCTTCTTATATTCAGATATAAAGACGCTTGCTTAAGATACTAGTAATAACAATGGGTAGTTTGAACAAATACATTCAGTTCATCAAATAATAATGTTTAGCAGTATTACAGTACAAAACATGTAGGTCAGATTCTACACCTGATTGGCCCTGGTTCTAACCAGGCCGAGCTTGGAGTGTCCCTGAATTTCATTGTGATTCTATTGATTATGGTCTTTGCAATTAGGGCTACACAATTCATCGCACTTGAATCCATATTGCAATTAGCAAATAGCAAAGACTGCAATTATTTAAGTTCTTTGTATTTGGGAAGATATTTTTGATAGTTTGTCAAGCTATAAAAATATTAGTCACCAGTCGAGCAGAAGCATTATTTAGTAGAAAAATATGTTTTTATTATAGGTTAGAACTCAATGTTCATCAGAAATATCGATGACGAAGCCATATTTGCAATCTATGCATACTTGCCAAAAAATAGTACACATCTCTCCACAATCGCAAAGAAAATATACAGACGACAAATACCACTTTCATCCATCAGTTGTAGAACAATGGGTCGGTATAGTAATCATCGTGCAGGCCTGCATTGTGGCGACAGCATTTGGAGTACCTCTGAGTAATTATACTTCAACCACTTTTTAGGGCAACTTCAAAGCCTGAGCAAGAGACAGCACACAGCCTCCAAATCAGACTCGATTAGACTTTATTTCATCAAAAGGGCTCATAAGTCTAGCCGCGGGTGCAGTCTTTTGATTCAGACAACAATCTGCAGCCCTTGGACGGGCTCTTTTTCACCTGATCACAGCCCGTGTTTGGACCACGCCACCTCTGCTGTTGCCTGTGATCAGCGTCTCTAATCAGCTGACTGCTCCATGCATATTAATGCACCCATACCTGGAGGCTGAATATTTATAAGGCTGCGCTAAAATGTGAGTCCGTTTTTAATATAGGGAAGGATACTGTAGCAGGGCTGAGAGAGATGACAGCCTGTCTAGACCAAATATTTCCACTTAGCAGAGAGGGGATGAGAGAGAGAGAGCACGAAACAGAACTTTATGAATCCTCGACACGCCTCCCGCCATTATAATAAACATCAAACCAGTCAAAAACATTGTAACTTTCACTGATGCGTTTGAGGCATAGATTGTAAATATTAACGGACGTAGACTCGCCTATCTCCGCCGTTCAAACAAATGGGCCAAAAATTGTGCTCTACTGGAGCTATCCAAAATGGCCGCGAGTGGTCCGGCCCACAAGAAAATTGCGAAAAAATGCATCTGCGCATGCGTCAGCCGGCGCGAGCCCCATTCATTTATTGAGTGCCTTCAAAAATTCACAGGTCCAAAAAAATTCACTCCCCTCAGCATTGACACACATGTGGAACGGAGCTTTGGGCCAAGAGCCAACTTTTGGACCATCCTGTAAAGACGTTTGAGAGGCAAGAAGATGCTATATGTTAGCATTGGCTAATTCTTATTCCGGGTCCACCCCCATCGGCCCGGGGTGGTATTGCAAGCATGTCACATGCACATCCTTTTGGCCACTTTTGAGCCGGGACCCGCCCCCACTGGTTTGAGGTAAAGGTGAGTGATATATGGAAAAAATTGATATTACTGTGATTAAGGCTGGATGATTTTGGCACAGTATCTAACTGATATATAACATTGTGATGCAATAATATCCTGTATGTCATTGTTCAGAGTAAAAATAATGATTCCAACATATTTCAGAAATTGTTATCATCATGAGTTCTAACCTTGAGTATATTTTGAGATAGATGTCAATAGCTTGATGGCCTTTAAGCTCATGGAGTCATCATTGACACAATAAGGATCGCTCGCTTCAAAACAGCAGCAGCAATTTATTATTATGCATTCCTACAAATCTAATTTCTTAAAAAAAAAAAAATAATAATTGCATCTAAAATAAAGCTTATTCAACAAATAAACCGTAACAACAAATAAAAAATTTAATCAATGAATTAGATGTTAACGTGCAAAATAATCAAGATATTCCTCCAAACAATGTGCCGCATAATTGCTTGCTCTGGGCAATAATTACAAACTGGAACCTATTATAAGATTCACAACTACTGCACAATAAATAAACACAAAAACTAAATCAATTTCATCCTTCTTATTGTAGTGATCTTGAATTCAAACCGGCGTATTCCCTTACAGCCCACAAAAATAATGTAATAAAGTCCGTCTAACTCTTCCTCGCTCTCAAAACATTTTTGATTTTTACATTATATTTTACAGACCAAAATAATTGAAGAGAGCCCCAACTAGTAGTCTAGTGACTCACAGGGCTCTTTCTTATAATGGAAAAGATAAGTTTCTAATAAAACGTGGATGACTCTTTCTTATTTAAACACGAGGTAACTTGTTTTTTCTCCTCAATAACACATATTTTTGAAGCAGTGGAAAGCAAATCATTTTAATGGCATACAATAAAAACAACCTAACTTTCACTGTGCCATTTCATGCAGACTTCGAGAATCGGAACACTAACCAGAATCTGAGCTACAGCTGCTTATCCACACTGCACTGAATAGAAGAGGAAAGTCAGATATCTCCTTGTTGTGAGAAAGGGTGAGGGACGGGCTGATGTTGTAAGATGAGAGACGTCGACGCTTCGGGGGGATTTCACGAACGCAGCACGAAGTCTTTACCAGCTTCACTACGTCTTACGGCTCCCTACTTCGTCTTTAGTGTTAGAATTAGCACTGCCCCGGGGCTAATCCATGGTGGGACCTTGAACATGCCGAGACCAGAAGCTTTAAACACAGCCCCGTTGGAAAGATCCCACCTTCACAACCCCCTATCTGCAGGCTGGGTGTGAATGAGGGTTTCCCCGGTGAAGAAGTCTGCTCTGTGCCAAACCAGGACTCATTTCTATGCTAATGGCGCTGATGTATCCCTGATCCCATTGTGTCAGAGCGACATTAGCGCTCCTCAGTCCTCTCCTTTTACAATATCATTAGGACGGCTAATTACGGATCTGTGCAGCAGCCCGACACACCCAGACGCAGACGCCGATCGGCTAATGCCTGCCGGTGTGGCTGCAGGGCATGTGACACAACTGTCTGTCTGTGCAGGTGGAATATTGGAAGCACAGAAAACAGCTTTTGCCCATAAAGACACAGATGTCTAATGTCAGGAGTTCTCATGGTGTAGTTCAAGTTGCTAGAAATGAGACAGGTTAAACCCCATAAAAACCCAGACATAAAAATATTTGATTAAAAACATGTATCTGTGCTATTTTTGGAAAGCAGCATTCAAAGACCAAATCAGGCAATGTTGCAAATGTGCATCTTTGGGTACACACAGTATTTCATGCAATAAACCTAATAGTCACACTTGACCTTTATGTTGGGTGCTACGGTGTCAAATGATATTTTAATTTAGTTTCCAACTAAAACGGCAAACAAATATATTCAGGAATGTCTAATATATGCATAGTAAAAAAGGCTGTCAGATCTGCCATGCATATAAGTTATAGAGAGTGAGGAGACATTAACGGGGACATGTTGTGATAATTAATTTCAAAAGCCATCAACATCTTGTGTATGTGTCTACAGATAATAGGTCAACATGTACAAATCACATTTGACGCTCATTTGGGTTGCCAGTTAGTTCGGTGACATTTAGCTGATTTTACCTTTTTTGTTTTTGTATTACATAAGACACCACACATTTGTTTTAAAGAAAAAAGATGCAGGACTTTGTATCATATAAAATACAAAAAGTTTGTACTGTTTCTTGCTAAACTCCAGCAGGAAGATTTATTCTGTATTTGGAGTTGAGAAGACAGTGTGAGAGACAGGTTAGATTCCGGCAACAGAAGTCTAATTGTAATTGAGACAACGTTACAAGACCACTAAGTGCATATTCCATGCGATTCTTTTAAGGTGGCCAGTCTCCTCTAATATTAATTCTGCTGAAATATTCCAGTATTTTAGCCCACAGCAAGAAAGTATCATAAGTGTTGGAGATTGTGCATAAAAAATGTAAACCAAAGTCTGAACTCTTGCATAATACATTGGAATTGGAATTGGAAAAGTTTGAAAAACATTGACACATCTTCAGTTTTCAGCCAAGTATTTAGTTATTCAAGATATTTATTTGAACAAAATCCTTCTGTGAAAAGCGTCGAGCTCATATCAGATTTGTCAGCAGCAATTCTCAAAGTAAACAGTAAAAACAAACAAAATTGACTTTGAAACCAACACTGAAAAGCTCTCAATTTTGCATCCACTCCCACATTAAGCCGAGCCAAAACAGGATTTTAGTGTGAAAATTCTAATTCACACTCCATCCAAATACAGTGTTCTCTACCCAAAATGACTAATCATTGTAACCAGTTTTAATGGCATGTTTGGCTGTGTGCTCTGAAGCTGGCTGCTCTGACAGGCAGGCAGCAGGAAGAGGAAGTGAGCAGCGCTTAGGGAAAAGGATGTACACGCCAGGGGCCAGAGAGGGGTCAGAGCAGGGGGATTCTGGGAGATTAATGGCTTGACAGAAGCAGACTGCCTATAGAGGGCACAAAGACATATCAGATAGAGCCGTGTGCTACTCTGTGCGTTGCCTGATAAGCATAAATGACATTACGATCATTAGAGAACAGTGGACTCAGTCAGAGCTGGCACAATGTGTTTACTTGTGTTGGAAAAGCCACCGCTGAGGCCGACACTGCTGCATATGCTGTGCGAGTGATAATCACATCCTTTATGGAAACACAAATGTGTACGGACACCTGCTTCTGAGTCTAAATGTGGACAATTTTGTCAGAACCTTGAGTATATTTTCTACGATAACATAATTAGCAGTTGAATATATTTTTATGGTTATTTTTTGATTCATTGACATTTATTTAATCAGAAATTACTTTTTCAGGGGAGTTCTGGGTCCAGAGAGAGGGGAGCTATTGTACATGTTTTCAGTGGTTGGGGAAACTGGAGAACCCGGAGGAAACCTACACAGAGACGGTGAGAATATGCAAACTCCACTCAGAAAGGCCCTTTGTGGAGGTGGAATCGAACCATAGACCGTAAATATTACAGTTGATGGCACATTAGTTGAAACTATTTATTATTTTATTTTTGCACTTGGGGCTTCTATGAGTTGAAACCGCATTTGCGCATTCGTTAGCTGGCCCCAGCCCCATTCATTTAACAAGTGCCTTCTGAAGTCCACAGCGGGTAAACTAGACTGGTCCAAAAATATATATAGTATAAACTCAGCATTGACACACATCTGGAACGTAGCTTTGGGCCAAGTGCCGACTTTTGGACCATCCTGAAAAACGGTTTTCGAGTGGAAAGAAGACGCCCTACAAAAGCATTGGATAATTCTCTTTCTGGGTACACCCCCACCAACTCAGAGAGGGTTTGCAAGTATGTCAGCACACATGCTCATGGACTTTTTTGAGCCAGGACCGGCCCCCACTGAATCGAACCCAAGACCATCTTGCTGGGAAGCGAGAATGCTAACCACTCAGCCACCGTGCCGTGCGGCTCATCATGTATTTGATATGAAGCTTTAGGAATAGTATAGAATTATAATTTTTTCCATAGCTTTTATAATTATTGTTAGTAAGTAATCAACTCTGAACACCATGTTTAATAACGATCAAAGTACTTCAAGTCATTTGATTGACAGCATCAAAATAGAAACATTTTAAGAAGAAATTAAATAGAGGTGATTCCAAAAAATGTAGCCTGAATAAAGAGTAAACGGTGGATGGCTTTGTTGAAATACTATCTATTTTAAATTAAGACCTACAGCTTAGCTTGAGAGGTCACCTGCTTCAGCTCAATTCATATTATACGTGAAATAATAGGATCAGCACAGGCTGGACCCCCTTTTATAAACGCTTTCACATTTGATCTCACCCAATTCCGACCTGCCACATGGACACACATACTCTTCTAATATATTTACTCACTCAGCTTCAGTTGGAGACATGAATCCAGCATTAACCAGTATTAGACAAACATCTCCATAGGCAGTGGCTCTGAGTTACGACTTCAATTACAGCCGCAGCACTGAACAGGGGGCTCTCGTGTGCTCTCGTGTGCTCTCGAGTGCTTAGCAAGACACAAGAGCGAGTGGCACTGTGGCACAAAATGAAGAAATTAGGAGAGGAGCGAATTGGAGATGACAGTTTGTTAGGAGCCGCTGAGAAGGAGGAGGTACACAGGGAAAGAGCATGACCTTGTCTAGGAGCAGGCGTGATTAATCAAAAAGCTTTTATGAAATTATTTTCTGTTTCAGTGCATCCCTCAAAGGCTCTTCATTTATCACCCGTTATGACCCTGTGTTCAAGTGCAATTGTAGATGCACACCTCGACACTTGCAAAAAATCTGGAAAGTGTATTAAGCAAATGTCTGTTGGTTTTAAAAAAGACAAACGTTTAGTTGTAAAAATACAAGACAATGAAAGGGTAACAAATCTATTTGAACAGAGTGAAAAGTATTCAAAGGGTTATTATGAATTCATCTTAGATCTTGTTTTTTAGTTGTGAAGCCTTATTAAAAAATGTCCTTTTACCACAACAAAGCCTATCATACTTGCTGCTACTGTTCATACCCCTTTTTCATTTAGAAATAAAAAATCATGTACTAAATAACCAGCTGAAACTGATTAAAAAAATAAACGTTGTAGTTTTTATTAACAACGCAGAGTCATTATCATTCTCATTATGTGTATGGAATAGAAAATCAAACATGATCATACATTTTTTTGTCAATTTCGTGATATTTGATAATTCCAAAAGGCCCAACAAACAAAATATCTAAAGGGGCGTTCACATCAGATCATGCAGTGTGTCCAGTTTCAATGCAAAGTAAATTGTGACGTCCGTTTGTGCAAGGATTTGCATGTGCGTCGCAGGTTTGTTCTGCACGTTGCATTGTGGCGGAGGCGGAGGGTACAACGACTCACTGCATGTGGCTAAACCAGGAGATGAACATTGTTGAACATTGTTTAGTAGTCTGAGTACTTCAGACGTAGCTTAACTTTCCAAAGTCACACAACTACTACTTTTACTCTCTCTGCAACTATGTCATATTTACGTTAACTTTTCAACTCCAAATACACAATAAAAAGTGTATTTGGGAAAATACACAGACATCAATAGCCTGTTTTTTCAGTCTATATCTCTAGTTTACTTTCCCACCTCTGCCCAAGTGTACACAACACACAAAACATTGAAGGTGAATGTGTCCAAGTGCTTGTGCCTCAGGTGAGCGCGTGGGCTCAGCCAAACTATATTAACTCCATATAAAAACAGGGCAGAGAGAAGATTTACAACCTTGTCAGCGCCCATTGCATGGTGATGAAGCCTGTACTGTAGGCAAACAAGACCAGCTGCCATAGTCCTATTATTCATGAAGAACAAATGGCAACAGTGAGGACGCATTCAGACAAAAACCTAACACATAATGGAGAGAATTACGAGAGGGATGCACAGGAGGAAAGGGAAAGCAAGGAGAGGATGATTAAATATTGAAAAATCACAAGAAGCAGGGGAGTCGTGCAGATAAGTGAGAGTGAAGGGGAAAGAAGACATTAGAAGTCTTAAGGAAGGGGGTAGAGAGGGAGATGGGGGGGAGGCTATGCAGAAGGACAGAGATAGAACAGAGGCTTAATGAAGACGGGCAGCCCCTCTCACCGAGCTGATAAGCAGGATTCTCCCATCGCCACAATGACACACAGAGCTATCAATAACGTCTGGGTGGCACACACTTCATTGGCACAGAAAGAAAGCAAGTGCGCCATCTGCTCCTGCCAGGATGCATAATACAGAACCTTAGACAAGCGTGAGTGTACAGTAGGAGACAAAGCAGGACAACAGCCGGTGAGCAGCGAGGAGGGACGGGAACGAGATAGCTTCTACTTAATAATTCTAGCACTGTGAAAAGAGGAATTACACCACGTGGTCATGAGCTCACAAAACTTGGCACTTTACTAATATTTTTTTTGTTAATTTGCTTGTGGCATATTAAGAGTATGTACTGTATGTGTGCATACAGTACTAGACTGAAAACAACAGCCCTCATCCAAAGCGTTCATGTCGCTTTGCTTTAGATTTGGATGCATTTATTTTTGACATTCAAATATAGCAGAGCAAGGAGGTAAAGACAAACAACCCACACATAAAAAAAACAAATTAAAAATTACGCATCACTACTAATTTGTGTCCAACTGCAGCTGATTCAGAAAAGGACACCTCTGTTGTTGGAGCAGTCTATTAAGAAAAGAAAACAGCTAAAACATTTCATTTTGAATATCTAATGGGTTTCAGTTTACAATACAATTTACTGTAGAATTTAGTAACATTAGTTTTGCAATGAGGAAAAGTATTTATAGTGTCCAGGACTTATAAAATATATTTGAAATCCTCCAGTATATGTTTAAAGAAGACATTTTAAAAAGCCATTAAAAGACTATTTACTTTTTTAGAATGCAAAATAATATCTTCAGTAAAGAATGCATCGTGAATCAAGTATAAGGGGTGAAAAATATAAGTGGGGAAATTTCCGCCTGTACCATGCTACCACCAGATAGATAGACTATGATCATTCAATTCAATTCATTTCATTTTTGTTCCATTCCGGATATTAGTGTGGATGGATCTAAAAAAAAAAAGTCTGATTTACGTCTCCTTTAAAGTATTGGAGTCTTTGACCATGCATTTGGTTGCATATTGCAAGCAGAAGCATTAGGTAATTGAGTGGTTAGCTGTAAACCATGCGAAACAGGACAGAGCAAGTTTCTACTGCATTTCATTTGATCAAAGTGAAAAGCAGCCAAGTCTGACGAGTAGGTGTTTTAGAACAAGAAAACAAGGTGCAAAAACATAAACCAGCAAAGTAGGACAACCCTCCGCTCATCATCTTCATACAGTAGCTCTGCCAATATCCTCACACATTTCAAAGAGAAAAAAAGCGTATTGAAGTCCCCAAACCGTCATTAATCTAAACTCCAGTTCCATTAGGGAAAGATTTGGAATAATTGGTTTTGTGCGTCTCTGTGTGTGAAACAGGATGGAGTGAACGTGTGTGGAAATGATGATATGAAGTTATTAAAATGTGCGGTGGTGATCCAGGCTTCCCCCGGTGATCTGGCCTGCCTGAACATGTGTTTTCTATTATTGCATTGGAGACAAAAACTTAATCAGGTTCAGTCTAATACATGAGGCCAACTGTATGCAGCCCTGTATGTTTGCGCGAGTCAAAGAGAAGGATAATATCGAAGCATGGAACATAATTAGAGTTTTGCTCCGGGAGGTATCCCCATCCCTGCATGCTTGTGTAAACGAATGGGGCTGCTGAAGCGTAATTCAAGACAGCACAAGTTTGCCCCCAGATACAAACATAACAGTGTGAGAGCTGATAGACCGACTTTCACAAAGCCATTTAGAGCTGTTAACCCGGACTGAAAAAAAATGGTGTACTTATGGCATAGAGTACTCTTTATTTAAGTTTTGGTACCCAACTTTTGTTTTTCATGGATGATTCATGTTGTTTATCCCAACAGAAAAGGTCCGGTAAAAGTAAAATTATGGGGGGAAAAAACCATGATATCTATCTCTTTTTTACTCGTCCTCCTGCTGTCTTCAGGAGCTCTATAAGATCACAGTTGAGGATGTTCAGCAGCTAATTCACTCTCATCAACCCCACAAATAAAAAAAACATATTTAAATTAATACAATGAAACAGGAAGTGCTCACGCTAATACATGAACCAGGGAGAGAGGCGCTGCATAGAGCATAATTGCTACTTTCGGGTTGAGAGCTGATTGACTGAGCATGAAAAACTGTATAAACTAGTAAGTAAGTAAGTAAGTAATGTTTATTTATATACCGCCTTTCACAGACCAGAGTCACAAAGCGGTTTACAATTGTTATTATTCTTGGGCACTTGTCCTCTCACTCCACACAGAGATGGGAGCGGGGTCGCCGAACAGGAGGCGCATGCCAGACCTATTGTACATATTTTTAGTGGTAGGGGAAACCGGAGTACCCGGAGGAAACCTACGCAGACACGGGGAGAACATGCAAACTCCACTCAGAAAGGCCCTGGTCCGACCGGGATTCGAACCCAGGACCTTCTTGCTGAGAGACGAGAGTGCTATCCACTCTGCCACCGTGCCACCGTAACTAGAGATAGAACCAAACGATTTTCAGAGTAAAGAACTAGTTAGATGGATGTTATTACATAGTTCAATTATTTGTGAATTTAAAGTTGCTTCAAGAAGAGACCAGTTAACTGAGTCAATCATTATTTCAGAAAAAATATATTCATTGTGGTAGCATTGTAAAATAGTTCCATACAGTATGTGTTTTGGTAATTTAACAAATATTTCACTGTGTCTATACAATCTATAAAAACGAAAAGTTTTACTGACATTTTTCACAATATTTTACTTTGAGTATGTCTGTATACTGTGTCAGTGCAAGTGTTGCAAAGACCTTGAGATTGAGACTGATTTAACAAACTCCCACAGCGCCTTATTGCCAAAACAGCACACTCCAATCCAACACAATCAGTTCTCTCCTCACAAAGGCTTCTTTTGTACAATTGTCAAAAATATTTAAATAATCTTGTGTTGCTTATTCCATGTTGCCAATCTTAATCTCTTAGTGATGTATTGATCATCATTTCCAATCACGTTATCAGAGCCACATCCAAGTTACCCCGAACAGCCCTTATCAGCCTGTGAATTATAGGGCCACACAGTGTACATTTTTGGCTCAAGCTCCAGGGAACATTGCTGCGTGCTGCTATTACAGAGGGCCGTTTTCGGATGCAACGGTCGCTTCACCAATCCTCGCCTTGACCACTCGCTGCCTCTGCCTGAACATGGTCTGACTTTCATCTGCGTCCAACTTTTTAGCTGATGCCACAACGCTGGATCAGGGATGGCAGTTTCACATGCTGATTTTCGTGCTTCTGCTTTTGAAGTCCCCACAATCTTTTAATGAGAGGACGTCGGTCTGCCTTGGCACATCCTAGTACACTCCGCCTTCTATGTTATGAATGCATGATGATGGCATAATGGACCATCAGCTGCTGCACTATGACTGAGATAGGCTTTATATTTGCATACTAAGCACTTGAAAGCTCATACGGTTGAAGAGAGGGAGACATTGTCGCGAGTTCATTCATGCGCAAAGCCAGTCGGGGACCACATGTGTACAGTATGCCCCCGCACACAATAATGCTTCACAAGGGTAGCTCATACATATTGAGCAGGTTGGTAGCCGTGCTTCAAACTCTCTCAATTATGAATCTGGTGAGGAGCGCTGTTTGCTCACACCTCATTACATGCCCCCTCCCCCCTTCTGCGATTTCTTCACGGAAAATGCCAGACGTTCATTTAGCCAGAAGTGGTTAACATTTAGGAAAACAGCAGAAAAAAAATCACAAGGGGGAGGAGAGGTATGATTGTGTCAAATGAATCATCATGGAAAAAGAAGGCGGGAGGAGGTGGAGGACACTCAGCCAGATCTCAGCAGCCAATCGGATGACACGATTACTCACTGGTCCTCCGCAGAGAAGCTGCCCTTACATACCGATATATGACATTATTATGGGTAGCGCTCGGATTTTACAAGTGAACTGATTCTCATGGTTACTGATGGCATCACCATGGTAACTGATGTGGCATGGAGTGAGGCTGCTTGTGAAAAAATGTGACAGAGGATTGAGCCTTGTAGTGTCAGTAAACAATATGGAGCTAGGAAGATTTTATGAGTCGGTAAGAGGGCAGAACCAATTGAGATGTGTATCAGAATAGCTAGCTACTGTGCTGTGCCACTACTCAGGGTTGTCAATAGCGGAAAAAATCAGATATCAATTTATACTAAAACTACTATTGAAAGTATCAATATTGAAAAGAAATCACAAACAGGACACGAAATTTGATCAAAATGAGAACTAGAGCAAAATATTGTGGTACCATAAAATGTTGGATTTTTATTTATGTAGAATTTAGCAGCTCATTGTTCACATTTGATTACAATATTACTTACTTTATAATAACTTATTATGTCAAAGTCATATTTAACATTTTTATATTCCAAGTTGGCCGCCACATTACTGTAGTGCACTGGTATGTGCATCAAAAGATTTTTCCCACTCAACAGCAAAGGCAAAGTAAGCAGCAAGCACCAGGACGGCAGATGAGCATTTAAGATGACAAGTCGATTTCCAAATAATTTGTGATGGGCCTGAGGATGCTGTGTTCTGCACGGATAGTTTAAGGTCAGAGTGGGGTCAGCGGAGCGCGCCCGTTTGTGTGGGTCTGTTTACTTCTGTTTGCATCTCGGTGTGTCAGGATCGATATGAGCGGAGAATAAGGAACTCTGCTATACATGCGACTACATTCCAGGGCCAGGCTTTGAAAGAGCTATTGATCACACTAGTCTCACTCAATACGGCTCTCTTACTTACGCTCTGCTCTCCCAGACGAGTTAAAAAGTGAAACTTCTGCCATTCAAATATCAACCCGGATGTTATGTATTTGTGCATATGCTGTAATGTAATCTACACTACATTCCACTGAGTTTTTCTTTGCCGGGGCAGGAGGGTCTGTTGGACAGTTAGTGTCTAACAAAAAGGACTGTGGGGATGATCCAGGACACTTTAACATTCTACAACATGTATGGACATTTATCAACATGTGTTCTGTATTCTTTTTGTGTCTTAACTGTTGATTCTCTGATCTGTGTTGGTGATTTCAATGGTTTTGTTAATAGGGGTGGGAACCTAAGGGTACCTCACGATACGATACGATACACGATACAAAGCTCACGATAACGATAATATCATGATAACGATTTTATCACGATATGACGATTATTGATATATTGGTTAGAAATATACAATATGCCAAATTATGGCATAAATAAAAGAAAAAATACTCTATTTCATGATAAATAGAATGGAGATGCGTAATGTAGCCATATATTAAGTATTGATACCAATTCAAAAAAAAAATATATATATATATATCAATTTTTTTTTTTTTTAATATCGATACTTGGCAAATGCATATCGATAATCGAATCGCGGGAGAAAGTATCGCGATATATCGAAAAATCGATATATCGTCACACCCCTATTTGTTAAGTCCTCTGAGATGACTACTGTTGTGATTTAGGGCTATACAAGAATAAAGTGTATTGTATTGTATTGAACATAATGATAATGTATGTTGCAATGAAATATGCTTCAATATATTCCTCCCAAAATCCTTGCTTTTCTGAGTAACCCTTATCCCATCCCGATGCTGTAATAATCCATAGCTAATCCATAATTATTGTAAGTGCTTCCAGTATAATAGTGGGATATTTAGGTTCATCATTCCTCTTGATGAAAGATATTTATTGTTTTCATAATTGTTTCTCAATGCTCTTCCTGTTTGTGTCTCATAGGTCAAGTTACTAATGTAGACATAATGTTGTTATGTACTGTAAGTCGGAAAGTCAATTGGACAATGCATCACTCATAATAGACATGAGTTTGTCTAAACAACAACTACACTGCATCTGAGTACATAAAGACTAAATTTGAGGTCTTCAAAGCCCGAGTGGTGGTTATAAATATGTAGTGTAGGCTATCATTTCTAGGGGAGTGGGTGAGTCAGACTAAAGTATCTTGTGATAAGCTGTGAATATTACATCCTCATATTTTCTATTGGGAAAGAAATGTAGCAGTTTTTATTTTATATTCTATATCGTATTTACAGTCTGTATTACTGTCTCATCCCTCAACAGTCTGTCTGTAGATAGATCAGACAGTGAACCTTGTAAGAACCATAAATGAGAACTTTACCGACTAGTCGCTATTTTAATTTCTTGGAACTTGACACAGTTTCATTTACACTACTTAGATCAGAGTTTATCTTTACAGAACATTTCCAACATTTGCATTTTCTACTAGAACTTGGGGCCAAGAGCTTAGAAGTTAAAACTGGGTCCTTTGACAAATACTTTAGCAGCATATTTACGTTGACCATAAGTAATATACAATATTTCTGAAATAACTTAATAGTAAATGTAGGCACCGTTGGCTTGTTTTCCACTTGACCTTGACCTCTACTTGTGATGCTATTTAACCTATATTAAAGGACATTTATAGAGTATGCCATCGCTTTCATTATTACCAATGGCTATCAATTCCATTTCTCATTGCTCAGACCACAACCGACTCCTCAAAGTGAGCCTCAACCTACACATCCTAAGCACACAAACCCACACCCTACAAAGAGAAGGAGTGGGAAGAGTCTAAACCACTTTGGAACTCAGAAGGACTGAATAACTTTTTGTGCGACCAGCAGCAAAAGAACCAGAGAGCATTCTTTCAAATGTAGGAAGACCAGCTTGGGCTAAATTAGGCCGGTCACTTCTCCCAGTGAATGTGTGTTTGTTGTTTGTGTACATGCTCTAATTGGACAGTGTCTGCATATGCGCGGGCTACACAAGGCCAATGAGGCCACTGCAGACAGTTTAATGCCTCCGCCGAGAGAAGAGGTTCAAGGACACGCTGCTCACTTGTTCCATCACCGTCTCACTCTCCCCTCACCTATTTCACTTAGTTGCACTTCCTGTGGGATATTTAGTAGTCCTTTCACTCTGTTCCATTAGGAAGACCAACCTGGCATCCACAACGACAGTAATTAGTGTCTAAACCATTGAAGAAGAGCAATTAAGAGTAAGCAGAAAATGTGCTCTGCCAATTCAAAGAGAAGGCTATCATCATACATTTTCATTTTGACACATTTGATGCTAATCGAGTACTGCCGGGATAATCATACCAATTTCATTCAGTAAAGTCTATAATATCTGATCTAGAAAAATAAAATCAAGATAAAATTAACAAAATATTTATAAAAGTGATTATTAAAATGTACTTGACAATACTTGATGGTTATAACAATGAGTTACCAGATACTGACTCAATACAGATACAAAATCTTGCAACTCTGGAATCTGGTATAAACATATACCAGAATAAATGATACATGTTTTTTTTTTTATCACTTGCACAATCTTTTTCTTGTTCTGGACATGTGTATGTGTATGATGTATGTTCTCTATTTTGTTTTGTATCAAATTTAGATACAAAATGATCTTATATAATAATGTTAATAATGTGTAAGCATGTACCTGGTGTATGTATGCACAAAAATATGTATTGGGATTAATTTGGGTAATTTTTTCTAATTTAATCTAATTGACTGGACTTATATATCAGACTATATATGATAAATGATATATAGCGAGAAAAACACCACCGTCTTTAGAGTTTCTTGCCAACAGATAGATTCAACGAAACCAGAAAAACGTTTTCAGTAGAATTATAAACCATGCATACTAAGCTTCATTCTATTCCTGTGTGTCTCACCTGGCTGCACAACACTGATGCCCAGCAGGTTGGAGGTGCGGTTGGCCACCCTGCTCCAGCTGTTGTCATAGTTCCTCCTCCACAGCACAGCGGTACACTGGTATTTGCCCGCCTCCCGACGCCCTGCTTTGGTCACGGACAGGCGGAAGTTAGTGTTTGAGTGAGACCGATCCACGGTGGTCCTGGTGCCCAGTCCTAGCAGCTGCTCCCCCCACTGCAGGGTGCCCTCGCGAGTGAACGTCACCAGCTCTTTGAAGCCATCTCCCTGGCCCTCCTCCCCCGAGTCCAAGCTGGCTGGTTTGAAACGCCACGTGACGGAAGTGGGCACGCGTGGGTTGTGTCGAGGCTTGACCAAACACAGAAGGTCGAAGGAGTCTCCAAATGTTATATACGGTGTCCTGGAGGAGGCGGATACCACAAAAGAAGATTCTGTAGTGGAACAAAGAAACAAACAATATTAGCATGGCTTATTAATAGAGACCCATCCAAATAAACAAATACATATAAAATACAAATAGATACAAATGTATATCTACGTTGCAAAAAGTCACAATACATTGTTTTGACAATTGTTTTTGTATAAATATACTTTTATCTTTAAAATACATATGAATAATTAATATATAAAGTCTCCATACAGTACATACAAATAGAGTGGAAGTGTGGTGTGTTTAATACAAATAATAATAATAATGCATCGGTTTAATATATAGTTTTTTTTCTTTCTGGACACTCAAAGATGTGTGTTTCTTGAAGGTCTCCCATCACAATACTAACCAAGCCCTGCCCTGATTAGCATCTGAAGTCTGCAGGGATCATGCTTTCCCATCAGTTGGCGGCACGAGTGAGATCTCAAAATCTACAGTGGATTTCAAAGTTGATTCGAGGATTGTAATAATCTGCAGAATCGGAGCTTCAAAATGAGGGTGACAACACGTGGGCTGAGTTACGTTAGATCATAGAGAAAAAAAACTCCCCAAAAAACAAAAAAACAAACCTGGCAAATTTCTGTTTGTCTATTTAATTGGCAAACCGGTAAATCACTTGGCCCCTAACAAAGAACCAGCCTTCATCATTTCACATTCGGTTGCTATTACTAAAATTAGGGCGTGAAATAGCAATGTACACTTACTAACTGAAAAGGCCAATATTGTGAGGCTGTTTATACATAAGCTACACGTTGCCCATAAAGTGAAAGGAGGTTCAGGCTTTCAGTGTCTGACTATTATCAACTATCAGTTCCCATGGCTTACTGTATGTGCACACAAATCTTGGCACAAACAACTGGCCTCCATATTTACGATTTCTGTGCCCGGCGCTTTTGAATTATCTATTGGCAGCACCCTTTATACAGTCGAGCACAAACATAGAGTTTTCCTTTGTCTCCATATGACACCATCCGTGGAAGATAAAAGGTTTGCTATTGTGAACCCCAATGATTTAGTCCACTATTATTTTGTTCTTTTTTCAGGCTGCAATCACTTCTCTATTGACTTCAGTTTAGTCATGAGCTTGGAACACCCTATACATTTTGTCGGCCTATTGTATTTTATTACAGTATCGCTAAGTGAGAGAGCTACTAAAGTCAGTGATGCAGATAATACTTACTCAAAGTGCACTAAGGTCATATTGACAAACTATTCGAGCTCTCTCTATAGTTTTCTCCGGCGGGGTGCCCACTACACAGCCACTTTAAGTCCATGATACTCGTAAGTGCAACAGAAAATGGTAAAGCAACAAAGAAAAAGTTGAGGGGAGAGATATCCTCTAAGCGCCAATCTATGTCCAACTGCTTGCCAAGTCTAAACTCCCTCATTAAACTCACAGCCTGGCAAGATACACCTAAACTAGAACATTTAAGCACAATTTACTGTACCGGTATCTCCCCTTAGACCAGTCTCCCTTTCGAACATACTTTAGTGTGTCAATAATTTAACATTGAGACAAATTTAGCAATGCATTTGTAAGTACGAGGGCGATTATTACTAACAATTATTTTGATAATCCAATAATCTCGGCATATTCCTTTGACGATATTGATCAGTCATTTAGAACACAAATGGGATAGTGTCTCTCAGCTTCTTCCATATAAAGCTGTAGTGAAGCACATCCTATTGTTTTCTGGTTTTCATGACATGTAATTGTGGCTCTGTTAAAGCCATAAAATCCCATCTCTTATGATTTTGGTGTCTTTGAGCAGTTAATAATTAATCGATTACTAAAAATAGTTGTTGATTGTTGGGGAAAACTTGGTTAGTTACGACTCATTGTTACAACTCTAGTAAATACCAGTCAGGGAAAATCACAAAACTGCTAACAAATGGTTTGCTAGAAAATATGTGCCAACAAACAGATGGCAGAAATTCTAATAACTGCGGTAGTCAACAAGATAAAACTTCCCAATACAGTTCTATTCTTGTAAATCTCTGTAATAATGGCCTTTCTAATGAGGGCCAGTCTTGCGCATAATCCAGGTTCCTCAGGAGAGTGATTTTGGTCACACATAGTCCCACTGCCTGACACTTTGCAGATTTCCAGTTGAAGTTCAAGTCGATCGCCCTGTCACTTTCTCTCTCCTTCCCATAGCCTCTCACTCGCCCTGACAGCTATCAACTCTGGTGTCCTTCAGGGGCGCACAATCAATGACATTCTGTCCCGGCCGGGCTGCTGCCGTCGCCCATAATTCTCTAATAGACAATAACTCTCCCCTCTGAGTCTATTCCTCACTGCTTCCATTTCTTTTTCCTACTCAAGACAACTGTTAGGACAATGGAGAGCAGCAAGCACAAGTAGGCCCATCACAGTGACTCATTTTGACTGTTTGATAATGATTGCGTTAGCCGATAGATAATATTGAAACTAATATAAGCCTGACGCAAGTACAATAAAGCAGGATAATCATCTTTTTTTTCTTTAATTAAAAAGCAAGCGCTAAGAAACTAACAGCAGAATTAAGTCTTATTTAGCCAAATTATGAATGAAAATATAGGGAAATCTAAAAGGATCAACGGAAAGCAAAACAAAATAAACCAATATATTATAAAAGGTGGTGCAGTTCTCAATGATTTAAAACTATCAGAAACATGTTTTAGGTTTTCCTTTACTCTTGATGAGTGTAATTGTGTTTAATCATTCACAATGCGCAATTAACTCGGAAATGCGGGTTCAAACTTTTTTTTTTAGCTCATGAACTATTGGATTTTCAGAATTTCTTATCCTATAACAGCCCAATTAAATCTTTTTCTATAGCTGTTATTCCCTATAGGCAATTAAACCCCCCTCACAACCGCAGACACCCTTGTGGTCCTCACAATTAAGCAAAGAAAACTTCCCATCGAGTACCTTGTCGTCAAGCCAACAAAGTTTGCTCCCAAAAGGATTCTCTCGCTCTTACGGTTTATGGCGGAGGTCAGAAAGGTGCTCCCCACCTTGAGATGACCACAGAACATAAACAGCTCTATTCAACCATATGTGAACTTTCAATTGTTTGTTATTAAAGCATGACATTTTACATACCCACATCTCACAGTGGTGGAATCCGCACTGAAGAAGTTTAAAACTACACTTTAGAGTTGTCCCAAAACAATTTCCATCATTGCTATCCCCACAACGGAAAGTCAAGTGCATCTGCTCGATCTGCATGACAGATTTGGGTCCAAAAAAAAAGAGAGAAAAAAAAACAGCATTTGGAGTGTAAAATGTGAAACCGAGGATGAAAACAAATCTGCAGTGACCGTCACAAGCCGACGCACTTTAAAAACTCTTTTGATCAAGAAGCATGGCGGACCAGAAGTATAAAGAAAGGAACTCCACATCCTGTCTTTCTATTTGCATAATGTGTCCCTTGTTCTTCCCAACTAATGTTTTTTTTTGTCCTCCATTGCCCAAACTTAACAAATGGCCACTTAAAAAAACTGACATGTTCTGTCTCGCTAATCCATCCGCTGCCTCTCTCCCTTCTCTCTAAATGTGCGGCTATGTGGTCTGCCAGCACTGCTCCGCTCCACTGGCTTCCCTCAGTCCAAAGATGTCGGGTTTTAACTCAGCTCTGACGGAGGGGAACAGCAGACTGTGAAACATATTGCCACTGCATTTCCATTCTAATAATTTGACCTAATCCATATGCCTGTGTGTGTGAGAGTACTTTGCCACAATAAACTACTGCTCTTGATGCTTGACAGGTGGCGGAGAAAGTGTGTCACAATAAATCCCCCCCCGGAGCAAGGCATGAATAAAGCATGCTGTATTATGCTATGTAGTCGCTCATCAGTCGCTAATCACAAACATATGCCTGTGTTTAATTTTGTGTGCGTAAGTAGACAGACAGCCTCACATGTTTGCACGGGGCATCCAGAGAGCTAATAGACACTGAAATGTGCTCTGAGGTGTAAACACTGGTCATGACTAAGCACCTTATTTCTGGTTTGTAAGTACTGACTAATGACATCAGATACATGTAAAAAGAAACAGAAGGAGATTATCTGTGCCCACTCCTCTATGGAATCACACTAAAACTTCCTTGTGTAAGTCCATATGTATGTAATGTGGTTGATATATATTGATAGATGTCTTAAAAGTGGTTTGGACTCATGAAACTCTGCAGTAAGAGATTCAGAATAGAGCTGAACAATAAACTGTAGATCAATTCTGCAGTAGGGGTGTGCTAAAATAATTATTGTTTTGTATATAAATATTGATAATTTTTTAACAGATACAGTATTAACTGTTTATTTATTTATTTATTGAGATATATTGATGTTGTAAAAGAAGTGTGTGTATGTGTAAACCCACACATTGCAAACAAAAGCATGAGGCTGAGAAGATTTATCAACAACCAGTCTCAAAAAATGAGTTATTAATAATAATTGCCCCTTTTCACAGAGGACAAGAATAGGGGCCAGAAGACTATTGTTCACAGAATTGTGTGGAATCTCTTGGAAATCTCCTAGTGAATTGAAGTGCCCTTTATCTAGGTGTGTATCGCATCGTGGCCGATGTAACGAGATGCGTGGCCTAATTCTGCGTTCACCAAGTGCATGGTTATTAACTGGTGTTCAGGAGTGTCCTGTAAGACTTGCATTATTTCCACAATATAATAGCAGCCACAATTATAAAATTATATTATTATTTTGTAAAATAGAAAGTCCCAATATTGCGATCTTCTCTGATTACTGTATGAGATAAAGAAATATGTATAGCAGTGATTAATGCACCAAAAACTCTGCAAAAACTTTGTCCTAGAGTAAAGTAACATTGTGGAAATGTTGTTAAAAGTTGTCCGGTGACATACCCACTGTCTTGACGGAGATTTTCTTGCTGTCTGACTTTTCTCCAATATTCTGCCAGTTTATCTCCAGTTCACTGCCCGTCTGCAGCCATTCGGTCGCCATGCAGCTGTAGAGTCCCTCATCACCGGGCAAAGAATTGTAAATGGACAAAGTAAAAGTACTCCCTTGCACTTTTTCCACTCGGATGTCCCCGTAACTCGCTCTTTCTCTGTAGTTTGGACTATGCCACACGGCGCCATCTCGGTCCACTGTTGCTACTTCCTCGGGTGGCCCTTTTGAGTCTTTGTCTGTCCAGTACCACACCACTGACAAGGGGCCTGTGGTGGTCTGAACCGTGCAGGTCAGCTGGATCACATCCCCTTCCAGCACGTCGGATGCGCCACTGGTCATATTCACTGTGATGTTGCTTTCTGTTAGGCAAAAGAACAAAACAACACAATGCATTATAAAAAAGATATCCAATGTTGTGACAGCTTAGCTAGAGAAAGTTCCTTTTTTAGTTACAGAACAGATTTGCCAAAGGAGTTCTGGAAGCCTTGGGCAATAAAACAAATCCCTTTTCACTCGAAGACAACCTGGAGCATGTGTGTGTTAGTGGTGGGAATGCTGTGCTATGCTAACTAGCCTAGGGCACTCACAAGGAGAAGTCAGTCAGGCTTTGGCAGGTTGCTATCAGCGCATGTGGGTTAGCTTGCTCCCCTCGATAGTTGACCATGTTCCCTAGGGCAAAAGATGACTTGGATCACGCCACATTAAAATTCAGCTCAGATCAAAAGAATAACGTACTGCAATAACGTCAGTGACCATCAAACGATACAGGCCTTCGACTAAAGGACTGCGACTCTAGCAGTGGCGATCAGTTTCCTTAGCTCCCTTTGGCCAGGCTCTGCAGCATGGTGCCTCACTAATAATCATAGGCTCTTTGTGAATAAGAAATAAAGTGGATCCCTGATTTTCATATGAACAAAGAGAAAAGATTTCCCAGCCCATTTTAACCATCACAGTGGACTGATTTTTTCTCCCGAACTGCACAGTATTTTGATATTATTTCACAGCTTGGGACATCTCTGTTTTGTAGCCGATCAATGCCAATAGTGTATGCATGTAAATTGTGGGATCTGATAACTGCCTTTGTCTTCTATCTTTCTCTCACTGAATTGGGTGGTGGGTTGCATAGACTGTATATAGATGGACATGTTGCTAACCCGCTGGCAATGTCTATCTTATTACCAATTCCCTCGCCTTACTGTCATCCCTAGAACAACAAAAGGCAATCCTTGACGAGACAAAGCTTTTGAAATGATAAAGTTTCAAAGAACTATAAAGTACACCTGGACATTAAAAGTCCAAATGAAAAGTCTAGGATCATTATGAAAACAAAAGCCATGGCCAAATCACACATTTGTTTTGTTGTCTGCCATGGTTGCCGCACATTTCCACCCCAACTTTCCTACTTCCCCACCTTTTGGCCTTTTAGACCTCTAGCTGCTTTGCAGTTTTCAGTGGGCAGTGTCTTTGACTCTTGCTGCCTCCTGGCCTTGACTTCGGTCCTCTCCGTGTGCACAATATGAGATTCAGTGGAGCAGGTCTGAGCCATTCTCTGCTTCTCTCTCCACAAAAAGGTAAACTCATCCATCACCGGCAGTTTGTCAAGACTGTTTACGTCTGCATTTCCCTCTGCTGTCACCTCGCTCTGCCACTGACTCATCAACTTTAACCCTGTCGCTGCTTATTATCAAATCCCTCTCCGTTATACCAATTAAAGTGATAAAGCACGCCTCACAATCTCATCCCAGATATGGCCAATTTTTGGAAGAAGAAATAAGCTAAACCTGACCCCTGTGTTTTATGGAAGTTCATATTTGCCAGCAGCGGCTATTATGCTGTGTAAACGTCATAAACATCTTTTATGAGGCGATAGGGTCTTTCACTGAAAAAACAAAATCGGCTATAGCGATTTACAGGTTTTTTGAGGACACAAAAAGGTGGAGTGGTTACCAGTCCTATATGGCAAATGTAAGGCACAGCTTAGGAGCCTGTACCTTGTCAGAAAGCCATTATTCAAGGGTAAATGCTATAATGCATATTTTTGGTATAATTACTTGTCGCCTTGTCATCAAATTACTGGTATAACTAGAAACTTGCAATGGCTGAAGCCATTGCGATTGACTGCGGAACAGATCTAATGTGGAATTTAGCTGAAAAATCCTTGAAATCCTTGAAACTGTTAAAATACTTTAAACATCTTTGAAACTCCTGAAGTATTTGAAGCTCCTGATATCCTTTAAACTGTTATCCTTTATACTGGTTTACATGTAAAAACCCCTATTAAGTTGCATTATACTGGTTTACATGGAAAAAACCCTATTAAGTTGCATTATACTGGTTTACATGGAAAAATCCCTATTAAGTTGCATTATACTGGTTTACATGTAAAAATCCCTATTAAGTTGCATTATACTGGTTTACATGGAAAAATCCCTATTAAGTTGCATTGTACTGGTTTACATGGAAAAATCCCTATTAAGTTGCATTATACTGGTTTACATGAAAAAAACCCTATTAAGTTGCATTATACTGGTTTACATGTAAAAACCCCTATTAAGTTGCATTATACTGGTTTACATGGAAAAATCCCTATTAAGTTGCATTATACTGGTTTACATGGAAAAATCCCTATTAAGTTGCATTATACTGGTTTACATGGAAAAATCCCTATTAAGTTGCATTATACTGGTTTACATGGAAAAATCCCTATTAAGTTGCATTATACTGGTTTACATGGAAAAATCCCTATTAAGTTGCATTATACTGGTTTACATGGAAAATCCCTATTAGGTTGCATTATACTGGTTTACATGTACAAATCCCTATTAAGTTGCTTTATACTGGTTTACATGTAAAAACCCCTATTAGGTTACATTATAGTGGTTTACATGTAAAAATCCTTATTAAGTTGCATTATACTGGTTTACATGTAAAAACCCCTATTAAGTTCCATTATACTGGTTTACATGTAAAAACCCCTATTAAGTTCCATTATACTGGTTTACATGTAAAAACCCTATTAAGTTGCATTATACTGGTTTACATGAAAAAAAACCCTATTAAGTTGCATTATACTGGTTTACATGGAAAAATCCCTATTAAGTTGCATAATACTGGTTTACATGGAAAAATCCCCATTAAGTTGCATTATACTGGTTTACATGGAAAAATCCCTATTAAGTTGCATTATACTGGTTTACATGGAAAAATCCCTATTAAGTTGCATTGTACTGGTTTACATGGAAAAATCCCCATTAAGTTGCATTATACTGGTTTACATGGAAAAATCCCCATTAAGTTGCATTATACTGGTTTACATGGAAAAATCCCTATTAAGTTGCATTGTACTGGTTTACATGGAAAAAACCCTATTAAGTTGCATTATACTGGTTTACATGGAAAAAACCCTATTAAGTTGCATTATACTGGTTTACATGTAAAAACCCCTATTAAGTTGCATTATACTGGTTTACATGGAAAAATCCCCATTAAGTTGCATTATACTGGTTTACATGAAAAAAAACCCTATTAAGTTGCATTATACTGGTTTACATGAAAAAACCCTATTAAGTTGCATTATACTGGTTTACATGGAAAAATCCCTATTAAGTTGCATTATACTGGTTTACATGGAAAAATCCCTATTAGGTTGCATGATTACACTGAAGTCCTTGAAACTGCTGAAGTCCTTGAAACTGCTGAAGTCCTTGAAACTGCTGAAGTCCTTGAAACTGTTGAAGTCCTTGAAACTCTTGAAATCTTGAAACTGCTGAAATCCTTGAAACTGTTGAATCCTTGAAACTGTTGAATCATTGAAACTGTAGAAATGTCTGAAAGAGCTGAAGTCCTATTAAAATGCATGGGCCTATTAAAATGCATTGCAGAATTCTCAATGCAGATTTTTGTCCGATTGCGGAAAAACCGGAAATCGCTGAAGTCCCAAAAGTAATAGCAATAATCTCCCAAACATGTGGAACGTTTTGATGTATAACTTGTGGAAATTGTTGAAAATGTGAAAGCTGTGAAACGTGTCAAAAAAAATGACGGAATAAAGAAATACAAAACCAATGGTTGACTGCGGAAGGTTCCGCAGTCAATCAATGAATGAATAAATATGTATTTCTATTAAATGACTCAACAATGGCTTGCATTTGCATCATTGTGCAAAGTCTGTTATTGCTATAAGGCATTGTTTTGATATAGCTGCAAATAGGACGGCCAGGTATTAAGCAAAAATATTACCACATTATTACTAGAAACTTGCAATGGCTAGAATTATATTCGAATTTTGAAGTCGAAGGCCCTGGTGTTCCGCAGCGCTGTAGGGGCTAGAGGACGCAGGCTGGTCACTGCTCGTTCTGTGAGTGGAGGAGAAAGAGCGGCCCGCTCAGACTCTACTCAGCACTTTTCACTGCTTGTAATTCTTACACAGCTGAATCAATTACCTCAAGTTTTCAATTAAATGATGTATTATGATACAACTTGTATGTAGTAAAAAGCATTTTTATGAACTACTTAGAAAAAAAATCGGGTATAGCTTCTTTAAGTGGTAGAAAATGGATGGATGGATGTGTGACATTTTAGTCAAAAACATTTGACACGACTCAAAAAATAGTTTGCCCTAATACCATCTATCAAAGTCATGAAACATAAAAGCAGTGCAAACCTTTCCGCTCTAAATCTCTTACAAAATTAATCTCCCTTTTTTGTTTTGAATAAGATTTGCAGTGACTCCATGTGCAAGCGATGAACTCATTAATGCAAATGTAGGCAAATTTCAGGCTCAAACATATACTTTGAGAAAGCTGCACTTGCTGATGTGACATCCCCCTATATTACCTTTTATCCACATAACGGCTCAAACTTTAAATTGCTCCTGCCTTTGTCATACACTCAGTGACTCTAGCAGTGCCAGAACGCTCATTTATGACTCAGAAATGTTCGCTCCCAATGCATTTTCCTGTTGTTCCGGTATAACCTCTTGCTTACATTTTTACCCAACTCAATATCCAACCACACTCGGACATAAAAGTTGTTGAGACTATCTTTGTAGCCCACCACTGTTCTTGCATTATTTATGAGTACGAACTGTGGAAGAGTAATCACTACAACCACATCGTAGCACTGGGGTGAGTGGAGCAGTAGCTTATCTGACAAACGGAGGCAGTCGGATTAGCCCTGAAAAGAAAATATGCTGTGACGTTTTAAAAAGTGTAGAAAAGGAAGTACGCATCCGATGAGAGCCATGACCCGCTTGAGTGAGAATGCGGTGTTTGGAGCGGACAGAAAACAGACAACAGATGCAAAGGCCTGGAGGAGATGGGCTGGTCTCACAGCCGGGGCATATGTAAGTGTTTAGACTCAATTAGAGAAGGACAAGTGGTGTAACAAGGAGAACGAGGAGCGATGGAGGTAAGGGAGTCTGGGAAAGCGGCTTTGCTTTATGTTAAATGGATCATAAAGAGTCGTTAGGGATCGGAAAGTAGGTTGTGGAGAGGTAGAATGTGGATTTTGGAATACCAAGACCTCAGAGCAAAATAAATAAAAAAGTGATATGATAATTTTTGAATCAACAAACCAGAAAAATAATTTTGTCAAGCTTCAAATATATGTGTTAGTAGCTTGCTGTAGAAGCTACAAAGACACATAAGTGACAAATCTGATAAAAAGTAAAGGTATTGAAAAATTTAAGGGTGTTCTGAAATCATTTTTCAAATTTCAGATATTTTTACTTTAATAAGAATTAATTTTCTATAAATGAAATAATGCAATATGTATTTTTTGTTTTTTTAGTTTTTTATTGTATCATCAGGTTGTGAGAGATATTCAATCCTATTTAAAATCATTCTCTTAAGTAAAAGTTTAAACGAACAAGCTGTTCTCTTACACACAGTTTAATGTTCAATAATAATGACGGGTCCTAAGTGAGTGAAAGTTAAAACCCAATGAAGTCTTGCTTCTTAATATCGGCATGGCATGTTATACCTCATTTTAAATTCTTTCAGGAAAACAACTACATATTTGGTGATTGGCAACAATTCAATTAAAACATAAATCTGTAAATCAGTGAACAATACACAGCCTAAATTTCAAGTTTTCAATCCAAGCACTGTAGCAATACAGCAACTGTTGTTTTTGTTTCAATTTCTAACTTGCCTTGAGGTTGAATAAGGTGTAAAAAGTAGCATATCATCTTATGCAGGTGGTACAATTCTACAAAGGGGGAAACTCTATTCTCCCCAAGGGCTTTTACTCTCACTTCATTGTCTCTCCATCTTTCTAACTACCACCGTATAAACACGTAGACAGGAGTGAGATCAAATATACATCACCCTCAAGGAATAGCCCGTCAGGCGCCTATGTTCTATGTAAGTATCATACACAGAGAGAAGCATGCTACCAAACTAAATCACACTCCTGCAGCCACGACAACAGCCATACTGTCTTTGTCACGCATCAACTGCATCCATTATAGATTACAGAGATGGAGTGATGGAGGGCTGCAGCAGGTTCCGACTCTTTTGTCTCTTCTTCATGAGTCGCAAACTGCAAAACCTGGTCCCACCACACCCTGAACTGTGCCATCAAAATATTAGATTATAAACAAAGACCGTATGCATGGTTCTCAACAGGAGTGGAGTTCAATTTCTGAAGGGTCATGATAAATGGGGTTACTTTTTGGTGCGGATCTTGAACAAATACTATATACTTCCTCTCAGACACAGAACATTTGATTCAAAATCCTGGTAATTCTAACTATTCATGAAAGAAATACTTTAAATATTTCAACCTATAAATTATTTGCATTGTAACATAAGAGATGCCAAAGCTTTTTATTTAGCTTCAACTTTATTACAGTATTTTTAGTTGCGTTGCCATGGTTACTCACACTTGCAAAGTAGATCCATCGGAGGAGACACATTTATTGTATGGATCTCATCGATATGTGGTATTTATGTTTTAGCGTGACGAAATCACCTCAGTACAAACACAGTGCTGTCAGATAAACACAAAGCAGATCAGACTGCAGCAGAAACTGATAAAACACCTTAGAAAATGTGCTGAGGTTGATTTTCGCCTCCTCCCCAAAGCAGGAGCGATGGGTGTGTAGAACCACTAGTGATAAGGGGCCACTGTTTGATCATTAACACCGCAGAAAAGAAACTTCAAGCTTTTTTGCTTTTTTTTTTAAATAGTTGTGGTGGACTGAACAGACTTTTATCAAAGGAATTTTCTATAGGCAATAAGCTACATTTACATTCCAAAAAGGCTCAAATTATCAACAAGAAAATCTCTGCAATGTATGCAGTGGGAATCACAGTATTAGTTCTAAGACTATGGAAATATTTTTGCCAGTACAATAAAGATATATATTTTTTGTAACATAAAATAATCTCTAATGTGCAACTTTCCAAATACATTTTCTCTTCATCTAAAACTCCTAGGCCCCTGTACTGTCTAGGGGCCGAACTTGTACTTTGAAGTAATTTACTGGCTCGAGAGGCTCCCAGTGCGTGCTGCCATTGTAATAGAACTAATGCCGGGGCATTTCATCACTGGCTGCTTCTTGGAAGACAACAAAGATGCTTTCTGCAGAGTGGAGCACCGTGCATTGGTGAGCAGCCGTGGTGGTGTCTGGGGAAGGCAGGAGTAAAGCAGAGAGTGGGAGGTTATCTGAGGTGTGGAGGAGCCATCTTTGTTTCGGCTCCATCACGCCTCAGGGCCGGTAGTTTATTAGATCATTATCATAAGGCACGATTGTGCATCCCACATACTCCTCTATATAGTCTTGGATATAAACTTGACCCATCGAATTCCTTCACAAAGCACCACCCTATACAGAATTTGTGAACTCACTATTTCTTGTTCAGTATGACATGGGTGCAAGAACCATTGTGCCATGATCAGTGTGGGGTGTCAAAAATACTAATGTGACCATAGTCAAACAGCCAAAAGCTCTGTGCATACCTGAGGTGCAATTGGTGTGGATTCTGGTTAGTTGATTAATTTTTGACATTATTCATACAAAGATAAATAATTCAAATGGGGCTGCCTATAGAGTAAATACACTGAAAAAACCTCTGTCCCCAAATTTAAAATGTCTTGGACACAACAGAGGGCAAACAGTATGTAGCATTTCCAACATGAATGACAAAAATCATTTCCCAAGTAGATAATACGGGATCAGGGCCTTTCTGTTTGGAGTTTGCATGTTATTTACATGTTGGTTCTTCTGGTTTCCCCTACCACTAAAACATGTACAATAGTTCAGTGTGAATGAGTGTAAAATCAGGCTAAAATAGAACAATAAATCCTGTTGTCTGTCGGCTTTAATAAGTACTTAAAGAATTTTGATTTGTAAATTGTATATGTTTGTCATTTGACCCTTCTGCAAAAGGATTACTATTGGTAATACTGTTGGTAGAAAAGCTGTTCTATATAATAATATCTCACAGCCTTTTTGAATAGTTACTGTGTAATTCTACAGTGCCAAAGTCCTCATCTCTGACTCACCATTATTCTGTGAGTGATTTCCTGATGTCCTTGTTTCACCATTCCCCTCTGCCTTTGCATCAATTTGATAAACAACATACTTACATTTCTATACAAAAATGCTGATGTTTAATTAAGGTCTTCTTTTTGCCATTTGTGTTGTAATACATTTACGTATCAAATGAATGAAAATGCTATGCCAGCCATATTGTACACCATATACAACTTCTGTAGCTGTATTTCTATCAAAGCAACAGAGTACGTAACTAAAGTGGAAAGTCACCAGGTGAAAAGGGAACCACAGTAACAAGTTTGTTGATTAATCACAACTTATTGATTATTTAAAGATCTAATCAAATAAAAAAAAAAAAAACAGAATTTAAACACCATTTATATTTTAGGTGTTCTACCTGAAGCTACCCAAACTAATTAAAAAAATAGTACCAGCCTGTCAATCTTGCAGCTCAACTCAAGCCAGCTCTTGTATTGGATCTCTAATCTACTCTTCAAACTGCAACATGTGTACAGTGTCACAGGAGTAAAATGTGTGTTTTTGTATGTCATGGTTGTATGATTGTTGCCTATGGAGACGGAGGGGTGTATGCAAAACGCCATAAGTCTCTTCAACGCACGCCCACACAGTTTAGAACAGCTCCAATGATTCTTGGATGTGCTGTAATGTTGCTCATCAAACAGACACAAGTACAAAAGTGGAGCTCTAAGGAGGTTAAGTTAAGCCCTTTTTAGTGAGTTAATGAGCTTAGTGCCAGATACTCATCTGCAATCCAAAAAGAGTCAAACCCACATGTGTGCGAGTCTGTCAAAAAACATTTCTAACAATGACGCTCAAAGAACTGTATAATAGAATTGCTGTGTAAATCTTTGTCATTTGTATGAAAGTGGTGATGAGAAAATCAAATCCTCTGGAATAGAAATGCATGAAATTAACTGGCCGGACATTTGCTACTGTAAAGATACTTACATGTCTACAAGCGGATTTTAACCTATTGCACACTCTTGTAATAATTACATTATTATATAAGCAACCAAATTGTATGTGATGTTATAGTCCTAAAGTGAATCTTGCCCACACGATAATTTTAGGTGCTACGATTAAAACTAGCATTGAAAAGAGGCTATGGCTACCATGGCATGCTTTACCTCATGTTAAAGCTACTACTATCAATAAACAACTAAATTATTGTATTTATTCTAAAGTTTTACCTCTTAGAATTAGTTAAGTCTGGCAAGTCCTCTTTATTTTCAGTCCCATTTTGGTTCAATCTAAACAAAGAATTAATAAAATCCTTTATCTAACAGAAAACAATATCTCGGCTCATGTTAAAGTAATCCTTTTGTCCTTAGAGTACTGTTTGATTACTTTCAGTTCATGTTAATAACGATTAATATTACCATCACACAAAATAAAAGTAATAAAAAAACTCACTCACATGTTATCATTTATGAGGTATAATTGTGATTTGTGATTGTAATTTGTTGATTCTAATAATATAAGATTCCACAAAGCTCCTTGGCTTAACATTCACTCCTTTAATAAAGCAATGTATTTTTATCTACCTTTTGTTTTTTCTAAAATGTAATAATAATAAATCGTTTTTAAGTTTTTTGTTTTTTAATAAATATGGGTTTTTACCAAATAGTTCAGATGCATTAAGTGGGATGCCCCAAAGAGGTATATTTCATTTCCAAATGGTTGAGGAAAGGGTAAAATTGAAGGGTTAAAAACAACAGCTGTAAAAGTGCATCTGTGTGAGAATCTTGGAGAATCTTGACCCTTGACCTGAGCCTTAGTCCTTACCAGTAGGCTGAATGCGGAGCTGGGTCTTGTCGCTCTGCTTGCGCGTCATGGCGAACCAGCTGTCATCAGGGTCCTGGATCCACTCTGTAGCCTGGCAGTACAGCAGGCCCTGGTCCACCGGCTGCAGCATGTGAATGGTGAGTCTGTACGCTGTAGCACTAGTCTTATCCAGCCTCAGGTCCCCCGCGGCCATCCTCTGCCTATACGGCCCACCAGAGCGCAGCACAAAGTCTCGCGACAGGGTGACCAGCTCCTGCGGCGGGGCAGAGGCGTCCTCTGGGGAGCGCAGGTACCAGCCCACGGACAAGTGTGTGTGCTGGAGGGTGGTCCGGGACACTTCACAGGTGAGCTGCAGCGTGTCCCCCTCCACTTTGGACAGAGTCTGAGCAGGTGCCGTGACCGCCAGCGAGTCAGCAATAACTGCAGAAAAGGGGAATAAAAGACAAGAGGAGGTCAGCATTAAGTGCTACAGCGAGCGGGTAAATAACACTTTGCAGAGTTGTGGAGCTCAATTTAGAACTCAAGGAAGCTTTTATAAGGGATGGTTTTCAGGGCCTTGAAAGGGTTAAAACAACATAATGAGCATTTTATTTCCATTTTAGATTTCCATTTGACAATAAAAAATGGCATTTGGTAAATCCCTGTGGATTGCCACTGACTGCAAAAGTGGTGAAACAGCGTCAAATCTAGATTGCATATTCCAAATACAAGATTGCATTGCAAAACGTAACATGCACAAAAGATCTTGTAATTCAATTCAGTTTATTTTTGTACAGCAGTCATCTCTGAGGGCTTTACAACATTCTCAATTCTAGATCAGAGAATCATACAGGAAATCCAATAATGACAAAAATACATAGGGGCCATTGATCCATATGAAGTCATGTCCATAAAGGTCTGACAAATGTCCTTAAAGATCCTGAATCAGCCTGTCCTTAGACCCTCCTGCATCGGCAAGGAACGACTCAAAAATACATTTGGAAAGATTTTAGAAACCTCAGGGAGGCCTACAATGAGACAGGACTAAAGAAGTCTCGGCTGGGGCCAAAAAAGTTATTCAATCTTTAACATGTGGGAGAATAAATACTACAATTACATTATAATTTGACAATTACATTGCATTTCGAATAGAGACCAAAAAACTTGCATATTTCACACCTCAATTGGCACAAACACGTTTCCATGTGTCATAAATGAATTACATTGGAGAAGGTTCAGAGTTTGGTTTTCACTAATGTTTTGTCAAGGCACCAATCTACTCTTTGTTCAACAGCTTAGTGCCAGTTTAGTTAGATGAAAATCAGCTATTTCTACATTTATCTTGAAGCAAGCATATGATATTGTACCAAGTTTCGAAGTTCATCTGAATCTTTAGTTTTTTTCTATGCAATTAACTGTTCATTAGGGGTTTGCTCTTTATCTGACATGGAAATAAAATCCAGCTTGTGTTGCTGGATGTGCCATTATGCAAGGTTCTGAATGGTCAAAAGTGAGTCATGGCCAGATCAGAATGGAGGTGTGTGTGGATGTATTATGGTAGGTTTTTGTGGAGGGGTGAATAGGTATGAGTGGTAGATCACAGCATGCCAAGTGTTACGCAAGAGGAAAAAGCACTCAGCTTGCATTGAAGTACTGGAGGTTTACTGTGCAAACCTGGCTCTCAATATCGATAAAAGTAGTAGTAGGAAGTAAGAGGGTGAAAAGGCAACGTGAATGCTTGTGTAATATTGGCGGGATGATCCGTAAAGAATGAGGCAATAATACACAAACGGTTGGAAATGTACCTGTGAACGACTTGAAGAAATTGATTCGTTACAACTTGGGAATTTTGAAAGAGTTTGCAATTAAGGCAAGGTTTATTGAGGCAAGTTTATTAGTATAGCCTACACAGGGGGACTGAAGATTCTTTACAAAACTAGAAAGGAAACATAATAGTTCAGGTTGTCTTTTCCCTATTTTGGCTGCATGAATACGAAATGCTGCCTCTCTATTTTTAATCCTGACTCCGGGCACCAGCAGGAGGCCAGTCCTTGTGCTCCACAGAGACCGAGTTGGTTCATATGGTACTAACATGTCACAGATGTACTTTCGTGCGAGGTCATGGAGAGACTTGTACTTATTTCATTAAATATGTTCATTTCATTACATGGGAAAGGAAAAGCAACCAATAGAGGTGCCTGCCCCCAATCTCTTTACCCGTATGACTTCTTCATGTCAGCTGCATTAACTCCTGCCCCTAATTACACAATTACACCACGTACGATTTGTTCTTTTGTAAACAAGTTTTCACAGCTTGGCATCTTTCCATACCATCTACACCTCACTATGGGCTTTGATCATGCTTACTAAACATACACACTAATAAATGAAACAAATCACTTCTTATTTACGTCTCACAAACACCTGCATGCGTTGAACGAGTGAAGAATAAAACCAGTAGCTAGACCAAAATGTAGACATCAAGGTGAGATTATTTCAGAAAACACAATACCGAACTGCACTTCCAAGTCATGAAAACAAGGTAAAGAAGGATAAAAGGAGTATTTTTAGATGGATAGGGACGTATTGTGCCGGAGAGAGAAACATAGTAAAAATAGAGACAATAGATGGGTCGTAAAACATCATCCATAAATAATAGCCATAACAAAAGGTCATGATAAATGTATCGGTGGTGCTTTTAGACAACAGCCTTGAAGACTCAATCTCAGCACTCGTACACTGCATTTGAAAAGATATGCCAAAAAATAAAGAGTTACATTTCTATAATGGCATTAAATGGAAATATAAATTCCCAGCAGGAACATGCACAATTACAACAATGGTCACAAATCAAATTCAAAGGAAATAACAAAACTGAGGCAATATTGAGAGTAAACTAGAAAATCAATCAAATGTCATAAGAAAATGGTAAATACAATAATACTATTTTTTGACTGAACAAGTCGAAATTAAACAATGAAATCATACTGACGCTGACATCAGGATGTGGAGACACCGGTATGGCTGTCTTTTAAAGTCTTAACTGTATGTTATGTTTTGTCTTGTCTGTCTGTATGTTTTAAATTTGACCTAGAGTCTGTAATAAAGTTAAATTGAATTGAATTGACTCCATAAAGTTGTCTACAATACGACAAATGAACAAGAGGTGGCCGTGTCTACAATCGGAGACGATTATGTGTCAGGAATAAACCAGAACTAAACCATGTCTCATCAGTTCAAAAAGACAACGCATCTCTCATGTTTCCTGAACTGTCCCTGAAGACCCTGAGTACCATCACAGTACATACTGTAACATTTGGATTCACACAAGACAACATTCAATAATTCTGCAATTGTGCAATAGGATAAAACAAATAGACAAAATAGCAGCTATTCTTGTATAGCATGGAGATTTACCAAGAAGCTGGAAAATAGAGAAAAGGGCTTTGTAAGGGTTTAGGCCAGTGGAGTGTTTTGTCCAAATGTTTCGGCTACTTAGGTTCTTAAGAGATTTCAGTTGCAGAATGTTGGAGGTCAATGTGATTTCTCCATAGAGTCAGTACAAAAACTGAAGCCCTACTCAAAGCATATAAGCGCGTATTGATGTGCTTTTCTGGTCACGCTAATCTCACACGTGTGAAAATGAGCCGCAGACGGAGCTAATGGAACAAACAAAGTGGAACAAAGCCTGTGTGGGATGAGAAGAAAGACATAGGTAGATTGGAGGCGGGGAGAGGTAGAGTTGACAGCTGGTTACTGGGGTTTAACTCGAGTATCAAAGGATGTGACAATGGAAAAGCAGAAGAGGCAAGGGGAGAATCGTCCAATCAGGTGGATCAAGATAAACGCAACACTTACGGCATGAGAATAAAAAGCATGGATAAATGAGCTGGGCATGGATAAAAGGTGTAGTGGAGTTCTATTCTTGGAGACTGATAAAGGGATTTGGGGAAAAAAATACTATGGTTTATGAACCATGAGTGAGCTGCATACTACAATGATGAAACATATATACATTTAAATAAGACATCTCAAAATTACAAACAAAAATAAAGCATCATTAACGGCATGGCAAGGCAAGGCAAGGCAAGGCATGTTTATTTGTATAGCACAATTCATACACAAGGCAACTCAAAGTGCTGAACAAGATAGCATTAAAATCATAAATAATCACAGAACATTAAAAAGAAAGATAAAAATATAAAATCCCTCAGTTGTATGCACAGCTAAACAGCACAGTTTTTAACTTGGTTTTAAACATAGTCAGAGAGGAGGCCTGTCTCACATCTTCAGGAAGAATGTTCCAGATTTTAGCAGCATGAATCTGAAAAGCAGCCTCCCCATGTTTAGTTCTGACTCTGGGCACTAACAGGAGTCCAGTCCCTGTGCTCCTCAGAGTCCGGGCTGGTTCATATGGGACTAACATGTCACTAATATATTTTGGTGCGAGGCCATGGAGAGACTTGTACACAAGCAAAGCTGTTTTAAAGTCTATTCTCTGAGCCACAGGAAGCCAGTGCAGAGACCTGAGGACCGGACTAATATGGTCGTACTTCCTGGTTCTAGTCAGGACTCGAGCTGCTGCATTTTGAATGTACTGCAGCTGTTTTACAGCCTGTTTGGACAGACCTGTGAGCAGGCCATTGCAGTAGTCTAACCTACTGGAGACAAATGCATGGATAAGAATCTCCAAGTCTGCTTTAGACACTATGTTTTTGATCCTGGAAATGTTTTTTAGATGGTAAAAAGCTGCTGATGTTACTGATTTGATGTGGCTATTAAAATTTAAGTCTGAGTCCAGTATTACCCCTAGATTTCTGACCTTGTTTGAAGGTTTTAGGGAGAGAGACTGTAGATGACAGATGACGCTCTCTCTTTGTTTCTGGGGACCAAAGACAATCATTTCAGTTTTGTCTGCGTTTAGCTGAAGGAAGTTGTTTTGCATCCACTCACTGATCTGTTGGATACAGTGAAGGAGTGAGTCCACTGGTCCATGTTCTCCTGCAGTCAGTGAGACATAGATCTGAGTGTCGTCTGCATAGTTATGATAGGAAACTTCGTTTCTGCGTATTAACTGACCTAACGGCAGCATGTAGAGATTGAAAAGAAGAGGTCCCAGGATCGACCCCTGTGGTACTCCACAGGTCAGGGCCATATGATCTGAGACACAGTTTCCAATCTCCACAAAGTACTTCCTGTCTTCAAGGTAAGACCTAAACCAACTTAGGGCGGTGCCAGCGACGCCAACCCAGTTCTCTAGTCTCTGTAAGAGGATCTCATGGTCGACAGTGTCAAAGGCAGCACTCAGATCTAACAGGATTAGGATTGAGACTTTGCCTGCGTCAGTGTTTAGCCGGATATCGTTTGTAACCTTGACGAGAGCAGTCTCAGTGCTGTGGTGGGGTCTAAAGCCGGACTGAAACATATCAAATGAGTTGTTGATTATAAGAAATCTATTTAGCTGTTGGTAGACAACTTTTTCAAGGACTTTCCCCATAAATGGCAGATTTGAGATGGGACGGTAGTTGTTAAGTACCGTAGCATCTAGACTGCTCTTTTTAAGCAGGGGCCTGATGACTGCAGTTTTCAGTGGAGGCGCTCAGACTGGAGATTATCTCTTGGACAGTTTGATCATTTACAGGTGCAAAGTAAGTTAGCTCAAAGAGCCTTTTAGGCTGTTGGATGGTTATCTGTGGATTGGAGACAATGGCGTTTTTGATGCCTTGAACCTTGTCATTGAAAAAATGTGCAAACTCATTACATTTACGTTTGGAAGTTAGCTCTAATGGCATCTGAACAGGGGGGTTTGTTAATCTATTAACTGTTGAAAACAGAACACGCAGATTGTTGCTGCGGCCTTCAATCATTTCAGAAAAATACCTTTCTCTCGTACTACGTAGCACCTGGTTAAACTCGCACAACTTATCTTTGAAGATCTCGTAGTCAACCTGGAGGTTGGACTTGCGCCACTTCCGCTCGGCCCTCCGGCACTCTCTCTTTTGTGCCCTGACCGAGTCTGCTTTAGCCCACGGCGCCTTCTGCTTATTTTTCACTGTTTTAACCTTCACAGGAGCGATGGTGTCCAGAACATTCAAAACACTAGAGGTGACAGAGTTAAACAGTTCATCTACAGTAGAATACGATGCATTCTCAAAGTTTATCATTCCCATAAATAGTTCACCCGTATTTTCATTTATGTGTCTTCTTCGTACAGTTGCAGAGTCCACTGGTGGTTTGTTAGTGAAACACATGTCAAAAAATACACAAAAATGATCCGAAAGCGCAACATCGACCACGTTTACATTTGAAATATTCACCCCCTTAGTAACTAACAGGTCTAGAGTGTGCCCTCTGCTGTGGGTGGGGCCACTCACATGCTGAGTGAGACCAAAAGATTCATGGTGGCACATGCAGTTCCCTTTCCCCTTAGGGTTAATAAAGTCCAATTAATAACTAGGGATGGGAACCTAAGGGTACCTCACGATACGATACGCTCACGATAATATATTACGATAATAATTATATCACAATAACAATTATATCACAATAACAATTATATAACAATATGACGATTATCGATATATTGGTCAGCAATATACCATATGCCTATATATGGCATACATAAAATAGAAAAATGTTGAGTGAAAAAAATACACTTTATTTCATGATAAATGGAATGGAGATGTGTAATGTAGCCATATATTAAGTATTGATACTAATTATCAATAGTGACGCGACCCGGCAACGGATGAAGCGGAAGAAAATGGATGGATGGATTATTTATTTTTATTTTTTTCAAAATTGATATATCGTCACACTCCTATTAATAACTATAGTACAAGTATATAACTCAAGTATAACATTGTAAGTGGTTGTCAGTCATACAGGATTTAGGGTGGCACAGACACAATCTGTATCATGCCATGGGCTGAGTGGTTAGCACTCTTGCATCTCAGCAAGAAGGTACTGGTTCGAATCCCAGGGCCTTTCTGAGTGGAGTTTGCATGTTCTCCCTGTGTCTGGGTAGGTTTCCACCGGGTGCTCTGGTTTCCCCTACCACTAATAACATGCACAGTAGCCGGATGGAATACTATCTGAACGCTGAACAGTGTAAAGCGCTTTGGGTGTCCTTGGTCTGTAAAAATGTGATATATAAATGAACATTACTGTACCGATCTGAGCAAGCTTGATTAGTTCTAAAATACATTCAGGCTATCATTTTCCACTCTGAATGTTGACAGTGAATCCTGTTAAAATCATTGTAATTGCATGCTATCCCTGGACGGACAATTCATAATGCTTTACTGCTTGGACATACCAGGGGCTTTCTCATAGTACCATTCTGTCAGATAATTTAAGATGTTACAGAAACCCATATTCAATTGCAAAACATGTCTATGGTCTGAACAAACCCAGAGTTGCTGATCATTCCACATCTTTAATGGCAGTGTTGCATTCACAGTTACCACACCAACACACCTACACTACAACCTCCAGTCGCCATAGCAACCCTCCCACAAGATTACATGACCCCCGAGAACAGTTGTATGGTTACTATAGCAACGACACTTCCCATCTTGTGCGCTGTTCGTCTGGCGCCCGCTACACCTACAGGGAGTTAGAGAGCGTCAAAACGGCTCGTGCATCTAACAGATATCTCTACATCTACTTCCCCTATCGCTCCCATCAGGCCAATCAGATCACTAGACAATCCGGGCGCACAGACGCAGACATGCCGCCCTTACTCTGCTGACCCCAATCTGTGCTGGATTGACAACAGATTGACATAGCATTTTGCAGCAGAGATCTACAAACACATTATTTGTCATAAACTCGCTGTGGAATTAGCCTTTGTTTACTATACTAATCACTTGCATAATTAGCGCGTCTATGTGGGCTGCATCGTAAACAATGTTGTAGTTAAAAGTATATGCATATCTTCAAGCGCCTTCAGATCTCACCACCGTGGATTTCACATACTGTATACAACATTAAAAGCCATTCCTTGGAGAAATCTCAGATAACATTGTTTTGCTAATTTGTCCCACTTGCCCTGGAAGTCATGCCAATTGCTGCGAGCCCAAATTTTATACTGCATTAATTGAATTAAAGCGTATTGCTGTAAATGGTCACTTATTATTTTAATGTTGTATATGCTTTGTTTTTTGATCTATTCATTGTTCCATTTTTTAAAAAAAACTGTATTTCTGATTTTCTTGAAAATGTAATCAAAGACAAATCAGAAGAATAAGAATGAGAATAATTTGTATTGCCATTGTGAGTAAGTGACAAACTAGGAAATTGCTTTGGCTGTCGGTGCAAACAAGTTATAAAAGTAAAAATAGAATACGGCATGCAAACAAAATCTACTTAACATTTCAATAAACTATATAAATCTTTACTTTGCAATTCCTTACTAACAAAATAACATTTCAACAACAAAAAGAAATGGTTGTAGAATGTCTAATGGCAAATAACTTAACAATCTAAATTTATTGCACATCGTAACAAAGGGGCATGCATGAAAAAACGCTAAGTGCTACACAGAGCCACTATTGATTGGTCCTTTTTCTATAGGCTCCTCCATAAATCGTGCCTATCAATAACATGATTAAATTCGAGTCAGGTAAGCAAATGAATGCCTCGCTGAAGGTGAAAGGGTTGTTACAATTTCTTTTTGGTATTTCAACGATTAAATGTGCTTATAACTTCATCTGAAATTCTAATCCAATCCACACAACAAGCTAATTAGTCTTTGGAGATTACTAAAGCACCACACACAGAAAAAAAAGCACTGCTTGTTTGAGTGACACACAAGCTATCGAGCCTTAATAAATCTTTTAAAATATACTGCTCTACCTCTGCTGCAATTTGTGCTTTCATCTTCTCATTCATGATCCGAGAACTCTCCTCCCCAGCCTCTCTGAAGTGACTGACGCTTGTCGCCTGCTCGAGCTGCCCTTTTAAGTCCGGTTACACAGGTTAAGAAGTGTGTGTGGGGGGTTGTGCACGATGGAAGGAATGATGGAAATATCCTGATCTCTAATACACTTTACATGCCAACTTATCTGACCTGTGCAAGAAGTGAGCAACATCAAACTGCGGCGTTGGCAGCTGACTTTTTCCCCCCTTACTTTTAAATGCAGAGGGTAAAAAGTCTTTCTTTCCCCCCTGTGTGAACATATTGCCGATTATGGTAGAATCTGAAGAAGATGGAGTCATCTAAAATTGTTGCAATAGGTCTACTTCACAGAGCCGCTATGAAGTTATGAATGTGTTCTTCCGGGTCTCCAACATGGGACTGGTCTCAAATTAAGTCAATATTAACTGAACAGGAAGCAAACAGTGAGTTACAGACTAAGACCACACATGTCCCAGTGCAGAGGGTTTCTCCACTCTACAATAAACAATATGTGGCCAGGTACAGGTGCAGACGCAACGTAAAGAAACATCAATGGGAGGGGTGATATTAAGGTAAGCAACCATCTATTATAAAACACGATTATTTTGTGAGCCCTATGAAAATCTAATGTAGATCTTAAGTCTGTATTCGAGACAAATACATGATGAATGTCATATGCACCTCATTAAGAGAATCTTTCCCAAACTAGTGCTGGGCTCTCAACTGGTGTACAGTTCTATCTAAGTGCTCAGGGAGCATAATGGACCTAAGTGGCTGTGTTTGCCTGTGTGTTTCTACAAAACAAATGGCCATTTGGCGAAGCCAGGGGGCTAATTATGGTTAATTACTCTACAAAATTGAGAATGGTGCTGATAGGGAAATGGAGCAAGTGAGCGCCTCTCAACAACACTTCATGTGACCTCAGGTAAGTATGGGAAGAATATGAGGAGCACATGTAGTCATCAGGTACAACCAAATGGATCATAAGTAATAAAGCACAAAATGTACGCACACTCATGCTTTATACAGACCAGTCATATCCGCTACGTCTTTGTTCTGCTCACTGAGAGCTGTCTGTGCGTCAGGAGCTGAAGAGGTTCAACTGGGACACTCAGCGAGAAGAGGAGGGCAAAGTGGGAGGAAGTGGAAAACAGGGATATGTTGACAAAAAGGAACAGGACAACTAGGCCGCCTCTCAAGCCCCTGCCAAAAGGAACTGCTGCGTGTGCCCAGAATCATTAGACGTTATGCAGTTAACTTCTCAGTAGTTTCAGAAATATGGCCGCAAGCACTGGCTGTATCTAAAATTACAAATTGTCACATTACACTGAATACTTTCTGTACAACAAAGGCCTAACAATAGAGTGTGCTATGACCCGGCTCTTAGGCTGCAATATAGAAAGAAGGTGAAGAGACAATAGCCTAAAGTTTAAATTCCTCATTGGGGATTTTACTATAATAATAATAATATTTATTAATTTGTCAGTATAAATGTATAGTGTGCTATGTTTGTGTGTTACTGGAAGTAAATGGAAATCAGTATCAATAAATAAATGTGTTGAATGCAAGTGTAAAGCATAAAATAAACAAGTGTGGTGGCTACAACACGAAAAAGATGGAGGTCATTTGAGGAGCAGCAGCAAGGGGCAAGGCAGCGAGTGGCCCCCGCAGGAAGATCTCAGCTCCTGTGGACTCACCACCTGCAGGAGGATCAGTGAGGGGCTGGTGCTAAGTGTACTGGGTGCAGCTCTGACTGCCACCCCCAACCCAGAAATGGATTAAGGGGAAGAAAATGGATGGATGGATGGATACACTTCTTCAGTCACTTCAGGAGTTCTCTGATTTTCTCTGATTTCTCTTGTTTCTTTAGTTATCCAATCAAATCCAGACAAACACAGCTTCTTGGGGTAGAGATCCAAACCCTTACTAAATTGAAAATAATTATTGTGGCATTGTATGGTGTTGGCAGGTTAGACGTAGGTTTCCTCCGGGTACTCCGGTTTCCCCTACCACTAAAAATATGTACAATAGGTCTGGCATGCGCCTCCTGTACTGGCGACCCCGCTCCCATCTCTGTGTGGAGTGAGAGGACAAATGCCCAAAAATAGCAATTGTAAACCGCTTTGTGACTCTGGTCTATGAAAGGCGGTATATGAATAAAAAATACTTACTTACTTACAACAAGGCAGCAGTGGTTTGGCTTTCAAATCTACACAAAGTGTATGAAATGTAATTGATATATCATTCAGCCATAGCGACCAATTGAGAACACAACACTTGCACCTCTTCAAGCAAAAGATAAAATGCCATGTTTCTAATCAGCCTCATCATGAAACGGTGCCATTAAAAGGACAGCTTAGTAGAAGCAGAATAGCTGCCCTCTGACTGAAGCATTGGTGTCAGAGCTAAAATAGACATGAGGGAGCCCCTTAAACAGTGAAGAAAGGAACGGGGGAAAACTGGCTCAAAGTGCTGTAGTGTGGGATCTGAAGGCACAGCAGGGGTACATCCATAATACAACACATGCACACCATCAGATAAGCCTGAATCCAAATCCGGGCCAAGGTGCAGCGCTGGGTGGATGTATTTGTCAGCTTTTCATAGATCTGTTATGCAATACAGCTGTAAGAGATGTTGGATCTTATGGACGCCGGTTGTGATTACGTATTCACTGTGTGATGATGTCTGTAGTGCTGTTGTCAAGTGGATCTAGATGTGTGGTGCAATATAAATGTTTATGACACAAGATGCATGCAAAGAATGGTAACTCCATATGGGGGTTTACTACTTTACTAAGTGGAACAGTCAACCTCAGATGTGGAGTGAATGTAGGTAAGTCCATGAAGTCCATGGGGTAAACGGTCCAATGAAACTAATAAATATTATAAATAATAAATAGGTTAATACAAGTCGCAACACCGTCAGATTCCCTCTGATTCCCTTTAAGATCCTCTCTTCTTTCACAATTTGGGAAAACAAAACAAAAAACCCCTTTAATCATATTTTACTGAGATTAAGTATTATTTATTGTTTTTTTTCTCAAACGGTGCCAGAACAATGGATACTGAGCTCTGAAAATGTGTTTTCTATCCCCTCTCACCTGCTCATGATGGGTACCTTTTACCACATAATCTCTTTTTTGTCCACAAAGTTTAATTATCACACTGTGGGGATGCATTGCACAACCATGTTTGTTACAGTCAGTGTTGGGCACGTTACTTTGAAAAAGTAATTAGTTACTAGTTACTTCTCCCAAAAAGTAACTGAGTTACTAACGCAGTTACTCCACTATAAAAGTAACTAGTTACTAGAGGTGCAACGGTTCATCACTGATCCGTGATCCGTTCGGTTCAACGTCTTCGGTTCGGTACAGACGTGATCCGCGGTTTGATTTTTGAAAAAAAAGTTGTGCGTTGTTCAGTCCACACACAGCGCGCTCATTGCGAGCGGAGGAACGGAGATGCTTGAAAGCCCTGCATCATTTAAATCCCCAGTATGAGAGCATTTTGGCTTCACTGTAACTACACTGATAATTAATATTCGACAAAACTGTCACGATGTGTAAGCACTGTGGCACAAGAAAGACATGAAAAAAAAAGCGTCTCAACGACCGCTTATTGTCGCGGCATTTAAGCAGCTCCTTTACGCACAGTCAGACCGGGCTAAAGTCAACTCTCCTGCGCATCCTCAGCTGCGCTCACGAGTCACGACTGGCGCTTGGACGTCCCGCGGAACCTATAATAGATCCATGAGCAGAACCGCTCACTTCATCACCGCAGACTGGGAGATGAAAAGTCTGGCGCTGCAGACACGCCCCCTCTACGACAGTCACACTGTCACACAGCGCAGGTACTGACACAAGCAGCGGAGGAATGGAAGACAAAGGCCCAGTACTAATATCCCAGTCACAACTGATAATGCCAAAAATTAAATAAATGCAGTGAATGAGGCTGGGCCCAGAATGGAGAATCAGGAAGGTGGTGTAATATATGAGGGTAAATATCCTCATAAAGTGCCTTCTTATGTTGCACTTTGTGTTGTTTTTCATTAATTATGTTAAATAGACATAATTGGATGGATGGAATATTCCATCCATCCATCCATCCATTTCCTTCCCCTTAATTCATTTCTAGGTCAGGGGGGGCAGTCAGACCAGGTGCCGAGTCCACATGAGCTGTGTTTATTAAAAAGACAAAACTTTTTTTTTGAAAAATGAACCGAACCGTGGCCTCTGAACCGAGGTACGAACCGAACCGTGATTTTTTCAAACCGTTGCACCCCTACTAGTTACCAGTAAAAGTAACTATTGCGTTACTTTTTCGTTTTGTTCTGGAACATAATGTGCACTCGAGGTGCGCATTTTTACCTTTAACCTCAGTGAGTCTGAAATATTGCCAATATTTCCATCTAGAAAAGGCTGTTTTGCTGCTGAAGTCCTGTTCACTCTCCATCTCTCTCTGTGCTGTAAGCACTAAACACCAACACCCGCCACTGTGAATGTGGAAACACCAGTGAAGCACCGACTTCAGCCCAATCAGATGAACATATATATCATATAAATCAAGTGGACAATTTGTTTGGCTACAGCAATATATGTTTCATGGCCGCATTGTTTGTTCATACAAAACGCAAAACTATGAGTTATGGGTCTTACCATATAAATGACCTGCACAGACCACTTCAGTTCAGACCAGTTCTGTGTTTAAGTCCAGATAATAGTTTGAGCGTAGATATGTAATCCTCCATTTGGAAATGAGTTTTAAAAAGTAAAACAAAACGCGTGTGTCCTCCGTAAACTACTCTGTTTTGCTAGGTGCAGCCGGGTGCATCCAATTTCTAAAATCAACCGTCTTACACTTCACCTCTCTTTCTTATCATTCCTATAGTCATTGAAAAATTACCATAAGTGCATTTTAAATTATCTTAAAATGTGTTATATGTATGTTAGCCAAACTTGTTGCAGCCCTTAGCAGATAAACCAGTCAGAGAAATGAGCTTTCAGATGGAATTGTATGCAGTCGACTTCTGCGCTCACATGCGCTCCTCTGAGGCCTCACGGTGATACAAGCTGTGGTTGAGCGCGACTAAGACCCATATTTATTTCAAAAACACAATTTATGACCATCCTCTCAACTGTAGACATGTAGATTGTAAAGGAAATATGTTTTACATCAGCCAATAATTGCTGAGAGGTTTTCTCATCCTCCCTTCTCTCATGACAACACGCGCACGAGTCCTATCATGAAGTAAAAAGATAAGTTCATTGTGCGTCTTTAGTAACGCGCAGTAACGGGATGTCGGAAATGATAACGGCATTATAGTTACAGTCAAAGTAATTAGTTAGATTACTCGTTACTGAAAAAAGTACTAGTAACGCCGTTATTCCCATCACTGGTTACAGTTGACGTAGATTTTAAGATGAACGCCATATATTTACAACTTTCAATTGTGTAAATGCATCAACAATTCAGATATTTACACGCATGCAAGGAATTCATGAAACTCAAATGTAATAGACTGTAATTATAGTTTTTTTATACATGGAATCTTGACCAGAAGAACTCTATCCACCAAAAATACAACATGCTCAATGGACCATAACATTTACACATTTTTTGTCTGTATATAACCCATTACAAGTCCTGATCAAAGTCACCATATTAGTATAACACATTTAATCCTGTGTTTATGTATATATGTGTTCTGCTAGTGCAATCACAAATCCTCCTTATGAAAAGAACGGAAGATTTTAATTACTGCTTCTGATGAGATGTAATCATGCTGTAAGCTGAGGCACACAACCTATCCCATCCACGTCGACGCTGTGTCTGTTAAATAATGTTAATAATTACAGAATTTCTAATGAACACTAATCCATTCTTATGTACATTGGTTAAAACCCCATTAAAACTTATTTTCTAGGAGGGAAATAAACATGGTGTCGATCCAATCTGTTCAGAAGGCCTTTAACTTCACCCTACACTGGCTGTAATCCTGCTGCAAGCAATCTTATAAAAACATGGTGTGCAAAAAGGGGCAGGAGGAGGGGATATGGGGCAAGAATATGAGAGATCTTGCAGATGCCATTATGAGATTTGGAGTCTGGGTCTGTGTGGCCCCTCCTCCTAATAGAGGAGTAGAGCAGGGTAAGTGGCTGCCCCACTGCAGCGCTGGAAGGCTCAAGGATGTAGAGGAAAAAGGACTCTTCACTTGATTTAAGGATCTTATTGCTTCCTCTGCAGCCACTTTATGCTTGGCCCTAATTTGCACTCATAATTTTGGGGATTTTGCATATTTCTCTTTAAAGCTCTCCAATCTGCAAGGACAAATAATAGATGAGTGGCCAAACTGTGATACAATGGACAGTATTGAATTATTATTACAGATTCTGATCCTGTTTTGTTTTTCTGCAGCCACTTCTGGCTTTCTCTGATTCTCTCAGCTTTCTCTTGCATATTTTGTTATTTCATCAAATGCAAGCAAACACAATTTATGAACTGAGTTTCTTGGGGTAAAGATTCAGAACCTCACATAATTGAAAATTATGAATTATTGTAAAATTCTGATTGGATCCCAATTCTAATTTTGTTATTGAACGGGTTTCAAGTCACACACACGACTTTATTACAATAAACACTGAAATTGTCAGTTTTCTTATGCAGTATTTTGCATGCGGTGAGTCGTTACACGTTTTATGGAGCTTATTTAATGCAATATGCCAATATTTGTACACTGAATGTGTTGTATACATGAGGAATGATAAAAAAATGCTCTTTTATAAATGTTCCTTGTACAGTAGTAATCATTTAATGTATGCAGCTGCTTGTTAATGGCTCATGCATGGGACAGTCCAGCATCTGTTCCTCTGTCCTGGAACATATTCTCTCACACAATGGAATAGCGTGTGTTTGTTTTGGATTTGGATTCAGACAATAAGCAGAGCAGCAGAGTTTACAGAGGATTCTGGGAGTCGGTAGAGGATACAGATCACCTCTTCTCTGATCCATTAAAAAAATTACATGTTCAGTAGCTGTGAATACATTCTTAACAGTTGCATTTCTGTATTAATCCATAGATTCCTCGTTTGAGAGTTCCACCTTTAGTTAAAACAAGGATCATGATCAGTCCTCCAAATCTAGACTTGGTTTAGGCCCTGTTTATACTGAGACGCTGCGCAGACGTTTCCAGGCTATTAACAGAAACGACCTGGCTCCTAATGCAAATTTCTCAGCGTTCACATGAGGTTGAAAAACGATGTAGTTCTAGCGCCCGGCCAGAAGTGGGCAGAGAAACTTTACAACACGACACACGACCCCCAGCCCCCTTCCCGGCAGTATACTGACTTCCTGTGCCAGACCCTCAGAATGCACCAACATCATTCAGCATTTTAACAGCAGCTGTGAAAATGGAAACTGAACCTAGAGCTTCGCGTGGTCTTGTTTGGACGAACGAAGGAGTAGAATTATCCTCTGTGCAGCGCTGGAAGCCCACGAAGCTAGTTAGTGTGATCGCCGCCATTGATGTTTACGTTTGTTCTCCGCTACTGCGCATGTCCAAATTTACGTGCGGAGAGCAGCGCGGAGGCGGGGGTTAGAGCAGAGGGGGATTTCACACCTATACCCCTCTCGCGGGTGTGAAAGAGCTCCCTGTAATCCCAATTTGCAGGCTGGATCTGAACACTTACGTTTTCACCCCCCTGGAACACAGTATGAACGGTTGGTAGAAACAGACATCCAACTATAACGTTTTACTGCCACATTGTCTCCGTGTAAACTCAGCCTTAGTCCAGGGTTAGTAAATTACATGGTGTGACAAGTTTGCAAATGACTGATCTGGAGGGATTCCTTTTCATTACACAAGTAGCCTGGCTGCACCCAATTATCACTTGGCTGTTTTTCACAGCTTCCATTGTCACATCCTCTTCATCGTACTCTCCAAACATGGCCAGACGTGTTGCATCAAACCCCTGTCAAATCTGAAAAACTGTACAGTAACCAGTTCTTTTTTTTTCCATTTTATTGAGAGCCGTAAACTGTAACATCTGCTTTGCGAGTGTGTCAGAGGGACACTAAGGCAGACAGGGGAAAAACAAAGGAAGCCCCCCTATGGATTTTAGAGCTCGTTATACACAAAGGTGGAGGAGAAAGCAGGAAGTGTCTCATGATTACCCATGCACCAAAACACGTAAACAAGAACATATACCGTATGTGAAGAGCTCCAGGGCACAGCTACTCTGACACAGCCTGGTAGAACACTGAGAGGAAACCACGACCGGATTACTGTCTGTCGTTCAATGTGGAGTAGGAGAGTTTCCAATTATTCTCTCAGAATCACAGAAGAAAAAGGAAGTTTGACAAAGACTTAAAGAAAAGTCAAAAACAAATATATTGATGTTACAAAAAGACACGTCCAAAGATTTGCTGCGTGCATGTGATTTTATACCATGGAGGAATCATAGACACTCTAAACAGCACCTGCCACGGCGCCAAGCTTCGGCCTTCAGATAACCAAAATATCAAGTGGAAAATCACCGCCTTGTGCTGTACGAGATCCATAATAAGTATTTGTCTTTTACTTGTATTCCACCTTTCACCTTTATTCATACTGCTGGATGAATCAATAAAGCCCTATAGTATGTGAGAAACTTTATGAAATCACATTAGTATGAGACTGGTGTGTGCATGACTGACTGGTGGTGGCCGGAGGGTCCATAGCTCAGATTGGCAGCCTCACTTCTGTCACTACCCGAGATAACTGGATACTGGAGTAGCTTACCACCATGTACAGAGTGAATGAATACTGCCATGAAGCATCTTTGAGTATCTGCAAACGTGCTATATAAAACATGATACATGACTTTATTATTTACATTATGGGAGCCAGAGATTTATCTATGAGATGTGAACAAGTCAAAAGTTCTGTAGTAGCTGTACCAGCATGTCAGACGAAGAGGGGAGAGGATTTAACACATTTTATGACTCACTCTGACACTGAAGTATAAAGTGTTTCATCTATTTATTACAGCTCATATTTTATTGACAATATGACAAATCTAGGCAGGAACAGATTTATTGGGATGACAATTCATTTATGGTTGTAGGAATGGAGTGAGCTTTAATTGAATCACTATGTAAAGTAGGACAGCCAATAAAGTTTAGATCATAAAGTTTTACAGACATAATTATCACAATCTTATAAACTATAAAGGCTGTAAGAATACACAAACTCATGATTATATTTGTATCACAATTTTTCACTCATGATACACAAAAACATTTTTAATTTGATTATCTTTTATGTAAGAAACAACTTGAACACTGCATGACCATTGTTTATGTGATGCGTTTTAAAATGTTACAGCAGAGGGTGTAGCGCTTGAAAACGCACCAAGAGCTCTCGCCTTCTTCAACATCAAACCATTCCATCCTCCAACTTGTCCCCACTTTTCCAGCTTTGACTGTGATATTACTAGCACCTTTCCAACACTTTTGATTCAGTAGAGTTGCTTCTTGTGGCAGTGGTGCACACTTACGGACAGCTGGCGCAACTTCCATACTCTCGTTGAAGTGATATGTGGTCTACAGACACCGGAACAATCCCAGGTAAAGAGAAAGTTGCTGCTGCGCACTGCTTTGGTCGAGTAGTTTTATTATTAGTTTACCCGCCTCTATACTAGTTGCATCGAAAATAAGTCCTAAAAAAACACTGTCATACAGTATACACCACATGGCTATTCAGAACATGTTTATTGGTTATTATAAAGCTCTTCACTTGGTTGCAATCCGGCCTCCTCACACCACCGGATGGGGGAGACAGGAGTGTCACAATTTAGATTTGTGTATTGCTACAGCCCTCAGAACATCCAACTCAGAACCACTAAACAACAAGCATTGCATCTCTGCTCTCTGCCAGCTCTATGAATCATAAAACACATTGTGATAATACTAAAAACGACACTGAGGAGACATCACTGCAGATGATAATGTGAGTATTTCTGCTTTCCATAAAAATGTCATATATAATTACTCTCCGTATTCATCGTGATTTGATTGATTCCTTTGTGATGGAGTCAGCTCTAACAGTGGAGTAAAAAGCAGCCTTTGCACACTGACTCATCCTCACATGCTTTGTAGTAAAGTGTGAAGAGGTGTCGCAAATAACTCTGTGACATAACTCTGTGACATCTGAATAAAAAGGGACCGCCCCGAATGGCTATATTGCAATTAGCAGTGATAAGCTAGTAAGACAAGCTGAGCTGCAGTTTCCTCTTTGGCTAATTTTATCTCCTCTTTGGCAGTGATTTTTAGGCACATGAGGGATAGTTGGTGTCAACATGTTCACCAGGAATATTGGCTTACACCCTTATGACAACAACACTGCTAAGGTGTAAACGGCACACCACAGAGCAGCAGAGAGGGCGTCTCTGAGTTCACCTCCAAATGTAAAAATAGAGCACATTTTGGATGGTGTGCAGCAAAAAATAGGGATTAATTGAACACAGAATGTTATAAAACAATGTAAACCACATATTGTCCAAGATTGTTTTAATTAATACAAAATGTTTTACATAGGGCTGGGCGATATGGCTGAAAACTATATCACAATACAAGTGATTCATATCGAATGATATAGATTATTATTGATTGTTTTTTTGTTTTGTTTTTAGACTTAAATAAATACATTTGTCATGTCGGCTAACACACATTAGCAGCCTTGTTAACAGTCATGGGGGAATGAGAACTCAGGCTGGAGGCACATGTTCACAAGCACAGTGTCCCCCATTGTCAGTCCTGGTTCAATCCCGGTTTAGTCCTGGTATACCTCCTGTTTTAGCTGTTTTCGAGGGTCTTGTGTTCCCGTGACGGCTCTTTGCGGCTCTCTGAAAGCCGTACGTGCTTCCCTTTGCCCACTGCACATGCTATTCCATGGCATTGAAACATGATCTATAGATCAATGGACGCTACGCATGGTGTGGCCATAGACTGTTCCAGAATGGTTCATGCTCGGCCGTAATAGGGATGAGAAGCCTCTGCCTACATCCCCCAGAATGCCGCGCGCTTATGACGGCTTTACTTCTTGTGTTTTCTTCCTGTTTTTTTCTAACGGAGGGAAGTTAAACTATCAAACATTCTATCAACCCCATTTTCTATTGATATTGAGCACGTGTCTATCGCAATATATATCGTTATCGGTTTATCGCTCAGGCCTAGTTTTGGATGGGATGGGCGGCACAACGTGGTTACCACTCACTTCTCAGCAAGAAGGTCCGGGGTAGCATTACCTAAAAATGTGTACAGTATGTAGCCCCGTCCTAACTAAGCTAAGCATCAACATCTAAAGATTGGCCCAGGGGCTGTACTACGGCGACCACTGCTCTTGATAGAGGCCACAATGGCATCGACAGGATGGGTTAAATGCAGAGGACAAATTTAGCTACAGGGACAATAAAGTATTAGTAATAAAAGTAAGAAATAAGAAAAGAGTAAAAGTTAAAACTCTCCACCATTCTAGGTAATTGCTAGTAATACTACTATTTATTGGCTATCAACTGAAAAGTCAATTATAGGAATTGGCAAAACCAATATCATGAATCCAATATTTGATCCAACAATATTTCCTATACATGTATCCAATACCAGTATCCCTATGTAATGAAACAGAAAGGTTGTGAGATAAAAATGAATCTTTAATAAACAATTTAATAATAAGATCAGGCAGAATCTTTTCACAGTTCCCGGTTGGTGTGAAATGTGCACTATTTGAAAGAAGGAAAGAATGTTAACATCATTAAACTTATTCTTAAAAAGCAGAAGTGATTTTGATACCCGTTACCTAGCAACTGCGGAACATCCTTTTTAGAACTCGAGTACTTCCTAAAGTTGCTAGTATAGTATTTTTCCTTCACAACCTGCCAACCTGAAGTAGACATGACACATAAAACCTGTCACATGCACTTCAAAGGTGCTTGAGTTTTATTTATTTAAAATGAATGACTCACAATACTAAACTGGTTATATGAATCCAGTTTATGTTGCTGCCTGTTATGAAAATATGATTCCACTTCTACTTCTGCAAATACATTCTTGCTCAATATTTAAAAAGAAACTATTAAATCAGTATATGCAAATGATACAATGCATTCCGTGAAGTCATTAAGCTTGCATTACAAACTGTTTGAGTAACATTATTCAACAATTCCCCAAGCAGAAGAGAATCATTGCTTCAGGGGACAGCAGACAGAGGAGCATCACTTTAATAAGACACACAGACAAATGCGTCGGAGACAAAAGGAAAAAGTAAAAAATGTCAAATGGGGACAAGCAGTTCTGGTAAACATAGACAGATAATGTATCAGGAGTAAAGTTGAGACAAGAGCAGGTATTGGTGGAATAACTTCTTTCAAACTGTCTCGCGTATTTCTGTGTGACCAAAAAGATTAAGATTAAGTTGAAATAAGGACAGTGAATGCATAATAAAAGTGTAGACTACATTTTCTCATGGGCTTAATGCCAAAAGTTGATTTCAGTGTCCACCTTCTAAAGCTGCTTTGGTAGCAGAATAATCGCAATAAACCGTGCCCAAAACGTTTCCCTTCGGCTAGCAACTTTCATAATTTCTAATAAGCGCATGTGTCCGGCTGAAAGGAGGAGAAGAAGATACAACAAAAGCAAAAAATGGGAGAAGAAAGGATGGAAAAAGCACTCAGCACCGCCACAGTTTGAAAAAGCTGAATGTTGTGATAAGGAGAGAATCCATCTTGAGCTGTAGCTTTCATACATGAGACGCTGTTTACACAAAGGCGGCGTAGAGGGATTTAACACTATAACCAAGACACAACATTGCAACTCGTATGGGGTGCAGCAAATGACAGACCCAGCCCAGAAATGGGGCCCAGTGAAGACGGAGGGAACGACGTAGATTAAAAGGCGAGAGAGGAGAGGAGGTGGGAGTTTGAAAGACAAATCTCCCTAAGAACGCTGGAGAAGAGTGGAGACATCGTTGAGTGAAATCCTTTAAAGCATCAAAGATTTACTCATCATGCCTAAACACATGAAATATCTCACATGCACTTCCCCTCCGCCTCTCATCTCCACCTGCTGCAGGGCCACCCTCCTCCCCCTCAATACAGTCTAACCTTCACAACATAAGCAGTAGAAGCATACAACCATGATTACCATAATAACCACAGGCAGAACTATTAATATGTACGGTTATCCCAGTATGATATGGCGTAATGTAAATATGTCCATGATTAAAAATGTACATTTGTCAACACATTCCAATAGATTGAGATCTACTGTGATTTGGTGCAATCACAGTAAAAGTGTTTTGGGGTATGACATCTAGAGACTGAAGATGGTTAATATATAAAATTTGGCATGTCATGAATGAAAATTGTGCAAAATAATCAATGTTTTCAATATCGCTCACCCCTAAATGGGATCTTCCCAACATGCTGGACCAACCACGGTCTTGGTTCCTTAAAAGGAGTACCCTTTAATAACATGGGGTCAAAAATACCAATTGATATTCCATGCACAGAACTTCGATAGAACATGATCATTGAGGGTCAAGGAGGAAAAGGGCATACACATTAACCTTAACTCTTACAGAAGATCTTAATAAAGGGTACATGTGAAGAGATGAGTGATTCAATCCCGTTTAAAAACCATCGCCAACACACTGTTTATCCAAGCTCCTCTGACCTTCATGACCCACTGATGAGACTTCGCATACTGTATGTATGCTTGGAATAAATAGTAGGACAATTGCGTGTGGAAGCATGGTCTATATTTTTCAGTCAAAGGCTTGCCAGCACTTTCAATCACTTAACGAGAGGAAACCAGGTTGGAAATTTGGCTGAAGACTGCGGAACAAAGCAGGAATCCTACATGTGCCAAAAACAGGTCTTTGATAGGAAAGATGTGCTCCAATGTGTTAAGAATCCACTCTGCCAAACAGGCTTTCAAGATTATACTGTATTATACAATGATGCAAATGATAATTTTTCTGAAGAATCCAATCAAGCATTGAAATTAGTATAATACCAACTGTAATCTGAACCACTGCATTTAAATGTATCAGTTTCTCAATCCAAGTTTGTCATCTACAGCTTGTGTTTATAGATTTCTCTGGACTTGGGCACAGTACATATCCACTTAACTCTACTATTCCAAAAGCAGTGCAGCACACATGACGCCAAGGCCTCTCCCTGTGTCTGTTTATCTTGTGTTTCTGTCCTAGAGGTTGTTAACATGAGCATAGCACCTTGCACCGTCTGCCAAACTCAGCACAAACAACGACCCTAGAGTGGTTTCAGCCCACTTGGACATGCACACACGTTCTGTTGTTCAGAATAAAGCCCTGAATGTACTGTATGTCCACAAAGAGGCAATAAAACAGCGCACCTACAGGCCAGCCATTCCCTCACTATAAACCGCTTTATCAAATATATTATGACTCCCATCGTGACCAGAGGGGTAAGTATTAAAACCAATAAGGCCCATCCCAGCGCTGTATTTGCCATCTCCTTCTCCTTGTGGTTGTTTTATAGCTCTTGGTAAAATGCTTACAGGAGCTCTGGCCGCCTCCTGCTATCTCACCTTCATCCAAACCCTGGGTGCGCGGCTCTGGCCCCAGATGGCAAAGTACTGCGACCAATTAAAGGCTTCCCCGAGGATAGAGGCGGTTTTAGCACCCGCCATCTGACCGTGTCTGTTTGTGTGCCCACAGAAGGCTCCAAAACAGATCACTGAGTTTTAAACCGAGCACAACCTCCTTTAACCAATAAATGATAAGATCTCCTCACTCCTATACTACATGTTAATTTTGCATTTTACTTTGTAGAGAAAATCAATGATCTACTGCACTATTGTCATTTGTACACACATCTTCATTCAAGAACTCCTTAACGCTAAAGAATCTACTGTGCAATAAAATGAAACAAACTTTGTTTCAACAGGACTTTGTGTGATCCTGCTCTGTGAAATGCATGTATACATAAAGATGAATTACCTGTAATTACTCAAATCTGACTTTAATAGCCATTTAAAAGTGAATAGCCATATTGGGTCATTTTCATGTGTGTTCAGTGTTGATACCCTCAGGACCTTGGCCCACCATGCTTAACAAATACAGACATTTGGCTTTTGTTTTGCACAAACACAGGGCGACAGATCTAGAGTATCACTTCATTACTGCAGTGCACTGCGACGCTACAAGTGGAACCTGGCCAAAGGTGCTGTCCAAATGCCAAAGTATTAGCAGCTGTTGGTGAGCGCATGAGAAATGGCATTGAGCTGCAGAAAAAAAACCTATTTGTCTAAAGGGAGGCAGGCGGGCAAGGCTCAGCGGGCACCCATCCAGCGGGGCAGCAGATGAGGGAGCAACTGTCTGGCCTGAGCTGCCAACATTGTGGAGAATTAGGCATATGCCAGCCCCACCCCCTTTGTTAGAAACACATACTGCCATCGATCACTCCACGCATGTCCCGCAGTGGCAGCGGCGTGGACGCACAGGTGGACGCATGTGTCTGCTGTCTATCATTGCATCAGCCTAGAGACAGGTGAATAAGTCAGAAAAAGTTTGTGCTAAAACAATAAAAGGAAGTCGATGGACTAGTTAGCTTAGAATTCTATCCAAACATTTTCTTCCACTTTGTCTTTTTCTGGATTGCGGGGCCAGTTGCTGAAGCAGAGACACTATCCCAAGGTGCTCCCAGGTCAGCAAAGAGACATAGTTCCTCCAACGTGTTCTGGGTCTTCCCCGGGGCCTCTGCCAGGAGGGACATGTCCGTAACACCTCCCCAGGGAAGAGTACATGAGGCCCCGAAACAGATGCCAGAGTCAACTGGCTCATGAAAATGACACAACAGAAAGATGGTCAACATCCACTTGAAATGACTTAAACTCACTAGCAGTCAAGCCCTTGGACTAATTCAAAGTGCATGTAAAGGTATAAACATTGATGAAAATAATTTGTAATACTGCTTCTTGATCCACATTTTCTACTGTTTTAGATCCAAAAAAAAGAAGATTCAAAATAATGTTTGAAATCAGTAGCAACACATCCGCTATCCACTTCCCTCTACTAATTATACTATCCATGATTCAAGTTGTTTATAGAATTTCATGGAGACATACAGTCCATAAGCCCAGTAACTTCACAAGACTGATTCAGGGAATATTTTTAAACCACAGTTACAGTCTTTCTGACAGGAGCTGAGAAAACAATTCAGGCCAAATCACTTTACTTCCTGTCCAATGTCACACTCAAGTCAACAATTGATTAAATATAACAAAACAATAATGATATTTGGAAAGCCTTCTTTGTACTTTCACTGAAGAAATGCTGTGTGACGGGCCTTGAGAGTGATTTGAGGTATTCGTGCGTGCATTATGAAACACTTTCTTGTCCTTGAGTCAAAGCTTTGGGCCCATTAACTTTAGCTGCCTCTGTGCCGCTTCCACTGCTGCTGCGGCTTCAACAGAATCAGTCTTCCCCAACATTTTACTCACGCCATTAATAAGCACACAGCCCGCGGCTCACTCTATGCAGCCCAAATTGTAATCTATTAAAGACACTTTAAGTAAACCTCTGCTTCCCATTACAAATAATCGCACCGGGAAATGCATGTTAATGAGCTGGGAGCAATGGAGGTATTTGGGCTTTGTGTAAGTGGAAAAATAAAGAGAAAAACGGAGGTGGCTTGTTGAAATGATGCTATGGACAATCACAATTCACTCACCTCGCTCCGTCTGTGCCAGTGAGTGTGGGTCATGGCTCAAAAGGGTCCATGAGCACGTGCAGTGACATGCTTGCAATCTGACTCCTTGCCGGTGGTGGAGTACCCGGAAACAGAATTATCCACAGCATTCTTACAACACCTTCTTTCCTCTCCAAAACGGCTTCACCGGCTGGTCCAAAAGTCTGCTCTTTGCTCAATGCTACGCTCCATTTTTGTTTTGACTAGGCTAGTTTAGCTGCTGTGGACTTTGAAAATGAATCGGGCTCACGTCCGGTAGCACATGAGCAAATGCGGTTTTTCTTTTTTTTCACATTTTCCTGCAAGGGGCATGTCTGTGGCACATACATTTCAACGGAGGAGAATGACGACAATACATGTTGATATTTAAAGACTATGGTCTGTATCAGGGTTGTGAGTATTTGGCCGTTTCGTCCATGGCCTAAATCCTAGCCGAAATAGTCATTTAATTATTTAATTTACATTTCAAAAACATCTATGGTAAAAAGTGAAAATATATGGAGTAATATCTGGTATTTATTTTGGTTTTAAGGCAGCTAAAACTAAAGATAAACAATTCCATTTTTTTTTTCATAATAGTAATATAGTAATAATAGTTGTGCAATGATATGAAACCTGGATTGGATTAATACAGTATCATTACCTTCGTTTGCAGAGATTTTGTCGACCTAAGAAACGGGTGGGCACGTCTTTGGTCAACTACAGCCCTACACTCAGTACTTGAGTAACAACAATTGTAAAAAACGTATGGTTTTACTACAGCTGAAAAAAAAAAGTTAACATTCGCACGTTGACGTTGTCTAAAGCCTGCTCAACTCTGGGCATGTTATTACTCGTTGCATCTACCACATTTTGGCATAAAACTTGAGGCAAAAATTGTTTCACGTTTAAAATGAGCAGTTTTTAGAATTTTACTGCTAGACATATTTGGAAATCATACCATAATTCAAGGGAAAGTACAAAAAACATCCCCATCAGCAGGTTCTTTTTGTCATTTTTTAATAATGGCACATTTCAGGACAGCAATTTTATTAGTGGTGAGAAAATACATCGTCATAAGGCTGAAAAGTAGTTCTAAAATGAGCAAAAATTTTAATAGTAAAAATCAGCATATGCTATATAATAATCACAGCCAAACTCTGTAGCTGCCATTTAATAAACAAAGATATCAAAGCGGTCGGCATTGCCAAGTTCTAACTGGTACCCATCTCTGCCTTGCATCCACACAATGCTTATTTGTGTTTGGGTCAACGGGGGTGATCAGATAAAAAAGCGCGCACTGGTAAGAACCTTGTGTCCTTCTTTGTGCTCAGATAAGGCTTCAAAGCAGCTGCCAACATCAAACAATGTAACAGCAAAATGAGTGTCTGGGATCACCAGAGTGCCAGTCCTGCAGGCTTCTACACTTCCATTATTACCAGCAGACACGTTTAAAAGCACAAGCAGTCATTAGCACATTCATTCACATCTATATTAATGCACAAATATATTTAAACTCGGGCTGACTTCTGTTAATCTCACATACAGGAGGCAAAGCAGGACCCCAGAGGGTGGCAAAGCTAATCAAGTCAACCACAGCAGCACTGCCTCCTGTTTAGTCAATTATGTAAACGCAAAGAATATAAACATATAGGCACATATATACAGTATAACGTCACAACAAACGCAAGAAGCGACATCAAGCGGGTAGATAGACAAATCTTCTATGGCTAACCTTATAAAGAAATGCAAAATCTCTATTACTCCATTTAAAAATGGGATCAAATGAGAGTTAACAAAGTATACAGGACTATATTTCTTCGTAAAATGCATTCTTAAAAGAGAATGTTACAAAACTATGCAAAGAGAGTTCTGAGTAAAAAAATCTCTGAAAATCTGTTATTCTTATCACAGGGATGTCCAACTTTTTTGGTTCAGGCAGAGTTTTGGGAAAAAGGTGGTCGGGGGCTGAAAGAATAAAAGTAGCTTTCTAAGTGGAAAGTTCGGTCAAAACTGCAAAAGACGAGCTATAAACAAAATACTATTCAATACTATACAATCACAATTCAACATTCCATCCATCCATATTCTTCCCCTTAATCCATTTCTGGGTTGGGGGGGTGGCAGTCAGAGCTGCACCCAGTACACCTAGCACCAGCCCCTCACTGATCCTCCTGCAGGTGGTGAGTCCACAGGAGCTGAGATCTTTCAGTGGGGCCTTCAGGCAAAGTGGGGTTAAGTGTCTTACCCAAGGACACAACGGCAGCAGACATCAGTGGGAGTTGTGAAGTAGGGCTCATGGTGGGCTCAAACCCACGATCTTTTGGCTCAAAGGCCAACGCTCTACAAACTGAGCCACGGTCGCCCCTATTCAACATTCTGGATATTTGTTTCTGGTAGGTTTTACAAAGTAAGTTAATTTATGCTTGGATTGAAACAAAACAAAGAAGGATAAAGATTGTAATTGTAGACTGGCCAGTGATAAATAATCTAAAAATAGAATACATACTATTCTCTAACCCCAACCCATAATTACTTTTTACCACCAATGCAATAAGTTAACTGGATTGCAGTTGGAGACCTGTGACTTTACAGAAGAACATAGTTTCCAGTGGGTCAGCCCCAAGCTGCATCATAGAGCTGCATTCTGTCATCTTTTGACCTCTTTTGATCTCTTTTGATACAGACCAGCAACAAGCAGTTTTCTTTAATCTACTTGTCATCACTTGGCGATGGCCTTGAACACTCATCCTCATCCAACTCATCCAACATATTTCTATGTTGTGCTGTTGATGAAAATCATTTATCAACAGCATATCTGTAGATAATATTGATTTAATATTTATCATTTTCCTTAGCACATTAAGGCACACTCTTTACTTGCATTACAAACACTTAATGCAGATGGTCTTTTCATGGCATGAGTGTTTGAAAGAATCATAAGTAATAGGTCATGTTTATGCAGGTCATGTTTGTGTGAAGAAAATGACAATCATCTGGGACCATGTATTTCATTCAGACAGAAGACATGTTTTATTGTCGATAGTAGACGAGCACGAATAAAGAAGTTACAGAATGCAAGTGATATTATACAGGAAGAATCATAGACCGTCCGATCAGCAGCTGCCAACGTGCCAGTGGTTTAAACCTTGAGAGAACCAAAACATGTAGTGGAAAAGTACTGCCTTGTTTATATTGTTAGAATGATGAGTTTAACTTTACATCACAGTTGGACAGTTAACTTCCCAAAAGCATGAGTGCAGAGTAGAAACGTCATCCACCAGCAGCAGCAGAAGTGCCCCCACCAGTGGTGACGGTGGCGGCGGCGGCGGCGGGGGCGGCCTGTGGGGCCTTCCCTCTCTCTCTTTGCCCTCTGTAGTGGTGTTTTATTCAGGGTGCTACATGTCCTATTCTGGCTCAGTATTGTCTGTCGCAGTGATCTGAGGGCTGTTAAAGGCTCTTCACTGATGTTCAGTAGAAGCACGAGTTCCAGTGGGAGCACTACACCATCGCTGCTCTCTGAATCAATTATGGCGACCACATCTCTGCTGAGTGACAGGCTACTGCTTCGTGATCCTGGATACATTTGGGTCATCTGCGCTCTCATGACTCGCACAATGTGAATATTTCTAATGTTGTCTATTAGAAAACCACACTGGTGGCAGTTATGTGGAATATAACATTAGCATTTGACAAAAATTACCATGGAATAAGTTTTGCTCGAGCCTCCAAGCAGATTTGAATAATGAATTTTGCAAATATCGCAATTAGCACAAGAAAAAAAAAACAGCACAAGGCATAATACAACATGGTCTATAATACAAGTGTTTCAGGGTGTTAAAGAAATAACACACTGGAGCTGAGGAATAGTCCTTTAAAATCTGTTTCTAAACAGAAATCTGGAGCCTGTAAGCACTCACATTGCTCATGAGAAAAAAAATATTTAGCCAATAAAGTAGCAGTAGTGTATGAAGTATGGTAAGTTTGATGTTTGTTCCAGTTCACAGCCTTAAAAAGGTTGCAACTGAAGAAATATTAGTCATAAAATCTGTACGCTTTCAATCCAAAGTTCTGTGTAATGTTTTGGTCGCTTCCTCTGCCGAGATCACCAGCGGAAGGTCTGCTGAGCCCGGAGCCCTGTCGGCTGAAGTAGATGAGATGTGCAAAGAAAATGGCAAGCCAGACCAAGTGATGAAATCTCTATCCATCTGGAGTGCTGCCTGGTCTGAGGCTTAGAGCTCTGCACACACATTTCCACACAGACCAACACACGACACGGGGAATGTAATTCTAAATGAAACCGAGAGGTGACACCGAGGCCATAGAGATACAGAGAGGAGGGGAGAGGGGGAGGGAGGACAAGAGGGACAAAAAGATAAACTGCACATGGGCCGCTGGTCAAAATCAATAGCAACAAACAGATACAAGCTTTGCAGTCCATTCATCTGCATTGTCTTTTTAAATTCTCTTAATCCAGAGTTGGCTGCCTGTTTTTCTCCAAGAGTAATGTATTCATGCACAACCCTGCAATTCATTCAGTTGTGGAATGTGACAATACTTCTGCACCTTTTATGGAAACGAAGAGGAGTACTGTTTTAGCTCAGTGCAAACACACACATTTTCATCTGGAGTTTTATGACAAGACGATTTACTCTGGAACTAAAATATTTATAATTGAAGGTAAAAGGCCCTCCATAAGCAATAGCAGGATCCAAACACAATATCAAACTGATGAGTTTAGGGTAAAGACATACAAAAGATATGGAACACCTGGGTCTATCTGCAAAAAACTGGTAAAACAATTATTTGAATAACACCAATTTATTTTGGAGGAAGATACCATTTACTACTGAATTAAATCAACAACAATGAACCAACATATACGATATTATAACATCAATAATAGTATAGCTCAGGGGCCACGTGCGGCTCTCAGCCAATCAGAATGTGGCTCTTTGTCTCCCATCAAGTTTTATTAAAATAATATTTTCTGCCTTTGAATGCTGTCTTTTTCACTCTTCCTTTCACTTCTGCCTTTCACTTAGTTTGAACGGTTTCCCTTTCAACCTAGATTTAATATTATGCAAAATTTAAAAAGCCTTCTGTTCACTGTTACGTATTTGTCACACATTTTATCCAACAATGTGATTGTTCATCATAGAACAAATCATAATTTATCATATAATAATATAATGTATTTATTATCGCCAGAAAAGAAATCCAAAAGATGTTGGTAGTCCGACCACTGGTGCTGATGTGGCTCTTCACAGGACGACAGTTGAAGTGTGTAGCTCTTTCTCTGACCCCTGATAAAGCTTGTGCTATGGAACATTTATCCTAACTATTGACTAGTCCCAAAACCATGCGATATTTCGGATTCAATCTCCTCCATCCTACATGGGTCCAATCTCTTATAATGCAGTCTGACTGCAGCCATATTGACATATCCATATACCTGGACCACCATGACCAGTGGAGGGTTGAGTCAGAGTCCCAGGAATGATGGAGAGGAGTGGGGAAAGAGTACAGGGCGCGGCTCAGTGTCACTCGGTGTAAAATATAGAATGCAAGATGACATCTCTGAATTTGGTCTATCTCATTAAGCGAAGTAGGAGTGCAACTTGGCAGCACCCACTACTCTGAGAAACACAAGTGCAGCAAGAGGCACAAATCACACACATGCGCGCGCACACACACAGACACACACACACACACACACACACCCACACACACGTGCAAACACAAACTCACACACACGCTGTCTCAGCACGAACTACCACTATACTCCCCATGTACTACTACACACATAATTACAGTTACTGCTTACACTACTAATACAAGAAATATACAAATAAATAAACTAATACCAGCTGATAGTGAAGAAGTATAAGAAAAGAGGATCGCTTTTGTCACATTCTATTTCAAGTCTTCAAGTATATACTGCAAAAAAAGTGTAGGGGGAAAACTTGTCATTCCTGTCACCTGGCACAGTTGGATGAATCTAAATTGGCTATAGTGAATGAATTAAAGCGTGAAGTCTCGGACGGGATGTGTCTCTAAATCAAGCGCAGGTTAAAATCACTGGTATGTGGAAATGAAAGCTGGAAATGACCTCAATTATATTACTATATGCATCTTAGGCGCGCAGATTAAAATAAATTACATTTGCTCATACAAACTAGTGAGTTAAGTTTATTGTGTTTATTATGTTCTTATGACATACTAGTAAAATAGTATAAACTTTATCTGATGTACTGTATATTAAAACTACAGAACACTAACAGTTTTTCCCTGTTATTTTAACTTAATGGCTTTAAAAATACCAGAGTAAAGCTTATTTCTGATGAAATCCCATATTAGCAAAAGATTGTTGGTATTCGAATTTCTAGACATTCACATACATGCTGAATTTTCCATGTGAATGGAAGTTACTGAAAAGCCGGCATACTGTAGATATCACTATACAACCTTGAAGCAATCTGGCTGCCTCAGTTGAAGACAATTTAAAAAAGATAACTTTGCAAATATTACAACTTTAAAAAATACCACTTCAATCTTTTGCGGGAGGTTGCAAGGAAAAAGAATTTGTACAGTTTACTTTTGACATAATGGAAATTTGTAGGCTTTTTCTTCTTCCCACTCCTTTTCTTTGCCTTTCTCAATTTGCGCTGGCTAATTGCATTTGGATCTTGTATAGCGGCTGGTAACTGCATTAACCCAGGGAGTCACATCAGGCTCAGACTATTTAAAACTCACCCCCTATAGCGCCAGTTGTATTGTCAGTATTGCCCAGGGGGATCAGTAACCAATCACGTTGCAGCGGAGAGAAAAAGCTCATCATTTATTGGTCACACACTTCAATTCAGAATGCCCTTTTCTCCTAATGCATCCTCTCCCATCATGTTAACAGATTACACTCTGTTAACGATGCACTATTTAACTTTGCATGGATTTGGTATCACCTACTTGGCCGCTATACAAATAAAGATTACTTAATTTTACCGTCAAAAAGTACGGGCAGGTGGAATACACTCTACCGTAAAAGTGTTAATTTGATTAAACCCAGATAACTAAAGTCCACTCTTGGGCAGGCCACATTCAAAGTAACTTATAGACTCCTGTCCCATGTACTTAATTATTTCTTCCCACTCCATTTTGAACTGATAACTAGAAATTGTTGAATTCTGTTAAATACAGCTTGTGTATATGTATGCATGTGTATGTGTATATTATGTAATATAATGAATGTAGATATTTCTGAATGAATAAATAAAAGCTGGTGAGGCCATAAGCACAGAATGGCTGCCAGGTTTTTTTGTTTTATGGATCAATCTGTTATTTCATACATTTCCTCCCATATTGCAGTTATATAAATATTGCCATAGTTTCCTATTCACAATCCATTTCAAAGAAGTCCATTACGCCACTGACAGATGTGGCTTGCTTTTCGCCTAATCGAGCGGACAAAGTTATATTGAATAAAACCTCACTAAAGATGCACAAAGTGTCTCTGCTTTCGTGACTGGGAATAGATGCCAAATGCCATGGCTGTGCTGAGACAGTAGTGTGACGCATGGCTATAGGGGGTGGCGGTGTATTGAAGTCCTACGTTGGCCATCTTGCTGAGGGCTTGCTGTTATGTGAGCAGTTGGGCATCTTACAAGCTGGTGCGTAGGCAAAGGACAAGCGCGTCGGCCATGTCAGCCTGTTGTCCTCTTTCTCCTGCAATCTGAGGAGTAGGTGGGAGCCATACAATCAAACACGCATGTATGCAACAGTGCACGCAGAATGGAGCAGACGAGGGGTTAGTCAGACCCAGTTTGCTCCTTTTCTAAATGGAACTACATGCAGCGTTTTGGCGGCAGTAGAACAAGTATTTGTATTAAACTGCTGAGAAATGAGGAAAGTGACAAATGAGTCCTCAGGGAGATCTATGTGGTTAATGAGGTGCACATATTTTGAGCTTGTTAATGCGTTCTCTATTGAGTGTCATGTTTTCGGGGTTCACTTTTTTCATTGCCACAATATATCTTAGGTGCACAACATGCCCAGAGATTGGATTAAAAAAAAAAACTGAGGTCAAATCAACATTCAGCTGAGGACAAAAACATCTTTTGGAGACTTTTAAAGCATACCTAACAAAAAATAGCTGGTTACACAGGCACCGAGCCCTGTATCTGTTTGTGGTTTTACACATTTTACCCGTTTGATGTGACACTATGTGCGTGTGCATTTGATAATATATGTCGTTTGGGGTGGGTCTGTTGGATGGTCAAGTTGCATAAACCGTTTTTTTATACGGTGAATTGTTGACAATATTTACATTTTACAAGAGTCTTTCTGCTAAGTTTTTTTTTTTTTTTCAAATAAACATTGTCTAAGCTTATCATGACAATGTGCCTTTTATATGATCTTGTTACTTCTAACAAAAAAGATGAAGGGAAAACTTGAGGGCAAACTGCAACACCATGCCTTGTTTTCTATATATAAACTTTAGCATATCCGATTTCAACAGGGGAATTCTTGAATGAATGATAGACGCTAGTCACTGTAATCTAATATGTTTGTGATGAAGTATTCCCACTGATGCCGAAATTAATCATGCATTCTAATAATACGGAGATGGTTTTGACACCAGCATACAATTTCAAATGGTTGAGTTGGCTCCAATACAGTGAGACTGTTAGGCAGGAGGTGTTAATAGTATCACTCTCCTGCCATTTCCCACAGATTCCAATAATAGCTCCGGCTCATTCTGTAGGCTATTGCATGAGTCACACATGTCCACTCTCTGGTGTAACTAAACAAAACCACCCCTGCATTTAACTTTCTATAGGAGGGTATCAAAAACCCTGTCCAAGGTAATTCACTCGCTTCTTTTACACCGGCCCATTTAGTACAATTCATAATTCAAACACTGATGTCAATTATTCTTTTCATGCACGGAACCATTTCTGCGCTGCCTCCAGCAAAACTAGCACTTGGCGGGCTGAAAAAGAGCTACGCTTTATTTGATTAATTTCGGTATCACTGAGGGTATAAACGTTGCATGCAAGCTTAAAAAAGAATAGTGTCGCATTTCCCAGGGAGGAAGCTAGAGAGTCCCTTTCCCATACAATTTGAACAGCACGTTGCACAGCTGTGTTGCCTGAATTTCCTTGTCATCCCTAAACAATACAACAGCGTCACAGTATCGCCCGACTGACTTTCCAGGTGTGCGGAAGGGGGGTGCAGCAATATTCCCAAGGCAGTTTAGCGATCGGGTTTCCAGTCTGCTTTGAGCCGAGAGGTGACCATAGTAAGGGCACCTCTTATGACTAAGCTTGTGTGCAGAGCTCGGGGCACAAATTACTGCCTGGCCTTGTAACCCTGCCATTAACCCGCCCACCTCAATGCCAGCGTAGTAGTCATGCAGCATGTAGGGCACTGCCTCTTGAGCTTTATCGTCTTGGAGTGCAGTGCATCTCCAGGTGTAGTTCAGCATTTAGAAGTTACTTTGTTCTTATTTTGATTATTATGGTGATTATGTCTTGTGTGATTGTTTCCATCTTGTTTTGTTACACACTTTGAGTTGCCTTGAGTAGGAAAGAACTGTGCTATACAAATAAAATGGCCTTGTCTTGCCTTTTAAAATGTTGAAAGAAACTTAAAGCAGCACATGTAGCGCATCTCAAAATAGATAGGTTCTTGTATGGTCCACAGCATGAAAAGAAGATAAAACTGTTAATAAAGTTATTAAATAACAATACCAAAATGAGAGATCAGGAAAACTATTTTTGAACTGCTGATAGAAGATTAAACATTTTATATGGATGATGTTGAAGTGTTATTCATGTTGATAAAAAAGTGGAAAAGTGTATGAATAAGAACACGACTCATTTTAGAAAACAGAACAGCTTGTTTTGGGTATAAATTGTCAATTTCTCCAATCATCCAAACCTGTGTTATATGGCATGACTAAAGACACTGCAATCTGCCCTATCCTGCTCATTAAGGACTCAAAGCGAGGACAATGTGTCACCACACTCAAGCCGCTTCATACACCTGACAATGGGGTTGGCGTTTCCTGGCCTGTATATTGACAATATCCGTTCACAATAAAGGTTTTGAACAAACCACTAAAATTATACTCCTACCCATAGTCATCAAAGAGTCTTGACATAAATAAGAGCTGAACTTTTTTTAGCGTCTTGACTCTGTTTCGTTCCCTGAGAGCGACATGACTCGGCCTTGGTCCGTGTTGCCTCGACTACAACACTTCTGATAATTGAAATGACAGTCTGAAGGACGGGAGGGTGCGCCGGGACAGGGGCTAAATGAGACTGGGAGAATGTTTGACAACAATGGTCGAAAGAAAGTGTGAAGCTGCCAAGTGATGGCAGTGGAATCCATAACGCGGCACTGAGAGGAGCAACCCTGCTGTGACCCTGGGATCTTTCAAACTGGGTTAAGAGGTCGCAGATACGGCAAGGAGGCTGAGATAACCAGCTCCTCTCCAGCCCTCCTCAGGCCCTGAAGTCTGACTTATGAACATGTCTATAAATACTGAGCGTTATCACAAGTGCCGTTGTACAGCACCCTGCCTGAGAGCCCTGCCCCACATTCAACTCAGGCTACAAAGACACAATGCTGATACAACTGAAGGACTATTCAATACAGTGACAAAACGCTCTTTTCTGACCAACAGCCTGGTCCCTGGAAATTGGTGTTTGTATTTTGTTTTTGGATGTTATCGCAGAGGACTAACGTCTGTGAAAAAATGATGTAGTGTCTTATTTCTTCATGATCTGTCGTGAGTGGAAAGCATGTAGTATAATTACATTCCTTTTAAAATTGTATTGTTTCATTTCCACAGATGTGCGCCTGAACGAAGATTAAGGCGCACATCTGTGGTTCCAAATGAATGAGCAATAAAAGTGGCAAAAATTGAAAAGAATAAATACATAAATTTGATCAAAAAATGTTGCTCAACATTGTGATGAATATGCCAGAACTTCTGGAAACAGTCAGGGTTTATTTTCAGAAGCAGATTGACAAAATCACGATTAAATCAGAAACAATGTCTAAGTGTTAACAATGTTTCTTAATTGGCCTCATGGCGGAAACAGCGTGACAAACTCCTAATGATTATTTAGAAAATTGATTCTAATTACTACTGAATATTAACAACAACACACAGAAACGGGTCATGCACATTTCATAAGGAGTGCAAAAGTTTACCTTGAATCTATATATGAACAGTTTGGAGTTGGTTTGACTTTTGACCTCGACAGGAAGGCCACGCACTCCAGTCATGAAGGCATGCCGTTATGGATGGCTTCAAATCCCAATACAGCAGCTGCATACTGCTCAGTAGCAACCCAGCCTTGGTCTAAATACGTGATCGAAATTCCAGCATATGGAGCGTGCCAACGACCCCTCTCCAAAAATTATCAAAACGAAATGTAGAGTAGATGCTCTTCTTTCTGATCTATTCATTACTTCAAAACTTCAAAACAAGTGCCTTTTGACATTGATACACAGGTTTCCTATATTCTTTCATTTCAATTGAAGAGGACAGATGTTTAACGTTTGAGAGTAAATACTTTTAAAGTCGACTGTGATGACTCCTCTCGACTGTGAAGCATGTGCCTCAAATACCATCTTCATACCAGTACGAACAAATGTAAGAACAGATGATGCTTTGAAGTGCCCACTCATTCTGTGCTGTAACTCATATGTTCCAACTGCACAATGGTAAGTGCGGAACAGTAGGATGGCATTTAAACGGTGATTAAATCCAAATTTGAATTATGTATTGTGCATTGCTTCCTGTGAATGTGGAAAAGGATTCGCGATCATCTATTTTGATTTTAGCTTTAAATATTCAGATGTCTGTACACAAAGTTCTGCTGGTGTTCTTGATGCTAGTCTGGCAGCAAAGGTTTATTCTTAAAAATATATAAATACGTCTCCCACTCACATACAGTATGTGAAATGTTGACTGGTATAAAAGGTAGTATAAAGGTTGTGCCAGTGTTATGCAGTGAATTTCCCAGTGTAAAAGTGCAATGTTAAACAAAATCCCCTATACAGAGAATGAGTGAAAGCCTTCTTTAGATCACAAGGCTGCACTGGATCTCTCTAACCCCTGAATGATTGTGTCAAACATTTTAAATAATACGATTTATCTCAATATTGTTGATGAGCGTGACAGGGCTAGATATTTCATGGTTGTATTTGGTGCATATGGACAACTAGTTAACACAACATTTCTTAAGATAATGACTTTGTCCTTTTACAGGGACTACATGTGTGTTTGCTGCTCATGTACAGGTGTAATGGGAAACTTACTGGTGAGGTTGGTGCGAGCGCTGTAGGAGCCCAGGTAGCGTCCATCCGTGTTGGGGGTGTAGCACTCAAACAGCCCTTGGTCCTTGGCCTGTACTTTGGTGATGTGGAGCATGGCCGAGTCCCGGGTCAGGCGTTCCACATAGATCTCCTTGTTGTTGACCCTTTGTGAGTAAATGGCGTAGGCGTAATTTGGCTGCGCTGTGCTCACAATACGAATCTCCCTCTCTGGCATGGACGGCAGGTACACAGACCACTCAAAGTCCTGCTCCACGCCCTCTTTGTACCCCGACACGTTGCACCAGATGGTCACATGGGAGCCCTCTGTTCGAACCAATGGCCCACTCTGCACCGTCACCACTCTCTGAGCCACGGCAATACCAGCTGCACAGAAAAATAAGACAAACAAAAATACTTAGTTTAGTGAACGTAAGCATGAAGTAATATTGTCCATACTGTACAATCTGTAGCTTTAGCCATAATTAGCTAGAACGCCACAACAAAGATGGGGTCCAACTAAACATTTACTATGATATTTGTGAGCTGTGTGGTGAGACTTAGTGTGGGGGATCCGTCTCAGTGATCTGAGAACCGGTGAACCAGAGCTCATTTAGACAGAATGTTTAAAACATTTTGAAGATCTGAAAGCACCAAACCTGTGCACTGGTACACTACTAGTTACATCAGTCAGTTTACTACGCAGACATGGGGAGAACACGCAAACTCTACACAGAAAGGCCGTGTGTGGAGGAGGAATCGAACCCAGGACCATTTTATGAAGGGTTTTATTACAAGTTTGAAATTTTTTGTAAATTGAGTAAATTTGAACATTTACATCCTGTTATCGGTGCATATGTAACCACAATATAATAAAAATATAAAACCAAAATTAATCCGCCTTTCAGTTAAAACCCAATGACCACTTTTTGAGCGTTTGCTTCACCAGTGGTTAAAAAAAAAAGTTACAAACTGCAATTTAAAAATTCATCATGTGTCTGAGTTAATGCTGTGTGTCTCCTTGGGACACACAGAAGCAGCATGACGTGTGCAGCCAAGTGTGTGCAGCGTGTCTGAGGTGTGGTCATACACGCTCCCACATCACACATGTCAGAACACCACTAAAACCACTGGATACATCCCCCAGTAGCTCCGCTCCGTCTGGCCCGCACACTGTTACATGTTAACCCCTTGTCTGCAGGGCCAAGGCGTGCAGCTGCAGGGGGAGAGGGGCAGGCCATCTGGGATTGAGTGGATAGAGGTCAGAGCGGCAGTACGAAACACAACAGTACGTCACGCAGAAGCGTGGCAGCTTTAAACGACTACAGGTGCTTTGTAGCTGTAAGTACTGCTTTGCTCGACACGGGCCGTGAGCTTTGTCCACAGCTAGAGCACAAACAAGGAACATACACACGCACCTCTCTCACAGTACAAAGCTTGGTTCACATTTTTATTAGTTGAGAAATGACATGAGCGAGAGACTTTCTCATAGCTTTGAAAGTTGTGAATTGCGCTTGTAAACTGTTGAATAATAAGGATGCTCTGAATGTGTTGTAAAGTGAGGAATAAGCTGTGCACTCTTGTTCCACTCCCCCTAAGTTCCCACCGGCGTCCAGGGCATTATGGCCGCAATATGGCTAGTTGCTCGCCATGCAAAGCGGCTGTTCTGTGCTCGTCCAGAATGCACCTATGTCCAGTCTCCTGTCTTTGTCTCTCCTCTCCACTACGAAAGGAAATTCTCTGTGAACGAGCTGAGCCTGAATATCAAAGCCACAGTTTATTAAATCACCAATCATCATTCATCATTCATGTGAACCATTTCACCAACTGCATTTAGTTTGTAAACAATGGTATTTTTCTTGACGAGTCTTTCCTGTTTGGAGCGATTTGAACTGTGGAGAGCCCCAGTGCAAACTGGCTGAAATTACTCAGAGAGTCAGAGCAGAGCAGTGACGGAGGATGTGAAATCCCGTTCCAGTATGTACAGCAAAAACGGCATGTGCCCCTTGTCCCCTCTACAATTTGTAAGGATTAGATAGCTATTCATTAAGAAGGACTGACCAATGGTATGTTGATATTTGAATCATGATCATCTGCTCAGTCTGTGATACTATATTTAGGTAAACATATATACATTAATATATATATATATAAATATATATAAACAAACGTATACTAGGGGCCAAAAAAGATCATCTTTGAGTCGTAAAAAAAAAGTATGAATGTGTACAACCTAGCTTAGATTCTAGCCTGATTGACTCTAGGTAGATGTGCACGTTTGTACATAGCTATTGTGAATTTAGTATAAGTGAAAATAACATTTATTGTGTCCAACTGAAATCTCCTTGACATAGCTGTTAACAGTAGATCTACTTTTCTATTGCCCGTGTAAGTCAAATCGCGTTATTTTATTCCACAACCTTTAAATGTCAAAAGCAACAACTCTGAGATTCACAAAGGGGCTGATGTCTTGACTCTTAAACCACTCATTTCCTCTATTCATAAACATAGCATAGCAGAATTATAGCAACAAGACTAATAGCTTCATTAGCATTTTAATTTAGCCAAAATGAGGCTTTGTAAACTCATTTATAAGCTGCAATGTTTATGCTTGGAGTCCTATTTATATTAAGTGTATAAATATATGTGAGCATATATCAATGGAGAGATGGCGATGGTCCATTGTATGTAGCCTATATATAACTTTACACAAGAGCTTTGAGAACAACATACCATTTACCATGCAGGTCCTGGCATCCTTCTCACAGAGCACGAACAGATCGCCCTAATTCATAAAGAACCAGTGCACTGTTTCCTGTCTGCACCAGCGGCTGGGGACTGCAGCTGTGCATGAGTGTATAAGAGCAGGCACAATGGTAGCATTAATAATTAACCACAACAGCTTTTTAACTTCCTCATCCTCTTGCCCTCATAGTAACTTGTGTCACACTTCCACTGTTATTAATGCATCATTTGAATGCAATGTTAGCATGTGTGTCCACGTGCAAGGATAAACGGGGTTTGTATATTGCATGAGAAAATTCAAGAAACTCAAATAAATGGGTTTTCTTGAAGAGCCACAATTTAATCTTTTCTCTGAAAGGCTGTAGTGGATTTGATTTGGAATCGGACCAATCCTTTTTTCTATTGTTTGATTCTTAGGCACATCCTACTCGCAGCGCTAATAAAATCTATAGCTTGTCCAATTCCTTGCAGCAAAATCCAATCACAGCAGGTGGTATATTATATTCAGAATAAAAGTTTAAATGAAGCCACAGTAGGACATTTTAGAATATAGAATAGCTTTTTCTTGAAAAACTAGACTCATTTATGTCTCAATGTGAGTCGAAAAATCACATCTCAGAGAACTTATAGGAATGTGTAAATAGAGCAGTGAATCAATTACTAAAATTAGTCGATATCAATTGTTACAGCCCTTGACTGTATGAAAGTATGCTCACCTATGTTATGATGCTGTTATTTTTGCACTCTTTGCACTGCACTGATACTGGTTTAGTCCTGGATTGATCTAAATTTAGATCTTCTTTTGTAAATATCTAACATTTTGTGTTTCCAGACAGTATGCATACACAACATAAAGAAGAACAAAATGTGTACTTTATTATTATCTTACAGTCAAGAAGGAAATACATGTTTAATGCTTATAGGTTGTGTTGGGATGTTATTTCAGTTAGAGAGCAGGTGCCAATTATGGGCAAGCGCCACTCTTGAAATAAATGTTGAAAAGAAAATGTGCATTTGGTTTCCCAGATCATTATTTGATAGTGATTAGATACACAAACCCGCCATATTATTCTCATGTCTGAAAGTCCCTTCTACTGGCCAACATAATGCCAACATATGCATATGTTTTCAATGTTGTCACCTGTTCTAGACACCTTTATTAGAAAATTAAAAAAGTGGTATTTTGTGACAGTTTGTTTAATGATGATTAGTCCAGGAATTACCAAAAAATTGGCTCAAAACAACAACTAGTAATAAGATTTGTAATGACCGATACAAGTTGCCAGGAGAGATGTTTCAACTGCCCTCCACTACAATGTGAAGCTATAGGCTCTGGTGTGCTGGTCAGTGGTCACATTAACACAATTGATTGGCTGTACTTGAGACAACCAACCAAGAGTCCATTGGTCCGTCTGAACAATTGTATTCTAAAGTTGTGTCAAGAGCTACGGAAAAATATGGTTGAACACCCTTAGATAAGAGAAGTACTGCAATATTACAAGACAGATCCATTACTAGCGGAAGTGACTGGCACCATGATTCTGACTTACTTGATAAGGCATAACGGTGAGTTTACAGGTTGATTGACAGCCAATACAGTGTCTACTCCACATGACTCAGCCGCCTCTTCCAACATTTCCTCTTTTTTACTGTGATGTCAGAACTCTTAATGCAGTGGTGCCCGGTCTGCCCACATCCTGCTCAGATCAGCTCTGAGCTCGGCACTGCTGCATCACTGCTTCTCATGTTGCATCCACTCTGAGTCCAAGAAACGCATTACTCATCCATCCAAGAGAAGAGAAAACACACATAGCAAGTGTTGGAAACTCTCCTATCTCCACTGCACCTGTCAGAAGGCCTGTAAAAAACACACTTTCCTTTCCTTTCCTAAGGATTTTTTACTCGCCAATCACCAGCTCAATTCCTTGGCTGTCTCTCGCTCTCCTCTTTGGGGGCCGTCAGTGTCTTTTCAGGCAGGATTTAAGCGGCTCTATGCAACTTCAAAGTGCCCATCTCTCACTGCGGCTGTTTATAAGTCTCACAATGACATTGCAAACCCTGCAGACCTTCCAACTGATCGCTAAATTCCTCTTTTTTGTATTTATTTTTTATATAATCCTACGCTCCTCACCTCTGGCTAGTCAGAACTGGATCAGCAAGTCTCTGCTTGTCAAATATTTCATTATTAATGCCCATCTTATTCATACTAGAGATACATGTTTAATTTCCGTCTTCCATTTCTCGTATTTTTGCGACCCCGTCCAGGCGATCACGGTTTAGATTGGGGAAAAGACAAGACTTTGTGCTTTTCAGATGTGCTGCAGTTGTCAAAACGGGAACAGCCAGTCCTTAAATAAGCAAAACAATGGAATTTTTTGTTAGTTCCAAAAAAGCTCTCATTTATATATTTTTTAATTGAGTGGAATAGAAAAAAGTTGGCCATTGTTAAATTAAGTACCTGAGACAAATATCACTGAGTTAACACATAGTGCCAAGATAAATTGACCAATTGATTTTTGGGGGGATCTTCATCCTGGGGAATATTTACTAAAATGTATGTTCAAGTTTCTCTCTCTCTCAAAAAAGGTTTGGTTCCATGACTAGTTTTTCATTTTCACTAGTTTTGTCTTCTTCTATATCAGACAAAACAACGTTATTACCTTGACATGTTTCGACACACATAAACACCAAAAACTTGTCTCTTGCTACCTTGCCTAAAAGTGGAAAAAGTGTTTCTCAAGCAACGATTTAAAGTGCTTGAGTGATTGCACGGATCAGAAGTACAAAGGTTCATATGTTTTTAAGGATGAAGACGGCATGAGGTGCTCTGACTTGTTTGTTGTTACGTTTTACTTTTGCAAGACTAATTCTGCTGGGACAAACAAAATGTGGCATTTATGAAACAAGAAAAGTTAGGTACCCCATCTTCAAATCAGTGATCTGACAAATGTGGGTCACAGAGATTTCATCGGACATCTTGCACTGACCAAATCAATATTCCAACCTCTGTAGGAGACAGATGATCTGCAGTGACAAACTCGGAAGGGATAAGGGAAGAAAGAAGATTACAAATACATAAGGGTTTTGTAGGCCAATGGATAATTACACAAGGAGAATTAGTATCTGGTATTGCTCCTGCACGGTCTGGGTACCATATCTCCACCATTACCCTCTTGGCCTTTGTAGTGGTCCAGGTTACACATCAATTTCATGCCACACTATTCTTCAGGTCTTCTGCTTGAAACCTGGCTAAACAGACCTTGCTGTTTCATATATACAGAGCGATGGGTAGCGCACACACACAAGAGGAAATCTGCAAAGAGGATTATGCTAAGTGGAAGGGGGGGGTTAAACACTAATCCAATCATTTGTGGCCACTGTCTTATTCTCAGCGGAAACAGCGGAGGCAGAGGGGGAACCACGAGCACTTCCTCCCTCCCTCTTCTCACTCTTCAGCGATAATTATACACCTAGACAAAGGTGCACAATAAAAAAAACGCAGCGGGTGTGAGCAATGCAAAGGCCGTTCGCAGCTCGGCTAAAATGGGAAGGCGCCCATCAATCAAGGTTTCCCCACAACAGGCAAGTGGTACATGAGAAAATGGATTAGGGCTAGTTGAGTAGAGAAAGAGTTCTCAGCAAAATAACATCAATGTTCATGATAACTTGACTAGGGAATATGGGGAAAATCAACTTAGTCACATTTAGTCTGGATTTTTTTTCCCACTCACTAATTGCAGTGGTAATAACATGATTCATTAGGAAACACACACCTGCACATTTTGAGCTGCTGAGGGATTGTGTTAAGGGTCTGTGTCGTATTATTGCTTATTAAGTTGATGAATATAGCACAAATAATTCAGTTTTGGGAGCAAAGTGTCTTGATGAGGTGGTAGGCGTGATAAACAAATAAGGCCATTAAGGCTTTGCACAAAAAGCACTATAATCATCAGGAATGTTTTGACAGTCTTTCTTCTTTTGTCAGTTAAATTTCAAATTAAAAAACAATACCCAATCAACACTTCCATCAAGTACTGCTGCATATTTCATAGTCATATTTGGGTCCCTAATCATTTTAAACTTTGATACGATCTTTCTGAGTCAAACATTGCATCAAACTTTGATACAAACTTGGTCCCCAACAATAAATTTAGGTGATTTTTATTTCTTCTAATTTAATCTTGTAGAGCGTAAGAGATCCGATATCATCTTATAGACCACTGTGATGGGAAGTAAAGGAATCATGGTGAACACACTGATGCATTCACGAGGGCACGTCGGCACTGCACTAGTATTCTAAAGACCTGCACAAAATATACTTATGGTACAGTTGTGGTTTCTTTGTAGTCATTGACTAGTAGACAGATCCAAAGGAAAAAGATTTGAGTAGTCGAGTACTACAATAATAGTGATAGCCCTTGATTAATTGAAACTGAAATATGAGGGTGAAACATGGTCCAATCAGAGACATTCACTCAATAATACAAAGAACCACTGACATTAACTAATACAACTCAACAGGGCCTTTAATACAACTCTGTTAATACAACTCAACAGGGCCTTTTAGCAAAATATTTCAATAGCAAGAGGAAGCCAGTTCGTATATTGTCCTTCAAGCTCGCATTTACAAATGTATGATTTTAACCAACTGGTGCTTCATACAAGATTACTCCAGAAATCAATCAGCAGATGAATCTATTATGAACAGATGAATGATGTCATTAGAGTGTGCCATGTTTTCATTCATCGTGTGTGAAGAGACCTCCCTCAATATAATCGTTTCAATGCTGCGTTTTGACAAAAGTGCAACATTTTATCTCACAATCTGGGCACATGTGACCTCTTTTGACTTCCCCGAGAGTACATTGTGCTTAAGCGTGCCTCTGTCACCCCATTAAGTCAAGCGGAAAGTTGAATTAAAGATGGAAATCTGGGAGTTATTTCACTTGCATGTCAAATTACAAGAGGAGAATGACTATATGGTGTTAATGAGGGTGTATTCAGAGGTGGCCGATGAATAATGCATGCAACAGAGTCAATTCTCGCTATCATTTTTTGAATTGTAAAAGACTTGTCGTCAATCCCACATTTTACAGTATTAATCGTCATGGTGCATTCAGACTGCAAACGCTCAAACGCTGAAACCCCGCTCACCAGACCCGCATTCTCTAGTTTTCAGACGCAGGGGTCTTCACACCAGAACGTCCTGACGCGAGCTGGAAGTACCGGAAGTAGCCGGCCGGCTCTGATGCTAACAGAGCTATGCTAGCGGCTTCTTGTGTACAGATCTTCTCCAATATGCAGCTTTGCAGCGTGTCTTTGCTCACAGACATTCCACGGGCTTTATATAACAGTATGTGTTCACGGAGGCGCGCCAGACTTTTATTCATATTATTAAACGGTATTTCCGCATCGGCGAACACACTCGATGCAGTTGCATAAGGTCACGGGAACATGACGTCACGGGAGGATGACAACGCATATTTTCACAAGCACAGAGTCCCCCATTGTCAACCCTGATTTGAGTTCTGGTGAAGTCTGGTGTGGGTCCTGTTTTGGCTGTTTACGAGTATTTTCAGTTTGCTCGCTCAGTCTGCTAATGTCCCCGTGACCACTTTGCTGCTCTCTGATAGGTTGTTGCATGAACGTCCCAAGGAAAGGATGAGCAGAATCCATCTCCTGTGGGCGTCCATTTTTTGCTCCTGCTCCTCCCCTTTCACTTTCCCGCCAAGTCAGTGCGTGTCTACTGAACAGTCCGTCCATGCGTGCCGAGAGGTCCGTGCGTTGTGACGCTGCAACGCACGTCACCATAGACTTTGCATTGAAACCCGACGCAACGCATGATCTGGTCGGAAAGCACCATTACTCTTAGTTTTTTATCATTATTCATGGGATTATCAGTATTCCATGAAACACCCTCAGTGTCATTTTAACCGAAAAAAGCAATATCTGATAGATTAAGCCTATAGATTATGCCTAGCAACAATTATGCAGGAGAAAGCAAAGATGTTGAGTAAGAGACAGAATAGATGGATAATGCTTCATGGAAAATGTTGTGACTCGCAATATAGTTTATATTCGGAAAAAGCTAATTCACTTTCCTTTAAAAGATTCATTACTCATTTTTGTAAAACAAACCACTTTAAATGATTAAATGTAGCGAGAAAATAGTTAATTTATTAAACTTTTAGAAGAAGTTAAAGAGAACAGAAGAAAGTTCAGCCTGGTAAAAATGAATAAATTATGAGCGCCCATCTGAAAAAAAGGCCCAGTCAATGTCCCAGGTCCCCTAGGGATGTTCAGGCTGCTCCCACAGATGTGAAAATCTGTGAAGACGCTCAGAAGGAGGTAGTCAGGAGGAGAGCAAAGCGAAAAAACAAGAGCTGGGAAAGACTGGTGCCTTAGGGGAAAAAGTCCAACCAAGAAAAGTCTCAAGTCTACGCCAGACTAATGCGCTACATGCCAATTCAACAAAGAATTCAGTGCATCGGTTAAACATTTCAACCGAATCATTATTGTGTCTTTGGTTCCCAAAAGAATATTCAGGCAAATTTAAATAATCATAACTGGACAACTGAGGATAAAGGGATTCAACACTCAAGGGAAACTGAAAGAGGACCCAGCAAAGCAAAGCATGGGACTGTCTAAAAAGGTAAATTCCCACTGACCAAAAACCCAGGGTTTTCAGACAAAAACTGCCTTTCTTTAAACTCAGAGCAACTCGTGCCAGAACGACAGCCTTTCAACCAGCCTTTTGACAAACAGTCTTTTCAGCAAATAGTCTTTCAGTTATAAAATATAAAAATAGCACCACTATCTTATCTCACGAATATGGATTTGGATGCTAGATGTCAAGTTTTAGGATATCTGATTTTGTCAAGAAAACAGCCATGCTATTTATATCACTATAAACATTGAACCCTGAACGCAATAAGTGATAATTAAAAGTAAACATTATTAAACCTATTCTATAATACAAAGCCTCACTGCATTTGGACCAGTTTTGTTTCAACCCAAGCAGCCGAACTCCTTTTGTTCATAGAAAAAGACGATTGATCCATTGGTTTGATTGTTTTTGTCTCTTTCTGTTCTACGAGCAGATAAGGTCAGATGAGGCTGATGATGCAGAACCCCTGAAGAGAAGCTACAATTATGTTACAGCTTATGGCCTGGTCCTTGTGCGACTTCCGTCTCCAAATAGTTGATTTAAAGCAGAGCTGTCTTTGCTGTGAGACAAAATTGAAAACTCAGTAAAGGTCAGTGATTGTACATGGCATAAACGCTTGTAATGAAGTGAGCAGACTCCCTGCTCTTCCCCTCTAGCGCTTTCCCTCTGATTCTTGGATCTGTGATTGACGGGTTTCTGGGCTGCATCAAAAACTACAAGCCTTACCAGTCCTCTGAGCTGGATTTTTAATACACTAACATCCATATCCGTCCTGCAGTGATAATTATCCTCCGACTCCCTCTGCTGAACGCGTTGTCATTAGAAACCTTTTGACCTCCCCTCAAATTCTTTCACAAATCTATACGCAGGCTTAGCGCTACAAGATGGAATGTTTTGGAGTCAGATTGAGGTTAGAGCACTGCATTTCCTATTTACAGGGCCAAATTATTTTTCCGTGCTCCGAGCTGGAAGAAAACATCCGGACCAGTCAGGGAAACAGGTGGGACTTCTTGGTGTGTGATTGTTTGACAGACAGCCAGGGAAAAAAACAGATTTTAAACTTCTATTACAGAGCAGCAGGCTACTCCAACAGCTGACACAGGCCGACAACAACTGCTCATTACACCCACGCCTTTCTAATAAGAGGAAGAGCATGCACGATTGGGCATTCAGAGTCAGGGACAATGGAGACATATACTGTGTGTCAATGTAAACGAGAAGTAATATTATCCTTAATGGAGAAGGGCAAGCACTGAAATAATAGCTGAATATATAGGGTATGGAAGGATGAAAGAGTCCACGCTCCTGTTATGTTTTTAATAATGACATGAAGGGGGAGAGCAGACTTTAAAATACTGTATGAATCTGCATAGAAAAATCCCAGGCCTTTGTCCGTGTCTTTCAGTTAACCACAGCTGTTGGTAGTCATTTGGGGAAAGTCCAATCTGTGTCATAGGAGCTGTGAATGAAGTGTTTGATAATGTTTATGTTAGTGCAACAGCCCATTTACAGGAATAGAGGCATGACAATATGGCTATGCTGGTATTCGTCCCCATTGGACATGAAGCCATTTTAATAAATGTTTGCTGACTCCATCTTTATATGTGAGGTAAAAGTCATGAAACATGTCTATGCTCCAGACCAAATTTCCCATCTCTAATTGTTTTATGTGTTCTTTGATATATATGTGTGAACCTATGGCAGCGCTCACATCTCTTTGAGAAATCACTCAGATTGCCTTGCCTTTTCACCTTTCCATCAAGTCGTCCTTAGGTGGTCAAGCCCCCAAACAGTAAAATGTAAGTCTCGACCTCCCGCTCCTATGATTTAGGTCTACAGCTTTGAACTACGACCCCCATTTTCAGTCACACCTTGGTCATACTACTTTGCTCTCTGCACACCACATCATCCTAATTTATGGACCCCCTGGGCAGCGGCAGCAGCGTAGATGGCCCCACCTGCACCGCCGCTCATTAACAGATGCCAGACCCAGCGATGGTTATGGAGAGTTCAAGGCTGATTCACCGCTTTCGGTAAATTTGTGTGAGAGTAGGAGTCCATAGCTATAGAACACAGCGTGTGATTGGTTGATTAATATTTTCCTTCCATCTCCTCCTGATGCCAAAATCTTTTTCTGATAGTGTCAAGATGACAGACCTGATCTAATCTTGTGCAAGCAGCCTTCTATGTCCTTCAGTGTTTTGCCTTCCAATTCAAAACCCTAATAGAACAAAAAAACACATTTATGTTCCATTGTTTCATCTTGAGTGATCATTTGCAACGCCTAATGAGCATCAAGTTAATTCTCTCAACCTTTAAAAAAAATCAATTTAGTTTACATTTTTCACACAGTTGCAATCTAAAATGTAATCAGCAATGCCGGGCAAATTTAATTTCTTCTTTCACCACATCAAAGCTACTTTGTTGTAGAGATAAACATGATTATTACGTCTCATTTTAGAAAGCACAATTTGATTAGCCATAGCAGTTGGAGACAAAGCAAACTAAACAAGCGTCAGTGTTGTTTAAAGAAAGGTAAAACATTAATGGCTTCTTGTTTTCAATGTTTCCATGAGCAGTTTGTGGAGGACCATTCTAGCAGCCCATCAAAAACCTCTCAGACCCCATTTTGGACAAGCACCAACAAGGGTGAGTGGAATGCAAATGTAAAGCAATACGGCCAATAAATACAGCATATTCATCACAATTTTACCAGCCATTCTTTACATGGTACAATTTCAAGGCTGCCATCGTAGACACGTATTGTACAATCTCAGATTTAAAAAAGCATTTGCGATTTGAAATTGAAACATTGCAACTTGATGATGGCTTGACCAGACAGAAGCACACAATTTCACAATAAGGATCTAAAATTGTGTTTAGTGGCATTTGATTGGACAGCTAAAGAACCAATCAGATAAGACTGGAAGTGGTTGCAGGAACGCTAGACAAATTCCTGAGATTGGCAAGGCCTTTTATCAGTCGGTAGTATTGCTAACCAATCTGCCTTGTCCAAAAGCAGAAGGTGGGGTGAGAAGTTCAGTATGTACAGTGAAAATCTGTAATTGGGCTGCTTTCTTAATCATTACTCATTTGTATTTATATGCTCATTTTTGTTTACGGTTATTTACTGAACCCATAGAATTACCCGCATGGTGCTTGACTATTTGCCCAATCAATATGCAAGAAGGCATATGATTTGCTACAGAAACCTCCAAAGGGAAAAGCCAATAGAAGGACAGGATCATCATTAGCTGTATTTCTATTTCCACTGTGTATCCTCTGTCCGTGAAATCTGCTCGCCGTAACACTCATCTAAAGACGTCCTTGCCTGACAAAACTTCACCGATTTGATGCACGCTGAAAAGGGGGTGTGCCGTTTAGGCGGTGTTGTCGACAACAAATGTTTAAGGTGCCGCTTTCTTTTACAGCCATGATTGTGTATTTAAATAATAGATGAAAGGTCAGCTCAGTGGACAAAGCACAACCACTCAACGTATACAGAAAGCAGACATTTCCAGTACATTAAAGTCATCCACCAGCACATTAAGTCTTTATGGACACCTGCTCCCCCGCGAACCTCCCCTCCCCCAGCCCTTTCTCATGCCCCATCCTGACACATTGTTCCCCAACCCCCATGTCTAACAAAGCAACCAATATTTCCCCAACAAACTTTCACTTGACACACATTAAAGCAAGACACTTTTAATATCCTGTCACAAACAACTTCACACATGGCATTAATTGTGGTAGAAGACTGAGAGGCTGTTAAAATATTGTGCTATACTTGGACATTATCTGTCTAGTGTTTGTGCACAATTAAGCCAGACAGCTGTATCTACTTTATACTGGGTTAGTTGTGACTGGCAGAGAGCGATCAGTCCCCAACGTTTTGCGCATTGAAAGAAAGCCAATTAAATATTAATTACTTGGCTTTATAAGATTTTTTATTAAATATGTGCGGTAAACATCAGGCTGAAGAAAGACGTGTCTGTATATGAATGCCTTTTTGTAGAAATGATTGGACACACAAACACTTACTATTAAGAAGCAGATTAGTGCAATCCTAATGAGGAACTGCTCTGCCATAACAGTACTTGTTAAAAATGCTAAAGATACACAACTCTGTTAGAGAGTCACATTTGTAACAGCGATTAATGACTTGTATTCAAACATTGAGTTAATAAACGCTAAGAGTCCCTAAGGGTGAACAAGAGTGACCTTCTAAGAATGCAGAATAAATAAATAAAGGTCAAGGCTAGTTTGAATCTGTAGTCCTTTTGGACATGTTTTTAGTACTTGTAGAAACTGGAGCGCCCGGAGGGAATCTACAAAGATACACAGGGGAGAACATACAAACTCCACTCCGAAAAGAGTCGAAACCAGGACATTCAAACTGAGAGGTGACAGCTCTGAACACTGCACTACCAAGTTGGCCAGAACATCTGAGAAGATTACACCATTTTAAAAAATAAAACAAACTTTTTGGCACAACAAGTTTGCTGAAACTTGTCTAAACCAGAGTCTCTCAAACAGTTACTCAAACTCTAGTCTGGTGAGGGATTTTGTTCAGACTGCACAGCTCAGCCCTTGCCTGGCCTGCCAAACGATATGCTTTTTCAAAGACATATAGTCTGGGAACGAGCTTGATCTCAGCGAATTCCCGGTGGGCGTGGTTGACAGACTGCATCAACCAATTAGATGCACACAGGATATGACGCCGCAACTAGCGGCACCCAAGCCGTTTCAGTAAACACAAAACAAGGGATGGCGGCATGTCAGCTAGTGCAAATGTAAACGACTGCTGTCGATTTTGTAACAAAAACTTAAAGATACGAGGAGTTATTAGCAACTCAAAGGTGAAAGGAAGTCCCGCCTCTCGGTGCGTGATTGGACCGATGTGGGTAAAATCGTGAAATGATAGGCTAGGAAGAGGTGTCCAGACGGTTCTTCTTTTGAACAGAAAGGAGGAGTGTCTGGCAGGCCAGGCCAGCTCAGCCCTGTATTGGGCTTGTTTATAATCACCTTTGCCTTTCTTGCAACTTCTATTCTCTTTTTCAGTGAGAAAAGCACTGTCCAGGAAGTTTTTTGATTACTTAAAATCTATCTGAAAATGTGTAGCATTCATATGAAAACATAGCTCCCAATGATCCAGCTAACCTCCACCCATTAAAGCTGGTCATAAAGTTAATTTTATCACAATGACACGTTGACCAATCAGAATGCTCCAAAGATGTCCACTGTCAACAATTTCAAAGGCCGATGACGCGGTTCAAACTAGTCGACGTGAGGTGCCGATGGTGTCATATTCCATCTGCGGATTGGAGTACTTTGGGCCTGTATGTGCATGGGTTTTTAGACTCTGCTTCTTATAATGCCCGATTGTTATACTTACTGGATAATTGTGAACGTTGCCAAAGACTAATAACATGACACCAATATATACTTTACTTCTGAAACTGCACCCTGCTTGAATGCATTTGTAAATCTTAATCATGGGTCCTTAAGGTCTTACAGAAATAGCCCAACAACAAACCATTATCCAGGTGTTGAAAGGCATAAAACACATTCTTTTATCATCACCACTTGAATATAACTCTTTAGGTTTGTCGTTACCATAGATACGCTTCCATCTGTGTAGGATGCACTGAGCTGCCCATTCAGCCTCTGACCCAGCAGGGCGCCAGCGTGGAGCTGTGAAGGGGGCTTTGTGATTACGTATGTGTGAAGGAGTAAAATATAGGTCGTCATCATCATATCTCACACCCTCGCAGGCCTGAATAAAGAAGAGAGAGGCAAAAAGCGGGGGGTGGAATCTCCAAATCACCAGAGGAGGGCCAAGGGGTGGGCAGGCCTAAGCTCATGAAGGTGCTTGTAAATAGATAGACGCTGGTATTAAAAACGGTGGATCCTGGCTCCCGGGAACGGCAATATCTGCTCCCGGGATCACACTGGAGGGCCGTTTGCAATTAGCGCTCTTTGAAGAGGAGGTGGGCTGGATTTAGGACTGGGCTATTGTTTGGAGAAGAGCAGAGGGAGGTAGGTCAAGGGGGCCACGAGCTCAGAGAAAAGAGGAGGAGCAGTGTTTAACCAGGAAAGATACACAAACAAACACAAATTAGCTAAAAACGGACTCGTCAGCGGTTCAAAAAGCAAACAGAGAAAACCACCTGTTAGATTGGGCCCTTATCAGCAAAACACAGCTTATCTGATAATAGCATGGTGGTTTAGTCAGGTGACCAGCCTGGGGGTAGAGGGTGAGGTGCAGGAAGAGAAGACTGTATTAGTCAGATTAGCCTTCAAAATGTACAGTATCCTTGGTTTGGTATTAACAGATAAAAACAATTACTATCCATTTAAACCACTGGCTTAGGCAATTGTCCTTGAGAAAAAACAAACAAATCAAAAGCTACTTTTGTTTGGGTTTTTTGATATTTGGATTTCCTCAAAACAGCCCTTATCTCCCTTCACCAAGGCAGCTTAGTAACATGAACAACTTTGGGAGCTAGTGTGACTCCACAAAAAGCTGACAGTTCAACCAGCAGCACTGCCCACTGCTGACACCAGACACAAAGCAGATGCTAACTGAGGCTGCAGACACTTCCCTGATGCACTCTGACAGGCAGGAAGTCTCCCCCAAGAACTCCTCACAAACTTCACTCCGCCAGCGCTGGATGTTCCAACATGCACCATGGGTCATATGCACTCTGATCCGCACAGTCATGATTTAAAAATAAAGCATTTGCCCCGTGTCTTCTGTGTGTGGTTCCTGAAATCTGGTCTTGTCCTTTTTGCTTTGTAAGGTTCAGGGTTACGTGGGCAATTTGACTAGCTCCAGAATTAGGTGTTTGGTGAGAGTTTCCACTGCTGAGTGCAAAGACTGGATTTGAGGGTGTGCTGTATGTCTTACCCTGTGGCTAGTAACTGTGGCTAGCATTGTTTTTAAATGTCTTTAGCCATGGGTCGAACCTAATGCAATATTGACCACTAGGCACAACACATTTTCAATCTCGACCCACCAGAGCCAAGACTGGGTAAAATATTGAAGAGGACGGTTGAATGAAAGTTGCAATGAAATGTAGTTTGTTCTAACTTTGTGGAGATGTATCAAAGGATGAGGCCAATAACTAAAGAAAAGCTGCCAAGGACTTGCATCAAGTTTACAACTGTAGCTGTCATTATTTCAGGATTAAGCAAAAAATAAAACAGTAACATTGTTGATAATGATAATGAATGCAATGCAATAATCAAGGCAAGGTCCTCGAGAAAAAAAAAAGAATAGGGAAGAAAGTAAGAGCATGCATATTATATACTAATTATATATATATATATATATATATATATATATATATATATATATATATATATATATATATATTAGGGCTGTCAAACGATTACAATTTTTAATCAAGTTAATTACAGCTTAAAAATAAATGAATCGTAATTAATCGCATTTCAAACTATCGGCAAAATGCCATATTTTTATGTAAATGGTTGTTTGAATGGAAAGATAAATGACAACATAGTGTACATATGTACAGTATTTGTTTATTATAACAATAAATCCACATAAAATGGCATTAACAATATTAACATTCTTTCTTTCTGTAGAAGACACTATTTTTTCCGATCGCCATATTCCGCTTCAGCTAAAGCCATAAAGGCTGTGGAAAAACTAGGTACCCCAGCTTTAATTTAGCGAGTGTAGTTTCGAAGCGGAAGGAGACACTAGTTCAGCTTCATAGGTGTATTACGCACAGGTTACGCAAAGCACACAAAAAGCAGAGAATAGTTCTGTGCATGTATGGATGGTATTTCACGTTACGGCTGTACCGTTTGCCGCGTCCACGGAAGATGCAAACTCCCGTTCAGTTCATAGCAAACAACAGCAAGTGCGCCACGGTCACGTGCCTATTCTTTTAAACTTGAATTCCCAGAGGACCTACCTGCTCAGTCGCCATCATTCTGAGTGTTTTATTGGATGTATGGGCGTTAAAAGCATTACATTTTTTAATGCGATTAATGAAAAAACTATTAACGTGCATTAACGCAATCATTTTGACAGCCCTAATATACAGTGCCTTGCGAAAGTATTCGGCCCCCTTGAAATCTACCAAGACCCGGCCGTCCCTCCAAACTTTCATCTCAAACAAGGAGAAGACTGATCAGAGATGCAGCCAAGAGGCCCATGATCACTCTGGATGAACTGCAGATAACTACAGCTTAGTTTGGAGGGACGGCCGGGTCTTGGTAGATTTGCAGTGGTCTGATACTCCTTCCATTTCAATATAATTGCTTGCACCGTGCTCCTTGAGATGTTTAAAGCTTGGGAAATCTTTTTGTATCCAAATCCGGCTTTAAACTTCTCCACAACAGTATCTGGGACCTGCCTGGTGTGTTCCTTTGTCTTCATGGTTCTCTCTGCGCTTTAAACAGAACCCTGAGACTATCAAAGAGCAGGTGCATTTATACGGAGACTTGATTACACACAGGTGCATTCTATTTATCATCATCAGTCATTTAGGACAACATTGGATCATTCAAAGATCCTCACTGAACTTCTGGAGTGAGTTTGCTGCACTGAAAGTAAAGGGGCCGAATAATATTGCACGCCCCACTTTTCAGTTTTTCATTTGTTAAAAAAGTTTAAATTATCCAATAAATTTCATTCCACTTCACGATTGTGTCCCACTTGTTGTTGATTAATGACAAAAAATTAAATTTTTAAATCTTTATGTTTGAAGCCTGAAATATGGCGAAATGTTGAAAGGTTCAAGGGGGCCGAATCCTTTCGCAAGGCACTGTATTTATAAACATATATAAATATATAAAAATACAAAAAGGTTAGTAGTGAAAAGTCAGAATCCGAATCAATTACAATTGTGAGTAACAGGAAGGGACAAACTACGAAATATTTTTGGTGGAGGTAAATCTTAAAAAAAAGGTCCCATTTGTTATTGGTTAAAATTTTTTTTCCTTTGGCTTAACTATTAATTACACATAGTACCTTTAAAAACAGCATTGTAAACTACATTATGGTCCAGAAAAGTTTGCCTGGAATCCCTCTGTCTAGACAGCATTCTCCCCTGTGTCAGCTGAGGCTCCCAAACACATGGAAGGCATCCACACTGCAGCAACAGCTGACCCAGGACGATCAGACAGTCTGACCACACACACAAGTTTGCACCATCCCAAACATTTTAGGGTGGAAGCTGCGACGGTCACACCTGTCAGTGGGACATGGACAAGACAGAAGAGGAGTAGCAGTGAAAAGACGATGTCTCTCATATGGCTTGGAATGGAAATGCATCTTTCCTCAGACTGCTGCCTCCGAGACCCGACCCCAGAGGAATCCGAGGAAAATAAATGGATGGCTGAATGAATTATGAGATCTAATTTGGAAACATTTTAAAATAAATACGTGTAAGACCACAGTGCCGTATGCACATTTAATAGAGGAGTTTGCCACATGTTTGTATCTATGGAGATGCCTGGAATATTACATATTGTGACATTAAACAAGTTTTCAATTAATCAAAAAATGCATTCAATGATATTTTTTACGATTGATTTATTGTTGCACAACCTGGTTATTGGCTCGAGACTCAGCAATGCAATCTCTTCTGAGCTTACACAAACAAGCCCTAAAGATAAAAGGAACTGGCAAATTGTTGAGAAATATATATTATTGACATTAAAGAGTGTACAAAATTGTCCCTAACGGGCACCCTCATCACTAAATGTATTTTTGAGAGGGTCTGAGGGAGTCGGGCTCAGATCCACCAGATCCACATCCAGGGTAGGCCGTTTTGTGAACTTTAGGTCTGCCTCAATTGGACAGAACTGCTTCTCTGTCAAAGCAGCAGGGACCTGGAACTCACTACCCATCTGTGAAGGAGCAGATTGTAAACAATTATGTGTGTTGTATATATTGTGTCTCTTTGTGGCAGGTAGCGTTACATTTTACCTTATTTTCCATGCTAATTAGGCCACTCTACTTAATTCTACGCACACTGTAAACATGTCACTTTGCCTCTGCCCAAGGACTACAGTTGAAAATTAGCTAGTAGATAGGTCTGCTCTTTACACCCTATGTATTGTGCAATGTCCCTGTCAACTAAAAAAATCATATATATTCATATATTTTGTAAATTGTAGTGGAATGTATGAGCAGCTCTTTCAAGGTACTTTCAAAAAGTAATTTAGTAATGTAAATGGATAAGAGAATAATCAAGAAATGTATTGTATAATTGTATCTATAGCACTCAAAACAACAAAACAACAAAGCATTTGGCCCATTGCTTTCTGTTATTTCACTTTAGGCATTACTTTTGTCTTATTTTAGTTTCATCCTGGATGAGTTGCAATTTCTTAAAAATTATTTATCCCCTAATTTGGATAGGTGCAAATGACCACACTCAAAGAAGAATTACTAAACGTGACCAATGATGTGCCAGGTCGAGGAATAATGTAGGACAAGAAAATGTAATCCCATAAGAGAGAAATGCTCTCCTTATGCTTTAAATACTGCAATAGAAGGTTCAAAAACAACTTCACTGTGTCATATCCCACTTTAATCTTAATTAAAACACTTACAATGCAGGGTTATTGCTAGAAATAGAAAAAAAATTGTCCGTCTCAAAACCACTTTACAGGTGACAGAGCATAGGTCGGCAGTGGTTTTTCCTTAACACACTGGTAAAGGATAAATAAAAAAATATATACAATAGGTTTTTGAGAGCAGGGACAAACAAATCTTTCATTAAAAAAGTAGAAGCTTATAGTTTGTTTTTACCAACTATAGATGCTGATCTCTACTTTGTGTGGGATGGTGCTCCATCAAACAATAGCGTCATACTACATAAAAAAGGACCCTGACCTGGCAACGCGGGTAGTTGTAAAGGATCAATAATAAGATATGTACAAACAGAATGGCAAATACATTATTCAAAACGTTGAAAATGGCAAGTAAATGTCATAGTATACAAATCATTGCATAAAAGTGTTACTTTAGAAATAAAAGAAAATAGTGCATTAGAGATTATATGTTATACATTATTTTTGTCCCTTGAACATAATCCTGAGACTTTTTTTCTTATGACATGTATGTTCATTAAATAGGTAGACAATATGGATACACATGTATAATGCATGAGGACAGGATCTCGGAATGCAATTTTTCACTTCTACCACCAGATCGGTGTTTCATTGTTGTCATTTGTCACCATCAAACATTGCATGCAGAAATGGAAGACGTCTTTGTAAAGAACCTAATTTTACTGGAGAAAACTAATTTATGGGGCAATACTTTTGTTTCGAACAAAAAAATGCTGTAAGGATTCCTCAAAACGTACCAAGTTAGAGATTGGAACATTACAAAACGGGCAGAGGAACACATGTGTGCTAGATGTGACTGATAATAGCTTGAATGGAGCTCAAGACAACTCCAGTTCCAAGTTTAAAACATTTTTTTCCTTAGTATGAAATATTTATTCTGGTACAACTAGCCTCAGTCAGAGCAATGTTTGGGAAAAAAGGGAAATAACACGTAAACCATTAGGTCCTACTTAAGAACGTAGACATTTTTTCTTGAATATTCATATCTGACTCTCATTGCCACCTGTCTCCCTGAACCCCTGCTGCACACCCAACATCCATATGCGTCCAACACTCATCCTGTGCAAATGCATTCATAACATGTTCAGTAATTGGGTGGGAGTCACACCTGTCTCACAGATTTGGCAGCACTGTGACAGATATAAATAAAACATCAGGGCACGACAAAGTGGCAGTGTCCATTATGACAGTTGAACATAAGCTTTTGGTTAAAATCCCCTCCCAAGTAGATATTCGTGGAAAAACAAGTTAGGGCTGGCTTCTTCTTGGGAAATGGCTCAGAGTAAATGGAAAGCATTCAGGCATTTCACAGTTAAAACGGCCAGGCTCACACGTATCATACTGCCACTGTCACTGAACAATCGGGACACTTTGAGCACTTTGGGTTCTTTTTCAAATTACACCAGGTTCTGGCAAACAAAGGAAGGACGTTTATTTGGTGTCGCGAGGAAATTATCATTTTTCACAGAAGTTAGAAAGTGTATTTGGTGTATTTATTCATAATGTCACTTGATTTGACAACACAACACTCTTATAAGTTGGTATTAACTAGTGACCTATCAAGTTGTATGCTAGTGTCATTTCCAAATGTATTCTCCAAACAACATTACTGACTTTCATCCTTCTGCTTTTCACAACCCACAGCATTCACACTTCCAGACATCATCTTTGCGAAGCTAATAAACATTCATAGCTTTGGGCAACTCTTTTTATACGCGCCATAACATAGGCACCAGATCCGTCCCTCATTGCACAGTCAGCATCATAAATAATAACTTCAATATGTGATCTGCATACCCCCAAAAGTGCCAACTTTAATGAAGACTGATCCTCCATAAAACTATTGCATCTGCCACCCGCCTTCTATTCCAGACCGTTTATCCACGTCACTAACCCCACGGATGACTTACATTGCAACTCTCTCGCTCTTTTTTTCTTTTATCAAGTAGACGTTTTTGACAATGGCACTAAATTGGGTTGTATTTTTTGCTTTGATGTTGGATAGTTCCTAATATTTCAACATAGCAGTATAGGTATTTCTGGTTAGTTGTTTGTTATTTGTATATATTCTAAAGTGTATTCTGCACTGCATGGCTTTTTAAAGGGTTACTTAATCGATAAAATAAAGTTCTTGCTCTTGTCATTGAGGTCAGTACATAATTTCACAACACCTGAACAGCCTGGTGTGATTCACAATTATGTAAGAGGGAGCAAAAAAAGAAAACACATCTTCCATAACCGGCTTGAACATGAGAAAGACATTTTTCGAACAACAATTGTATTTGTTATGTTGGGGTGAACAAAGCGCACATCCGTCATCAGTCAAATCAAAGCAATCAACAAATCATAGGACATACAGTATAGTTTTCAGTCAAGAGTGCACAAGGTAGATATTTATACGACAGTCAGGACATCTGGTCTAGCGTGGCTTATTGATCTGAAATCTTACACCCTGAAATATAACTTGCAAACTGTGCCTTCCTTTAGTTCAAAGTAATTTCACCAATTCACAACCAGATACATTCCTAACAATTGCACTCATCTATGTAGATTAAAACCCATTCAATATTAATTCATCACCTTGGCTTTCACTGCTAATCCCCTTGGCCAAAGCGGGGTTCTCTATCAGGCACCCACCACAATCACCACCCCCTCCTCCCTTCAGCGTTGCTGTCAGGCTGCCCCATCCAGGAACTGGGAGAAAAAAAAGCCATCTGGTGTTTGTATGGGACAGGCAGTCCAGGAGGATGCACTGTTTGGAGTCATGAGTAATCATTGTGCCACATATATGATCACATAGTGTTCCAACTTAGGTGTGACTTATGATGAGTTCATTTGGTGGGAGCATCAGAAAGAGGCGTGTGATGCGCCCCAGGTGTTCCAGATGACTGTTGTCTATTGTAGTTTAACAATGGCAGACACGACTTGACTATGCCTTTACCCTCATCACTGTGTTAATCTGTGACTCAAGTCCAAATATGACATTAACCTAGTTCACCGTGCGCACAGCTGTTCAGTGGCATCTGCTATAACACACCAAAGATTATCAATGTTACCAGCTCTCCCCTCTGTATAGCTTCAGACAGCCACTTTGCTCAAGTAGTCTCATACAGGAGCACATGAGAATTTACCAGTAAATCAAAGGTTACTTCATCTCTCTTGAGGCTACTTACCAATCAGGGCACAGGCAAGGAGAAGCCGGGGCGCACTGGTTGCCATTGCCCCAAAGATCTATCACTTGTAGTATTCCCCTTTGGATAGCGAAGTGGAGACGAAGAAGGGCTCTGTCTTTAGTCTGCCGCGCTGGCTCCTGTGGTTAACCGCTTATCCTGAAAGAATCCCAAGCGACAAAAGATAGTCAGGGGGTTCGTGTTTGAAAGTCAAATGAGGTGTTCACCGCTACTGTCCGACTCTCGCTTTCACGCGTCCTGCTGCGAATGAAAAGAGGGGAAAAAGCTCCACGGTGCGCGTCCGCTCTCCTCGCTTTCACCCTCACCTATCTCCGTCTTTATCAGTCAATGTCTGTGCGTAGAGATGTATGGAAGCCGGGCTTTTAGGCGACCCAGCCCACTCCTCCTCGTTTACTACGCATCTGAGACTGCGGAGGCGATTCTCCCAGCCAGCCTCAAGAACAGAGCGAGCAGCGCCAAAGTCTGTGATGGGTAGAGCCTCCTTTAACAAGACTTTAGAGAGCGCAAATCTTGATGTCAGCCCGTAATAAGCCGCCCTCTTTCCTCCACTGATGAGAGAGAGCAAATCAGACTAGTCCACAGCGGCTCCTTCCGTTTCTCTCTCCACGGCAAATCCCGGAGACTATCATCAATCTCTCCCACTATCGCTCCGCAGAAAGCCCAATGGGCGGGCGCTTCAGATAACGCACACTCGGGCTTTGTGCGCTCACACAATAAGTCTGATTAATCAATACGACAAAGCTATCGGAACATAGAAGTCTCACTTTGGTAACGAATGTGTAATCACCTGCACACAGGAGCTCACCTGTCCTGTACTGAGAAAAAGTGCGTGTAGATACAATATAGGGACAGGGCGCCGCGTTTGCTTGCTCCAAGGTTAATTTCGTGCTTCCTGCTTGGTTTGGCACTTTGTTTGGTCAGGGCAGTTTGAAAACTTAGCAGCGTGTTGTCTGTACCCTCCCCCTTTGCAAAGCCACGCCTCGCGCGCGTGGATGGCTCTTTGCGCAGAGGGAGAGGCCAAATGATATGCAAGTCTGTCCACTTGCTCCAGAGGACGCTTTCAACCAAGTGGAGGGTATCAAACAAACAAATCATAGACATTTTCTCACAGTTGTTAATTGTTTGGGGTTTTCAGCATGTGCAAATATCTAATATATCGAATCTAAATATCAATAATAAGGATTTACATAGCGCTTGTTTGGACAAGACATCAAATTGATAATTCACTCGATACACCGTGATGATAAATTACAGTAGCCACAACTGCCCCGGGGCAAACTGACAAATGAAAAGAAACCAGTATATGCCATCAGCCCTCTGACCACCACCGAACATTAACGCACCAGACTTGTCCTTGGCAAGTTGGCCATGTTAGTGAAGTATCTTGCCTAATAACACAACAACAGTTTGGAACTTTAGAGTCGCAGCCACCCCACCATGGCACCTGGTGTTTTCAAAGGTCTCCCATCATAGTACTAACCAGGCTCTGCCCTGCTTACATTCTGAGATCTAACGGAACCAGGCTTTCACATGCAGGTGGCGCCACGATTATGTTCACACAAGTGAGCCTACGTCAGAAAGGTTTGCACAATGCATGGTCAGCCTTAGCCTGGTCGTACCACACCTTAGTACAAATTACAGTTCATACTAAGGTCTGGATTTGCTCCATTGAGCTCCGTGAACAGGTGGAAGGGGTTAACTCCTTTTGCAGATTGAAACGATTGGATCTGAGTTTACCGTGACGTATGTAATGCGCCCGAGTCTGTTGTTAGCATTTAGCATTTAGCCTAGCCATCTCCTTTGCCGCTAACGGAGCCCGTGGGGAGTAGCGCCACAATCTTGACCAGCGATTACATTTGCTAAACATTCCTCTTGCTCCTGCTTCAATTTCTTGATAGAACAGACCGGATTACTTTACTATTGCATTCTTCGCTCTTGACGTCACCAGCGCCGACCTACAACACCTGCCGTCACCAGCGCCGACCTACAACACCTGCCTTCCGTGCTCGCTGAGTAGCCGGTCGAAATACGACCGATTGTATTCGCTAACACAGGGACCAGACCCAGACGTTACATGCAGTGAAATGATGATTGAGCGGAGTGTACGGATGGCTATTGCCAGGCTTGGTCAGCCTCAAAATCCACTATCTTTACTTTACTGATCCTAAATATACCAGTTTTAAATTATTTCTGCCTTGAGAAGAAAGTGTGTCTTTTCATAACCTTGTGAATGCTTTAGTGAAAATATTCTAACTTAATTCTAGTGTACAACTGTAAATTTTATTTTTAAATGTTTTGCATGATGGTCAAGCGGCTGCACATAAGCCAGTCGAGACACAGCAGCTTCAGTGTTGATTACTGGCCTTGGCTACATGCAGAATGTCCTGTGCTCTATTCTATTTCACTCTGTCCTGTCCACTACAGCCTGCGGGCCAAAAGGGAAACCATACACTAGTAAGAACCATGTACAATTTGAGTTTATACAATTGTAAGGTTTGTTTTAGACAGTATTACATACTCATAAGTAGCTCTAACCACTGATTTGCCCTTGCACATTGTTTGCTTAAAGAAATACAAACAAGCAGATGCAGTTGCAGAATATGCAGGGATAGCTGCAGGGATTGTAAACCTTTAATTTACAGGATTTCCAAAAGTCGCACAAGGCATCAGTAAGATGACCATGAATCACCAAAATGTCATCCTTTATTCTCAACAAGTGAAACATGTTTATTAATACAAAAGGGTTTGTATTTATGGCGTTGTCATGCAGCGATGACAAAAGTCACCTTCTCATCCACAGCATTCATTTAGCAGCAGTGGTCTAGACAGAGCCCCCTCCCTCACATTCACACACACATATCTTCACACCCCACTCCTGCAAACAGAGGACTGGCAATCACAGTAATGAGCTGCCAGTCTGCTTAGGAGCTCCTTCATGAAAGAGAAAACACCAGCTCCTCACCATGTGCAATTTCAGCAGAGAAACTGCCACATTTTTTTTCCTTTTGGCCCAAGAATAGTTTAAAGACATGATGTGACAGAAAATATAAATCATTGTTTTGTGAGAAGTGTGATGTGGTACATGGTAAAGACACACATTTTCAATGCAGGCATATGGAATTCACTTTGTGATGAAAACTAGTGCAATATGAATGCTTGTATTTCAGACACAGTTGAACATTAAAGGAGCTATACCCGTTTCTGCAAGGTTGGAATGTTTAGCACCGCCCCTCAACTCGCTCACAGGTCTCTCATTTACCCTACGCTCTCCTGCCACGGAGCCATAGTTTTATTTGCGATCTGATACATATGCAAACATTAGCATGAGCGCAACTTCTTGTAAGCTGTACAACAATCACTGATGAAATGGTACAAAAGCAACACACTGCTAGCAAAACATTTAACTTAAAGTTTACCGCTAGTTTCACGTCCAAATGTAGTCCGAGGCGGACCGCTCCTGCAGGTCTCTCCCATAGACTGTAAGTCTCTCCAGAGGATACGATGTAAGCTAGCTATGTTCACCCTGGCTTGATTTCTTCTTTGATAATATTTTCGCTTTAGTTCCCTCTTCTCTTGCTCACTATTGTGTCGTTTGGACTGTTTTGCTGTGTCTGCAGTTACAGCAAGAGGAGTTATAGCCAATTCTGCTAACATGCTACTGTGTTTACAGAGGACAGAGCCTGTTCGTAGCAGCGCCGCTCCTCGTTCTGTGAGTGGAGGAGAACAAGCGTCAGCACTTTTTACGGCCTGAATTCATAAACAAGCTGAATCAATGAGCTCAAGTTTTCAAAACATTTCGGATTATAATAAAACTTGTATGTAGTAATAAGCATTTTTATTAACTCATTACAAAAAAAATGGGTATAGCTTCTTTAAGACAACGCATCTAAAACAGAAGTTTGTAATGGATTTGAGGCAAAACAACTTTAATAGTGTGCATTCCAAAAGGTATTGGATCATATGAATGTACTTTTAACAGTAACACGTAACAACCATGCAGCCCCTGCATGTTTCCATCACAGACTCATAACTCGTCTTCCGTTCGTATGTTCATTTATTAATTATGTTAAACAAAATATTTCATGCCTTGTACTAATGTATGGGATGAAAACATTAATATTTCATTATTTCATCATTTATGGAACTTATGCAAGTTAGAGTGCAACATATTGCAAGTTTAGGAATTAATTAGACAACTCAGGGCTTGAGGGTATAGGGTTATACGTAGATATATGTGTACAAACATAATTTCTGCCTTTGTATGAGTTCACATTTGACATATGGCTCTCAATGTTATTATAGCCAATTTATCCCATGTGCCCCTACACACGTGACATATTGAAAAAGTAATTCCATCAAAATTGCATTTAGAGAACAATAAATGTTTTACAGTTGGGTTTATTTGCTTGCAGAAGAATGTAGCCTCTTGCCAGATGGCTTCTGTGCTTGAATGGAGTGCAGTGTGAAGCGGAGTCTACACCACAAGTGGTTCGTATTTGCATTATATGAGCTGCATTAAGTGGTAAAAATGTCACAAAAAATGCACCAATCAAAACTTGCAAAGCGCAGACCTCCACCAAGTGGTCCTGTCCCAATCCTGTATCCGGATGACCAAAAGAATACATATGTGTATACATTTGTGATAACCCATATGTTTGAAACAAAGTTTCTTGAAAACTCCACAGTGAGGGAAATAAAGGGTCAGATAAATAGTGTGCCACCAAAGTGTTTCAGTGAGCAGATATTTCAGTGTTTGAGCAGAGCCAGAGAGCCCCTGCTGCAGCCAGAGCCCCACATCTCCTTCTCTAGAGGAGGAGGCTGATACATGCTACATGAATGAGCTTGCATCGCCACAAACGTGACTCGTACATGGACCTCGATCAGATTGTTTGTAAGGAAATTTTCCTTCGTGTGCAATCTTCCACAATATGGCATTTCCGTGGTATGGTTTTCCGTTTTTGTTTCCATAGAATCATGCAGTAAAAACCTTTACAAACTATACAAACATTACATAGGCCTATATTACATGTGACAAGGCGGCACGAGCGGACGGCGGTGGGAGCACAAACACAGGCAGTCTTGGTGGTCCAAGTTTTTTTTTCTTTCTTCTTTTCTTTTTAGTGCAAAAATATCAAAATATCAAAATGAATAAATCCAAAATTCCAAATTGATTTAAAAAAAAGTGCAAGTGCATTGGAGGATTGTAGAAGTTTAGCTTCTCCAGCAACACCACCTGGCGTGACCGTATCAGGCATCTTAAATACCCTCTGTGTGTCCGAAGTCTATTTTTTAGTAACTTTGGAATGTGCTATGCTATGCTATGTGCTATGCTATGGAAGCAAGGCTATAGTATTTATTCTGAAGAACTGTATATTATATGTATTCACATGTTACACAGGCCCATGACTTAATGAAACATGCTTGATTATACTTTCTCCATGTAGCGTGCAATTTAAAAGTTTCTCCACACAGCTTTATAGGCAGAGTGGACACGCTGTGGACAAGGTAGGCCATATGCACTACACCTGGTCTACATAAAGCATGGCTCCTAAATTTAGCCCGGTCTCCTTAGACTGCTTCACCACAGCCTTGTGATGACACACTTAGCACAGGCAGCTTCAGGATTCAAATCTTTACACATTTAGGACAAGATCACCTTCGACCAAGTAGCACTATCTCAGGCAACTCCGCACAACATCTGAGCTGAGATGGTTCTGAGATAAAACGCTTCAAAAGAATGTTTGCAAGAATCGCAGTAGCTTGGGATGATAATTGGTCTCCATGGAAACAGGAGACTGCATTGTATGTGCACTTAGAACAGGGTCCATCACCTAGAGATAGTTGAAATCCTGATTAACACTATCCCTCATCAAACCTGGCCGCCGCGATGGGATTACTTTATGTGGACAGATCTTAATATTTTAGCAGTCGCAGAGCGTGAGTGACTGGGGTCGCTGATGTTTCACAGCAGCATGGCCTTAAGAGAACTCCATCTGGAGTCAGCCAAAGGTTTGTGCATTTATTGCATCATTCACACATTTTCATAGCATGTCCCACAAGTATGTGAATGATTTATAGGATTTTGCTCTGTGCATTTTTCTATAGTGAGAGTAAAATATGAGCAAAGTTACACAGACACCATTTATATGTATGCACGAAAAGATAAACTAGTTATTTGGAGATAAGCTTTTTTCATGAAGATTCTGACAATAATGCTCATTAATAATTAGTAGTCGCCTAAGTCTATTTATAAATCATTCATATTTATGTAGACACCTTCACATTCAATGGGTTGTTTTGGTTATAAAACTGTTTGCACATGTGTTACGTCAGTGTACCTTATGTTCTATTTCCGATTCTGACATCTGTAATAAAAAAGAAATACATTTTGTGTCAACTTCGCAATATTCAAAATCCAATATCTGTAAAACCAAAATACAGAAAATCACTTTTTTTTCTTACTATACATTTTATTCCTCCGACGCATCCTGCACACACAAATACAAAAACCCAAGGCCTGCAGCGAGTACAACACATCCAAATCTTATGCCACGTAATCCTGGATCTTTAACAACCAGCACCAACAAACTTCACTGCAAGGCAGGGTATTACCCTGCTGCAGTTTCCTCACGGTGGGGCTCTCGTCCAGACCATGGTCACCTCAACTTCAGGTCCTCTTCAGTGGTGCAGGGGCCGCGGTGCCGTTACCGTCACCTTCACCATTAATGCTACTCCAGCCCAGGACAGCCTCACCAGCGCAGAGTTCTGCACTCAGCCTGTGCGCCCCATGGGGTGGTCTTGTGCCTCTCTCTTGCTGGCTCACACGTGGGTTCCCCAAGGCCTCTCCCTTGTCTCTAGGCGACCATGTGTCCATTTTTCCTTACGTGTTCATAAACGTGCACCAGTCTCCCAACCGCGCTTCCCCGCTTAAGTATATCCCGGTCCGCTCCTCGTCATGAGCTTGTTCCGATCCATGTCCCCCCCACCTTTGGGCAGGCGGCCCGTGCCGTCCGGTTCCTACAAGCTCCGGCGATCCAAGATGGCGCATGCGCCACTCGCTGGGTGGCAAGAAGACATGCTTTTGAAGGCACATACAAAAGCATGGATGCGACGAGTACTTTTAAAAGACTTAGTGGGCGAAATGCACTATATATACGCACTTTAACGCAAGAAGATCGGAAAAGATATTAATATAAGCTAGAAATAAGTATAGGAGACCGAACTGAACAAATCCAAAGTCCATATTAGACCTGGGAGGACAACAAACGTTGTTCAGACGTTCGCTGTTCTTTTACGAAAGAATTCGAACCTTTATCTGGCCCCAGCGAGCCGTTCAACCGACCACACAACAAGAGTGGACCATTTGATTAAGGAAAACCTCTCTCCAAACATCTAAATTAAGCTAACTCTCTTGCATCCAGGTAGCTTTAACTGCTGTTTTGTCACATGACCGGCGCGGAAAAACTATAAACAACAACGTCACTCAAAGATCCTCCTATACCGTATCCAGATATTATATGGGTTCCTCCCCCGTGTCCCAGTTTTCCCACATTTTGGGTAATCAAACTGAAAACCCTAAAACTGAATGTTGCAAACCATAAACATGAAATCCGAGGCTTTTCACCCCAAACCAAGTTTTAAGTCGGAGAAATTAAATTCTTGTTTCAACAATGGAAATAAGAAAAAGTCCTAGAGTTTGTTTTTTGATGTACATGTCAGAAACGAAAATAGAATGAACGGAAGGTACACAGACCTATCTTTCATATGATTCAAACAGATTAATGAACATGAAAACAGAATAATATTCTACAATGAACTAAAGAACACATCAACATGTTATGTTTTGTTAAAGGGACAGTACAAAACTCTTCTTATGAAAGGTCCTCCATTACTGTTGTTGTTTTCCACTTAACTTGTTGACATTGGAAACAAAGGAAACTATCTGCAGAATCTGAATTTCATGTTTGACAAGTAAAATAATTTTATGCTACAACATTCCGTGCAAAGCATTACTCTCATGGCAACAAGCAGGTATCCCATCTGAAAAGTTTGCCTCCAGTCAAATTTAATCTTGTTGATGTGTAGTAAAATGTTGCATGATTATTTCTATTCATTTATGTAGCTTGTTGGAGACAATAGATAAAGGATTAAACTGCGAGCTCAGGCAATCTGTACTTCATTATAGTTTATATACTAAGATACCATGCAACTCTAACTTTGCCATGCCGCAGAGCACTGAAATGGGAATTGGAATATAAGATAAGACTTATATAGATATTGATCTCACACAGGAGAAATTTACATAATTTATAGAAAGCAAACAAGATGAATAGCTGTAAAATAGACACAAATCTTTAATCTTTGTGCTTTAAACATTCTTTAGCTGTATTAAAAAAGTAAAATTCACAATATTATTATTATACCCTTTGCAAAGTGAGTACACTATGTGGAATAAGCATCAGTTGGAAATCAACATATAATTGAGTTGTGTACACACTGTGAATCATATTTCACATTGTTACAACTACAGTATTAAAGGAGCTACACCCGTTTCTGCAATGTTTGAATGTTTAGCACCGCCCCTCAACTCGCTCACAGGTCTCTCATGTCACAGAGCCATCTAGTTTTATTTACGATCTGATATATATGCAAACGTTAGCATGAGCGCAACTTCTTGTAAGCTGTACAACAATCACTGATGAAATGGTACAAAAGCAACGCACTGCTAACAAAATATATCACTGAAAGATGACCGATAGTTTCGCGTCCAAATGTGGTCCGAGCAAAGATAGTCTGAGACGGTCCTGCAGGTCTCTCCCATAGACAAGTCACTCCAGAGGATACGATGTAAGCTAGCTATGTTCACCCGGGCTTTATTTCCTCTTTGATCATTCTTTTCACTTTAGTTCCCTCTTCTCTTCCTTATTGTTGTGTCGTTTGGACTGTTTTGTTGTGTATGCAGTTACAGCAAGAGGAGTTATAGCCAACGCTGCTAACATGCTACTGTGTTTAGTAGCGCTGTAGAGACTAGAGGACGCAGCATCGTTCTGTGAGTGGAGGAGAACGGGCGTCACGCTAAAGTCTCTACTCAGCACTTTTTACAGCTTGAATTCATTCACAAACTGAATCAATGAGCTCAAGTTTTCAATTAAATTACGGATTATAATACAACTTGTATGTAGTAATAAGCATATTTATGAACTCATAAAAAAAAATATTATTATTGATTATGTTGTATAATACATTGCACAAAAGGTGAATACCATGTACGGAAGTCAGCTGTCTTCATTGCTCATTGCTCATTGTACATTGTACAGTCAAACCACAGGAAAGAAAGGCCGGCAGAACTTCTTCCCACAGCGAGGAAGGATCAATCTGTCCAACTAAGTTGATATCATCACAGTTGCTTGAAGAGTTGTGTCTCCAGGTCCTGTGTCATTTCCTGAACTTCATGATGAACAAATATCTTCTGCCAATTATACAGTCATTTTAAGTTTACAGTAACTTTCAAAGTTCATACAACTCTGAATAATACATTATATTGTATTCTGCAACAATGCTCAAACTCAACATCCCTCACACTCTTACCCAATTACAATATTTTTTTTATTTTCAGATCTAATTTTGTGAAAGCTCTCATGTAAATTAATCAGTGGGAAAAAAGATGATAGAAAATAGTTTTACAGAAGCTCTGAGCTCTGGTTCTATATGCATTACATGTTAAGAAAACAGACATTTTGCGCGTGATCCTGTATAAAGAGCATGATGCCGCCCAACTCTCTGAACTATAGTTCGTATTTGTGAAGTGGATATAGCAGAGCAGCTTGTACTGGCTTGCACTCAAGTCCACAGACTGAAGCGAGCAGAGATCACAGTGCTGTGGAGATACTGCCAGAGAAAAGAGTTTGTTTATGGTCCAGCAAACTCTGCTCACCCCTCTTATAACAGAGCCCCTGCCCAACTTCTTCTGTCCAGGCCTGATCTCACCAGAGACCGTACACTGTTCAGAGGAACATCTGGATTCATCTGTTGACCTTTGATTTAAGGGAAAACCATAACAACAACAAATTCAAAAAGGTTCCAAAGTGTAACCAAAACAATGATTGTACTTGTAACTGGAAATGTCCTACCTCTGACTTGAAAAAATGCTTAGGAAGCTGGAACGCTGACAATGCACTAATTATATGTATACTTTGTTCGGATGAAGTTGAGCATGAGCCATTTTGTTTACGCAGAAGTTAATTTCCTGCAATGGTCTGAGGTGCAAATTCAAGACTTTTTTGGGAAATATTCCACTCTCCAAGCTTTACAATGTAGACGACATGAAGGGATGGGGAACAGCTACTATTTATTCAAAGCTGATATGCACAAGCAAAGAGGCTATTTTACTAAATGCCATTCAGGCCATATTAGAAAGCCATACACACAATGACATTTGTGTCCCTTCCTACTATGATTATTTTGACATTTTAAATCAGCATATACCCCAACAGAAGCAATTTCATCTGTAATTGTGCACTCATAAACCTGTTATTATTCAAAGATCATACAGAAACACCCACTTATTAATTCAGACACAGGGCTCCATTTCTGTAGAAGTCTCATGCAAGGAACATGAGTGTGTTTCTCAAGTTAAAATGTGTGTTAAATCTCTTGAGCACATGTGTCAATGCCCAGTGCATGTTGTAGAATTGTGGATCAAACTTAAACAAAAAACAGATAAACAAGATAAACTAGATAAGAATTTTAAACATTTTCAATACAAAATATATGGGAATGTGGGGATTTTGTCATAATGATTCAATGTCCCTCTGCTGCTTTTTGCTAAAACTGACACTTTTCCTCACCCACTATGTCAGAGTTTGTCACATGATCAGTGGGTGACGGCTGGATTTAGCCCAACACCGTCAATTGTGGACTCAGAGAAAAATACTAACTATATTTTCTATTCTATAGCTTCTTGAGTATTTAAACCATTATAAAAAAAGTTAATGGTAGGGGAAAAATAGAGGGGCACAGGGGCACAGAGCGATGCCAGGGGGGGTGTGAGGAAAATGCTGTTTTTACTGTTTTTACTAGAATGGGACTCCACATCCTCCGTCTCTGCTCTGTTCGGACCAAAAAACCACAAAAGGAATATTTAGTTAACAAAGAAAATGCAGTCCGTGAAGTTTTATATTCATCAGATCACTGATGATTCCTTATTTAATGATCTGTAGCTTTGATATTCAGGCAAAATGTTTTCTCTTTGTATTGTATTTTTGGTCTCTGTCACATCTTTAAATCAACCATTTTAGACATAAAAGTGAAAGAGAGAGGACCACCCTCACTGCCAAGAAAGCCAAGTGTCAAATGATGACTGTTACTGTTGGACAGTACTACTACTAAATGTATTATTCATGAAACAAACAGTTAACCAGAATCTTAACAAACCAGGCCTAAATAGCTACAAACTTACCAATAAAAGCTGATAAAAAAAAAACATTCTTAACTCGAGAACACATCAGTCCTTGTCCCACAGCTTGAGAATCTCTGAAGCCCATTCAAGCCATTCACTAAGTCAGTCAGAATGAAAGAGTTCCAATTTCTTTCTTTTACGCCACACTTCACATCTGCGGGAAGATTACACGCCACATTGCCAGATAACCTTTCATTATACACTGTAGGCTGCCACAGTCACAGTCGTAATTTTGCCTGCCTGGTGCAAAAATTAGAGCAGCACCAAATGTTTTGAGCTTAAACTACTTCTGCGAATAAAAACCCTCAAAGTAAGTTTGATTAGGCAGCCATGACACATATCAGTATGCTTTCCACCATGTTAAATATTAATCAGTAAAGCTTTTAATGGTGTGCTGCTCCCACCCTTCACCTCTGATAGCCTGCGCTGTGTCCCCTCTGATTTCCCACCGCTCTGAATGAATGTCCTTTAATGTGATTGACATTACAGCCTCATAATTACAGACAGAGTAATGCAGCAGCAATCTTTCATCAAATGAGAGCAACCCTATTCACGATTATGATTATTCCAGTCCGTCAGTGATGGGCAACAGTAGTGTGATAAGCATTGCAGAACATTAATGAAATAAATCTCACAACATGTGCAGTTCACAAACATAAATAGATTGCAAACCAACTGAAATGGCTGTAAACCACTTGACTTGTATCTTATAAATGTTAAATTAATACTTGCTTAGTGTGTTGCTTTACGACAAATGCTGTACCCGTAAAGCGAGTTTGTACTTGTAGGAAGTATAGGGAGCTCCTTGTGGGTGTGCAGGCAAAAGTACAGTATGTTGATAACATGAAGGAAAATGTATGAGTGTGTGATAGCAATGTTTTGAATTCAAATTTAATATGGCTGAACATTTATGTTTTATTGTGCATTTCTCTTACAATCAGTTGTCGGAGTGTAATTTTACCATCAACCTGTCTAAGGACTAGGGGTGGAAACTTGTATGGATGCGATATGAGAATAATTTCAGATCTATTACAAAAATATCCTTTAAAAAATGGAAAGCAGAAGGATACAGAGATTCTTTGCATTAATAGCTACAATACACTTGAACCTAGTCTTCTCAGCCAGAAGGTACTGGGTTTTAATCTCAGTGTCTGTAAGTTTCCTCCGGGTGCCCCAGTTTCCCCTACCACTAAAAACATGTATAATAGGTCTGGCAATCACCTTCTGTATGGCGACCTCACACCCATCTCTGTGTGGGGTAAGAGACAAATGCAAAACAATAAAAAAATAGCAATTTGTAAAGCGCTTTGTGACTCTGGTCTGTGAAAGGCGCTATATAAATAAAGATTACTATGCTTACTTATCACCGTGTGTAGAGTGAATGGAACAACATCTGACCCCCTGAACATTGTAAAGCACTTTGGGTGACCCTGATCTGTAAAAATGTACTGTATAAAAAAAGATTACTGATTAATGATTATTGTTTTTGATAGACACATATCTAACTTTTAAATCTTTGTCTAAATCAAGAAATGTAATTACATTTTATGAATGAACCGAACAAATACAGAACACAAACACTCATCCTTACTGCGAATGTTATCAGCACACATTACTGCAGGTGCTTGTGACTTGTCAGCAGCAGCCATTCTCAATAAAACTACTTCCATCACGTTATGACAGATTCTAGCACACAACCTCACCGGTGTCAGCCAGGGACAGCTGCGGACACTTCTGTCACTGATTTTCAGCAGAACAAATTAGTTTTGATTAACATAAAGCTACAAAAGGTCTATAGATTTGCATGTAGTCTGTCGCTTCTGTCTTTGTTGTCTTGATTACGTGGGTGTAGCCGAATTCTCCAAAACAGCTGAGTACCATGAATTATTCATTTGTACAATACTACTGCAGCCAGCTCACCTCCACACTCAATCGAGAACTTGGATAGGACCATTTTGTTTGACTTTGCATAATGCAAAGTTGCCTTGCTGGGTGAAACACACTCAAATTGACCAGAGCCTATACACATGAAAGAAAAAAGCCAAAGGAAAATGTTGTAAACACGAGGGAACAGGACACCGGAATCAGGCACAGAAGGATGTGGAATTTAAAATAGAGAGTATGATGCTGTCAGCCAAAGTATTTCCAAAGGCTTCTTGCGGCTTCCATAAGGACTAGCTGTAGCTTGTGTCAAAGTGAAAGTTATATTGAAAGTAATGCGTTGTCATTGTATTATATGAGTGACTATAAATGTGCATTTGAAATAATCTCACACACAATAATGCAACAAAAATGTAAAGCATGCAAACCCCTGTCCCAAGACGGAAAATAGTATCTAACTTATCTTGAATATATAATTAGTTTTAGTTTTGAGTAATAAGAAAATATAGTGGACTGAACAATAATGGTTTGAATACAGAAAATAACATTGAAAATGGCTAATTTTGTCCCCTGAAGCTTTTCTGCTTCCTTGTGGCCTGAATAAAATAAAACAAATATACTGCAAACATACTGGCAAGTTCACAAGGTAGTCCTTTACCATAGCGGTAATTTAGACCGCAGTAAAACCAAGCAGTTTTTATGCTTGTTGGTTACATGTGGGTCAGGTGAAGAAGGTTATAAGACTACACACAAGGAACTATACTTTGCATAATGACAGCGTAACAAGTCACAGAACTTGCCGTAGTTCTGTATAATGCAATTCCCTGGGGTTGTGAGTGCACTGCAGAGTGACTTTAAGACTAATTTTGAAAGTCAGCCGTTATTTTGACCCTCTTCAACGTTCCTGTCTTGTTGTGGTGAAAAGCAACTCAAGTTAAAACAATACACACAGGAAGAGGATTTTATATGACATCAACTGGACAACACATTTCTACTTTCAAATGGTTCCAGCTTTTTAAGTGACCAAACCAAATTATCCAAACTGGAAGTAAACAAGCATAGAAGACAGAAAATAGCCTGGGCATCAGGTTGAGACCGAACACCACTGAGACCATATGACTTCACACTTCAAAACACTCCAGGCATTACACAACTTACACACGTGTCATCATTGGGGCTCTCAGGTACAGGCTTGTTCCATTTCTCTCTTGTGCTGTTGGGTAATGACAAAACAGATGCGATCAGAGCCGTGTTCACAGAGAGATTTACCTCACATGAGGATATCATTCGAAAACGCACTCATCCATTTGAATGGAAAATAGTTCCTCATAGTCTAGAAAAAAACATCATAAAATATATTTTAGAGCTCAATAGTTATCGTATTTTAATCTTATCAAATCCCTCTTCAGTAAGATTGCTCCCCAACTAAAGCTTGAAGGAATCAATAAAAACTTTGGGCAAGTGTCTGAAGGCCAAATAGCACTTTAATGATGTTTAAGGTATAGAAAATAATGGACCTTTAAACATGTTATTGTGACAGGCCAAGAACAGTGTAGGATTCTGGAGGCATAAAGAAACGTACAACAAACAACGGTTTGCTCAAGTCATGTTTTCATACATTTTAAAAGATTTTAGAGTTCACAGACTAAAAATTGTAATCAATTTCCGTGGAATTGGTATAGTTTTATTGGTCATAAGTAGGGATGCACCGATACCGATACTGATACTGGTATTGGGTCAATACCATAGGCTTATGCACGTACACTCGTACCATAGGACCCAATTCCGGCAACAGATACCCACATTTTTAATTCACATTAGCATCACTACAGCAGAAAGCTGTGTGGCATGTGTTGCCATGAGGATTTCCCAGAATCGGCAGTGAGAAAAGCAAACTACAGTACTTGCAAGCTGGCTAGTGGCAAGCAGGCTACCGGCAAGCAAGCTACTGGCTAGCAGGCTAGTGGCAAGCTGACAAGATGTCGGCCTAATTGAAGTTTTTTAAAGCAAATGATAGTGACAAGAATAAAGTGGACTGCAAGGCAAAACTGTCAAAAGGTGGGTCCAAAACAAACACGTATAATACCAGCAACTTGATCAAACTCGCCACCACGCAGAGTAACCTTTGCTATCCCTGGAGCTATTTCTATGTACCATTTGTATGAGGACTCTTATATCGTGGCTCTTATTGTTGACTGTTAAAACAATTGCTAAAATGTTTAATTGTTAAAGAATTTTCTTAACGTTGAAATGAGAAATATAAACATTTTAAATTTCAGTTGTATTAGTTTTATGAAATCCCAGGGATAACACAATGCAGCTGATGGCGGCATAAAACCTCCCTATCCAAGCAATTTATATTGCTTTTTGTAAATCAATAAAGTACGCAAACGTAGCTTTTCCCTCTTGCGCAGATGATAAGACATGCATATGGTCAATAAGGCCCTGCCGTTTTTTAAAGCCATTCTGTTCATCAACCAGAGTCATTCAGCACTAAAAAGTCATTGAGTCTATTGAGGAGTACAGCTTGAAAACAATGCTGATCATATTGATACCTCCATAGTTCAGGGGCACTCGAGGATCCAGTGTAGCTGATTCCTGGTATTATTATAAAAAATAAAAAAACACAACAAAAACAGATATTATATTTTGCAGAAGTGATTGTAGTAAAACAAATCCAGATTTGTACTGTCTTGAAGGGAAATTCTTATTCACAAGCATAGAGCTTGTTTGACATTTAACAGAATGCCCTGTACCTCCAGAATGGAGGGGAGTGCTTTGGTACGAAGAGAGCAAAGTGTCTGGTGGTCCTATGACTTTAGCAGTGTTTGGAGAGGGAAGACTGGGCATCTGGCTCTAGATGCTTTGGTAGAATACATTCTACTTTAACACAAGAGTTTGTCTAGTTTTTTATTTTTCTGGAACTGTTTGTTTTCCTGCTGGAGGAGGTTCCTTCGAGTACAGTCTCGGCGCAACAACAACAAACTATAGGATTTAGTCAGAGCTCGACACGTTTCATCTTACAGCCCACTTACTGTAAACACAGGTCGTTCTCCTCCAACGATGACTCATAAGAACAAACATTATCTGTACTGTGTTAATGGAATAGATCAGTGTGTAGCGTGTGCACCGTGTACAGTGATGCAGTCGCTGTATCAGTGAATGTTGGGGAAGAGGGTGCTCTATGTCACCTATGGGCATAGGCTTTGGGTAATAGCCGAATGGACAAGATGACAGATAAAGGGGTTGAAATTAGTTTTCTCTGCAGAGTGGCTGGGTGCTCCTTAGTATTAGGGTGAAGAGCCAAGTGCTTCAAAAGGAGCTCAAAGTGGAGCTGCTGCTTCTCCATCTATTTAGGATGCTTTCTGGATATCTTCCGGCAAGACACAAGACACCCTGGGGAATACCCAGGACACATTGCAGATGATACCCCCAGAATACCACCAGATCTGTTGGAGCCTGGACAGGGAAGTTCGGGTTTACAGTAACTCTTAAGCTGGCATATTAGGTTTTCTTTAGACTTAGTAAAAATAATATTGTAATAAAAACCACAGCAATATGCGCTTATATGTAATATATACAGTGCGAAAGTATTCGCCCCCCTTGAACCTTTCAACATTTTGCTACATTTCAGGCTTCAAACATAAAGATATAAAATTTTAATTTTTTGTCATGAATCAACAACAAGTTGGACACAATCGTGAAGTGGAACGAAATTATTGGATAATTTAAACTTTTTTAACAAATAAAAAACTGAAAAGTGGGGCGTGCAATATTATTCGGCCCCTTTACTTTCAGTGCAGCAAACTCACTCCAGAAGTTCAGTGAGGATCTTTGAATGATCCAATGTTGTCCTAAATGACTGATGATGATAAATAGAATGCACCTGTGTGTAATCAAGTCTCCGTATAAATGCACCTGCTCTTTGATAGTCTCAGGGTTCTGTTTAAAGCACACAGAGAACCATGAAGACAAAGGAACACACCAGGCAGGTCCGAGATACTGTTGTGGAGAAGTTTAAAGCCGGATTTGGATACAAAAAGATTTCCCAAGCTTTAAACATCTCAAGGAGCACTGTGCAAGCAATTATATTGAAATGGAAGGAGTATCAGATACTGCAAATCTACCAAGACCGGGCCGTCCCTCCAAACTTTCATCTCAAACAAGGAGAAGACTGATCAGAGATGCAACCAAGAGGCCCATGATCACTCTGGATGAACTGTAGATAACTACAGCTGAGGTGGGAGAGTCTGCCCATAGGACAACAATCAGTCGTGCACTGCACAAATCTGGCCTTTATGGAAGAGTGGCAAGAAGAAAGCCATTTCTCAAAGATATCCATAAAAAGTCTCGTTTAAAGTTTGCCACAAGCCACCTGGGAGACACACCAAACATATGGAAGAAGGTGCTCTGGTCAGATGAAACCAAAATCGAACAGCTCATCACCCTGAACACACCATCCCCACTGTCAAACATGGAGGTGGCAGCATCATGGTTTGGGGCTGCTTTTCTTCAGCAGGGACAGGGAAGATGGCTAAAATTGATGGGAAGATGGATGGAGCCAAATACAGGACCATTCTGGAAGAAAACCTGTTGGAGTCTGCAAAAGACCTGAGACTGGGACGGAGATTTATCTTCCAACAGGACAATGATCCAAAACATAAAGCCAAATCTACAATGGAATTGTTCACAAATAGACGTATCCAGGTGTTAGAATGGCCAAGTCAAAGTCCAGACCTGAATCCAATCGAGAATCTGTGGAAAGAGCTGAAGACTGCTGTTCACAAACGCTCTCCATCCAACCTCACTGAGCTCGAGCTGTTTTGCAAGGAAGAATGGGAAAGAATTCCAGTCTCTTGATGTGCAAAACTGATAGAGACATACCCCAAGCGACTTGCAGCTGTAATTGCAGCAAAAGGTGGCGCTACAAAGTATTAGCGCAAGGGGGCCAAATAATATTGCACGCCCCACTTTTCAGTTTTTTATTTGTTAAAAAAGTTTAAATTATCCAATACATTTCGTTCCACTTCACGATTGTGTCCCACTTGTTGTTGATTCTTGACAAAAAATGTAATTTTTATATCTTTATGTTTGAAGCCTGAAATGTGGCGAAATGTTGAAAGGTTCAAGGGGGCCGAATACTTTCCCAAGGCACTGTAATATAACTATAATATAATATATATTGGGGCGACAGTGGCTCAGTTGGTAGAGCATTGGCCTTTGGTGGAGCTTTGGCCTTTGGGCCTGAAGGCTGTGGTCGTTTCACTTAAAGAAGCTATACCCGATTTTTTTTCTAAGTAGTTGATAAAAATGCTTTTTACTACATACAAGTTGTATCATAATACATCATTTAATTGAAAACTTGAGGTAATTGATTCAGCTGTGTAAGAATTACAAGCAGTGAAAAGTGCTGAGTAGAGTCTGAGCGGGCCGCTCTTTCTCCTCCACTCACAGAACGAGCAGCGAACAGCCTGCGTCCTCCAGCCTCTACAGCGCTGCTTAACACCAGGACTTCGACTTCAAAATTAATTCTTAAATAAAAAATATATACATATTTGAACAAATATTAGACAACCCTTATAATTCGAAATGTATTTAATGACTGCAAATAAAATGGTTAGCTCCCAAAGGTTTCACCGGGACGTGCTAGGCAGGTAACAGCTAAGCTAGCTAGTTGCTTCATGGTAACTTCCGGGTTTTTCGCAATCGCTTTTTGTCACATTAAAACAGTATTTTTGTCATGAAAACGTCAACAGCTAATTCTGAAATCGTCCGTGCATGTGTGTTAAGGATGTATATGTATACTGTATTGTCCGATTGACGTTTAATGGTGTTGATTGATAGATATGTAGTTGTTTATTGAGCGTGGCTAGCTCCGCTAGCTTCTCTACACAGGCAAGTGTGTAGTGACAGGCGCTGAAAGCTTCTTGTACTTGCAAAGTAATGGCAGTATTTTACACACCCGAATTACAAACAGAGATTGCATTGGGGCTTCGGTCATTATTGGTTTGAGAGTTCTGTTATCAAGAAAAAATTATCGGAAGAATTGCATTCAAGTCAATGGAGTGCTGCTGCTTTGAGGAGCTCTATAACAAATTATAATTAAATATTAGAATATATTCTAATGTTTTAAACTAATACATTCGGACGCGAAACTAGCGGTATTCTTTTACTTATATATTGTGTTAGCAGTGCGTTGCTTTAGTGCCATTTCATCAGTGATTGTTGCACAGCTTACAAGAAGTTGCGCTAATGCTAATGTTAGCATACGTATCAGATCGCAAATAAAACTAGGTGGCTCCGTGGGATGAGAGCGTAGGGGAAATGAGAAGCCATTGAGCGAGTTGGGGGGCGGTGCTAAACATTCAAACATTACAGAAACGGATATAGCGCCTTTAATGAGGAGATTTATCTTCTTTTGCCCCCGGAGCATTTCTCGCACTTGGCGCGTGAAGGTTCGGATTGACAACCCTGCATATACTTGGTATTCTTTTTTTTTTTGTATTTGCAATTTGTAATTCATTGTACATTTTATTTTTACACTTTTTGAAGTGTTATGTTTTGCTTTTTTATAATTGGGCTTACTCTTTTCTTTTTTTTTCTTCTTTGTTCCTTGTCTTGCACCATGTGCTTTAGGGTCTTTTAGCGGTATGAAATATTAAATTTTTGACCAAGGTTAGAGATTTAGTTGTTATAGTAGTAGTAGTAATCTTTATATTTTATTTTACTTTTGGCATTGTTCACGGGCAAATCGGAGTATCAATAGAGGTTTTTACAAGTGTTTTGATTTTTGGCGAAGAGGGGGTGCCAGTACAGGAGGGCACCATTGCCAGACCTTGATTGTACAGAATTTTTTTTTAGTTGGTAGGGGGGAAACCGGGGGAGCACGCCTGGAAGGATAACTACGCTGACACGGGAAGGAACATGCCTAATACTCTAATCAGAATAGGCCCTGTCCAACCGGGATTCGAAAAACCAGGACCTTCCTTGCTGAGCGTGCGAGTGTGATATCCACGTCAGCCACATGCCGGCATATTGCGATTTAGGTATTATGTCATCAAATGCACAGCTCTGCATGGGCCGAGCTGAATTGCGACTTAACACTAACCGCCATTCGGCAGCTTTAGCCTAGCCTTATTAGGGACTCAGAAGGACACCTACTGGAAACAGTTGAACAACCTATGGTCAGCGTATCAAACCATTTGTGTTATGTTTCTGTATTGTTGTCAACAGCCGGCCCAGACAGATGGTTAATTACCAATAGGAATTGTATCAGAAGTAGGTGATTTTCGAAGTACAGGTACGGTTTTGAGGTATTCGTTTTTTGGAATCTATTTATGGTCCATATGGTGGGGAAAGTGTCGACGGAAGACGCGTTTTTCTGGAAAGCTTTCTATAAGTGAGTGTGGGGACGGTGCAGGCACTCCACAACTTGGAATCTCTTCGTGGTGATTTTTTGATGCATAAAACTCCATGACTGCTTGCAGCTGTTATCGTACATTACAATTCATTCTTCACTGGGTTCCACTTGCTCTTGATACCACAGGGAACTCATGACCTACCCAAACTTCCATAGTAGAATAGAAGCAAACATTTCTAGTAAAGGAGGATCTTAATGGCTTTTGGCCCATTGAAGTGTCTGGTTTTCCTACCACAGAATGTTCACGCTTAAGGCTCTGGATTAATTAAACATTTGTATTTATATCATTTCACCTCATTTCTAGATCCGTTATTGCAGTGCACGTAGTTGTTTTGTGTTTGGAGGAGAGGGTTGTCCATGGCAAGTAACTCCAAATAATCGGGCAGATGTTGTACCGCATCTCTTAGTATTGGTTGTTGGGGCTTGTGGCGGAAGCCCAACAGTCGCCTTTGCTGTCTTAATTGTGTAGTATAGGGACCCTGTATTGGCATCCGCCTCAGATGAGACCACTTACTTGAACTGTTTTCACAAAGTTATTTGGCCGCTCCAGTTCCCTATTGGCCATTTTTGGGGGCCAGCCCACCCTCGTGGTGGAGAGAAATCATGGACAAATTCATGCTCTATCTGTCCTAGTAAGAAATCTTTTTTACTTCTTTACAGGAGTTTAATAACAACATCCAACACAATAAGTTCCACTCACGCCCTAGGATGGGTTTTGACCTTTCCTTTTATATGGGCAGGGTGTGGAAACTGTAAGCACCAAGTAATACTGTGTTACATCCGAAGTAATCCAAAATGTAATGATAAAGAGCAGACACGCTTTGTAGCTAACATTAGCTCAAAGTGCTCACCTGAACAAGCATGGCCTTAATTAAAACTGTAAATAGTTCGTTGTTTATGTCTCTTATTAAACTTTTTTGTAGAACAACCATTTCTAATTTCGAATTGACCTTTATCCTTATTACATCTAAAACCTAAAATTACTTTAAGGGAATTGCTTTTTTTTTTAATACTCAACTGTAGTAAACAGGGCCAGTAGCTCTTAATACTGCAAAAAACTATGACCAAGGATAACAAGACAAAGTCAGAAAACATGCTGTACAAATATGGACATGTGTTTTGTGCTTAAAAACTAGAGCCGTTAATTAGGGTGTGGGACATTTACATTTTTTACCGGGTTGTCACGTTAACAGTTATCGGCATATTGTGGAGGTTCGTTACTCGGGGACAAACACCCACAAACATAGAAAAACGTTAATACAAAAGCTTACAACTATACAATAGCTTTAAAATTGACCTTTTTTTTTTTAAATCTATCTTACTTGTAATAGATATTGTAACGTATTGCAGTAACCACTAAGTGGTCCGGTAAACAATCTCCATTTCAACAGTGTTTATTTCATATTTACATAATTGGGGGCTTTTTTCCAGCTAACAGGAGTTCTTTTGCAGTGTTGCCAACGCCCTCAGTAAGGTAAAGTAGCTGATTTGGGCTTGTACATATAAAAGTCGATAGAGGTCGTCTAAATGACGTCATCGCCTTATGTTGCATAATTTGCCATTTGCAATTAACTGTAACGGACGCTGTAGGAAGAGAGGAATCAAGGTCGTGGGAGAGACAAAAGTGAGTATAAAACACACCCTAAATATGTTTAGAACTACAAATGTACAAATAATATTTTCAACATTAAACAACCATTTAATGATGTTTTTAATGCCTTTTGTCTAGGACACATTACACACATTCCAGTTTTTGGTCCTGTCTTGTTTAAATGTTTTCTTAACAGCAAATGTAATCAATAGATTGTTATGTTAGGGTGGAATATTGCTTAGCTCTACAAACCAACTTCCGCCTTTATCGGGCTTGGGACCGGCAAATGTGACCCAAAAGACCACACTCTGGCAGGGTGTGTTACTTCAGGTGTATTTTTAGTAAGTTTTTTTTTTATATTTACTTTAGTTTTGGCCCATAACCCAATTTGTTTTTTTAATGTGACCATACTCGTGAGAAGGAAAAAACAGAGTTCACGGACAGAAGCTGCCGCCGGATGGTGTGGGGGTGTGGTACGGTGCGGGGGTCTGGCGGTGGTAGGAGTGGTACCGGGAAGCTTTGGATCGGTGTGTGGTGGTGGATGGAGCTGAAGTTCAGTCTAGCAGAAGACTTGGGAAAACTCCCTGTGCTTTGTGAGTTCTCGCTTCTCTCTCTCTCTGCTTCCGCCCATAGACTGTAGATGGGATGCTGCGCAAGGCTAGCTGTGTGAGATGGCCGCTTGTAATAGTGCTTTGGGTAAGGGGGAGGGGATCAAGTTAGTGGACAAGCAGAACAATGGTACGTGTTTTCTCGATGTCTTTCCAAAACACCAGTTCTAAGTCCGCCTACAACACCTGATAAGTCGCAAACACCAGATAAGTCGACATTAACACCAGGAATAAAGTCGCTCTAGATTTTGTAGTAGTTCGCTTTTGGTTTTTTTGGAAAAATGAGCCTTTATAGGGGGTATGAAAAGATCCGCTTCTAATCTAGGCGACCAAAGGTCGCTTAAGTTGGCAACATGGTTTCTTTTGGTTTGGAAAACCACCACTCCCAGGAACTTTCCAGGGTGGCGGCAGTGAAAAGGGAGGAGCAGGATGCGGAAAATCAACGCCCAATGGACGTTTGTTGCGGCAACCATTTCAGAGAGCAGCAAAGTAGGCTCGCGGACTGTATGGCCGCAGGGATGGAAATTATAACTTTCATAAACAGCCATAAAACAAGCAGTGGTTCTTTGGCCATAATTTAGCGACTTTGTCGCTAGCTTTAGCGAATTTTTCAGACACCAGTATAGCGAATTTTTTTTCAAATAAAGCGTATAGCGACAGATCTAGGACAATGCATTTAAATTCATTGTTAAATGTTGTTAATGTTGAAAATTATTTTTTGTAATATGTGTTTTTTTCTAAACTTATTTAGGGTGGTTTTTACTCACTTTGGTCTCTACCAGTCGTTATTCACTCTCTCCATACAGCGTCCGTTACAGTTATTTTGAAAATTGCAAATTATGCTAATTAGGCGTACACATTTGGAAGAAGATCTGTTACACGAGAAGGTAGCATTTATTAGCTATGTTAGCATCAGAGCAAGGACGGGCTACTTTACTCGGGTTAACTTGCCGGCTCGCGTCTTGGAGTTTCTGGCCATGTGAAAGTCCTTGTGCGTGCTTACTGAAAACTTGTAGACATGCGCGGTCCATTGTTGTGGTGCGGGGGCGTCCGCGTTTTTCAGCGTTGGCGGTATGTCGGAATGCACAATAAGAGGACATATGAATTAAATGAAAACGTACTAACTCGATAAACGAAAAAACAAATATGGAACAATTGTCAAAGTGGACAGAGTGGACTAACTCGCAGGGGCACGATCTTAACCATTGTCCTCCAAAACAACGAGATTCTTAAGGAGGGAGGACGCACTCGCACAAGCGAAGCAAGTTTATTGTATAGCACAAATTCATACACATGCAACTCAACAAGTGCTGACACAAAAACATAAGAAAGCATTGTAAAATCATTAAATGATCAAGAACCATTAAAAAAGAAAGATACTACAAATTATTAACAATTCCCTCAGTTGTTATTGCACAGTCTTACAACAGAACTTGTCTTTAACCTGTTTGTTAAAAAAATTTGTCAGAGAGGAGGAATTGGTGATCACCTCATCAGGAAGGATCTGTTTCCAGTTTATGTAGCAGATGAATCTGTAAAACAGCACGCCTTCCCCATGTTTATTAGTTTCTGAACGTCGAGCATAACTAAAGCGAGTCCCTGTTGCCTTTGTGATCCTCTAGTGTTCGGGGCATGGTTTAATTATGGGACTTACATTTGTCATATATATATTTTGGTGCGAGGAAATGGAGAGACCTTGTATCACAAGCAGACGATTTTTTTAATGTCTTATTCTTTAGACTTTTAATGTGCCCAAGCTGCACCTCTAGTGCATCGGATAGAAGCATTAGGCCTCTACCTTTCAACATTCTGGAGAACTCCTTTTTTAGATAGGAACTTACACGGCTTCAAGAGGAAGAAAAAAAAACCAGCGGGGCACGGAAAGGACGATCGTCGAAATTGCCTTAACCGTCCGCACGGACCCTTACTTTACAGACAGTGCATTCCAAATTATCAGGGTTTTAACCCCCCTCCCTCCGGGATGCCCATTATACGTGCATAGACAATGGACATTTTATTATTTGGCCCCCACACACAACAACAAACCTCTTTCATAAACCTAATGTTATATCTATTCAAAATTTTTCGCCAATTTACATATTATAGTGTTTGGTTACAATAACAGATAACTGAGATTTCCACCAATTTTACTTATACACCATTTTGTAGCCTGTCAACAACAACTCATGGGGCGGGGCGGGGGAGTGCTTAATATTTTGGAAGACAGGGACCAATGCACAGTTGACAAAACTTTTCATTCTCCAAAAGGAAGATGCAAGCCCCCAACCTGAGTTGTTGGTGAACAAAAGGCCACTCAATTGGCTCAAATTCCAACCCGGATATCATAATAAAACTAGCAGAATAAGGGGGTGCACAATTTGTTATATTTTGGGGGTATGCATACAATATATTGTTGAAGGCCCATAGGAATGCTCAAGGGTAAGGGAACTCACACAACTGTATTACTCTCAACTTTTCCATAGTATTCCCATGAAAACATTCTAGCAAAGGAACTATACTTCATAACTATTAGTAGTTTGATTTGGGAACTCAAAACTGGACTCTCGGAAAGATGAATCACTAGTGGTTCAACTTTTACCCACTTATACCCTCAAAACGATACTTCTTTCCTTACTCTCAAATTTCACTCATGTCTACTTCACCTGCAAGGTCGAATCCCATATCATAAAGCTGTATGGAAAATTATCAGCTGAGCCAGCTTTAAATACAATTTGATTATCTCATTAAACAACTACATATTTCAGATTTTCAGATTACAGGTTTATTTGCCTGTTAGTCAGTTAACAAAACAACATACATTGGATTACATTAGCAATAATAGTTCTCCAGTTTGTGCACGGACAACTACCAGAGACATAAAAACATCATTTAAAAGACAGAATATAAAACAAATAAAAAACGTAGTAATACCAAAGTGTCATCTGTTGAAATCGATCGACTAAAACAGTTTCAAAACAAGTGCAAATCTTTAAAGTGCTCTGTTCACACTGATAACAGCTTGTGGATAAAAATGTTAGCGTAACGAGATGTCCTGCATCTCAGAGAGCGATATCTTCTGCCAGAGGGAAGAAGCTGGAACATGGCTTTCCCAGGGTGGCCAGAAGAGTCATTGACAATCCTAAGAGCTTTGTTTAAAAGTCTGGATTTATAAAGAACCTCCAGAACAGGAAGCTCACAGCCCACGGTCCTCTTTGCAGAGCGGAGCACCTTGTTTAAAGCTCTCTTTTCTTTATCTGTGATGTTTCCAAACCACACAGACACAGAACCAACAAGTAAACTCTCAATGGTGCAGCGATAAAAGTTAAGCAGAATCTTAGAGTTAGTGGTAAATTCTCTAAGTTTACGCAGAAAGTAGAGACGCTGACGAGCTTTCTTAACGACTCGGTCAGTGTTTTTAACCCATTTCAGGTCGTTAGACAGAGTTAAACCCAGAAACTTGCACTCCTCTACGATCTGCACCTGGGAGTTGTCGATTACGACAGGCAAATGAGAACTATTGCGACTGAAGTCGTAGACCAGTTCACATGTTTTCGATGCGTTCAACTGGAGGTTGTTAGTTTTACTCCACTGAACCACATTTTGTATCTCTGCTCTATAAGAGGATTCATCATTGTCACTGATGAGACCGATGATGGTGGTGTCATCAGCATATTTGATGATCATGTTTGAGTCAGAGGAGGGACACACAATCGTGAGTGTACAAAGTAAAAAGCAAAGGACTCAAAATACATCCCTGAGGAGAACCAGTGCTCACAGAAACAACATCAGAAAAACAGTCATTGATTTTCACTCTTGAGATCTGTCTAGTTTAAAAAGCTAAAAATCATTTATACAATTCTGGGCAACACTTTACACGAGTGAGACTTGAGTTTTCAAGAGTTTTCCTGGGGGACAAGGGCCGTTAAACAGTCAGAGTATACATCGCATGAACAAGCTTGTCTCGCGACCAGAGATTTACTTGTGTCAAGTGTACTGTAGACAGAGTTCAGAGCAAGGTGGATGGCATTCTACCGCATTCCTGTTAGTTACTGTCTTGAGTTCACGCCCCAAAACTGAGTGGGGGTCATCACTCTCGGGTTCTGGTCTTTTAATGAGTCCCGCACCAAGGCGCTCAAAGTTTTATACGAAACAGACGTGAGGGCCCAGGACGATAGTGGTCATTTCAGGCATGTCACAGGAGTTTTCTTTAGGAACTGGATATGAGGGTTGACCTTCTTTTTATTTTAAAGCAGTTCGGAACAGTACAGTTACTTAGCGAAGGTTGAAAAAGTTGTTTAGCTCAGCGGCTAAGTTTGTCAGTAGCACCAATTTCAGGACACGAGGGAGGGGCATGCGTCCGGGACTGGTGTTGTCGGACTGGGGTCCTTGGAAAAGGGACACGCATGACTCCTCATGAGGTCACGTTTGAAGGTACCTTTGATTTGAAAAACTCTGGGAGTATTACAGTTAGGAAAGTCATCTGGGATTCTAGGACAGAACGTGTTTTCAGCACTAGTTTGGGGCAGAGTTGGCCGACAGATGCATTTAAACAGAGCTAAGGTTTCCCCCAAGTGATGGCTTTTAATACCGTTCCACTTGCGCTCCGAGGGTCCATCTTCCTTCAAAATTAACTCTTGATCCTTGTCCGTAAATTATAATTGTAATGTAATTGTATGTTTTGTTATGTAATTGTAAATGCCTTACTTTATATACGCTACTCTTTTCATCTGCATACGGTGTTCTCAAAAGCGGTTTACAATTGTTTTTTATTGGAGCGGGGCCAGTCTCAGGAGGCACCTTGCCAGATATCTATATTGTACCTATTTTTAGTGTTAGGGGAAAACGGGGGTGCCACCCCCGGAGGGGAAACCTAGCAGACACGGGGGAAGAAATGCAAACTCCATCACAGAAAAGCCATGGTCCCACGGGATTCGAACCCAGGACCTTCTTGCTGAGTGAGTGCGTTTGCGTGCTAACCAACTCAGCATACCGTTGCGCCGTAACTGCGCTTTGCAGGATTTAAAGTTGGAGTTTTTCAATGAGTGTGACGGGATAGGCTTAAAGCTATTATCTTCTGTAGCAAGCTGTTGAGCATTTGATATTTGGAAACGCCACACGGCGGACGCTCATTGAAGTCTTCAGTTTAACTTTCGGTTCATCCAAAGGGTTTCGTTGTCTTTAAAATGTTCTATTAATTGACTCTATGTGGGTCAAACAGTCAATACAGGAAGCTGTTTTTGATCCAGGACACAGAGTCAACAGAAATCATTGACGTCCTTATTGACTGGATACCACCAGGAAGTTGATAGCATTTCAAACAACTTTGTTTTGCTTCATGTAGCATCCTTGGTAATACCATAGCCACACAGCGTGCCTGAAGGTACGCCCTGTACTGCCACGTTTTTTTATACCCTATGTGCCAATAAACTAAACAAACCTGAAGTTAACCCACTATTATCTACAAAAATATCTAAAAATTACCAAAAAAATACAAATATCTTCAGCAAAAATAACGAAATATAGAAAAATATTACTAACAAAAACCCAAAAATAAATTAAATTAATTTAGCCTACAAGCAAATAGCCTACCTCGAGCCACTAATTGTGCAATAACTAATTATAACTGCAATGAGGAGCTATTATGACCATTGTCAGTGTTATCTACGTGTTAGCTTTTTAGCCTTAACGGAGCTATACCGTTTCTGTAAGGTTTTGAATGTTTAACACGCCCTCATCTAGCCAACACGGCTGCTCTTTCCTACGCTTACATAAAAACAAAGCCATTAGGTTTTATTAGGGTTTTATTTACATTCGCATGAGCCGCAACTTCTGTACGACAATGTAGGGTAAGGAAAGTGAATGTGGAGAGGGGAGGTTTGTACTCAGTTTGTGTCGGTATTTAAACGTTGCAAAAGTAGTCCTAAACCTCGCCTATCCGGGTTGAACAGGATCTAAATTTAAGTCAACGAGGGGACACCAGCAAGAAGTTGGCAATTGAACTAGTCCATTCGTGCCTCGATCAGTCTCGATATTATGGATTGTCTTTGCAGTGTATATATAGGCCAGGGATATCATCGAATTATACAATAGAACGTGACGACTTATTAAAAGTTCAGGTGGGTTTTATTAACTACTATAGAAACGGGGAACGGTAACCGGGAGGGATCGACAAGTATGATAAGTCACATGAACAGGAATGTCAGGAATACACTCACCATCACACACAATACACTCAGCAAGTCTTACTGTTAATGCCAAGTCCCAGAGAGTTTCTAGCCGTTTGGGTCAGGCGACTCTAAACATTCAGTCTTTCTCACGCCACGTGAGGAGACGGGTTGCACACACACTCTAGTCTTGCTATTCCACACACGGAGCGGGAGCGGGGATCGGTCCCGGGAAGACCAGAGGTGGCTTGAGGCGCGATGGTCCACGGTGGCTCCTTTTTGGTCGGGTGTGGAGAGCAGTTACGCCGCTTCGGGACAGGCAAGTCGACGTTCAGTCGATGGAAAAGGATCGGGCAACAGCTCTCGGGCAGGCGAGCTCAAACTTGCGCCTGGGTTAAGTTGTGGGCCCCTGGATCGCGCAGGGGAGGTGGCCGCGATCAAGACGCGGCTCACTGGCCCAGAGAAAGTTTCAAAGAGATGTTACCAAAGGTTCTCAAGCAAAAGTTACACACGAAAAGTTGCTGTGTCTTGTTTTTGTGCCGGCTCTGGGGCGTGACTTTTGAGATGACTGCTGTATCTATGTGAGCCATTAGTGGTGCTCTATCCGACCTCCATGCCATTAGATGTCCGTGCAGTTGTGTTTTTGTTATCTCACACTCACCCCGCAGCTAGGCCGGCTTGCTCTGGGTCATCGCGGGGGCAGTGCATTTTATTTACCTTAAACAATCACTGTTGATGGATACAAAAGCAACGCACGCTCGTTCCGCGTCCTCCAAATGTAGTCCAGAGAATAGATAGTCCGGAGGCCCGGTCCGCAGGTTCTCTCCGCACAGTACCGTACGTTTTGAGTCTACACGGCGCGCCATTGGCACCGTTTGCGTGCTTTTCCATCAAAAATAGTACACCATAGTCATGTCACTCAGCGTTGTCACGACTGTAATGTATGCATCAATATGGCTAGTGCACAAATGCCATTTATGTCCCTGCGGCTACAGTAAGCAGAAAATCGTGAAATAAAACACAATTGAAGTAACCGCTCCTCCGGGATCTTGTACATGACTCAGTCATTCGAATTCCCTTAAGTATTTTACATGGTGTCAGAAGACTGTCTGTGAGCGTAAGTACCTGCGGTGACCATGGACAATGCAGTTTGAATTTCCCCAAAATAGGACTGTGATGGGCGGCGGATTTATATCAGGAGTGTCCAGCGGTTCGCAGCCTTGATTGGGCTTCGTGTTCGCCGCGTCCTCTGTGCGCCGCGGTAGAGAACAAGGAAAAGGCGGGGTTGGATTGGTACATGGATCGGGCGGAAGCAAGGAAGAGAAATATACAGACACTCCAGTGGGCTGATGAGTAAAAAAGTGACCATGATAAAGTGCTTGGACAAAGTTTGCAGGGCTATATTAGACCGCGGAAAAAAACAAGGGATCGCCAGGCACCGTTTCAAACAAAGGAAAACAGGGTGATCAACAGAAACATTTGACAACTTTGTGAAAGAATTTGAGAATTTTATTACTGGATCTGGTGAGTATTGCTGACACAGATGACCTGCTAGTTGATGCCATCCATAGCGGGCGTTAGAGAGAAAACGTGTCCAGGAGAGGACTGCTCTGAAAAGCATTGAAATTCCACCAGCATGTTCGAAACTGTCTCAACGCAGATGAGATTTGTGAGAGAGGAGATTCACAAGTGTCTGCTTGTCAAGCAAAGTCAAATTTAACGCAAAAAGCAAAAAGGCATACAACCCCCACGTTCAGCAAGATTACACACCACAGGACAAAAATATAAAATGCTGTGGAAAAATGTGGAAAGACCCCAAACACAAGTGGAACCAAGGTAATTGGTCCAGCAAAAGGGCTCAAATTTGTCATGCCTGTAACAAAGCCAAACACTGGGCGGCGGTGTGTCGCAGTCGCTCATTAAGTGCAGTGAATGTTAGAATCATCAAGGTGAAAGTGAGAGGAAATGGAAATACTCAACATTAATACTGACTACAGATGCCATTCCAGTCGCAATTCTGGCAGATGATAAGTGGTTTGTGTGGCACAATACATATTGTGTCAGAAGGTGCAGTTTTAGGATAGATACAGGTGCGCAAAGTGTAACACCATGACTTCTTGAACTGTTACCATTCCCTATAAAAGCACACAGGTGTGCCTCAAAGCATCAAAAGAAGTTGCGCAAAAAAAACCCTACTCAAACCACAAAATTAAGCCTGTTGCTGCAGTCGACCTTCCGCATAAAACACCCAAAGGGCACATACCAAAGCAGAATTTGAAATCGTGGACATTGCACAAGAAAATGTGTTAAGTGGCACTACAAGAGCTGATTGGCACTAGATCTTATTGTGACGGCTGGATTCTTTACAAAGATAGTGGGTAAATAACAAAGTGTCGCACCGACACAGTCCCAAAAAGCACCCGATGGTCTGGAGAACTTTCCAGAGCTGGACTCGCACAACAGGGAATCATCGGGGTGCGATTGGTAAATATCTGTTAAAATTTTTTAGCTGAACATTTTTCTACATTTAGCTCATTTTATCACTATTTTGCACATTTTCCTCACATTTATGACCTATTTATATCTAAAATTATATCTATATATAAATGTTAAATGTTATATCTAAATATTATATCTATATATAATGTTATATCTATATCTAAATGTGAAATCTATAATGTCAAATCTAACTGTTAAATCTAATGTTAATCTAAATGTGTTCGCCAAGTGTAAAGCAAATATTATAGAAACCTACGCCCACTGCAGTGGCTTCAAATCCAGTGGGCCCCGCCCCCTTCCGTGCCGTGGTGTGGTGAGTGGGGGCGGTGCCGCGTGTTTGGAAACATTAGGGAATTACACGTGGACGACGTCACGGCTCAAGGGGGGGGGCCCCCAACATTTAGATTTATTTGCTGAGCCAGATGTGTACTTCTCTGTAAAACTTGCCACGTGTGGAGTCCCTTGAGATTCCTGTGTAATCCTGTAGATTTAAAGCCACTGCAGTGGGAGTGGTTTCCTATATATTTAGCTTTACACTTGGCGACACATTTAGATTTAACATTTAGATTTATCATTTAGATTTGACATTTTGATTTAACTTTAGATATAGATTTAACATTTTGATATAGATAAAATATTTAGATATAACATTTGAACTTTTGATATAGATATAATATTTAGATATAAATATCGTCTTAAATGTGAGGAAAATGGTGCTAAATGTGAGGAAGTGAGCTTAAATGTAGAATAATGTTCAGCTAAAAAATTTTAAACAGGGAATTTTTACAATCGGCACCCCATACAGGAACACTTCCAGGGAAGTACACAATAAGATTGATAAAGAGGCTACACTGTCGTACTCCAGGTGCGTAGAAAGCCAGTTCGCACTCAGAGCCAAGATAATTGAAAAGCTAATGAGATGGTGCATGACGGCCACATTGACTAAAGTAACTAGCCAATCTGAATGGTTGCAGTTTCTATGGTGGTGGTCACAAATAAAGATAAAAATCAGAATCTGCATCGATCGAGTGATTACAAGCAATGCTATGAAACGAGAGCACTATCCAATGCGCCACAAAGAAGATGTTATGTGTCTACCATTCCCAATAAAAAGGTGTTTTCTGTTACTTAGATGCAAAGACTGGCTTTTTGAAATGATCGAGCTGGTTGAGGCTTCATCACTCCTGACTACATTCAACACTCCAATAGGAAGATTCAGGATGGCTGAGGACTACCATTGGAATAAAATGTTGCACATGAGATACTTTTCAACGCACATCATGGGACTCAAATATGGGGGCATAAAAGGAGCAACTTGTAGTCATTATGGGACGAAATTCTCCATTGCAGCCCAAGCCTGAAAGAACATGACCGATATGCAAAAATGGTTGTTTAGAGAGAACAACAAGCTACAATTGAGACTAAACTTTAACAAATGCCACGTTCGGCAATCAGCAGTGCCGTTAATATAGGACAGTTAAAAGAGGACTGAAACTGACCAGGCTGTAAGGTGCATGCCGCCACCTTACAGACAAGGAAGGCGTCGACGCTTCCTAGGATTTGTAACATTCCTGTCAAAGTTCATCCCAAAACCTCAGTGAAATAGATGCGACCATTAAGAACAACTCACAAAAAGCGGATGTAGAGTTTTGCATGGCAACCGCACAAACAGCAAGGCATTTGATAGCTCATGCATGTTTGTACACATCACCCTGTGCTGAAGATTCTATGATGTATCAAAACCAGTGGAAATATTCTGTGATTGCAAAGCAGCACTGGACTTACGCTGTGTTGGTGCAGGATGGACCAGTTGTGGCCTTCTCCTCAAGACGATGACCGACGCAGAGGCTCGGCACTGCAAATTGAGAAGGAAATGTTATCCATGTTTCCATGCATGCACCAACGTTTCACAACTACATATTTGGGAAACATGTCACAGTAGTACAAACGATCACAAGCCACTTGAGGATTACTTACAAAAAGTCGCTGTGGTCCACACCAATGCCGTATCCAAGAATGCGTTTGAGTCTCCAGTTGTTTATGGACATTTCAGTTAAATACAGGAGAGGCAAGACATGGGAGTTAACAGGAACACACTGTCCGAGGGGGGCAACAACTCTCTGACAAAAACGCCAAGGGCAGGGAACTCTTGCAGTGTGTCTCTGATGGTCAACTCTCTGTCTGTAAAGCAATGTGAAATATTTGGGTTACTGACTTGCACTAACAATGAGTTGAGTCTCCTCCGACAGGTCATCCAGGAAGGCTGGACGGGAGGGGAAAACAGGCTGTGATGTGACCATTCCTGTGCAGCCATACTGGGACTCAAGAAAAGTCAGCTGGCCTGTAACTGGATGGTGTTGTGTACAAAGGTCATGCGTATTGTTATACCCCCCATCAGTGCAAAAGCACATGATCGGTCTATACATCACTCCCACCAGGAATGGTGAAAAGCATGCAGCGCGCACGGGAAGTGTTGTATGGCCAGGCATGGGGGCCGAGATCGAAAAGCATGATAAAAAAACTGTTCAAAATGCGCTGAAACTCAAACAGGACTTCCCAAAACAACCAATAATGACAAACCGAAAACACCTGAGCTACCATTTGAAAGTTGTAGCGTCAGATTTGTTGAGTTTGAGGACAAGCAATATGTCGTTATAGTGGGATATTATTCCAAGTAACATTGAAGCAGATATGCTGAAGGTTCAGAGCGCGAGCCGCACTACTATTGAAGAGCCTAAAAGCCAGGTTCAGCCGGCATGGAATTTTTCCAAAAGCGATCTTTGAGAACGATAATGGCCCCCAGTAGCATCAGAAGGACGTTATAGGGAGTTTTGTAACAGCTATGGCATTCAGCATAAAAACGTCTTCACCACACACACCACACTCCATGGTGAAGCAGAGAGAGCAGTTGCCAAACAGTAAAGAGGCTCTGGAGCAAAGACCTGACAACACACCTTGCTCTATTGACTGCAGAACGACCCGCTTGAATCAGGTTGGTCTGTCAACTGACTCAGCTGCTCATCGGGTCAGGGGGCCTCGCACATAAACTGGCCAACTACCACGTGCTGATACTACCCAGCCATGAGCTAGACCGCTATTAAAGTAAAGTCTTCTGGAAACAGACAAAGCACACTCAGAAACTCTATACCTGTAAGGTGAGCACACGTCCTCGTACGGATCTAAAGCGGGGGATGAAATGAGTCAGGATGGAACCTCATACTGGCAAAACACAATTCGGTCCCCTGCAGTAGTTGTGCAGCCCCACAGTGCTCCACGCTCCTATGTGTGAGGACAGCGGAGGTAAGCTGTATCGCCGTACAAGCCAACATCTTCGCAAACAGCACTGAAACTGCCCACCCCCCACCAGCCACGTCACGTCACCCACCCTGATGAGAGGCCCTGGGGGCGGGAAACCACCAGTGAACATCAGCAGCTGAGGAGCAGTCTCCTACTGTGCCTGGAAATCACAGGGTTCACCCTCTGTGGTCCCCAATGTCCACAAATACAAGAGCGTGAAACCACTGATAAGCTGCACTTGTAAAATTTTCTACACTTCTTAATTCATTGGGTGTGTTTACTGGTTGGGAAAAAAAAGGTTAAGTTTTTGTGGTTTTATTCACACAAGAAAAGTTTATTGTTAATAATATTAATGCATTTTGTTCAAGCAGGTATGCTTTAAATGTGTATTGTTTATTACTGAGGAAGGGGGATGTAATGTATGCATCATAGGGCTAGTGCACACTGCATTTATGTCCTGCGGTACCCGTAGTCGAATCGTGAAATATACACACTTGAAGTAAACGCTCCTCCGGCTCTTGTACATGACTCAGTCATACGAATTCCCTTTAAGATTTTTACATGACCACGTCATTTACGTTGTGACGGTTATCTGAGTACTGGTCGCCGGTGCATGGATTTTTATAATACCAGAGCATGTTGTTTAATAGAAATTTCAGCACAGCAACGAGTAGTTTTAGAAAAATGCTTCTAGTCTTAAAAGAATGGTCTCAGACACTGTGAAGTCAAATGTGCTGACTGCTTTGTACCATTCTGAATGGAACCTGTAGGGCAAACAGGCAGCTGTGTAGCAGAGGAGGAGGGATGCATAGCCCGAGGTACGGCTAGGCTAAAGCTAATGCTGCCGCTACCTCGAGACTCAGCTCACTCACTAAACCTGGCGAGTCACAAAGCTACAACTGTTACTACACTTAAACATCTATCACTACCTCAGCAGGAGGATCCAGGGTTCAAAACGTCATTTGGCAACGTCGAGCAGTAAAGGACCGAGGGAGAGACAAGGGCAGAATAGGGTAGCGATTTAGCGGCTAGGTAGCTAGGCTAGCTAGGCTAGTCCGGTACAGCAGACTCCGAGACCAGGACAAACAATCGATACCAAAACCTCAGCTACAATAATAATAAATGAATGGAAACCAGTCTCTTGGGATACACTCACAAGATTTAGTGAAAACAAAAGTAAAGTGCAAAACAAAAAGTTTACAAAGTCAAAATCGTATTTCTGAGACCAGATGAGAATACTCCGCGTCACTCATTGATAATTGGAAAAATCTCCACACTTAAGGGAAGGGATTTCATACAAATATACACAAAGAACTTAAATACAAGCCAACAAAACAGATTGACCAAACACCTGGAAATACTGCAGTAATCGAGATAAAAGCACGAGTAACTAGCACAGGCGAGTCGTTAGCTTAGCGCTAACGATAGCTAAATAAGCCTAAAATGTAGCTAGAGCACTGTGAACACAGACAAGCGTGTCGAACATTTACACTGTAAATACATTTTCAGTCCAGAGCTTTACAGGAGTATTCGTTTAGTCTAACCAGTTATTTTCCAGGTTCACAGTACTAGTCACCAAATCAGAGCTGGGTGATCTCCCGGAAATAACTTGTGTTTGAGCTCGAGCTGCCTTTGAATTCTTCTTTGGCCTGAAGAGAGGAACGTGTGGACCCTCGTCCATCCGACCAGGACCATGGACTTTTGGGGTCCCTTTATGTGCAATTCCATTTCTCGGAGTGAGGAGGACGTAATGTAGCCGGAAGCGGCCGAGCAGAGCAGACCGGTTTGAAACGATCGGCGTGTTTGAGTTGGTTTCTGGGGTCCAGATGGCGCTTCCAGTGACGACACTCGTTCGACCAATCTGTGTAAGGGCAGTGGGGCGATCGTCACGTCATGGCTCGGTACTACGGCGGATGGATCCATGGCTGAGGCAGTACAGGAAAGTACCAAATCTCCCAACCATCCATAGTGGAAAAGCAAAATAAACGCGCGCTGAAGCGTACTGTACTGTACCGTACTGTCTGTGGAAAATGCGCCGATTGTCATTCTCAGAGTTACGATGTAAGCTAGCTATGTTCACCCGGGCTTGATTTCTTCTTTGATCCTTTTTTCGCTTTCAGTTCCCTCTTCCTCTTCTCACTGTTGTGTCGTTTTGGGCGTTCTAGCTGTGTATTCAGTTACAACCAGAGGAGTTATAGCAACTTATGCTAAAACATGCTAACTGTGTTTAGCAGCGCTTGTACTGTAGAGGCTAGAGGACGCCGCCTCGTTCTGTGATTGGAGGAGAGCGGGTTTGTCACGCTCAAGTCATACTCAAGCACTTGTACGCTGAATTCATCCAAAAGCTCAGAGATCAATGAGCTCAAGTTTTAATTAAATTACGGATTATATTTACTATCTTATATGTAGTTAATAGCATTTTATGAAACTTATTAAAAAATAATCAGGTATAAATCTTTAAGTGAGTTTTTTTCTTCTTATTGAAGTGAAATAAAGCAATTACAGTTAGGTCCAGACGCAGCTTCAAGCAGCAGCCAGAGGGCTTTTTCACTAGTCTCTTCCGAACACTGGTTTGGTTTTGAGATGCACAGTACGAACCAGGCCTTTGAATCAGTGTTGTCTGCCAGGACTCTTCCAATCAGCAGAGTATCTTCTAGGGGCTGTGGCATCAGCAACGAAAGCTTTCTTTCATACATGGGAAATTATCAGAAATCCGTCTTTTCAAGAATATGTCCATCATGTTTGTAATTGTCTCCGTCTTTCCTTCAGTTACATGTCTTGTTTTTAGAATAGCCCAGGTGGGCAGGACGTGTTTTCCTTTTGCGTTAAGATAGACTTGGGTGTGTGGAGAGCTCAAGATTTCCTCTGAATCCTCAGATATTGGTGGCTTACCAACGTGCTTTTGATACGTTGATCAATGGTCAATTATTATGGTAAACTTGAAAAGTACGGGATCAGAGGACCAGTTCTCTCGTGGATAAAGAGATACTTGCAACAAACAGAAAAACATTGTGTGGAAATGAAAAATCAGTATCAAAAAGTCCGAATATAACGTGTGGAATACCACCAAGGTTCGTCTATTGGTCCTAAACTTTTCATTATTTTCAATGTTGTTAATTGTATAAAAGATTCACACCAAAACTATCTGTAGTGGTTTTTGACTCCAGATTTATGTGAAACAACATATTGATTCAAAACAAAATATCCAAAACTCCCAACCCCCCCCCCATATTGAATTTTGTCAAAAATAACTAAAGACTTACTCACTCTGATGCCACTACATAGGATCTACTGCACCTTGATTTTTCCTACATGGACTTATTGTGTTGGAGCTGTGGGGAACTACTTTTAATACTGTAATCAACTCTTTAGTATTGATACTAACATCGTGCCATTAGCCTGATTCAATAAAGCAGGATATTTTGATCCATACAAATCCATTTTTTTCCAAACATCAAATATTATGAAATTTTAAAGATATTGTTAAATATGAAATATTAAAATCTGTTTAAGGCAAATCAAATGTGCTTCCAGAAGGTGTTCCCAAGTATTTTCAAATTCAAAAAACTAGATATTATGTAATTAAGAAATGTATTTTACCAAAAGTGAGAAGAAAATCACAGACTCAGAGTGGCTCTGTCGTTTCATGGGCCGCAGTTGTGGAACAATTTCTAGCAGAGAGAAATGGAAAGTTGTAATTCATTTTTTTTGTTATTTTTAAAAAAAATAGTCACAGTAGATCCTGGATGGATACCGAACCCTGAATGATTTTGTTGTATTATTCATTTGAATTGTTTTCGTACACTTTGTATCAAGGAACATGCAAATTTTTTTGCTTCTGCCACAAATAGTAAATGAACTGAAAACTGGTGTGAGAGGTCTGTCATTCAGAATGGCCTCCACTTCACATAAAACAGTCTGGAGAGTCTTAATCGTCCACAATCTGGCTGCTATTGAGGACAGAGGAATTGAGACATTTTGACCTGATTCGCGAATTAGGCGCTACAGACCCCTCCTTGATGTTGATGCTGCAGGAGTATTAAAAATGCCAATCAATTCCATCTTGCACTAAAGTCCTTTGGATTTGTCTGGTTTAAAGTTGACAAAACTTTCGTTGAGATCTTTTCTTGGATCCAACAACATTTGTGCCATTATCTGACCTGACAGAGGAGACTGGTCCACGTCTGCACAAATCTCACTGACTGCGTGTATGCAGGGGAGTCAGCAGCCAGTGTGTATGCAACTTCTAAATGAGACAGCACGGGCTGGTCAGGGCATGTAAAAAACTACTCCATATCTTTTGAGTAGGCTCCTGCCCCTTTTTACATGAATGGGCCAAAATAGTTTACATCCAAAATCTGTGAATGAAGCTTTATTTGGAACTTCTCTCCCAAGGGAAATCTGAAATCTCTTATTCCTTTCTTTCTTCTTATTTATTTTTAATTTTTTATTTCATGTACACTAACCAACTGGAACAACAGGTACCCCTCCCCCACCCCAAACTAAGTAAAACTCATACACTCATTCACACCCAGCATTCTCACAACTTATCGTGTAACTTATTAAAATTAACTGTTCTTTTAGTATAGTCATCGATGTCATCTTCTTAAAACTTCGAAAAATTTAGCATGTACAAAATTAAATGAAACATAAACAGCTAACAATAACACAATTAAAATCCACAAAATAATAACTAGGAACCGAACCAAAAAGGGTAAAATACAATATAAATGCCAATTAAAAGGAAGAGGAGAGAGAGAGAAAAGATACATACATTCATACATACAAACATACAATACAACAATCTGACTTTTTTTGTTCCACTAACTTTCCAATGTTTCTTCTGCATGTGACACAGTCCGACAAAACCTTTGCTAGCAGCAGATTTGCACTGACTATACAAGTATTTTTGACACCATGTAATCACTTCCTGCAATGGCAAGCTGATTGTAATATGGTGCAGGATCAAATGTTGAGACATACATAATCCTTGGCTCAAATTGCAGATGCTTGGCCTTCATTGGGAGAGCTTGCTTTATGGAGATGACCACCACTGGGCGTCATTTATGAAAGTTGAGCAGAAAAGGGTGTTATTTTTGGTGCATATTCCATTTACACCGAGACTAATGAGGGATTTATGAACGTTTTTTGTGAGAGAAGACGCACAGATTTGAGCGTACATGTGAGATACGCACAGATTTGAGCGTTACGTGTGAGCATACGCACAGATTTGAGCGTACGTGTGAGATACGCACTGATCTGAGTCCGTTCATGTGAGTACGCACAGATTTGAGCGTACGTGTGAGATAAGCACAGATCTGAGCGTACGAATACGCGGTTGTTGATAAAATGCAGCGGGTGATTGAAAACTAGCGTTATTTATGAAATCCAGCCCTAAGAAATATTAGAAACCCGACGCTCAGCATGGAAAGCCGACAGCAAGTACTTGTTGGAAACATCAGAAGGCTGTTTGTGACACGCACTTTTTTATATTGGAGTTACTTTGCATCATTTGTCAAAAAACCCCCGCTATTATTATATATACACGACGTTTTTTTTTTTTCTAGTCATCTTAGTACCCATTGCGGCGCTCATTTCTTTAGAAATGAATGGTGATACTTATATCCTCAGCAGTGACTCTTATCATTTAATGGGTCAAGCATTAGCAACAATCCTTGTGAATGCAATGGTGCGATCTCTATGAGAGGGAAAAGAGAGTGTGAGTCGTGATATCACAACATAAATCCAAAACGTCGAACACATAGGCTAGAGTGCGGGGTGGGGAACTCTGAGGCACCTGCTGTCGCAATGGCCGTGAGCCCTGTTCCACAAAAAACGCTTGCCATATTTTGGCATCGCTGCGTTTATGTAAGCTGGGCTAAGCCAGACCCACTTGTAGTTCCGCCATGGCTCCACCAGAGGCGTTTGGCTGAAACAAATGGGTCTTGGATATCGTGCCCATAGCGAACGCATACCCCAGAATGATTTTTTAATAGACAATCAGGATTGACGGTGTCACGTGGGGTTTGCACCGCTTCTCAAGCTTCTTCTCTTGCAGCAGCGAGAGGAATCCAGATGGCAGACGTAAAGTCCGGAATCTTTATAAAGTGTAAAAATACGATCGAATTAAGACACGGAGGTCACTTTTAAATGCAATTTGAGGCGAGATTGTTGTAGATTGTTCTATGTTGATATTCTGTGTGTTTTTAAGCGTCAAATGTCCTGTAAAGTTTGGTTGAAGAACTGGTTCAGTGTTCTTGTTTACACACTATGCAGCAGGTTGCCAAGTTTGGTGGTTCCGCATTTATTTTTTCCAAGAGACTTGTAGGGTATTAATAACAGAAAGACAATAACATTAATCATGATAGCCCAAGTTGATTACATTACGTTTTTTTAACCAAAAAAATCATTCTGAGTGTTTTTTTTTTTTTTTCTTGGGGGTATTCTCGCAGATTTTGGGTTGGACATTTTTGCAGGGATTTGGCAACCTATGGGAGCCGGTGTGCTTCGATGTGATGAAACTGCTGAAATCCTTGAAACTGATTGAATCCTTGAAACTGTTGAATCATTGAAACTGTAGAAATGTCTGAAAGAGCTGAAGTCCTATTAAAATGCATGGGCCTATTAAAATGCATTGCAGAATTCTCAATGCAGATTTTTGTCCGATTGCGGAAAAACCGGAAATCGCTGAAGTCCCAAAAGTAATAGCAATAATCTCCCAAACATGTGGAACGTTTTGATGTATAACTTGTGGAAATTGTTGAAAATGTGAAAGCTGTGAAACGTGTCAAAAAAAATGACGGAATAAAGAAATACAAAACCAATGGTTGACTGCGGAAGGTTCCGCAGTCAATCAATAAAACATTCCAAGTAATACAATGAGGATAGGGCGACAGTAGCTCAGTTGGTAAAGCATTGACCTTAAGGCCAGAAGGTCGTGGGTTCAATTCCCACCTCTGCACCTTCTCCACCGACTCCCACTGATGACTGCTGTCGTTGTGTCCTTGGGCAAGACACTTAACCCCACTTTGCCCAAAGCCCCCACTGAAAGATCAAGGCTATGCTCACACTCAGAGAGCAGCCGTCCTCCTGTGGACTCACCACCTGCAGAGGGTCAGTGAGGGGCTGGTGCTATGAGACTTGGGTGGCAGCTCTGATTGCCACCCCCCTGACCCAGAAATGGATTAAAGGGAAGAAAATGGATGGATGGATGGACAATGAGGATAATATTTCTAATGCAACATCAATTATTAACTATCTTGGTTTACCTCATACCTCTCAGTTCGCAGTCAGTTCATTCAACTCAAATCTCATGACCCTGATTCTTTCCCTGCCTTTTGCCATTATCTACATTTTCTTAAATGGTCCCATCTGCCGTACTTCCACTGCGAACGTCACTCAGCTCTACCTCTCACTTCCTCCTACCCCTCAAACCCTCTGTCTATAGGAAATCTTCTCTTGGTTCTCCTTCAACTTCCTCAAACTTTACAGCTCTATAAACAAACTCTTTCTTGTAGGCATTCTCTTCACTCTCTCCAAACCCAGCAGTGTTTTTTCGATTTCAATTTACAACTCCCCTTCCCTCCTGAAGTTCTGTATACTTTTTTTTCCCACTCTCGTGTCAATAATATCACCAGCTTTTCCTATTTTCACCTCCGAAATGTCTCCCATCTTCGCCCCTCTCTTGTACTCCTCAGACCATAGCCATTCTTGTCCATAGTAATGTCACATCCTGGATTGACTACTGCAACTCTCTCCTGTTTGGTGTCCTCAACAAATGCCTCCAGAAACTGCAGTTCCTCCAAAACTAAAATCCTGCTGGATTGGTTTAAAACCACCATTTACAGTGAGTAAGTATCCCACAAAATCTAAATAAGACAATTATTTAATAACCTGTCTTTCACACTTTTGAACAACAAATTGTGACCAAAATCTGAAAGACAAAAGTCTACAGTATAAATTACATTTTGTAGTTGTTGAGACTTTTTACCATGACCACTTTTCACTGTCCACTGCTTTTCTACACAAATTGAAGACGGGCCCAACTCTTGAGACAGTGTGGCAGTGAACAACAGAGTGATAATGGCAGTGTAAATGGGTCAGGCAGCTTAAATATAGCCTTTGTCGCCACAGTAATGTGTGTCAGCCGTGTCCATAAACAGATGCTTCATTCCACTGTATGGGAATTAAAAGGCAATTTGAAGCAATCTGACACATAATTGCTGTATTTACAAAGCGGAAATTAAATTCTGATTGTGTTTCTACTTCATTATTAATATTTTTCATCATACCAGTCTTCATTATTACTCTAGGGACAAGTCAGGAAATGTAATTGTGCAATGCATGAATAAGTGCCAAAAGTATAATAATACTTTCAGTCAACACAAGCGGTTTTAGAGGTTGACAATGTGTGAACTGTTCGGTGGATAAAAGATTAGTGCAACTTTAGTGGAACTTTGTTGCAACTCAGCAATGAAGTCAGAGTCACAACAAGGTGTTCAAGGGAGAATGGTTAAACAATGAAAAAGTACATTGGAATTAAAAGGGCACTAACGTTATTAAAAACTATTTTTTTTCTGATAAAACACATTAAAAGTATGTATTTCCCACCTTTGCAATGTGTTTTTGTGTTATAGATAAGTAATAAATCAGTAAAATAACCTTTTAATATCAACGCCTCTGATTGGCCAAAAAAATACGTACTTAGAGGGGTCGCAGCTCCCGCCTCACTGTTTATGGCATTGCTACTGCTGCCGCTTTGACACAAATAAACTGCTGTGTAAACAGCAGTCCCTACGATCTTTGACTTATTCAGAGAAGGTGACGGTCCAAACAAACTGAGAGAAGACACCAGCGCCAGTTCCATGAAATCAGTTTTATCAAGCTCCAACTAAAACCAATTTTACGAGTTTCAACCCAGTATTCAGCAGAAAACACAACAACTGTCATTGAACCATGAATCCATGTTTCACTACGTTTAGTAAAAGATATGACATGACCATCATGTTTTAGACTTTAGAACCACAGACACGTTTAGTAAGACTTTAGAACCACAGACACACGTTCAGAATAAGACCATAACACTACATGTTTGCATTTGATTGAAGACACTCACCATTTCTCTCAAACACAACATCTGGAGCTGGGACATAGAGTTGAGGCTTCTGAGTTGCGGGTATTGAGGTGTTAGCTGATGTTTGCTTGTTAGCTGATGTCCATAAAAATAGCGTTAATCCATCTTGTCAAACCACCTCCAGACTTTTCAGTTCTGTCCACTTTTACGGCTGGGATCTTTCATTTTTTTGCATGATTATTATTGATAGAAACTGCTACTGTAAGGGTGAAACCATCTGTCAAAATGAGTTTTATTTAACACAAAAAAGTACTACAATATACGAACAAAATAAGATTAGGTCCCTTTTAAGATGTATTTCTAATGCCGCGTTCAGACCGGATCATGCGTTGCGTCTGCTTTCAATGCAAAGTCAATGGTGACCCGCGTTCAGGCGTCAAAACGCACGGACCGCTCAGTAGAGACGCACGGACTTGGCGGGAAAGTCAAAGGGGAGGAGCAGGAGCAGAATATATGACGCCCACAGGAGATAAACTTTGCTCAACCTTTCCTCGGGACGTTCGTGCAGCGACAAATCAGAGAGCCGCAAAGTGGTCACGGGGACATTGGTGGTCTGAACGAGCAGACTGAACATACTGTAAACAGCCAAAACAGGAGCTACATCAGGACTAAACCAGGGTTGACAATGGGGGACTGTGTGCCTGAGAATATATGCGTTGTCATGCTCCCGTGACTTTATGCAACTGCTTCAAGTGTGTTCGCCGATGCGGAAGCACAGTTTAACAGTTTAAAAAAAGGTCTATGAACACAGGCACCCTGCCAAGCTGCATTATTGGAGAATCTCTTTACACGCACGGACTTGTTTAACCATTGACGCGGCACTGAAACACGATCTTTAGATCCATGGCTATCATAATAGATCCATGATCCATGGACGCTACGCATGGTGCGGTTGATGTTTTTGCATTTCCCAGAAAGTTTTGCGGTTTGTAGTCGGCTGTGATAGGTCGAGAAGCCTTTGCCTACATCCCCCAGAATGCTGTGCACTTCTGACTCGGCTTTACTTCCTGTGTTTTGTTTCTGTTTTTTTTCTGAAGTGAAACTATTGAAGTTCTATCGACCCCGTTTTCTATTGATATCGAACACGTGTCTATCGCAATATATATCGTTATCGTTTTATCGCCCAGCCCTACGCGTGTCTCCACAAACCACAGTCCAAATAGTGTATCATGGGCTAGACACACGGGAGGCGACATCGCATCGCCTCCATTCATTTCAATGGGACGTGCGCGACATAGCGTCAATCGCTAGCGAGCCTCCTGCTCAGCGACGGGCGAAAAACGTGCGTGTGAAATCCTCCCGCTCGTGCATGTATCGTGCACGCGCGGGTCAGCGACGCGATCCCAGAAAGTTGAAATCGGCTCAACTTTTCGACGCTGTCGTCAAGCCGCATCGCGCCCCGTCTGTCATGTTATCTGAGCGACAGCGTTGAGTTTCGCTGATCGCTCTCATTTGTCGCCTCCCGTGTGTCGGGCCCATTATGGTGCATGCAGACCGCAAACGCTCAAACACTGAAGCCCCGCTCACCAGACGCGCATTCTCTAGTTTTCAGACGCAGGGGTCTTCACACCAGAACGTCCTGACCAGCGCCGCAAGTGCCGGAAGTAGCCGGCCGGCTCTACTGAGCGGTCCGTGCGTGTGTGCCGAGCGGTCCGTGCGTTTTGACGCTCGAACGCGGGTCACCATTGACTTTGCATTGAAAGCAGACGCAACGCATGATGAACGCGGCATTAGAGGTTTCTTTATTGGCCCCTATGACCAGTAATCCAAATAAACATAATACATTCCACAATTGACACGCTAAGAAACGGTTTACCTCCAAACCTAGCATCACATCTGTGCCTTCTAATTCTGCCCTTTTTATAGGAGAATGGGCTCAGGTCCGATAACGACCACAGCGCCACATTGTGGCTAGGTTAAAGGTACATTTTGGCTCCTACAAATACTATAAAAGGAGACACAATCGACTATTTTCAGCTTTTAACCATTTAACCATAGTACAACAAGTACAGAACTGTTGTTTTTAGATCCACCCACACTAATATCAGTAACACCGCCGGCGCCATCTAACAGCTTCAGCATACTTCTTCAACCTCTCAAACTACATGTGTCTACGTAGGGGACTAGAAAACTCCTCCCTCCTGGTGTCAGCGATGCATACAGTGTTCCCATCTGATCACAGGGGTTGCTACATAAGAGCATGGATGGATTATAATAACACCGGTAACTGGTTTGCTTGTTGTGCTTTCAACATAATGCCCTTTTCATAACACCCAAAGACAGACGCTTCAAAACTTTACTCATTCACTCCACAGACGATGGCGGTGATCTACGGCCCTAGCAAAGGGAGATAAAGGCATTACTGGAGCACAGGGTTATCTGCACCGCACTTTGTAATTTTGGCTTTACGCAGGCTTAAAAACTTCTGTCTCAGTCTTGTGATACTATGATATAATTGTATCTATCTATTTTCACAACGGTTACCTGCTTTTTAAAAACAAGTGAAATTACTGTTTTCAGCCAACCAAATTTTCAAAGGAACTTTTTTATGAAACATTTGGCTGAAAATTTTGAAGAAACACATTCAGCTCCTCCCTCTTGTGGTAGAACAGGGAGTTACAGGCAGAAATCCTTTTTACCCTGTTTCATTATATATTTTCTAAAACATGAAATTACATAATGATTATCATACTAATTATCATTCAGGATGTAATGACTACTGCTTTTGTATTACTATTTTTGGAAATTATGGACCAATTTCTTTTGAGCCTGAAATAAAGATTAATACTAATAATAATAAGCAATTATAAAAACAATAATCATTTGGAATGACCAACAATATATATTTCCTCTATAATTTAAAATGTCTAAATTCTAAATCCTAAACTCAATTTGAAACATACATTTATAAAGTCATTCTGAAGGTCTTCACAGTATGTTTGTTGTATGTTTATGTTTACAGTAATATATTCCAAGCTTAAATGTTTGTGTTTTAGAGGATGTTCGCAAAGACTACACATTCATTAAATGTTCCGACATTGTGTGACACAATTCTGGGAAGACGTCTGGAGAAACGCACCTTTAGTAAATTAATGTAGCCAACGGAGTGAAGTTTGTCAGCACACACGACACCACATTGTCCTCATTATTGCTCCATATGTCCCAACATCCTCAAAACAAGTGTCACAGCAGTCACACGGAAAAATATGTAACTTCATCCCTGACAATGAAACCATACAGGACAAGTGAGGCTGTCTGGGCGCTAAATCCAACTAAAGGTGACTTTGAGATATTGATAGCAGTGAAGGAACAAGTCATAAAATAAATCTGGAGTGCAATAAGAGCAAGTTATCCAAACAGCTCTTTGTATCTTCGCTACATAACATTCACTCCTCTTCTAGGTTGTGTGAGAGGTAGACATCTAATACATTCTGTACTTCTCCAGAATCACAACAGTACCTGATGACAAAAAAATCATTTGAAATGAGATCCAATTTCTAATTGTCATTGTCGGATTAAAGAGAAAGGGCCAATCCTCCATCAGTAAAACTGAATAAATGTTTTGTTTTTAGCAGAGTTTTGTAATAATAACGGGAAATAGGAGGAATACAATTATAAGGATATGCAAGACTATACTGTGATACTAATTATTTAGTGTAATTTTAATTATTCAATTAATTAAATTATTACTTTAATTATTTATTTGCTCTTTCTGATCTTATAACAGTACACATTTGTACACACAACACGCATCCAAATGCACGATGATGCACCAGTGGACAGACCACACCAACACATATACAACCCACATCACTAATGCAGCCGTGCACAGAAAAAAAACAAGCTTTACAAATTTACATAGCCATTATTTTTATTATAAAAAAATTGCTCCATGAGCTCGAAATGGAGTGGGAAGAAGAAAATCTATGGTTTGTATAAAAAATACAGTAAGATAAGATAAAACTTTCTTGATCTCACAATGGAGAAATGTACAGTACATGTTACGTTTAGCTTCAATAAGATCACTCAGGGTGTGCAAATATAGGCAGGAAATGTGAAAACCAGTAAAAGAAGATATAAAGCATGTACAATAGAGGTGGAAAATATTTCTTATTTACAATTTTAAAGAGTGACATTAGCAGTACAAAGTTTTGCAGTCCAAGTGCCGGTTCTCAATGAGCGACTGTTGTACAGTCTGACAATATGACAGCAAGTATGAGCCCTCTCTACATCTTGTAGAGAGGGCTCATCTGACTTCAGCCAGGGCGATGGAAGTATCCGCCCCAACATCCTCAGCCTCGGCCTACGGAACGGAGGATGTGACGGGGGGATTGAGGATTGAGGGATTGAAGAACTCCTTCCACTGCCCAACAATATCCCCAGTCGAGGTCAGCAGCTCTCCACCCGCACCATATACTGTGTTGGAAAAGCACTGCTTCCCCCTCCTGAGGCGCCAGACGGTTTGCCAGAATCTATTTGAGGCCGCCTGATCTTATTTTACTGAAATTTCTCCACTGTGGGACGAATAAAGGATCTCCTAATAATCACTCTCCATGGACTCTCCAAACTCCTCCCAGTCCCAGGTTTTTGCCTCTGCAACAGCTGCCTCAGGAGTTCCACAAACCATCATGGCTCATTAGGACTCCTTATTTAGCCTGGCGGCATTCCTTACTACCACCAGGTTTGGGGGTTGCCACCGGGAAATAGCACAAAAGACCTTGCGACCACAGCTACTAGCTGCTGCATCGGCTATAGAGGTAGAGAACATGGTCCGCTCAGACTCAATGTCACCCTCCTCCTACGGGACCTGAGAGATGCTCCCGGAGGGGACAGGGTATGATACGACAACAAAGTCGATCATCAACCTCCGATCTAGGGTGTCCTCGTGCCACGTGCACTGGTGGACACCCTCGTGCTCGAACATGGTGTTCATGATTTGACAAACCGTGACAAGCACAGTAGTCTAACAAATGAACACCGTTCGGGTTCAGATCAAGGGGGGCGTTCTTCACTGGAGAAGGGCGTTCCCCAGGAGAATAATGGAGTCCCCGGTCGGTGCACCATCCAGCTCTGCACTGCTGTTTGACCCGTAGGCCGCCACAACAGTGAGAGACTTGAGCCCCACCCGGAGGCAGAGGGACGCGACCCTCTCATGCATGGGGGGGCAATGAGTATGGCCGCCACGAGCCAGGAACTAGAGACATGGAATTTTGTTTTTGTTTAAGGCAAGGCAAGGCAAGGCAAGTTTATTTGTATAGCACAATTCATACACAAGGCAACTCAAAGTGCTGAACGAAACAAGAAAGCATTAAAATCATAAATAATCACAGAACATTAAAAAGAAAGATAAAAATATAAAATCCCTGTTGTATGCACAGTTAAACAGAACTGTCTTTAACCTGGTTTTAAACATTGTCAGAGAGGAGGCCTGCCTCGCATCTTCAGGAAGATTATTCCAGATTTTAGCAGCATGAATCTGAAAAGCAGCCTCCCCATAGTTAGTTCTGACTCTGGGCACTAACAGGAGTCCAGTCCCTGTGCTCCTCAGAGTCCGGGCTGGTTCGTATGGTACTAACATGTCACTAATATATTTTGGTGCGAGGCCATGGAGAGACTTGTACACAAGCAGAGCTGTTTTAAAGTCTATTCTCTGAGCCACAGGAAGCCAGTGCAGAGACCTGAGAACTGGACTAATATGGTCGTACTTCCTGGTTCTAGTCAAGACTCGAGCTGCTGCATTTTGAATGTACTGCAGCTGTTTTACAGCCTGTTTGGACAGACCTGTGAGCAGGCCATTGCAGTAGTCTAACCTACTGGAGACAAATGCATGGATAAGAATCTCCAAGTCTGCTTTAGACACTATGTTTGTGATCCTGGCAATGTTTTTTAGGTGGTAGAAAGCTGCTGATGTTACTGATGCTATGTTTTTTTCTGCTCTTTCTCTGCTAATCCAGCAAGTTTAAACTATACCACCTGTAGGAAATTCACCAATTTATTGTATTATAAAACTTAAATAATACAGCAGTACCAAAAGTGTGTTTCTTTTTTCAACAGTAGATGGTGACATAGGAAGAAAAAAGGACCATTCATTTACTTGGATGTTCTCATCACCACCGAAATGGAAGTGAAGCTCTCACATTTAAAGGTAGGTATTAAATCTCCAAAATCTTTTTGTTTCTACACATAACTAATAGAGTTTCAAAAAATAATTTTGGCTTCCACAGTGCCCATGTGTGATAGAACATCTGGAATCGTTGCTATGGGAGACTTCTTAGTGACCACTCTTCCAAAAGTGAACTTCTGTCATGGGGCTCATTATTCCATTTTAAAGTTGAAGCATTGATGTTTTAAATTTTAGATATTTTTTTAAACACAGTTTTATAGTAAATTTCTCTTGTTATTATAATGTCCATGTCTGTGAGAGAAGTAAAAGTAACAAAATATATATTATTTCTTAGTAATCATAACATCTACTTTTTCTACTCTGTGAAATACGTACCTGGTTGTGGTTACATTGCACCATAAAAAAAAGAAAACAAGTTTACAGTATACAAGGTATTTTACATTTGGGTACCAAACAAATAACAGGAAAGAGCTGGCAGCCTACTGTCATAATTATAAATACAATACAATACAATTTATTCCTTAGACCCCACCACAGCACTGAGACTGCTCTCGTCAAGGTTACAAACGATTTCCGGCTGAACACTGACGCAGGCAAAGTCTCAATCTTAATCTTGTTAGATCTGAGTGCAGCTTTTGACACTGTCGACCATGAGATCCTCTTACAGAGACTAGAGGACTGTGTTGGTGTCGGTTTAGGTCTTACCTTGAAGACAGGAAGTACTTTGTGGAGATTGGAAACTGTGTCTCAGATCATATGGCCCTGACCTGTGTACCACAGGGGTCGATCCTGGGACCTCTTCTGTTCAATCTCTACATGCAGCCGTTAGGTCAGTTAATACGCAGAAACAAAGTGTCCTATCACAACTATGCAGACGACACTCAGATCTTTGTCTCACTGACTGCAGGAGAACATGGACCAGTGGACTCACTCCTTCACTGTATCCAACAGATCAGTGAGTGGAAGCAAAATACCTTTCTCCAGCTAAACGCAGACAAAACTGAAATTATGGTCTTTGGTCCCCAGAAACAACAGTCTGTCTTCCTAAAACCTTAAAACAAGGTCAGAAATCAAGGGGTGATACTGGACTCAGACTTAAAGCTGCACTAACTGACTTTGGGATTTTGAAGCCGCGGACTCGCTGGCCTCTCTCTTTCTGCTCCCCTCCCCGCACCCACGAAGCTATCGCCCCACACACACACCTACTGTTGGGACGGAGCTAGCGTCTCCCAATATGGATAAATACATGGACATGGATTTGCACGTGGATGGCGGGACCATAGAACGATAAAACCGGGAAGCGCGGAGGAACGGGACTTTTTTTGGATGGATGTCTCGCTGTGTAAGCAGTAACCGGTGACGAAGACACAAGAATCTTCAGGTTAGCTCCACCGCTTGTTGTGCTAACTCAGCTGTCTGTGCTAATGGACCTGTAGATTTCTCACGAAAGTGGGGGCTAGTGGTGCGCTGTGATTGGTCACAATCAGAGACCCGAAACACATCTCTTCCTTGTTTCATCAAAACTCGATCTAAAATATAATGTCACACCAGCACAAACCTGCCCTACTTTTTCTTCAAAAGGACGTATATCCCAATGCACTACATGGACATGGATAGCATTTTCGTAATGAAAACAAAAATATAGTCAGTTAGTGCAGCTTTAAATTTGAATAGCCACATCAAATCAGTAACATAAGCAGCTTTTTACCATCTATAAAACATTGCCAGGATTAAAACATAGTGTCTAAAGCAGATTGGAGATTCTTATCTATGCATTTGTCTCCAGTAGGTTAGACGACTGCAATGGCCTGCTCACAGGTCTGTCCAAACAGGCTGTAAAACAGCTGCAGTACATTCAAAATGCAGCAGTACAAATAAACTTGCCTTGCCTTGCCTTCTTGTATAGCCCTAAATCACAACAGTAGTCATCTCAGAGGACTTAACAAAACCATTGAAATCACCAACATAGATCAGAGAATCAACAGTTAAGACACAAAAAGAATATAGAACACATGTTGACAAATGACCATACATGTTGATGTATATACTCTTTACTGTTATGTAAAAATAATTTTGAAGGCCACCTTATGGGACAGCATGATTGACACCTGTTCTATTGGCTAACATTCGTTGTGGCTTTTACTTTCAAATTAGGTTTGTGCGTTCAGTAACATTAAAATGAAGCAGTCAAATCAGTCAAATAGACACCATGCGACAAATATGAACACATTTTGCGTTGTTTTGGCAGAGGCAGTGCTCGGGGCTTCTTCTGATGGAGAGGTCACTCAGATCTTATCTTTTTGTCCTGCCAAGTATTCAGAACACGAGCTGCCTGCCTACCCCAGGCTGAGTCATGCACTGAACTCCCTTAAACAAACACTCATGCACATTTCTCCACAAGAACACACATAAACAGAGATGGAGACTGTATTTAGGAGAGGCACGCATACCTGCATCGAAACACTCTTGCTACCCGCCTTTGAATGAGTTTCCTATTTAGAAATCTTGGCCTTCAGCTAAGATCAGCTGCTTTTTGCCAATATTTTGCTCAAAGTCTATTTTCTGAGTGGTACAAAAATCCTCATGTCAGCGTGGAAAGTCAGAAAAACATGCGTAGGCCTGCTTTCCAACACAAATCCTGAACTGAAGTTGGGCACAGAAAGAGCTCAAGTCTAAACAAACTGCATGTCAAACACGTCAGGGAAAAATAGTATGGAAACACTCCTGCAACAGAATCATAAAAGTGAAAGTGGTTCTCATCTCATGTGTATAAGCTGAAACGCTGTATATTGATATGGGGATTTATGATTTGGGGAAATCTGAAAATGAAGCCTAACTGATGTATGATGGAACTATACTCTTGTAATTATTTTACTTCCATCAAGTATAAGTTCTACAATAAGAAAGGGAGATTTACACTCAATAAGACCTCCAATTAGAAACATGGTGTCGGTAATGCAATACTGTGGAAGATATTCTCACCGTGCCCCTGCCATATAATGTTTAGGGAATTAATTAATCCTGTTTTGACAGATTGGAAAGCAATTGCACAGCTAATTAGTATTAGCTTCAACACCATTTAAAATACGAATTGTAACTTCCCTTTGTGCCAATGTGCCATTTAACTGCTATATATTCATATTGTCAACATTGCTTGGTATTTTAACGGCCCAGTTGGCTGTATCTCTTACCAATGTGAGAGTGTGCCATGACGCATAAAGGGGAAAATATTTTGCACCAAAGCAATCTGAATCCAGCATTTCTCCCCAGCTCCCTGGGGACGATGTATCTTCTCATTTTTGTTTTTTAAATCATTCCAAGTGGAAGAATTTGTTTTTCTCCCCATCCTTTAGAACTGAGGGGCCTGTTAGCAATAGGGTTTTAATTGATTTTCAAGTGGTAGCTGTTGGGTAATGCCTCTCTCGCTGTTAAAACATGCTTGACACACAGAAATCAAAACACTTTATTAGCACATCAAAGAGACCAGCGCCCTCTCACTATTTGTGCAAAGTGTGCTGCCGATTTTTGATGACATGCAGCATTTAGAATACATTTTCCATCTATGCTAATGTGTGAACTTCCCTTTAGCTGCTACTTTCGGGTCAGTCCATTGAACGTGCCGTTATTAACCATTAGCCTGTAGGGCAGAGGGCGCATTATTCTAACACAGCAACAAAACATGACTAACTGAGTGAATTTTTATGATAAATAAAAAATAAAAAAACAACAGTAGTTTTCAGTTAAGGAATACAAACTCTATTCACAATATACTAAAACAATGAGCCGCAGATTAAAACTATGTCATAAAAAAGCACAACATCAGAAAGTCTACCTGAAAAACATTTGGACAACATTTTTGGATTGAAATTGGATGATTGTGTATGTTAAAAAAAGTAGAACAGGATTTCACACCGCTCATATATCTGACCGTTTAGACACAGCGTGCGTTATAGGGCAGAGGAAGCCGCTTACCAACAGGAACACCAATTACAGTGCGGGGCTAATGGCTCTGCTGTGGCACTAGGAGCTCCAGACCAACATTTTCACAACGGTTAGTGAGTAACCTGCTGTTTACACCCAGGTAAAGGTTAAAGCGGTAAGATGGTTGCCTATAACTTAAATGCATCAGTAAGTATGTAGCATGGGGCGCGTCGTAATGGTTGTAAAATGTCGAAAGGCCTGACAATAAGCTGTAGGGGAACCAACACTTTATAGTTCAGGATGGCCAGAGGTAGTACTTTCATGTTAGCTTTGAATTATGTAAGCTTAAAAATAGATTATAAGCTCTGCGGGGTACTTTAGCCTGGTCTGGATTCATTCATAGTCTTTGTAAGTCATTTCTGGGTCCCTCTAATAATTTCTCTCTTATGAATTTCCTCTCGGCTTTATCACAGATGTTCATGTTCGAGTGTTTGAGTCATTAATGCGTTGATATAAAAAGTTGCCCTTTCAATAAATCTAATGTGACAAGTTAAAAAACTAAACATGTAGACAACAATTTAAACAAAGCGTCATGGTGCTCTTTTAAAGATGAATGTAGTTGTTTCAAGCCTTAAGTCGGTATCCATTACACAAAAACGCTCAAATATCAGTAATAACCAATGTGTTCTCATTATCTCATTGCAGAGACATAAAAAACAGTATGCTTCTCTATAACACCGAATCTTGATGTTATATAAGTCTACCAACGCTGTTTGATCGTAATAATATACTTCTATAAAATGCCACTCATTTGAAATGCAAGTGTGCCTTCACAGACGCCACAAACCAAACACCAGAGTAAACACACATTTTAAATTACAAGCTCATGGTTAGCAGTGCTCCTCTCTGGGTCACACCCTTAATCAGAGAAGCTTCATGTCGACTACCATCACGTCCATTCTCCCAGATGTGATTGCAAAATTTGTAAATATGCAAAAATGCAAAACCTTTTTTTCTCTGATGCCCTTTAAAAAAACACTACAAAGTCAAAAGATGGCTGCCTAATTGATAATAGTATTCAGTCATCACGTACAAGCCCAATCTGTATCAGAAGCCCATAATTATAATGCTTTAAAAAGATCCAAAGCGTGCGAGTCTGCTGGGGCATGGTCATGTCATTGCCGAATTCACTACTTTGGAAAGTAGGCATAAAGAAGAGCAAGCCAGTGATAGTATGTTATGTGAGTGTGTAATTAGCATGAGAGGGCTTAGAGAGTGAGTATAAAAGAAAGTGGGAAGCATCTTGGGAGCGCTCATAGCCTCCATTTCCACCAGGGGGATTGGCAGCATTCACCATAAGGTTTTTTTTTTGTAATAGCGAAAAGGAAAGAATCAGCTTTTGTGTATTTTTTTTTTTTATTGCAGCAATCAATTATAGTCCACTGTATGTGAATTGGGATGAGGCATTGGGGCAGACGCCTCAATGGTATTTTTAGAAGGTTAACGCAACACAAGGGAGGCGCATGATCGTGAGGGAGGCCAGGTGCTTTTATTACCTCTTGCAGCTTTAATTTTAGAGCTCCATCACTCAAACACATAATTTATTAATACAAAATGCATCTGTAACTCAGCCATCTTTACTTTTGTACCAGGTTACTCAATTTGCCCTGAAGTATGAATTATCAAGAAAATACAAAACAATAACTAAAGATTCATAAAAGATTTGTATTTATTACCTTTCACAGATATAAAACTGGATATTTCACTTTCCTCTCCTCTAAATGAGAATATTGCCATCAATCCATCAAGGCTTTATGTAATAACTTCTAAACCTATATCGGTCGACCTTTAGTGGTGGTTGGGGGAGGGTGTTCATTATTATTGTTGTACAAAACAGATTCTATGTAACATTACCTCCTGTGAGTCTGTCGTACACTGACTTTATTCTTCCTAGATCAGGATGGGCCACCTAAAGTACTGTATGCACAACAGGAACAATCACTTTCTATCTCTAAATTTGGATGGTTCATGCAGTATTGCTCTCAGAGACAGTATACTGTAGGGGAAATTTCCATCAAACATCCAGTCCCTTACAGTATTGTCCACAACTGATTTCTTTAATGTGAACAACTTGCCAACTCACTGTGATGGAACACTCTCAACTATGTTAAGTGGGATCATAAATTAGCCTTAATAGAGATCATTATCTGTCATAATGTCTCCATTTAAATTCATACTTTCCTTTTTGCTGGTGGTGCACTTAAGGATCACTGTGGAAGGTAGGATATATTATAAAACTCTCTGGAAAACAAAAAAATGTATCAGTGGATATGTTCAACTTTTGTCTTGTGCAAATCTGACATTTAAATTAGTGCATGGTTAACTCACGATTAACCATGGGGAGGAGGAGGGAGGGAGAGGTCTTCTTGAGAATTGTCTTGCAGTGTCTTAACTTCTCTCTTTTAATGATTTTAATGTATTTTATTGTCATTTTGAATTATGTTTTTATCTTTTAACTCTATCCTATGTTTGTATGTTTGCAAGCAAGGGGAAGCAATGGAAAATTGCCTTTTGGATCAATAAAGTATATATCTATCTATCTATCTATCTAATCAAATGTTTCCACATAGGTTTTTTTTACAGTGTATGCGACTATCTTCACTGATTGGGCTGTGACCTCGCAATAGTTGTGGCGCTCGTCAGCCCAAAACAGGACCCACATATTGTTGCATATTTGCAGTCTATGGCGTGTATGCACGGCATGCAAGCTGCGAGTGGACTTTGTTCTGTTAATGAGGGATTTAACTGACAGCACTCATTTAAATATATGCTGGGCATTATCGAGACTTGTGAATGCTTTTATCAGTACATTTGAACCGCAGCAGTTATTCGGAGAAGGCTGTGCATATTTTCCGACGTATCATAAAGCTTTTAAGTGTCAGATATCGGGTTGTAAATTCAAAAAGCACCAGTAAAAAGCAAGTGAGTTATCCTTGGTAAAATAATTGCAAAAATAATATGCCAGATGAAAAATATACCTTTTACAATACAAAAAGATAATTCTAAAATATCTTTTATAAAAGAAGAGACTAAAATGTTTTGAGGGTGGATGTGCACAATGTCACAGTAGAGGGGATTACATCAACTTGTCAGAATAGATGCCTGACTCCTCATGTTTGGTCCTGACTGTGGGCACCAGCAGGAGGCCAGACCCTCAGCTCCCCAGAGTCTCAGATGGTTCTTATGACACCAGCATGTCACAGATGCTTTGATCAAATATATGCTGCACCAAACAATCTTGTTATAAAATATTTGTTTCTTTTTAATTAGATAGATGAAACAAACAAAAAAGTCTGAACCATTATGGCAAAAAACTAATTTCTATTTGTCTGACTGTGAGATGTCATAACACTTTTAAGCAACTTTTGTTCAAGTTAAACTCATCATTCTACCAATGTGCAGAAGCCTGAACTTTTTCCACTACTTGTTTTGACTATCTCTGCTGGCACTGTGGCAGCTGCTGATTAGAGGGCTTCATTCTCCCATGCTATATTATCACTAACAGTTTGTTACATCCTTTGTTCGTGTTGTTTGTGCTGTCTCTACCATCGACAATAAAACATGTCTTCTGTCTGAATTAAAGACACGATCCCAGACTTTGTCATCTTCTTCATGACAATACACATTTGCAATGTATATTGTTGTTGTCAATGTTGCACTATTTGCATGACAAAAACAACATCTCAATCAACCAGTCATTTCTATTATGAAGCGCATCTTTAGATAAACATTACTTCAATTCGTTATTTTTAGAGGCACAATTATTTGTTAATTTTTCATCAAAATGACAGCCTTAACTCATGTGTTTTTAAGGCTGCAGGCTACAGGCTTCATTATTTTGAATTATAGGATATTTTGTTATTGTGGGGCGACAGTGGCTCAGTTGGTAGAGCATTGGCCTTTGGGCCTGAAGGTTGTGGGTTCAAGCCCACCACAAAACCTAATTCACAACTCCCACTGATGATTGCTGTTGTTGTGTCCTTGGGCAAGACACTTAACCCCACTTTGCCTGAAGCCCCTGCTTAAAGATCAAGCCTCCTGTGGACTCACCACCTGAAAGAGGATCAGTGAGGGGCTGGTTCTCTGTGTACTGGGTGCAGCTCTGACTGCCACCCCCCCAACCCAGAATATGGATTAAGGGGAAGAAAATGGATGGATGGATGGAGGGATTTTGTTATTGAAAAAGTATTTTCAAAATTCAGATAGATTTCAAGTCTATGGAGCAGAGTTCACTCAAGAATGAGAGATCGATGTGGCTAATCCAGGATAAAGTGAAGGCTCATCAGGCAGAGAGGGAGGGGAGGATCGGAGAAATAGACCTGTGCACACGGATAGCACCAACACATGCGTAACCCCAACAAGCAAAATTATGTTACTGCTGATTGTAACCACTGAAAACCATTTTCACTTATTTACCTCGACAACACAATCTGCATTCTCGTCCCGAGAACCTAAAGGTTATCACTGTATCAAATTGGAGGACAGTTGAGAAACAGTAACGCTTTATAGAGCTAGGTGGGGTGACTGCAAAATGAGTAGATAACTAACCAGAGAACTGACTAGGAGTGGAGTCATAAAGTAAATAAGAAACAAATGGTTGAATTGATCATTTTGGTTGGTATTCAATGAAAATGTATAATTTAAATAGACAACAACAAAACAAAACTCTCTATAAGATCTTTCAATAAAGTTCCAAGTTTGTTTGGTCAAGTTATTTGAAAAACCGGGTAAGATATTTGTAAATCCAAGTCCAAACTGTTTGTAAATCCAAGTGATTGTGAATCCAAGTGTTTTGGGGCTTCAGGAATAAAACAAACAAACAGAGTTTGATCTCCTACCATGATGTGGGGGCTCTTAGCTTGCCATCATAGTCCAAGAGTTGTCGTGAAGGATGAGAGGGGGTGAGGGGAGGGGGGAAAAACCTGACCTGCACGAGGTCAAAGAAAAAAATAAATATGATTCATATTGAAACTATAAGCTAAACAAATACAAAATTGCTTATATACAGACATAGCAACTTTGCTGCCTCTTGGCCAGCAACCAAAAACATAATACACTATAATAACATAGTTCAATAGTAAATGATGAAAGTCCAAAGTCAAACAGGCAAGTCCCGAGTCGAATCCCAAGTCAAAGGCCAACAAGTCTCAAGTCCTTTAACTATCGAGTACTTTCGAGACAGAGAAATTAAATGGATCTACACACTGCGATTCGTTTCTTGTTGGTCTCCACGCACATTTTGTAGGCAAAAGAAATAATCTTAGGAATTATTTTGCTGGCACATTCTCGTTTGTCGTTTGGCCAATGGACTAATGTGTTCCATGTGGTTGGTCACTGTAGAATCAAAACAATCTAAGTGATTTGATTGGATGTTGTGGCGAATGCGGGCATGCTCTCACACATGCCCAGGCGCACACACATACGTAAACAGGGATAGAGCAGTTTTTATGGGAAGTAGCAAGTCGCAATTGTAAGTCAATAGGTGAAAGTTCAAGTGAAAGTCTGAGTTATTGATGTTAAAGTCCATGTTTTGTAAAGTGCAAGTCTTTTTATGTTTTGTCAAGTCGAGTCTAAAGTCATCAAATTCATAACTTGAGTCTGACTCGAGTCCACACATCATTGAGAACATGAACACAACCTACACATTTAATGGCCTACATTATGTTTAAATAAGGTCCAGCGTTATGCATGTATTTAAGCCAAATCTTGAAACACGCCAGGCTCTTGCTGTACGATGTTTGTCAGCTAATTAGCGACATGAGTTTGTAGACAGCAGTTGAGGAAGTGCCACACTCGCTGCAACACGCTGATGGAAGCTGATGGGCCCAGCAGAGCACAGCACAGGAAGACTATTGGGACTGGGGGAGTGGGATGAGAGGGGGGTATCCAAACTACTGCTAATGAAGACATGAGCGCACAAGCATTGCGAGCTAAATCACACAAAGCTGACAGCGGAGTTATGGCATAAATAAACAGTGTCAAAAAAACATTGTCAGGCGTGCAGCGCTGGCGGGGTGTAAACAATATCATCAACCCCACACTGTAAAGCCAACGTTCCTGTGATTGCCCCAAATCAGTCAGTTGTCTAATAAAGCTAAATAGTTTAGGCTTAAAGTTCTCAATCAGTTTGCAGAGTTGAGCCATGTGAAACTGGTCCACAAATGTATAACAGGAATATCACTTATTGCAAGATACCGGGAATATGGACTGACTATCATAATTGCAATCTTCAATATTTATACTGCAATTGGTGCATGGGAAGTAAGACATTTCCACAAGTTTTGTTTAAAAAGTTTCTGAATTTGATGTTGCACTCATCGACATAACTGAACTAAATGTAACATTGTGATGAATTGCACGCATGCCAGTATTTCACCAACATCCAGTTTGATCTACTTTCTTTTTATAGTGCGCTGAGGAATGGTGTTGTCCTGATGGCACAAACAGCTAGTCAAACGTTCCAAATCCAAACACAAGCAAACTGCAAATATTATCGAGACTGTCTGTGTTTGTTTGATGGATCTCTTTGATTTGCCTGTCTTCCATCTCTGTCGATCGTCCTACCTCGTTTGCGTGTGCATGCAAATACGCTGATCCACCGAGGACCTGGATTTGAGTGGCGGTGTAACAAAGTGAGCAGAGAGATTCAATACAGGTTGCTGTCATCGTATGGCGTTTTCATCATGATGTGCAGTCTGTGGTGTGGAAAAAGAACATACATTTGGTTGGTAGTTTGTCAGGTTGTTCCATTACCTATAGAGCAGTGACAGCCTCTCACTTTGGGGACCATTCTTCTTCCAGTCAATGTGTCAATGCAAGAAAGTGGAAAATAATGGCAAACTGACCACAAGATTTCTCCACAACTTTTCGATAACATTTTTTGACTTTTACAGGGTGCTCGGCTGTTGTGTAGCTTTTTATCTAAGTCTGTGTCACTATAAAGTAATTCCTGTTCGTTATCTTTAAAGGTGCCATATTACTCTTTTTGACTGTTCTCGCATCCTTACAGTGCTATATTGCCTTCATACACATGCCCCGAGAAGTTTTTTCCTTGATTCCTTCCAATACAAAAATACAAAATGATTGGTGCATTTATCTTCCATTTATTGAAGATTATGCTTCTGTTTACAATGTGTCGGCCTTTGAATAATACAAAATATCACTACATCAAAAAAACATTAATAAAAAAAATATCTAAAACAATTGAAATATAAATATGTATAGATACATATCAAATATAACTATATATTGTATTTTATGTAAAAGTATTTATAAAAATAAAAAACCTTTTTTGCAGCCCACCTCACCCATACAGTTTTAAAGTATGTACAACTGAACTACCTATTTTAGTTTGTTCCAACTATAGTTAAAAATGACAGAAAACAGCATTTATCTTGTGGTATTTTTCCGGTAAACCATGTCTAGGAACCAGAGCACTTGGGGTGCGGACAGCCTTAAGTGCAGTCGGGTGATATATTAGCTGATGATCCTCTCACATGGCCCCGGCTGATAGAGATTCCCGATAGCAGCACAGCCATATTTGTTCCTCGCACAAACACCGATGAGCCAGTGTTTTGGAAGCGGCTGACATTTTGGCTCTCTTTCATCCCTCGGCTAACAGGCCCCTTCCCGAGTGACGGCCCATCACTTTCCGATAACACTGAAGTTGAGCGGACTCAGACTGGCTTAACTGTTGTTTTCCAATTTCCACAGTTCTAAAGTTCAGCCTTCAATGGCTGGAGACTGGAGTTGTGGTTATATTTACAATTAAAGACTAATTCAGGGGACGACAGTGACTCAGTTGGTAGAGCATTGGTCTTTGAACCAAATGGCTGTGGGTTGTGTGTCACCTGCTTTCACTGATGTCTGCTGTTGATGGCTGCTCTGTTTTTTTGACGTAGCAGCATCTTCCCGTGGACCCACTACCTTCAGGAGGATCAGCAAGGGGCTGGTGCTTTGAGGGTTGGCTCTGGTTTCCCCCCCCTCCCAGAAATGGGTTAATAAAGGTCATGGAAATGACATGACATAACTAAACATAATCTGATTTGTTTATTATTATATTTTGAACAAGTACCATGTATGAATTTTTTCTTCAGTTAGAAGGGCGAAAGGAGCAGAGGTTTTGAGATGACAGAACCATATTATGTAAAGATCAGGTACATATATTTCAATAGGCTGTTGCAAGTGTGACTTAATTCTATAGTGGTGTAAATAAGACAAAACCTCCTATTGTGTAAATTACAAATGGAAACTTCTGATACATGTTTAGACATGTAACCCCAAAGGTTGTCTGGCACTGTTCTAGTAAACTTGAGCCTCTCAACAAACAAATTCAAAACACTAAGGAGGCAATGAAATGCCCATTATACCACTGAATATATTTAGCGTTATGGTATTATGGGTAATATGGCCTCGTCCTCTGCCCTCTACTTCCCCTTTAAACCAAATGAGACATCTGAGGCTTGTGCTGTTACTGTCAGATGGGTTTTATATTCTCTGAGGGTCTGGTTCACACCTGAGCCCAGCCAGCAGCCCCAAACAACCACCTGGGCCCCTATTGTGCCAACATACAACAGAATGGTTTGTCTAAACAGTAGAACTAAAACTGATGCATGTTTTGTTATGCTTTACGAGGGAAGTTGAGTCATGGTAGAGCACCTGGTACAAATGCCTGTTTTCAGTAAGCAAAGCCTCTCTGTAGCTGAAATAATGAAGATAAACGGCAAAAAATAAATAAATGTAGCTATTTGTCTGATGTCATGGGTTGAATTGAGAGATGCTAATTCACAACCATTCCCATTATAAGCCATTGATTAAGTGTGACTCAAATTTTACTTGAAACTCATGACTTGGCCATTCTGAATGTGGAACACGGCTACAATTATAGAAGATAATTTCCATGAGTTGTTGAAAGCTTTTGTCCAAATGAAGAGGCAAGATGAGACCCAATCCCTATGATGTTCAAAAGTAAGGGAAACAAGTTTGGAAACTTCTGTCTCTGATCTGAAATATACTAAGAATAGAAATGCAGTCAAACTTTAGCCGACACCGTGGATTTGAAACGACTCCTGTCTCCTTGAGAAAGCTTGATTAATGTTGTCCTTGTCCGTCTTAGCAAAGTAAAGCACGCTGTATGTATAATTCCCATATTGCTGAGTGTGATGATTGCCAGTAATCTTCAGGCAGTGATGCAAAATGGGAACTAAAAAGGTACTGTTGGATTAGAATGCACTCAATAAACTACTAAATTGACTTTATGGGACCATCATAAGTATAGGTACTAGATTAAAATTCTCAGATAAAAGTCAGAAATCTTACCTTGTTAGTTGTATATGTTTGTCTTCAGAGTTTGCCCTGCTCGGAATTACAGGAAAAGAGTCCAATCCTGCAATAATGGGAAACAATAGAATATTAAGATCAGTGATGTCATATATCATGCCAATTACTCTCCCTATTACAGCTAACCTTTTAAGCTAAGTTTCTTCTTTTTCTAATTGCACCTAACAGTATAAATGTCTTTTGTCTCATGAATTAGGCCCGAGCTCCTAACTGGCGTAAGGGCCTATTGCTTTCACAATGGTGAATGCAAGCGTTAGTGACGGACGTGTCAGTGCCCATCACTAACCAAAACACAACGGTTGCATGTGTCTTGTCATCGCCACCGTGTTGCAGTGGCGATGACAAACACTCCCCATTCTACGTCAATGGGAAAATCATAACATCTCTCAAATATTCACCTCACACTTTTAACGAACCACCCTCGGTAATTTCACCGGTTTGTCTCAAAATTGCTCCACATCATCTCAACTCATGTAGCATCGAACGTTAGCTGCAGAATTGTGATCGGTTAAACAGCAAGCAGCAGAGCAGCAAATTTTGACAATTTACAAAGTTCAATTAGCACCAAACATGAATCGGTTGTTCAACTCTTGGATCTACGTCGGCTGAAAGTCAAAAACATGTAATCGCATGTAATTAGCTGCAAAGAATTACATGTATACTTTGCAAATTTGACAAACTAGCCTTGTTGTTTGACTAGCAGAGCTCAAAAAAGTGTAGAATCAAAAGTTAGCTTCAGATTTCCATTCCATTCCATTTTCTTCCACTTCATCCGTTGCCAGGTCGCGGGGGCAGCAGTCTAAGCAGAGACGCCCAGACTTCCCTATCCACACACACTTCCTACAGCTCGTCCGGGGGGACCCCAAGGCGTTCCCAGGCCAGCTGAGAGACATAGTCCCTCCAGCGTGTCCTGGGTCTTCCCCGGGGTCTCCTCCCGGTGGGACGTGCTCGGAACACCTCCCCAGCCAGGCGTCCAGATTTGTGATTGGTTAAACAGTGCGACCAGCAGACACACATTTTTGTCTAATTTCAATAGACACGCAAGAAAGTTCCTATGATATCTGATGGAGACACACACTCACTGATCATAGGCATCTACAGAATTAGTGTTTCTCCCATCGGGGCTAGATGCAGATGGAGCATCAGTGCCCCTACTTTGTGCGGTGCGGCGAGGGCCATTCGGCGCTGCTTGCTGCTTTAATTTGTATTTTTCTTCTAGATATTTTAGTCCGTAAATGCCTAAATCGATGTGTTGTTTTTTGTTTGGATAGAAGTTGACTTTTAGATGGAGTAGTGGAAGATGGATGCCAAAGAAAACAAGTGCTGTATCTGCAAACCCAAATAATACACAAATGGAACGCGAAAGCCATTTGACACATCAATCAATACCTCCCAAAGTGAACCGTGCAGCATTCTTATCACCATCTCCAAAGACAGGCAACAAACATTATTAATGATGGGAGAAGGACTCAGTCTGAACTTCTGCAGACATTAAATTACTCAAAATATTAGTTATTTAGAATTTATATGCACCAATTCAAACCAATTCCAATACCAACCAATACATCAAAGTTTGTGTAGGACGTCATTTTGTTCTGTAAGAGTACTGACGTTTGAAGTCAAATGGGACGAATGAGATCCTTCATTCGTCCCACTGCAGGGAAAGTACCGCTACCAAAGCAAGTTTAGTGATCATTAAAACTTTAGACCAGGTACTCATGAGGGCAGTCAGAAGTAAGAATAGTATTGTCAGCATTTAATTTCTGGATAAGAAGACTTGTCTTCTTATAAACATTGTGATTCAACAATATTTAATAAGTGTTTTATTGGCAGTCTTGGTTCATTTGACATTTTGATAAAATAATTTGGATACCAATGTTATAATGGTTTTGAGGCAAATATTAGAAGTTTTTGAAACCATTACAACATTACAACAACCATTAAATCAGCTAATTTATATATCAGTGGATCTATGGATTAGTATTTTGGGCCACACCAAACGAGCACTAAAGGTGACGTGAAATCCAGCCAAGAGGAATGTGAATAAATGTAAAAGTAAAATTGTAATGTAAATGTGCACTTTATTGTTCCCGTAGGGAAATTTGTCCTCTGCATTTGACCCATCCTGATGCCAGGATGGGTCTTATCTTACGTCAGGAGCAGTGGTCGCCATAATACAGCGCCCAGGAACCCATCTCCAGATGTTGATGCTCGGCTTGATCAGGACTACCAGAGCTGGAGGATTTTTCCTAGTGAGCAATTTTTTAGTGGTAGGGGAAACCGGAGCACCCGGAGGAAACCTACACAGACACGGGGAGAACATGCAAACTCCACTTGGAAAGGCCCTGTTCCGACCGGAATTCGAACCCATAGGATCTTCTTGCTAGCCGGTATTGCTTTACGTTTATTCAGACAAACTTATGATAAATCGTATTTGCCGACTTAGATAACTCAACTAATTGTTATAGCCCTGATACTGTTCATGTTATTCTTTACCCACTGCCGTCTCAGTTAAAACCATTACTTTTATTTCCAAAAATTGAAACCCCTAAACCGTATTATGAATAGAGAATTGAAGGAAACACAATTTTTCACATTTTCACAAAAAAATAGAGATAAAACACTTGAGGGTTGTGGGAGGGATTGCTGAGCGTTCCCCTGCCAGTGACAAGAGCAGACTATTACTTCATATTGCACCATTTAGCTGTTTTTAAGCTGTTTTTCGGGACAACAGTTGCCCTCAACAGAACAAGGACATTCTTGAGGGAAACATTTCAAAGCTATGGCCACGTGTCTGGTCTGTACCCAGTGCCCACGTTATTGCAGCTATTAGCATGTGTTAGACTCTGTGATTGACAAGAAGCTGCGCTAGCTCCCGCCCTTCAGATCAGCCTGACTTTTTCACCCACATACGTCAAACTTTGAAAGGTTAAATAAACAATAAATAGGAGAAAGATGTCAAGTTTCACCATGACAACTGAAGCGTGTGACGTACCTGCACCTGTTGACAAGAGCATGTGGAACACCAGCTCCCTCTAGCGGCCACATCACGCAGGTTGTGGGCACCTCTCATACAAATGAATAGAATAAATAATAGGCAAAGCAAGGCAAGGCAAGGCAAGGCAAGTTTATTTATATAGCACAATTCATACACAAGGTAATTCAAAGTGCTGAACAAAACAAGAAAGCATTAAAATCATAAATAATCACAGAACATTAAAAAGAAAGATAAAAATATAAAATCCCTCAGTTGTATGCACAGTTAAACAGAACTGTCTTTAACCTGGTTTTAAACATTGTCAGAGAGGAGGCCTGTCTCACAATACACTAATAGCAGAAATTAAAATCTGAGTATAAACATATAGAAGAAATCTTGCATTCAAAACATAATAAAATTTTGTTTCCAACTGCTGAAAGTTATATGCATTTATGGAAGTATAAATATACATAGGTTGTTGACATGTGCTGATTTTTCAGAAAATAATGCAGCCAATGTTTCTGCAGTTTTAGCTGCGTTGTGTGTTATTTTGATGTTTGCATACTGGTTTAAGGTGGGTAGATTTAAAGAAACAGTATATTGCGCTATTTTGCTGCCATTGTCTTTGCAAGTTTAGCACACACACGTTTGTAACGTTGATTTTGTGCCCGCAGACACAGATAAAATATGTAGATGCAATTTTATTTTAAAATCTTAAACACTTCTCTTAAAATATTTGCTTGAAAAGTTCTAGAGTTCAATACCACATAATTAAATAATGGCTCCATTCACAGAATGCATACTTTGTATTGATTCTATAGACAGATTAAATGCAAGAAAAAGGCCAAATTATTAAGATAGTATGAATCATTGCGTCTATTCCAGACATTCTACACTGACTATAAGAAGGTGTGTTCACATAACAGGTCACATTCTTGACTTAGGTGGCAACAATGTTGTATAAATGAAAGCAATAACTTCTTTGACATTCTTTGCCCACTGATGAAAGAAAATATAGGCCTTTACTGCTTTAAAAAGTATGACAGTAGTCCCTAACCTTATTCAATTGATCTAGACCTTATAATCATACAAATTTAGACATCTTTATAAAATGCTTTCAATTCTTACAAACATTAGCAGTTTGTCAGGTACGTTTCAATAGTTAGTATATATGATTCATCCACTAGTTTCTCATTGGGGAAAGAAGTTTACAGATGCAGACTTTGAAGTTCTGCAAAAAAGTTCTTGCAAAGAAAACACACATAAAAAGATGTTGCTCTCACATCATATTTGAATTACGAGATGAAACAGCAGACACTTACTCTAAAATCTTAGTTTGTGTGAATGCTAGTCCAAAGAAGCTGTTAACAGGGGCAAGAGAAAGGCCAGAGCATCTCCAGTGCAATGCCTTTGGACTTTTGTTGTTAGCCTCCCATATTGAGTGTTTCTTTGTGTGCACTGACAGACATCTCCATGGAAACTCAGGGGAGTGGGAAGATGGTGAAGTTAAAAGCACCGCTGTTAAGTGAAAGCATCTGTGTGGGGAAAACTACCCCTTCTCCCTGGCCTTCTGTAATCCAAGGGCAAGATTTAGTTCAATGTTTTATCATTCTTTTTAACTTAAGTGCGATACAAGCACAAGACAAAAGGCTTTCTCTGTCGGGGTGTAACGTGCATTGTCTAAGCCTGGACTGGTTTGGAGGAAATGGATTCTATTCTTGTCTTGCGCCACAGATGGAGTGTTAAACATTGATAGGAACAATGCAGGCCCAAAAGGAGAAGTGTAGCAAATAGATGTTGTTCTAAAATATTGCAGAGTAATAGAAAATGTCAGGGCAGCTTCCACGATATATGCTGGACTTTGAAAAGAATGGCAGCTGATGTTTCCCTGTTGTATTGAACCCATTGTTGAAATACATTATATTGTAAATAAAGTATAGATTCAGACTTACCTACAGATCTCCTTTCTGATAAAGGAGTGTCTAAGGACGATTAATGATCTAGGACATATATGGACTTTTATATCAATCTATTTACATTGTTAAAGCCGCTTCCATAAGGATCAATGACTCTTATTATTAGGCCCGAGCCCCGAACGGGGTAAGGGCCTATTGCTTTCACAATGGTGAAAACAAATGGTGGCGGTGCGTGACGGACGCGTCAGCGCCCGTCACTCACCAAAATGTGACGGTTGCGTGCGTAAACTCAAAAGCTTTAAAATGATGTATCACATGCCATTGAAACCTATATTGTTTTTGCTCGAGACGTTAAAAAAAAAATTCCTTTTTAGGCCCGAGCCCCGAACGGGGTAAGGGCCTATTGCTTTCACAATGGTGAAAACAAATGGTGGCGGTGCGTGACGGACGCGTCAGCGCCCGTCACTCGCCAAAACGTGACGGTTGCGTGCGTAAACTCAAAAGCTTTAAAATGATGTATCACGTGCCATTGAAACCTATATTGTTTTTGCTCGAGACGTCGAAAAAAAAATTCCTTTTTTATTAGGCCCGAGCCCCGAACGGGGTAAGGGCCTATTGCTTTCACAATGGTGAAAACAAATGGTGGCGGTGCGTGACGGACGCGTCAGCGCCCGTCACTCACCAAAACGTGACAGTTGCGTGCGTAAACTCAAAAGCTTTAAAATGAAGAATCACGTGCCATTGAAACCTATATTGTTTTTGCTCGAGACAAGTCACAAAAAATTCCTTTTTTATTTATTAGGCCCGAGCCCCGAACGGGGAAAGGGCCTATTGTTTTTGCTCGAGAGATGTCAAATTCTGCACTTTGAGCCTTAATTTCACCCCCTGAACATGCATGAAAAGTTGTAAAATTTTGACCAAACATCAGACCTGTTGAAAAATTTGATATTTTGGTGTTTATTTTTATGGGACTCAAAAAATGCCAGAACAGCGCCACCTACAACAGCCAATGGGAGTTTCAGAGGTCAAGTTTGTCGTAGAGCCATGAAATTCGGTACACATGTTCCTCAAGTCAAGATACGACCGAAATGTTATCATGGCTCCGCCCTCTGACAAACAGGAGGCCCATAAATTTCACTGCAAAATGGAAAAATGAACAGCAAAAGTTTTCATACATGTCGGTTGGAAAGCGACTCCTCCTCGGCCGTTTCACCGATTGGCCTCCATATCACTCCACATTGTCTAAACACATGTACCATCAAAATGACCTCAGGGATTTTTGATCAGTGAAACGGTGTTTGAGCAGCGGAGCGGCAAAATGTGAGCGTTTATTGGCCGTTTTTCACAACCTTCTATTTGCTCCCGTTTACACATACAAATTCCGATTTGCACAAAACTTGAATCCATGGTTCAACTCTCGGGTCTAGGTCATTTGAAAGTGAAATAATTGAACTTGGCTCATTAACGCCCCCTACAGACTATTTCAAAGTTTTTAGTATGAAAAACTCTGAAAACTTTGACTCCATCTGTAGGGGCACTAATGAGCCAAGTTCTTTTATTTCACTTTTAATTGACCTAGACCCTAGAGTTAAACAATGTATTAAAGTTTTGTGCAAATCAGACTTTGTATGTGCAAACGGGAGCAAATTTAATATTGTCCAAAACGGCCAAAAAAAGGTCACAATTTGCAGCTCCCCTGTTCGAACAACGTTTCACTGATGAAAAATCGTCAAAGTCATTTTCAAGGTACATGTGTTGAGATGATCTGGAGCGATTTTGAGGCGAATCGGTGAAACGGCCGAGGAGGAGTCGCTTTCCAACCGACATGTATGAATATGATTGCTGTTCATTTTTCCATTTTGCAGTGAAATTTATGGGCTCCCTGTATGTCAGAGGGCGGGGCCATAATAACATTTCTTTCATGTCTTGACTTGAGGAACACGTGTACCGAATTTCATGGCTCTACGACAAACTTGACCTCCGAAAAATCCCATGGGGGTTATTATTAGGCCCGAGCCCCGAACGGGGAAAGGGCCTATTGTTTTTGCTCGAGAGATGTCAAATTCTGCACTTTGAGCCTTAATTTCACCCCCTGAACATGCATGAAAAGTTGTAAAATTTTGACCAAACATCAGACCTGTTGAAAAATTTGATATTTTGGTGTTTATTTTTATGGGACTCAAAAAATGCCAGAACAGCGCCACCTACAACAGCCAATGGGAGTTTCAGAGGTCAAGTTTGTCGTAGAGCCATGAAATTCGGTACACATGTTCCTCAAGTCAAGATACGACCGAAATGTTATCATGGCTCCGCCCTCTGACAAACAGGAGGCCCATAAATTTCACTGCAAAAATGGAAAAATGAACAGCAAAAGTTTTCATACATGTCGGTTGGAAAGCGACTCCTCCTCGGCCGTTTCACCGATTGGCCTCCATATCACTCCACATTGTCTAAACACATGTACCATCAAAATGACCTCAGGGATTTTTGATCAGTGAAACGGTGTTTGAGCAGCGGAGCGGCAAAATGTGAGCGTTTATTGGCCGTTTTTCACAACCTTCTATTTGCTCCCGTTTACACATACAAATTCCGATTTGCACAAAACTTGAATCCATGGTTCAACTCTCGGGTCTAGGTCATTTGAAAGTGAAATAATTGAACTTGGCTCATTAACGCCCCCTACAGACTATTTCAAAGTTTTTAGTATGAAAAACTCTGAAAACTTTGACTCCATCTGTAGGGGCACTAATGAGCCAAGTTCTTTTATTTCACTTTTAATTGACCTAGACCCTAGAGTTAAACAATGTATTAAAGTTTTGTGCAAATCAGACTTTGTATGTGCAAACGGGAGCAAATTTAATATTGTCCAAAACGGCCCAAAAAAAGGTCACAATTTGCAGCTCCCCTGTTCGAACAACGTTTCACTGATGAAAAATCGTCAAAGTCATTTTCAAGGTACATGTGTTGAGATGATCTGGAGCGATTTTGAGGCGAATCGGTGAAACGGCCGAGGAGGAGTCGCTTTCCAACCGACATGTATGAATATGATTGCTGTTCATTTTTCCATTTTGCAGTGAAATTTATGGGCTCCCTGTATGTCAGAGGGCGGGGCCATAATAACATTTCTTTCATGTCTTGACTTGAGGAACACGTGTACCGAATTTCATGGCTCTACGACAAACTTGACCTCCGAAAAATCCCATGGGGGTTATTATTAGGCCCGAGCCCCGAACGGGGAAAGGGCCTATTGTTTTTGCTCGAGAGATGTCAAATTCTGCACTTTGAGCCTTAATTTCACCCCCTGAACATGCATGAAAAGTTGTAAAATTTTGACCAAACATCAGACCTGTTGAAAAATTTGATATTTTGGTGTTTATTTTTATGGGACTCAAAAAATGCCAGAACAGCGCCACCTACAACAGCCAATGGGAGTTTCAGAGGTCAAGTTTGTCGTAGAGCCATGAAATTCGGTACACATGTTCCTCAAGTCAAGATACGACCGAAATGTTATCATGGCTCCGCCCTCTGACAAACAGGAGGCCCATAAATTTCACTGCAAAATGGAAAAATGAACAGCAAAAGTTTTCATACATGTCGGTTGGAAAGCGACTCCTCCTCGGCCGTTTCACCGATTGGCCTCCATATCACTCCACATTGTCTAAACACATGTACCATCAAAATGACCTCAGGGATTTTTGATCAGTGAAACGGTGTTTGAGCAGCGGAGCGGCAAAATGTGAGCGTTTATTGGCCGTTTTTCACAACCTTCTATTTGCTCCCGTTTACACATACAAATTCCGATTTGCACAAAACTTGAATCCATGGTTCAACTCTCGGGTCTAGGTCATTTGAAAGTGAAATAATTGAACTTGGCTCATTAACGCCCCCTACAGACTATTTCAAAGTTTTTAGTATGAAAAACTCTGAAAACTTTGACTCCATCTGTAGGGGCACTAATGAGCCAAGTTCTTTTATTTCACTTTTAATTGACCTAGACCCTAGAGTTAAACAATGTATTAAAGTTTTGTGCAAATCAGACTTTGTATGTGCAAACGGGAGCAAATTTAATATTGTCCAAAACGACCAAAAAAAGGTCACAATTTGCAGCTCCCCTGTTCGAACAACGTTTCACTGATGAAAAATCGCCAAAGTCATTTTCAAGGTACATGTGTTGAGATGATCTGGAGCGATTTTGAGGCGAATCGGTGAAACGGCCGAGGAGGAGTCGCTTTCCAACCGACATGTATGAAAATGATTGCTGTTCATTTTTCCATTTTGCAGTGAAATTTATGGGCTCCCTGTATGTCAGAGGGCGGGGCCATAATAACATTTTTTTCATGTCTTGACTTGAGGAACATGTGTACCGAATTTCATGGCTCTACGACAAACTTGACCTCCGAAAAATCCCATGGGGGTTATTATTAGGCCCGAGCCCCGAACGGGGAAAGGGCCTATTGTTTTTGCTCGAGAGATGTCAAATTCTGCACTTTGAGCCTTAATTTCACCCCCTGAACATGCATGAAAAGTTGTAAAATTTTGACCAAACATCAGACCTGTTGAAAAATTTGATATTTTGGTGTTTATTTTTATGGGACTCAAAAAATGCCAGAACAGCGCCACCTACAACAGCCAATGGGAGTTTCAGAGGTCAAGTTTGTCGTAGAGCCATGAAATTCGGTACACATGTTCCTCAAGTCAAGATACGACCGAAATGTTATCATGGCTCCGCCCTCTGACAAACAGGAGGCCCATAAATTTCACTGCAAAATGGAAAAATGAACAGCAAAAGTTTTCATACATGTCGGTTGGAAAGCGACTCCTCCTCGGCCGTTTCACCGATTGGCCTCCATATCACTCCACATTGTCTAAACACATGTACCATCAAAATGACCTCAGGGATTTTTGATCAGTGAAACGGTGTTTGAGCAGCGGAGCGGCAAAATGTGAGCGTTTATTGGCCGTTTTTCACAACGTTCTATTTGCTCCCGTTTACACATACAAATTCCGATTTGCACAAAACTTGAATCCATGGTTCAACTCTAGGGTCTAGGTCATTTGAAAGTGAAATAATTGAACTTGGCTCATTAACGCCCCCTACAGACTATTTCAAAGTTTTTAGTATGAAAAACTCTGAAAACTTTGACTCCATCTGTAGGGGCACTAATGAGCCAAGTTCTTTTATTTCACTTTTAATTGAACCTAGACCCTAGAGTTAAACAATGTATTAAAGTTTTGTGCAAATCAGACTTTGTATGTGCAAACGGGAGCAAATTTAATATTGTCCAAAACGACCAAAAAAAGGTCACAATTTGCAGCTCCCCTGTTCGAACAACGTTTCACTGATGAAAAATCGCCAAAGTCATTTTCAAGGTACATGTGTTGAGATGATCTGGAGCGATTTTGAGGCGAATCGGTGAAACGGCCGAGGAGGAGTCGCTTTCCAACCGACATGTATGAAAATGATTGCTGTTCATTTTTCCATTTTGCAGTGAAATTTATGGGCTCCCTGTATGTCAGAGGGCGGGGCCATAATAACATTTTTTTCATGTCTTGACTTGAGGAACATGTGTACCGAATTTCATGGCTCTACGACAAACTTGACCTCCGAAAAATCCCATGGGGGTTATTATTAGGCCCGAGCCCCGAACGGGGAAAGGGCCTATTGTTTTTGCTCGAGAGATGTCAAATTCTGCACTTTGAGCCTTAATTTCACCCCCTGAACATGCATGAAAAGTTGTAAAATTTTGACCAAACATCAGACCTGTTGAAAAATTTGATATTTTGGTGTTTATTTTTATGGGACTCAAAAAATGCCAGAACAGCGCCACCTACAACAGCCAATGGGAGTTTCAGAGGTCAAGTTTGTCGTAGAGCCATGAAATTCGGTACACATGTTCCTCAAGTCAAGATACGACCGAAATGTTATCATGGCTCCGCCCTCTGACAAACAGGAGGCCCATAAATTTCACTGCAAAATGGAAAAATGAACAGCAAAAGTTTTCATACATGTCGGTTGGAAAGCGACTCCTCCTCGGCCGTTTCACCGATTGGCCTCCATATCACTCCACATTGTCTAAACACATGTACCATCAAAATGACCTCAGGGATTTTTGATCAGTGAAACGGTGTTTGAGCAGCGGAGCGGCAAAATGTGAGCGTTTATTGGCCGTTTTTCACAACGTTCTATTTGCTCCCGTTTACACATACAAATTCCGATTTGCACAAAACTTGAATCCATGGTTCAACTCTAGGGTCTAGGTCATTTGAAAGTGAAATAATTGAACTTGGCTCATTAACGCCCCCTACAGACTATTTCAAAGTTTTTAGTATGAAAAACTCTGAAAACTTTGACTCCATCTGTAGGGGCACTAATGAGCCAAGTTCTTTTATTTCACTTATAATTGACCTAGACCCTAGAGTTAAACAATGTATTAAAGTTTTGTGCAAATCAGACTTTGTATGTGCAAACGGGAGCAAATTTAATATTGTCCAAAACGACCAAAAAAAGGTCACAATTTGCAGCTCCCCTGTTCGAACAACGTTTCACTGATGAAAAAATCGCCAAAGTCATTTTCAAGGTACATGTGTTGAGATGATCTGGAGCGATTTTGAGGCGAATCGGTGAAACGGCCGAGGAGGAGTCGCTTTCCAACCGACATGTATGAAAATGATTGCTGTTCATTTTTCCATTTTGCAGTGAAATTTATGGGCTCCCTGTATGTCAGAGGGCGGGGCCATAATAACATTTTTTTCATGTCTTGACTTGAGGAACATGTGTACCGAATTTCATGGCTCTACGACAAACTTGACCTCCGAAAAATCCCATGGGGGTTATTATTAGGCCCGAGCCCCGAACGGGGAAAGGGCCTATTGTTTTTGCTCGAGAGAGATGTCAAATTCTGCACTTTGAGCCTTAATTTCACCCCCTGAACATGCATGAAAAGTTGTAAAATTTTGACCAAACATCAGACCTGTTGAAAAATTTGATATTTTGGTGTTTATTTTTATGGGACTCAAAAAATGCCAGAACAGCGCCACCTACAACAGCCAATGGGAGTTTCAGAGGTCAAGTTTGTCGTAGAGCCATGAAATTCGGTACACATGTTCCTCAAGTCAAGATACGACCGAAATGTTATCATGGCTCCGCCCTCTGACAAACAGGAGGCCCATAAATTTCACTGCAAAATGGAAAAATGCACAGGCCTCGACCACACGCAGGAACTATAGCACAGACGCACAAATATCCACAGATAAAATACTGGATAAATCAATATTGTGAGGTGATTTGTTTTGTCCAAACTTTCCAACATATTTTTATAGTACCATTTTTGTCATTGTAAGTAAGAATTGCCTTTCCCTATGCTTGCCCCACTGGAATTTTTTTTTTTATAGTTTAAAAAATATCAAAGTTTCCATACATTTTATTTTTGCCTAACATATTTAGTTTGCAACAGAACCGTTTGCATACTGAGAGCCTATTGGAATGAGGCTGATCCTTTCTTTTTCACTGAAAGACCAGATCTAAAGATGTGACAATGCCCAAAAACACATGTAGGAACTAGCTACATTCATGTAATCAGTTATTTTTTGCCCACGCTTGTATGTTTTTTTTGTTTTCAGTGCATGTATTTATTTAGTATGGAGTTTTATCATTATCACTATTCTTATCCCGGTGCTTGAATGCCACATCCATAATTACATAGTCCAGATTATCACAATACTATAGGCCTGTGAGGCACTTTACTTTCACCGACCAACAGGATTGAAATGTGTATTACTCAAGCATAGATTATTGTGACGTGAAATTCCAGTTACCACGCACCGTTGTGTTTCCTGCATATGTTTACATCACTGTCACCTGGCTCATTGCTTTGGGCAGCTGTGAGTTATTTTCCGACGCACACAGAAAACTGCAAACTTGAACTTTCACTTTTCGTCAGGTAGAACAAAATATAAATCAATTCTTTACTCTTTGAATTAAGAGTAAAGAAAACTCTTTCTCTTACATGAAAATACACAGAATCTGTTTAAGAGTGACAAACAACATTAATCACATGGAATACATTTTGAAGTATTCATTTCAAGTGTATCACAGGATGTTTATTTGTACAGTATATAAATGAGCCCACTTTATCTCTTATTTCTAAAAACGGTTAAAAACGGCACCGGTCTTTATTTTATGTATACGTAATGAAATTAGGCTTTTAAGTAAATACTCCAACTTTTGATAACAATTTATATCACTGATGAATTTATTACCACCTGGCAGAGATTTTTTTTTTTTAAGTGCAAAAGATTTTTCACATCAACATTATAGAACATGGGAAAAAGTCCAATTATCAGAATTTAGGAGTAAATGATTAGTTACTTTGTGTATTTAAGTTCTTGGATACCTGCAAGAAGGTTTTTTAAAGTAGACCTAATATCAGTTACCATTGTGATGATTATTCTACTACCTAAAAATAACCAATCGACCAATATTATCAGGACACAAAACCATCAAGAACCTTCTAATAGCTTTAGTCATTAATAGTTACACATTTATACATACATTACCTGAAACTGGCTGGCCGCTTCAACTATCCTCTGAACATTAGTTTCTGTGAGCAGAGCGCGGCCTGTGTACGTATAGTCCAGTAGAATCCTCATGGTCTCACTGTCTAGTCCTTTCATCTCCACCCTCTCCTCGTGGCTCTCCCTCAGACCGCTGCAGAACATGGCCCTGAAACACATGGCCCACTTAACACCATTAATTATCACTACTTTAAAAATGCCCTGTCTCATGGAGTGAAAGCACAACCCTTCAGTGAAGAATTTATCGTCTTTGGAAAGTTCACTTAATAAAGCAGCTGTCATTTTTTATTTTCAAATGTTTATTATTAGGTAATCAGGGCTGTCAGTCTTTAGTAATTTTGCAGCCTATTGGTCTAAAATGAGAATGTGTGGTGCAAAAAGACTACAGAATTGGTATTTATTTGTGTATTTAAGGCAGAAAAACTATTAAATGTAAATATAACGAGCCATTTATATTAAAGTGTTGTAGAATTGAATACATAAATTGGGTTTTATTGGTTTTTGTTTTGTTTTGGCAGTGATACATTAGAAAAGGCTTTTGAAGCAGGAAATAAGTTGACCCAAAGATGTCTATGATATTACATAAGTTGAATATATTGTGGAAATGGCAATGCAACAACCTATAGGACTGATAATGTAAATAGAGTGGTAAAAAGAATGCACCTAAAGTAGTGGCTGGCAGCTGCGAGGATGGCTCTATGGCAGGGGAAGTCCTCTCCTTGCACACTCAGCACAACGTCGGTCAGCTCTCTGTTCAGCCGGAGATTATCCATTCCTTTCTGGAGCTCCACAGGCAGACCAGCATCCTCCCAGCACAAGTCAGACGTTTCCCGTTCATCCCCAATCACATCATTCTCGGCCCCTGAAGCAGCAGACAGGGCGCTGGTGTCTGTGGTCGTCTCCAAACTGTCACTCATCGCTGCTTCTGCTGCTGCTGCTGCTGCCATGAACTTGTACAAAATAAAAGTAAAAGTGAATATTTTTGAGCCGCAGCTTCTAGAGATAAACAATTAGCCCCGTAGTTTCCATAGTTAGGTCGGTTGTGTGTTTGTTTTTTCCAGTCCTTATCAGACTTCCTACTTAGCTTCAGGGGAACTTGATGCAACTCTTGTCACTAAACACTTCCTCTTCTTGTTGCTTAAACTGCAATTCATTTTATAGGATATTATATAGTTATATATATGTATATATATATATATATATATATATATATATATATATATATATATATATATATATATATATATATATATATAAACATACAGAAACATATATATATATATGTATATATATGTATGTTTATGTGTTTTTTCTCCCCCAAAGATTATTATGTCTGTCATATAGGCTCCTATATTGTTTATAATGCATCGTGATGTTTAAAAGAAGAAGTTTTTATTTTTAAAATCAATACAATATAGCAACTTTTAATGTCCAATTAAAAAAATGTAATTTCGTGTGGCCATGTGGAGTAATGTACTATTCTGACCACTAGAGGGCACTGTTAACTCAATTGTTTGTCTCCCATGTCTGCATGGTCAAAAGAGATTTCTCCAATGCCGAACACAAATTCCGTTGAAAACAATTGATTGTCATATTAAACAATTATAGTTTTTATGTGAATGTCAATGATATGTCCAACATCAAACTGCTGCGCATGCGTCAATTTATGTAAACGCGTTCTTAAAAGAGGAAGAAGTTGCCTAATTGAAACCATATGTATGTTAGATTTTTATCTGTGCTTATCAAAGTATCTCAGAAGCTTCAGGGCGCATTTTGTTTTTGAGGTTTGAAAATGCAGCGCGCCGACTGTGTAAGCAGAGTTAAAGGGGGGTTAAGGTAAATAATCAGGTAATCATGTCAAATGTGATATTCAGGAAATATACGGACTTCCTTTTTTGAACCTACAGGAAACCCGCGCGCATGTGATTTGCGTGGATGAAGTCATAATGAGAGGACCATAGACTGTAGTATAATAACCTCCTGCTGCTGCTGGTGCTGGTGCTGGTGCTGCTACTGCTGGTGCTGGTGCTGGTGTCCATCATGAGGTGCTCTCCATGTGGACTGATGCTGCAGTGTCTCTGTCTGGCTCTACTGTGTGACTATGGTGAGTATAAACACAATCATTTCACATTTCATTCACTGTTTTCTCTATGAAGATTATTTCTCTTCTCTATGAAGATTATTTTGTCTAATGATGATAATGCAAAAATATCTATTTTTGAAGAGAAGACAGTGATGTTATGTAGTGATTTCATGACAAAGACTATCCTTAAAGTCTTGCATACAGCAACAATCTGAAACATAGATTGACAACATCAATACATTATTACTTATTAGTGTCATAAGTTTTACACAAATATTGTAGACTTAAAGGTCGCCCGGAGGACCTCACCTGTCCTGCCTGTTTGCTTGGATTCATCAAAATGTTGTTCTTTTGTTTACACTAATCGTATGAAACAGGTTTTTTTTTTTTTTAATACTGTTGTTTTAGGAGACAGCATGCTCTTATTGTGATCATCTTTACTAAGTAAATAATTATGTATGTAATTTGAGTTCATTTGATTTATAATATATTACTAATATATTACCAATTTTAAGTCTGTAATGAGTTACACTACTGCATTACTTCAAAAATGAATATATTATTGTAATATATCTCAAAAGTAACTAGTTACTCATCTGAATTTATAGGCTATGTGTAATTCAAGAACAATAATTCCATAATTGAAGAATGCTTTGAAACAAACTGGGCGACAATCCACGGTAATCTTGGAAAATCTATGGCAAAAAGCAGGATAGTAGACCCCATCAGTACAGATGCACCTTTACTTTCATTGTTATTATTTACAAATATAACAGATTTATATTATTTGATGTTATATTTACATAACAAAGTACCTCCCTGTGTGCTTGAGGGTAATTCCTGCCTCAAAAAATTAACATTTCAATTTGTAACTTCATTCTTTTCATTAATTTTTTTAAAATTATTATTAAACTGTTTTTAGTTTATAATGAGGGCAGCAAATATAAACAAAAGCTCCCTTATTGTGAGCGAGCTTGCATCTCCACCATAGACTGTAAATATCTCCACACAATAAAAACCCTAACCCACAATCTTCCACAGTATGAGTTCCTTGTAACAACTATATAAATGTAGTTTATCCACTTGCAGAAAGCTACTCAGTGTCAAACACATAGAATAATTCTCTGTTCTTCTGTTAGAAGTAGAGTGTTTAAGGTCAGGTCTTCAAGTAGACTAGCATAAGCTCATGTGACAAATGAATGTGTGCCGGCAGTGCTGCTCTCAGGAGGGGACAGAGTGCAGACGGTGGCTCAGGCCGGGCCCTTGTATCGGGTCGAGGGCTCCAAGCTCTCCATCTCCTGCAGTGTGAGCGGCCTTCCTCCTCTCTCTGACGCCAACAACAATTTTGAGTTTCGAGTCAAGAAGTCCACCAACCCAAACTTTGAATTAAATATTATTAGCACTGAATCCCAAGATTTTTCCTATTCACAATATATGGCACGTGTGAAGACTGGGGAGATCTTGGTCAGATATACAGACCCAAATTCAGTGGTCTTTGAAATCCTGCGCCTTCAGAAGAGCGATGAAGGGGAATATGAGTGCGCTGTCGTGAATACCAAAGGAACCTTCTATGGGACGTACAGTGCAATGACCACAGTCAAAGGTAAGCTCGGCCATTATTACATGCCATGCAATAATTTGATGTAAAGCATGATGAGTTTCCTTTTAAACATAAATTTCTATTTTGGATTTTTCAGTGATCGACAACTCCTTAACCGTCGCATCATCAGCTCCGGCTTCTCTTACCCAAACAGAAGGAGACGGTTTGGAGTTATCCTGCGAAGTGTCCAGCAGCACGATCCAACACACGCATTTGTCCTTTGGCTGGTTCCTCCGAAGAAATAGCGAAAATGTCTCTCGCCCCCTTATCTCAATGGACAGAGATTTTGTATTGATTCCAGGGCAGGACTTAGAGGAGCGATACAAAGCAGGACTGATCAGGTTAGATAAAATCGGAGAGGTGACATACCGGCTTAGCGTGTCCAGCTTGAAGCTCTCAGATCAAGGCCAAGTGTTCTGTGAGGCTCAGGAGTGGATACAGGACCCCGACCGGACTTGGTACTCCATCGCATCCACATCAGCAACAGAGACAAGCCTCACAGTGAAAGCCAAAGGTAGTGTTCCGTTTTGACAGTTAGTTTCTTCTAAACATGCATAAAAAGTGTAGTTCTATATACTATACAAAGCTACAGTAGTATAAACTTGAGGCAGTGCGATATTTGCGCCCCTGGGCAAGACACAATTTCTAAAACAGTATATGAGTTACAAAATCTTGTCGAAACGCCGAACTACATGACACATGACCACAACAAGCTGACCTCATTGACATGAGAAAACATGTTATTGTTTTCATACTTTCATATAAGAGCTCTGTAAGTCACTATTTGACACTTTGGACTGAGAGATGATTGGCTGAGTCAGGTGGTTCTCTTCTTTTCTTTTTTGAAAAAGTTGAAAGAGGACAAAAATGCATGCACTTGAAAACTAGTGATAGAAAAAAACTTATTTTGATAGATAGATACTTTATTGATCCCCGTAGGAGAAATGCAGGTGTCCAGCAGCAGAAAACTCATACAGGTCTGTACTGGGAGGTATTAGGATAAAATGACTAAAACAATTGTTAAATTCGTAGAGGTTAAAAAGTTAGGTACTCCAGCTTTAAATCTCCAGAATAAAATATTACCTTCGTCCTACTACTTTGTATGTGTATATATCCACATCACAAACAAGTGCATTTGGAGTCATTTAAAAGGATGATAATATTCAAATGAGCCCATGAAAAATGCTTATAATTTTTGTTATTTCAAAAGGTAGTGCAATGAAACTTTTAATTCAGAGGGGTTCTCATGTGAATCAGCGTGCCACAATAACCTCGCTTTCTCAACAGGATGTCTGCACATACGATTGTGTTTTGATTGTGGTTTCTTCATTTTGCAGAAGTGCTGTCTGACACTTCATCTCTGGAGGTGGGAATCTCCGTGGCACAATCTTCTCTGCAGGAGGGCCAGCAGCTCTCTGTGTCCTGTTCCGTGGACTCCTCGAATCTCAACTTCTTCTCCGTGGCGTGGCTGCGTGGAGGAGTGGAGGTTGCACGGATCAACCCCCTCGGAGTCCTCACGGTGGGCCCAGATTACAGCAGCCGAGAGAGAGACGGAGAGCTGTGGGCGGCCAGGGTTGGGAGGAGGGATTATAATTTGATTCTTCGGCATGTCAGGACCAGTGATCAGGGAGAGTTTGTGTGCAGAGCTTGGCCTGACGAGTGGAGCAGCACTGGGGATTTTGTACAGGCTGCAGCCAAGGACTCCACACCCCAAACTGTCACTATCGCAGCGGCAGGTCAGTGAATGGCCTGCTTTATCTCAGAGCCTAAACCCATCCTCTGCAAAGCCCTGCAATGACATTTTCCAGAAGGCTGGGCTAAGCAGAAAAGTTACGCGCAATGAAACACTTGTAGATAAAGTGTATTGTTGCTTGTACAGTTATTTAAAGCTGGGGTACCTAACTTTCAAACCACACAAAAATGATGTATTTTAAAATCCATGTAACTTGTTCCTTTCTTATATTTCTCAAAACTGTTTAGTGTTAGTTTTCACATACATGGATTTTATTTAGGGAATTTTTGGTCATATTGATTTGCTTTTTCAGACTCTAAATTGAAAAATAAAGGACCCCCCTCACTCAGCTAATCAGCTCTCAGACCAAAGTGTCAAATAGGGATGCGTTGATCTTACCAATATGCAAAAATAACATATTTTCAAATCAGATGAAGACAGTATGGACACATTTTTACAAGACCCTTTGTGTTGGGACAAACAACATGGATTGTTAACGAGGTTAGGTACCCAAGCTTTATGTATTTTCAATGTGTTGACTTGTGTCTGTAGTGTTCCAAATGGCTTTAACCGGTCTAACCCCTTGATATTACCAGTCACTGTAAATTTTACTTGGTTTCCGTTTAGTGCTACAAAATGAATCTACAGAAAAATAACTTTCATCTCATAAACTATGCATTTCTGTTCTTGCAGAAAGCTCCCTCTCAGTTGACTTGGCCAACAGCGTGCGTGTGGATGAAGGGCACAAGCTGGAGCTGTCCTGCCGAGTGTCCGGAGTGACTGGTCAGCTGTCTGTGACCTGGCAGCACAAGTCAGACTCAGCCAATGCCCCCTTCACCAGTGTGGTCAGTCTGAACAGAGACGGGGTCATGAGCAAAGCTGAAGGCCGTGAGGATGTGAGGGCAACAGCACTGCGCCCTGCCCCAGACCTCTTCACTCTGCAGCTGGAAGAGGCCACACAGGCCGCCTCTGGCCATTACCAGTGTGAGGTGTCAGAATGGATATCTAACACCAAGTCCAGCAGCCAAGAGGCAACAGCCCATGTGACTGTCAGGCCTCTAGGTGCAGAATAGTTTTCATCTTTTGGAACAGAACAGATATTTGGTTTGTTGCAAATAGAGTAACGTCTGTGTGTGGTGTTGCAGAGGCGGTGGCAAGGGTGTTTCTAATTGGCCGTAACCACAATGCAGCAGAAGGACAGCAGGTGGAGTTGATCTGTCGTGTCAGAAGTTTGAACCTGCCTCGTACTTTGGCCTGGAGTTTCCGCCGTGGAGACTCAACAACTCCGGACAGCATTCTCACGCTGTACTCCAGTGGGGCTATCAGCTGGTTTGGAGACCAACAACGATACCAGCTGAAAATAGACAACAAAAACAAACCAAATGAAACATGGTACCACCTGATTGTGAATAGTGCCAGTAAAAGAGATGCTGGAAACTATCAGTGCAGTGTTTCTGTGATCCTTGAAAAGACACAGAGAAAGCTGTCTGCCTCTGAGCTGGCTGTTAATGTGGAGAGCCCCGGTACTAAAGCCATTCAGATGATTTATCCCTAACGTCCCTAAGTTTTTGTCTATCTCACCTTGTATTGTTTCTCTTTCTTTTACAGTGAGTGATTTAACTCTGACTTCGGTACCATCCATCAGAGTAAATATTAACTCAGATATAGATCTTAAATGTTCTGTTTCCTCAAATAGTCATGTGTTGTCTCGCTATGATGTCACCTGGTTCCTAAGGCAAGCAACAGAAAATAAGACTATCATTAAATCAGACCAGGATGCCTTTGTGACATTTGGACCTAATCTGGAGCTGAATCAGAGGCAGCGTCTCAGCGTGAGCCGGACTGAAGGCCCCAGCTTTATTCTGACCATCCGTAATGCCCGCTCCTCTGACAGCGGAGTGTACATGTGCACGGTGGTGCAGTGGAGACAGGACTCTAGCAGAGAGTGGTACCAGTTCCCTGCTGTGTCCAAAAGCACACAGCTGACTGTTATTGAACCTGGTGAGTAAAACATCTCAGATATACAGCTGTCATACAGCCGTCATACAGCTGTCACTATTGACCAAACTTTCATTGGGTTTGTTGTTGTAGCCAGTGATCTTCATTTGAATACTACAACACCTGCTTTGAATGTAAAGGAAGGAGATGATGTACTGCTGGGCTGTAACCTGACCTCTGCCATGGACAGTCCTTCTGTTTTCTACAGAGTCATTTGGCTCTTCTCTGATCACAGCGGTTCCATTAGTAACATGCCTATGGTGGAGCTTGATCACACGGGAAGACTTTCATACCCTGTACACAAGGCTCTCCGGCACCGTCAGCAGAGGCTGCAGCTGCACAGGACCACACAGAGCAGCTTTGACCTGGCTATTCACACAGTTCATGAGGAAGCTGTCTGGTTGAACCTTTCAATCACCCCTTGTGATTGCGGGTGTAACACTGCTCCAAAATGCTGTTTTATATTCAGCCTCTCACATAGTTGGGTCATTGTCTGGTTCTTAAAATGCGAGCCGTTATCAGATCTGATAACTCTCGCTGGGCCGTTACCTTGGAAAGATCTCTGTCAAGAATACTTTGGCTACTGATTCTGCATTTGCTTTTGCCAAAGGAAAAGCTTCAGGCCATCGTGTGAGTGGGTCAATCATTGTGAGCACGTATCTACACCCATCCGCTTTCTTATCAGCAGTCATGTCGATGAAATCAATTACGATTTCTGCCATGGGCCATGGAGGCACTGGGTATGCTCCTATGCCTGCCTTCACAGCCCTTGCCTTAGAGAGCCCTTGACATATGTCACATGAGTCACATAGATGCTGGATGGTTGGTAGCATAAAAGGATGGAACATGTGCCGTCTTAGTTCTGAAAAAAGTTTTGAGCACTTTATGTGTGTTTCCTCATGCTTACTTTGAATGATCTGTAGTAGTTTTTTAGTAGTCACGCACGGTTTACCAAATGTATCATAGAATACTCCTTCACTGTTTTTAATGGCCCCTGCAGTTTTCCATGCTGTCACATCATACAGTGAGGGATTTTCTTGCAATATGTGTGGACTGTACTCTTCCCTTTCTTCCACTGGTTCCTCTGTTCCCTCAGGATTGTCTTCAATAACTGCCTGCAGAGCCATACCTATCCTGTCATACCCAGCTGTCATTTTAGCAACTCTATCAGCAAACTCATTGCCCTTTGCCACAAAGTCTCTGGCTCGAGTATGTGCTCTGCACTTGACCAATGCAGTTTTGTGACGTACATTCTTGATTTGATCTGCCACCTTCTGCCACAATTCCAAATGTGTAGGTCTCAAATTTTTTGTTGTGATGAAATTGTCATGCAATACCCAGATTGGCAAGTGCAAATGCACTGTAGAATGCACATACTCAGAGTCAGTATATATTGTGATAGGTCCTTCTGGCCTGTTCTCCAAAGCCAGGCTAAATGCTTCTAATTCTGCATACTGAGCTGACTTCCCTGCCAGCGCCTCTGCCTTCAGTATGTTAAAATCAGGATTGGTAACAGGTGATGTTTCCCTGTCATGGATGACTGCTGCTGCGCTTGCAACCAATGCTCCAGTTTTGTCTCTATGCGAGTGTCCATCTATAAAAATAGCATGTGACCCCTCAATCTCTGACCTGCCCAACTTTTTGATCAAGTTTGTTTCTTCACTATGTTGGACCTCACACTGGTGAACTGGGCCTGAGATAGTAAATGGTAATATTGGAGAGTCTGTTGGTTCAAATGTAACTTGCATATTTACGAGTAACAGATGAATCTTTTGAGACATTGAATTTGTCAATGCAAATGTGTTCCCCTTCAAAGCTGCATACATGTTATGTGGCGTTCTCACAATAACCTCTGAGTCCAAGATTATGTGTGATGTGGAAACCAGTGAGTTCTTAACACTAGGACCGCCGTGCTCTAAACATACCTTGCACCGCCCCCTGCGGTCAGTTGACCGCTATGTATTTTGCGCTGATACAGCCTTTTGCCAAATTGATTGTTCACTAAACCAGAACTTGATGTTGCAAAGGAATCGTGATCATAATGAAACTGTGTAAATTATTTGTCTAAATATGCTAAGTAATTGTAATTCTAGCCGAAATAAAAGACTAAGACGACACATTGTGCGTGTACTGATCCATCAAAATTACGATGACTTTTCTGGCTAGATTTATTTTTGTAACTTTGCAAACACCTAAAAGGTTGGTCACTATATGTTATATTTGACTCAGTAACAATATGTAAATTCAAACAATATAAATTATAGTTTAGAAAAGCACGGGACCATAACGTCTTCGCGCTGCTATATGCGTCTACTTCTTACGTCATCTCCAGACTGTTTTCTCTTTAGAGGCCGAAATCACCGTGGGAAATATTATCTAGATAATAATAATAGTATTCGTATTGACACAAGATCATCAGCTATGGCTACCATCGTCAATTTAAAATCTTCAATTTTACACGGGACACGTTAGAAAGACAAATATATGCATATATATATTTGTATTTATTTGAGACAAGCAGTGCTCTTTATGCTCAGAACAAAATTATAATCATTGCCTTGCAGTGCGCGCTGTGCAGAATAACACACAGTGTTATCTGGATGAAATCAGAATTATATCCTTATTGATATATGAGGGCCGCCTCTGCCACAGTCGCTCTCCTCCTGCAGTGTCCGCGGGTGACGAGCACTCTGATCTGCACTCTGCCTTGATAGTTCATCTAATTGTTCTATTTTATTGCGATATTGTATTCTGCTTTATTGCCTTCTTGTATGTATAAATATAATAATGTAATTGATGATGAATGAAAAGGCAGAATGGAGCAACAGCGCGCACACAGACACTGCATATGGCTGGCATTACGAGGGTCATGTGAGTTATTGCTTCTGGACTTGTTACAACACTGCTGTCTGTGCCGTGAATGCACTATGGGTTTACGTTCAGATTTAGAATATTATAGGTGTTCTCCCCGCTGTCACTTTCTGCCTCAAAATGTGACATCTCACCTCCGTCAGACTGTTCTCATTCAATGTTTTGAAGCACTGTCAGGGCTTCATACCGTGTACTTGCAGCTCTATTCATTTTGTACTCCTCTCTCTCCCAAATAATAATAAAAAAGTCCCTTTAGAGTCTAATGACAACATATTGATACATTTTTATAAGGCGCGAAAAACCCCCGGGAAAGGTTACTATGACAACAGTCGCCCCTGCGCCATGTATCTCTATGGGGCAGCAGAAAGGGCTGTGGTTTAGAAAAGTTAAAAATGCGTGTAAATCTTGTTTTCTTTACTTTTTCCAAAACCAAAACACACCAAAATATAAACCACAAGTACCCAGTAAAAGTCATAAAATTTCAACTTCTGGCGTTTTGTTTTGAATACACTAATTAGCATAATAAAGTGAGTGACGGTCAGTTGACCGCTAGGGGCGCTCCTAGTGTTAAGGGCCATTACATAACGTGCACATGAGAAGTGGTGTGCTTCTGATCCTCTGAGATTGGAGCTGAATATGTACAATATTTTGGGTGCATCTGCTGCTGAAACACACTGCATTTTCTCCAGATTTCCAACAACCTACAACGCAGTGCTGCACCATGATAATTGATTGAAATCTCCAGTCAGTTGGTAGAGCATTGGCCTCCATCATCGTGGTTCAATTGGACTCCCACTGATACTGCTGTCCTTGGGCAAGACACTTAACCCCACTTTGCCCAAAAGCCCCACTGCAGGCTGTAACTCAGTCTCCGTGGACACCACCTTGATAGTGAGGGGCTTTGCTCTGGTGGTATCTCTGACTGCCACCCCCTGACCAGAATGGATTAAGGGTAGAAAATGATGTGGATGGATGGATGATGAAATGCCTGTGCTTGCTCCTCAGTCCATGTCAAGATCCCATCATAATCTGTGTAGCCTACATCAATCAACATTTTCTGCAAGGGCTTCATCATGTAGGAGAAGTTGAAAATATATTTCCTGATATAGCTTGCCGTATTTATGAAGGACATCATTTCTCTCACTGTTTTTGGTTTGGGAAACTCTGATAGTTTGATCAGTCTTGACTGGTCACACATGACTCCTTCTGAAGTGAGATAAGTCTTTAGAAACGATACTCTCTGTCTTACAAATGCACACTTGTCATAATCAATTTTGAATCCCTTTTCTGCCACTACTCTAAGTACTTTCATAGTGATTTCTGTACATGCCTCTTCAGATACTCCTGAGATTAGAATATCATAATCCCCTTTATCCACTCATCTAATGTTACAGATGCCATGTTTTCTACCGTCTAGATTACAAGCCTTGTGTTATCAATATCAATGTAAAAAATCAGCAATTGGGTGCGTAATCTTAGAGCGTCAGATCGTGGTATCTCCCCGTTCAACCACAAGTGGTGGGGAAATGTACGCACGAATCGTGACCCCGTCCTACGCGACCCAAGTTACTGCGTTCACTGTGACCGTTTGTGCAATGGTCACTTTCAACAGAAAACATCAATCACTCATTCACACCAAGAGAAAAATTAAAAAGTGAGAAAAGTTAGACACTGTCCCTGTCCTTTCCCTTATTGTCAATTAATTAAAACACACAGTTTTCTCCTTCAACTATTAAATCACTGAGATAACACACAGTTGACTCCTTAACTCATAAATCACTTAGATCCTCACACACAGTTTTCTTTCCTTTAGGTTAACTATCAATCACTGAGATAAAACACACAGTTTTCTCCTTTTCTTACGTCACTTAGACTTAGAATACTATTATCCCAATAAAATATAAAATACTTGCAAATCCTTCAATATTTACCCTACTTGGTGTTTGTTTGTTTTTATTTTTTATTTTTAGGTCTCAGGTCAGGTGAAAGGAAAGATTAATTAGTTGGTAACAATCTTACCGTTTTACTTTGGCGCCAAATTAATCTTTTCTCTGACCGGTCCTAGTGTCTCCTGTCGAAATCCTGTTCGAGCGACGCCAAGTTCTGCAGTAATTTGTCAGAATTCCCCCGCCCCAGAAGCTGCAGAGAGGCCGCAAACACAGCCCTTCGTTCTGCAGGTCCTTTTAGTTCAACAAGAGACAAAAACCAATGTTAAAACAGTGATAGAAATGACAGATACCAAACCTGATTTCAAAAAGGTTATATTGAAGATTTTGCAAGCAATATTACAAGATAACGGTCCGCGAACAGATCTCGCTTCGCGTTCAGATAAGGAGTGGCCCCCGGGGACGTCTCACTGCTCCTTGTCAGACGAAAAAAGCAAAAAGTCTCTCGTGACCACTCCTGCACATACATTTATACTTTACATCCAAGGTCAATGACATCACAACTGTATGGACTCCACGACTCCTTCTGGCCAGCTGCCAACGTTTGCACCTGCTCTGATAACACTTGTCTCCCTCTTGTCCCCCTCCCATTTCAGACTAACCTTGAACTCACTGCTCTTTGAGATTTACACAAACAAGTGCTAATTTGGCAACAGAAACAATACTAAACTGATTTTAGTTTTTAACTGGTGCAGGAGTTAATATTCCAACAATGGAAAAATCCCCATTAAGTTGCATTATACTGGTTTACATGAAAAAAAACCCTATTAAGTTGCATTATACTGGTTTACATGAAAAAACCCTATTAAGTTGCATTATACTGGTTTACATGGAAAAATCCCTATTAAGTTGCATTATACTGGTTTACATGTAAAAAAACCCCTATTAAGTTGCATTATACTGGTTTACATGGAAAAATCCCCATTAAGTTGCATTATACTGGTTTACATGAAAAAAAAACCCTATTAAGTTGCATTATACTGGTTTACATGGAAAAATCCCTATTAAGTTGCATAATACTGGTTTACATGTAAAAAACCCTATTAAGTTGCATTATACTGGTTTACATGTAAAAACCCCTATTAAGTTGCATTATACTGGTTTACATGGAAAAATCCCTATTAAGTTGCATTATACTGGTTTACATGGAAAAATCCCTATTAAGTTGCATTATACTGGTTTACATGGAAAAATCCCTATTAAGTTGCATTATACTGGTTTACATGGAAAAATCCCTATTAAGTTGCATTATACTGGTTTACATGGAAAAATCCCTATTAAGTTGCATTATACTGGTTTACATGTAAAAACCCCTATTAAGTTGCATTATACTGGTTTACATGGAAAAATCCCCATTAAGTTGCATTATACTGGTTTACATGAAAAAAAACCCTATTAAGTTGCATTATACTGGTTTACATGAAAAAACCCTATTAAGTTGCATTATACTGGTTTACATGGAAAAATCCCTATTAAGTTGCATTATACTGGTTTACATGGAAAAATCCCTATTAGGTTGCATGATTACACTGAAGTCCTTGAAACTGCTGAAGTCCTTGAAACTGCTGAAGTCCTTGAAACTGCTGAAGTCCTTGAAACTGTTGAAGTCCTTGAAACTCTTGAAATCTTGAAACTGCTGAAATCCTTGAAACTGTTGAATCCTTGAAACTGTTGAATCATTGAAACTGTAGAAATGTCTGAAAGAGCTGAAGTCCTATTAAAATGCATGGGCCTATTAAAATGCATTGCAGAATTCTCAATGCAGATTTTTGTCGGATTGCGGAAAAACCGGAAATCGCTGAAGTCCCAAAAGTAATAGCAATAATCTCCCAAACATGTGGAACGTTTTGATGTATAACTTGTGGAAATTGTTGAAAATGTGAAAGCTGTGAAACGTGTCAAAAAAAATGACGGAATAAAGAAATACAAAACCAATGGTTGACTGCGGAAGGTTCCGCAGTCAATCAATTATATCCTCTTAGTACAGTCTGAATATATTTTTGTTATGTAATTCATTGATTGACTGCGGAACCTTCCGCAGTCAACCATTGGTTTTGGTTTTCTTTATTCCGTCTTTTTCCTGATTTTTGACACGTTTCACAGCTTTCACATTTTCAACAATTTCCACAAGTTATACATCAAAACGTTCCACATGTTTGGGAGATTATTGCTATTACTTTTGGGACTTCAGCGATTTCCGGTTTTTCCGCAATCGGACAAAAATCGGTCGATTTTTCCCATTGACTTATAATGGGGCTTCCACAAATTCATAGTTTTCAGAATTTTCTTCAACATTTTCAGCATTTTCTGCAGTTTGTGCATGTTCAGCTTCCACAACTTGTGAGTTTTCAGAAAAAAATAGAGTTCTGCAGTTTTCCAGTTTTTTTCTACGGGACTTGGGAATTCTGCCATTAATTTGCATTGAGAATTCTGCAATGCATTTTAATAGGCCCATGCATTTTAATAGGACTTCAGCTCTTTCAGACATTTCTACAGTTTCAATGATTCAACAGTTTCAATGATTCAACAGTTTCAAGGACTTCAGCAGTTTCAAGGTTTCAAGAGTTTCAAGGACTTCAACAGTTTCAAGGACTTCAACAGTTTCAAGGACTTCACCAGTTTCAAGGACTTCAGTGTAATCATGCAACCTAATAGGGATTTTTCCATGTAAACCAGTATAATGCAACTTAATAGGGGTTTTTACATGTAAACCAGTATAATGCAACTTAATGGGGATTTTTCCATGTAAACCAGTATAATGCAACTTAATAGGGGTTTTTACATGTAAACCAGTATAATGCAACTTAATAGGGTTTTTTCCATGTAAACCAGTATAATGCAACTTAATAGGGATTTTTCCATGTAAACCAGTATAATGCAACTTAATAGGGATTTTTCCATGTAAACCAGTATAATGCAACTTAATAGGGTTTTTTTCATGTAAACCAGTATAATGCCACTTAATAGGGTTTTTTTCATGTAAACCAGTATAATGCAACTTAATGGGGATTTTTCCATGTAAACCAGTATAATGCATCTTAATATGGGTTTTTACATGTAAACCAGTATAATGCAACTTAATAGGGTTTTTTTTACATGTAAACCAGTATAATGGAACTTAATAGGGTTTTTTACATGTAAACCAGTATAATGGAACTTAATAGGGGTTTTTACATGTAAACCAGTATAATGGAACTTAATAGGGGTTTTTACATGTAAACCAGTATAATGCAACTTAATAGGGATTTTTACATGTAAACCAGTATAATGCAACTTAATAGGGATTTTTCCATGTAAACCAGTATAATGCAACTTAATAGGGTTTTTTACATGTAAACCAGTATAATGCAACTTAATGGGGATTTTTCCATGTAAACCAGTATAATGCAACTTAATAGGGGTTTTTACATGTAAACCAGTATAAAGGATAACAGTTTAAAGGATATCAGGAGCTTCAAATACTTCAGGAGTTTCAAAGATGTTTAAAGTATTTTAACAGTTTCAAGGATTTCAAGGATTTTTCAGCTAAATTCCACATTAGATCTGTTCCGCAGTCAATCGCAATGGCTTCAGCCATTGCAAGTTTCTAGTTTAATGTATTAAAGGTATTACATTATTTTTGTAATTAATTATTTCTTGCAATGTAGAATGCATATATTATATTAGTCGGTGTATGCCTTAAGCTTACCATACCATGCCACACCAGTTAGACAAGAAAGTGACAAAGTAGTTAGAGGAGTAGACAGCCCAAAAATATCTACTCAGATATGTAAAACGAGAAAATACATGCCCTGTCTTGTCTCTGCAGCTAATTATGAAGATGTTAGTGATACAATCGGTTCCATCAAAACATTGGCGTGTCCAGTCCTGTACATGTGTGGTTTAAGGTGCTTCCCGTCTCAGGAACTGCCGCTTTCCTTCGTGTTTGCTCACCCAGAGAAAGTACACTATTGATTTAGATTAGCTCTTGTGCTTCATACTCAGAGCTTTCATCACATCATTGTTCCGAAATAAATAGTGGCTTTCAATGTATTGTTTCCTTTTAGGAGGTAAGGAGACACAGAATGACGTTTGGAAATATAACGGGGCCCTCGATAAATGGATAAAGATTGAGTCGCTGTCAATAGCCCGCTGGAGACACAAGATGGCCGTTCACCAGGGCAAAGTCTATGCCATCGGGGGTTTTGATGGAAGCCAAAGACTGTCTAGTATCGAAGCCTATGACCCCTTTCATAATCGCTGGACACAGGTACAAATGGACATCAATTGAAATCTACGGGTCTCTGTTTTTGGCATGCTGATTGTATAGGACAGAGACAATGGCATTACCAAGCTCAAATATCTAAAAGCAGATTTATTGCGCACTAAAATTAAATTCATTGCTTCCTGTTTGTGAACATTAGTTTAAATGTTGAAGCATATCTATTAAAGCTGGGGTACCTAACTTTTTTGGTACGATGAATAAAATGTAGTTTGTCCAACAGAAAGAGTCTGTAACAGTAAAATGTTGTGAACCAACCAGACCACAGCATGTTCGCCTCAATAAAACACATTTTATCATTTGCATACTTGCAAGAAATGGCCCTGTGAGTTATTATTTGATGCTATGGACCAAGAGCGGATTTATTGAGTGTTGAGTTTCACTATTCTGCCTGCAAAAGCTTTGACGAATGCCAAAAATACATGCACGTGAGACCAAACAGTAATAGAGCCAGGCAATACTGTAGTTACATGGATTGTAGTAGTTTTTTTGTTGTGGTTTGAAAGTTAGGTACCCCAGCTTTAACTTAACCACATGCTTATAGTAGGGCCATAAACAAGCAACATAACGTAATCTTATCACGTTCAACAGGTCACTCCTCTTGCTGAGGGGGTAAGCTCTTTTGCGGCTGCCAGTTTTGATCGGTGGATTTATGTAATTGGTGGGGGTCCAAATGGAAAACTGGCTACAGATAAAGTCCAGTGCTGGCAACCCGGGACAAACAGTTGGGAGACCAGAGCTCCCATACCAGTGGAGACCAAGTGCACTAATGCGGTCACGTTCAGGGACTGCATCTACATAGTGGGTAAGAACGGATAAATTTTGTATAAGCTAGTATTGTAAGATTAGACGAAATAGACTCAAAATTAGGGCTGTACAATTTGGTCGCAGCAATAGATCTAAAAAATATGTATTATGCACTGTATGTGACCAAAACTGTACTCTTTAGGCACAAAATCACAGAAAAACAACAACAACAAACATCAACACAATTAATAATGTATTGATATGCTTTTGGGAAGTTTTCATTTTTCCATTAGAATTAATTTAATGAAACTTATGAACATTTACAGACATTGCTCATGCTGCTACTCCATGTGCCTACTGACTATGTGCCTAGTTTATTATTGAATTTCCTGTGTGATTCTCTAATTTGTTGGGCAAAATGACTGCTGTTGTGAATTAGGGCTATACATAATAATTAACTGAAATTAGAATAATAAGTCTACTATTAGACTGAGACTAAGTTGATTAAGAAACCATTAACTGATTAAGGGACTAATGTTTCAAGATATGTCTAAAGATTTTGCAATTCATGAAACTGCTGGGTCCTTTTTGAATTCATTTTCATTTGGCTTCTATAATTTGACAGTAGTGGAACAAAAACACCGCAGATAAACCATTTGCGTAAACCACAGTGTATGTTTCCTCTGCCCGTGTCCAGGAGGTGCGATGCATGCCATGTTCTGCTACTGCCCGGAGTCAGACTGCTGGTCTCTGGTCACTCGGCTCGGGGAGCGGGCCAGCTGTGCCATCACAGCATGCAACAACAAGATCTTCATCACCGGCGGCAGAGACAACAAGAACCAGGTCATCTCCACGGTGATGTGCTGGGATGTGAGCAAAGGGCTGCTGACTGAGGAGTGTGTGTTACCCATAGGAGTGTCCCACCACGGCAGCGTCACCCTCATGAAGTCCTACACACATATACACAGGATCACCCCAGTTCCGGCAGAGATCAAGGGGTGACAATCCAGGCTTAAAACTCTTCGGTGTAGCTATGCATACGGCTGAACAATTGTATGCACTCTTTAAGTATTTATGTTCTTATGATATGTGTTTGATTTTTATATCAGGTGGAGGCCTTTAAACGAGTCCTAAAAACATTCCTTTTTAAACAGACAGGAAATTTAACTATTTCATGTTTATTTTTATATTTCTAACTACTTTGTAATTTTGATGTATTTTGTTTATTGTATGTTGAATTGTATTTTAATCTGTAGCTCTTTGAAATGTAAGTTGCAGTATTAATAAAATGTATTATTATTATTGTTGTTGTTGACATTTATGACAGAACAAACACAGCTAATCTGTGCATACATTTTGGGTTGTTATTATTCATTATAGCCTCAATTCACCTACAATCATTTCAATTGGTGCATTGATATTGTCATGTTAATTTATTATTTTCTCACTAATACAACATTTTGTTTGACCCTGCTGAAAGAGTCTTGTGAAAGTACACCTTTTAAATAAAAAGCCCTGTCTATTGTTGATACTTTGGGCTGAGAGTTAGGGGTGAGGGTGGCCTTCTCAAAAGGTTGATCCAAAATGGCATGCTTCGATTTTATTTTTATTTTTTTTATTTAAAAGTTAGGCACCCCAGCTTTAATGCATTGCCAAGTTAATTGTACAATTTCCCAACATAGAATATTGTGCCATTAAAATCATAAAGCACATACGTGTATCAGCTCTTGTCCCAGCTTTCATTGCTTTAGTGTTGTCCTAAACAAATCCCACCCTCTGTACACTCTGACAGCTGCTCCAAAGGGCACAGTGCAGTGAGCGCGCGCACACCGGAAGACAGGTGCTCAGTGCTGCAGGTGTACGAACCACACGAACCTTTACGCACGCGGACGTTTGGAACGGCTTGAGTTGCCCTATACTTTCATCCATTCTTCGACCATCTCTGAACCTCGCCGTGACAAGTAAAGGTGATAGCGAACATGTTGTAGTTACTGTCCTTTTGCCTAGATGTAAATGCGAGTATCGAAACTAATGTGGGTCAAAGTTTGGTGCGTCGCTTCTTCAGACCGTGCGCCATGGCTACGCTGCGCTTCTACGTCTGCTTCATGCTGACGTTCACTTTGGGTGAGTTTTGGAGTTTTCCTGTGTTGACTGCATGTTGACTGCATGTTGACTGTGAAGAAAAATAAACATGGTTTCAGTGGGCGTGAGAACAGTATTCTTGTGAGATAGCATTCTGGGGACACTTTTCAGGGGGAGGAGGAGTCCTTGGCTCTTGGATTCCCTGATACAGCCACTATGAATACATGCTTTATTACGTTCGAAGCCATTAGAGCACGGGTTTATGGTTCCTATAGCTTCTAATATGTTGAGAACGTCTTTCTGAGTATTTTCTTTTAAAATGATAAGACTTTGCATCTTCCACGATCCACTCCAAGACTTCCCACTCTCCAGACTTCCTCCAGCCTGATCTGAGTCCTCCAGACTTAGCGTTCAATAACCATTCAAAACTGATCCCTCCTCGGTGCACCTCAGCCATAAGAGCAGTCTCTACTCTGAGCACTTCATCTGAACACTGGAAAGGGAGCTCCATGTCCATACTTACGGTCTATGGTCCATACACAGAAGATGGTTATCTTGTTTCATGCATTATAAGTTTGTAATAAAGGTAATTTTTTTCATAGTTGCTGGTCAGTCGCCGTACTACGTCCTGAAGGCCAGAGAGGCCATTCTGACCCCAGCTCTGACCAAATCTCCTGATAACATTCTGTGGAAGCACAATGGGGAAAAAGTGATCACGTTTGACAGTGCAGAGGAGCGTGTATTTGCACCATATCATGACCGTGTCCTGCTGGCCTGGGATACGGCTCAACTCACCATCACAGACGTGAGATATGAGGACAGTGGAGAATACGAACTGGACGCCAATGTCAAGGGCCGGCTGTACCGCTCACAGTATATGCTCAAAGTCCTAGGTCAGTAGAACTGAACATGCAAGACTGACTGGACTCCCAAATGGCAAGAGCCTGGTGTGCTCCTGCTTGGTTGGAATGAAAACTTGATCTCCACCAGTTACATCATTACATTATTCTTCACCTAATACATTACATTCTTTTTGTTGCACAGACAAAGTTTCCAAGCCTGTGATTACATGTGAGATGAGTGATGATGAGAGTAGCAGTAATAGCACTGCTGTCCGCGCCACACTCTCCTGCTCCTCAGAGTCCATGACTCCTGAAGCTCTGAAGTTTAAATGGAACCTGAAGGGAAAGAGTCACCTGGGCCCAGTTCTGCCCATTGCTCTGGGCAACGATCTCGATGACATCACATACAGTTGCACCGCCAATAACCCCCTGCACGCAGAGACCAGTGTCTTCACAGCCAAAGACTGCTACACAGGTGGGATTTTATGTGGCTGTAGTGCTGGTTATTCCTATAGCTCGTATGTAGTATTGGAACATTCTAACTCACTGATGCCTAATAGGCTCCTGGGTGAAGTTTTTCTCCAACTCACTTTTGCTCTGTTAGGATTAGATAGTAAGTAAGTAAGTAAGCTTTATTTATATACCGCCTTTCACAGACCAGAGTCACAAAGCGGTTTACAATTGTTATTTTTTGGGCACTTGTCTCTCACTCCACACAGAGATGGGAGCGGGGTCGCCGAACAGGAGGCGCATGCCAGAACTATTGTACATATTTTTAGTGGTAGGGGAAACCGGAGTACCCGGAGGAAACCTACGCAGACACGGGGAGAACATGCAAACTCCACTCAGAAAGGCCCTGGTCCGGCCGGGATTCGAACCCAGGACCTTCTTGCTGAGAGGCGAGAGTGCTAACCACTCAGCCACCGTGCCGCCCAGATAGCAATACGGCCTACGTGCAAGACTCTACAAGGACTCTTCTGATGGTTGACTATGATTTCATCAGGAATGCTTCATCAGGAATGAAGCAGACAGACGGATCGTGGTGCGCCAAACTCTGGAAGTTTATTTAAGTATCTCTCAAGTTCCAGTGGTTTCAATCGTTTCTTTTTCCCAGACAGAATAAAGGCAGTACACAGTTTATAATCATTGTCACGTCACACATCGAAAGACATACGTGTCACACAGAGACAGTGCAAATCATAGTCAACCATCAGAAGAGTCCTTGTAGAGTCCTGCACGTAGGCCATATTGCTATCTAATCCTAACAGCTCTTAATGAACATTTGAAAAGTACACTACTAGCTCAGTAACACACTCACCATTTTGGACTTAAAAATCTGCATCTGTATACATGTTTTTGTTTTTTTGATATTTTTGTAATCATATTGGACCCCTAACAAGTGTAGTCTGTTCCTAAATGTGAGCTGAGCTAGTGAGTAACAGTAGTTGGAACTTTTTGCTTGCTCTCTTTGCTATCTGCAAATTTGGTTCAAGATTCCCCCCTTCTACTTTTTAAAATCTATTGTCATTCCATAATGTATTGATTTAATTGTATTTGAATCAATACAGTCATTTGTGAAATAATTAGACAAATTTAGGTATAGCAATATTTTTTTCAATTTGGATTTATTTTTTTAAATAATAAATGGTGACCGTTGCAGTTGTTAACAAATGCTTCATATTTCTTCATTTATTTTACAGAAAAATCTTCTCAAGTTCTGGATATACTTGTACCCATTATCATTGCTTCTCTTATTCTGTTGGCTTTTTGCCTTTTTCCTTTCATATTTCGACATCAAATAAAGCGAGGTACTTCTAGTTCATTTGTTGACAATGGTTTTTTTTTTTTTTTATCAAGGTAATGTTGAGTCATAATAATGTTGTTTGATGCCGTTTAGCATGTTTTATGAACGGAAAGAATAACGACTTGGAAAAACAGCTACAGGCCACTGCAGGTAGGTTCTTAAGACTTAGGAAAAACTTCTTTACCAAATATTTGTTTTTATTGTTCTTTTTTTGTACAAGCTGATTCTGCCCAGAATAATGAGGAACGCGCTCCATTTTTGGAAACTGACCTCCATCGTCAGGAAACCATACCATCACAGCAAAGGCTCCCTAAGCAGTCATCTGTAAGAGAGAGAGGTATTTGTAATGGTAATTGTGGTAAAAGACCAAGCAGACGATAACAAATATGAAAAATCTAAATGTTCAAGGTGAAGGAGGTCAAGGAAAGGTCAAGGAATTACGTAAAGTATTCGAACATCCAGACACGGATACAGGTTTGTTATTTTTCCACTTCCCATTTCCTCTGACAATGTGCCATTAAAGCTGGAGAACCTAACTTTTTTGTTTCTTAACAATGACCACTGCTTGGGCGGCACGGTGGCTGATTGGATAGCACTCTTGCTTCTCCGCAAGAAGGTCCTGGGTTCGAATCCCGGTCGGAACAGGGCCTTTCAGAGTGGAGTTTGCATGTTCTCCCTGTGTCTGCGTAGGTTTCCTACGGGTACTCCGGTTTCCCCTACCTCCAAAAACATGTACAATAGATCTGGCATGCGCCTTCTGTACTGGCGACCTCGCTCCCATCTCTGTGTGGAGTGAGAGACAAATGCCCAAAATTGTAAACTGATTTGTGACTCTGGTCTGTGAAAGGCGGTGTATGTTTATATATATATAATATATATATATATATATATATATATAATATATATATATATATATATATATATATATATATATATATATTTTTCATGTTCTTTTTTCCGGATGTTACCATCGCTTGGAATTGCCACGTCCACCACCACGGCTGTCCTCTGCCCTTTGTCTACCACCACAATGTCAGGTTGGTTCGCCATTACCATATATATATGGTATATATATATGGTAATGGCGAATATATATATATATATATATATATATATATATATATATATATATATATATATATATATATATATACTACTTACTTACTCTTATTGGAAAAGAAGGAGCCTTGTGAGTCACTATTTGACACATTGGACTGAGAGCTGACTGGCTGAATGGGGGCCTCCCCACCCAAAAAACAATGTGACAGAGGCCAAAATGTACATCCATGTGAAAACCAGTGACTGTTATGAGAGCGAGGGAACTGTCGGTAGTTGGGTTGACTTATTATTTATTTATTTATGTGATTGAGACAGTGCATATCAATGAACAGACATACTAGAAACATGAATGTAAACATGCCAGATTATATCCAAAGGCTCATTTCCATCTGAAGTCCCATGGGGTTAAGGTTTCAAGGTCAGTGCAGTCAGTGATTTTTTTCCCAGACGCATTTTTTATAATATTGTGGGAAAGCGTCCCTAAACCCTAAAAGTAGTCAAGTTATCATGTGTTTTCAAATAGTAATGGAATTGACAAGATGCCTATAGTCTCCAAAAATTACTGAAGAGTATTTTGGAGCGGACTGATAAAAATAAACCAATAGGATTCGTTCATCCCCAATGAGCCAATGGGATGCGTTTACCCCCTTCACTGATGAATATAAAATTCCAATTTCACTTTTGCCATCCACTCTCCCTGTTGTAACAAAGAAAAGAAAATTCTGGATGTTTGGTTTTTGTGGAGAGGCGAGAGGAGGGTTTCGCGGTGGTGCTACGGCTAAGCTAACCAAATTCCTTACTGCACCTTTTACATAAAAAACAAACAAATGGTTTGATAGTCTGGCCCTCCAGCTGTAATATGAGGTGTATAGATGACATTATTTCGTTGTTCATAGGTCAAACAAATGTGGGACCAGCATCTCCAAGCAGCAGTGTGCCGAAAACATCAGTTGGCCTCATGGCATCAGGAGAAAAGTCAGCCTTGAACTCTGAAGATCATCAGAATACAGATACAGACCCTAATCACTCTGATCCAGAGGAAGATCAGGACTCTGAAGAAGGTTGGACGGTTAATGAAATGCTCAACACCTATGCATGCAAATGGAGATGTAAATGTGTTACATTTGCCAACAGAAGCAGAGCCTACACACACTGATCAAGTTCAGCAGAATATGGAGCCAACAGGGGGGCCGCTGAACAGTGACCAGGCAGAATCAGAGGCAGACGAGCATCGTGAAAACCAAAAGAAGGTGGAGCCAGACAAGCCCACCAGGACTCGAGACCAACAAGGTTTGTGTCACACATTCTTCCTGTATATTTGTTCAAAAGTGTATTAATTTCTGTAGTTCAACTCAAAATTGAAAACAAATATATGATATAGATTGACTCGCATCCAAAGTGACACATGCAAAGCTTTTGCTTCTAAATAATGTAATTAACAAGCTGTGAGTCTATTATCAACAAAGAAATCTAATAGGATTGATATATATCTATATATGTATACTTTGTGTAATCAGTCCATAATTTATTAAAGTTTAACATTATAGCTCAGAAGTGAATAGACTTTTCATAATCTTGTTCATCTCCAATAGATGATACACAATCTACAAACAAAGGGCAAGATGTAATGGTGGAAGCAAAACAAGAAAGAAAAGAGACTGATATAACTTTAACAGGCACAGCTTCTAAGCAGCCAGGTTTACAAATAATATTTTTTTATTCGATCACTGTTATTCTTCTGACGGTATGCGTCCAATTTACTTGAACATGCCAAATTATTGCAGAGTTTCTTCAGTCCACTGCTGCTTCTGTTCTTCCAGTTAAATCTGGAAGCAAAGAACAGACTGATGCTAATGAAGAAACAAACACAGACATGGTGGAAGTTGATCCTCAAAAGGATCTTTCTAAAAAGGAAACTATGGTTTTGAAGGAGAAAGAACCAGAGATGTCACAAGCGTATCCAGGTAAGAAAGCTAATGTGCTATTAATCATGCACTCACTATTTAGTCACTATTTGCTTCTTGTCTATTCTAAACAATGATAAGTAGCAATATTGTTTGTGTTGCACCAATTTATTAAAATAAAATAAAACTTGGGATAATACTTTTATAACTTTGTATGCAGTCCATGTCACAGTGTGCTATTCTTTCAGCTCAGAGCAGTTCTCCTCCAGACCAGGGTTTAGCTGCACCTGAGGTCACACAGAGGCCTGATGGGGGTGAAGACTCGGATACAGAGGAAAGGGCTCCTCAGAAGGAACCCGAAGAGAGCAAGTCTGCAGAAGAAGAACCAGGACTGGCCAAAAAGGCTGAAAAACCAGGTATGAAGTTGAAACTGCATGAATACTGTAATACCTGTAATAGTTTAACCTTAAACCACTGAATAGCATCCAGTTTGTTTAATCGGTGATCAAGTATATTTATTTATTTATTCTGGGTTGTGAGGCGCTTTGAGTGGCCTTGTGTTGGAAAGGCGCCATACAAATAAAGTTGATTGATTGATTACAAATTAATTATATTATGTAAAACAGGTGATGCCCTGGAACCACTGAGAAAGACCACTGAAAACAAGAGCATAATATATAAATAAGAAAACGATAAAGTAACTGTGTAGTCTATTTTGTGTATATGCTATTTTGTAATACATAGAACCATGGGACTTTCAAAAGCAAGAACACAAATAATCATGAATGGACATTTTGGAAGCACTACATGGTTAAAAGATACCAAAAAACAGTGGAAATGAAATGCATAGAAATCCTATTGTAATTCATTTAGAATACTACAATGTGTATAACTGTAAATACTGCAAATCCTGTATTGGTCCTTCTCTTGAATACATTTATATATGTATATCCTGAATTTATATTACAAGGAACAATAAAGTACCTATCTATATTGTTCGAATGTATAAATGTGTACGTTCTGTTTCAGATGCACTTTCACCACAGGCTCCGGTCCAGAGCAGTTCTTCTCAAGACCAGGATTCAAAACCTGAGGACAGAGAGAAGGTTGAAGAAGGTACTTTTAAAATTACTTAAGTTTGTTTCGTTATTTTCAAAACAAACTCAACTGCTCCCTCTGGTGTATTGAGGTACAGGCATAAAGCATTGTTTGGCCATCATCCTTCTTTCACCATATATTTTTCAACTTCAGATATTATTTCAAAACATAAAATGGCAGAAAAAATGCTTCAAAAAAGAATAACTGAAGGCATTGTGAATGGCAGCAAAAAAAAGTCCAGCGAAATGTACAACTACATACAGTTCTGAACATTTTAAATAAACAAAAATTACACAAAAAATTTTGTTGTTTGATAGTTGGCCATTCCTGCTTTAATATGAGGTGTATAGATAACAAAGTATTGTGTCTTTAATAGCTCAAACAAATGGCAATGTTGGACCTGCGACATCACAACAGGTTTCTCCAAGCAGCTGTGCGACAGGAGGAGAGTCCGACTTAAACTCTGAAGATCATCAGAATACAGATAAAGACCCTAATCACACTGATCCAGAGGAATATCAAGATGCTCGAAAAGGTTGGATGATTAAAGCTGCACTAACTGACTTTGGGATTTTGAAGCCGCGGACCCGCTGGCCTCGCTCTTTCTGCTCCCCTCCCCGCACCCACGAAGCTATCGCCCTCCACACACACCCACTGTTGGGACGGAGCTAGTGTCTCTCAATATGGATAATACATGGACATGGATTTGCACGTGGATGGCGTGACCATAGAACGATAGAACCGGGAAGCGCGGAGGAACGAGACTTTCTTTTGGATGGCTGTTTCGCTGTGTAAGCAGTAACCGGTGACGAAGACGAGGAAGCTTCAGGTTAGCTCCTCGTCTTGTTGTGCTAACTCAGCCGTCTATGCTAACGGACCTATAGATTTCTCACGAAAGTGGGGGCTAGTGGTTCGCTGTGATTGGTCACAATCTGCGACCCGAAACACATTCTCTTCCTTGTTTCATCAAAACTCGATCTAAAATATAATGTCACGCCAGCACAAATCTGCACTACTTTTTATTCAAAAGGACGTATATCCCAATGCCCTACACGGACATGGATAGCATTTTAGTAATTAATACAAAAATAAAGTCAGTCAGTGCAGCTTTAAGGAACTGCACAACGCCTATGCATGCAAATGGAGATGTAAATGTGTTACATTTGCCAACAGAAGCAGAGCCTACACACACTGATCAAGTTCAGAAGAAAATGGAGCCAACCCTTTCAGCTCAGAGCAGTTCTCCTCCAGACCAGGGTTTAGCTGCACCTGAGGTCACACAGAGACCTGATGGGGGTGAAGACTCAGATACAGAGGGAGTGGCTCCACAGAAGGATCCCAAAAAGAGAGAGTGTGCAGAAGGACTGGCCAAAAAGGCTGAAAAACCAAGTATGAAGTTGAAATGTCATTAATACTGTAATACCTGTAACAGTTTAACCCTAAACCACTAGTATCCTGAAAAAAAACATGATTTAAAAAAGTAAAAAGACTACATTATGAAAAGCTGAAGACTATAAATAAACAAACATACATAATACGTGTTGCTACCTGTAATACTTCAAAAGGTATCGTATACTGTACGTCTTTGTCTTGTATGTCCTCACTTAGAATCTTGTGTTTGTGTTCGTTCTGTTTCAGAGGCACTATTACAAATGGCTCCGGCTGAAAGCAGCTCCTCTCAGGACCAGGATTCAAAACCTGAGGACAAAGAGAAAGTTGACTGTGCTGAAGATTCAAACTCGGACAGTATTGGAAATCCACATGCAGACCAAAATGTCACTCCAGATCATAAAGAAACCGAAAGTAATGACAAATCTGAACTGAGTAATAAAGTAAACTCACCAGCTGATAACACGTCCTCAGGTATCAATCATTATCTCTTACTATGTTTTCACAATCCTTTCATAATCGTGTTGCACTGCATTTCCTTTTATGGTTTGTCCATTGAATTATGATCTTGTTAAAATCTTAAATAAAATCTTATGATTTTATTTATGCTACTTTTGTTAGCTCCCCCTTTTGACGGCCGTCCACCCCCAGAATCAGACAAGGACCAGCCTCTGACCTCTGAGCCCAGCAGTGTGAAGGACAAAAGTCATAAAGAAAGGGACGCAGACACCGTGGAACCACAAATACAGGACTCGCCCAGTAAGGAATCTGAAGAATCAAAACTGACGAGAGAGAAGGTACCAGCGGCCACGTCGAGCATTCCAGGTATCCACCTCGTTATTATAGACCCTCGCTGTGTTCCGATGTTGTCACACTTCTGTAGGTTTTATGCATGTTTATTTTAATTGAGGAAATGCATCAATTTAAAGGCAGGAGATCATTAGTTCGGTTTATTTGCTTATTATTTCTTTAGCTATCAGTCAACAAGAATCACAATTATTTTATTGCCATTGTGAGTAACAGGAAGTCACAAACGAGGAAATTGCCATTGCTCTCGGTGTAACCAGTAGAATTTTAATTTATTTTTATGTATGCATGCTATTTTTACATTAACAGCCAGGTTTGCAAATAATCTTTTTTTATTCGATCACTGTTATTCTTCTGACGGTATGCGTCCAATTTACTTGAACATGCCAAATCATTGCAGAGTTTCTTCTGTCCACTGCTGCTTCTGTTCTTCCAGTTAAATCTGGAAGCAAAGAACAGACTGATTCTAATGAAGAAACAAACACAGACATGGTGGAAGTTGATCCTCAAAAGGATCTTTCTAAAAAGGAAACTATGGTTTTGAAGGAGAAAGAACCAGAGATGTCACAAGCGTATCCAGGTAAGAAAGCTAATGTGCTATTAATCATGCACTCACTATTTAGTCACTATTTGCTTCTTGTCTATTCTAAGCAATGATAAGTAGCAATATTGTTTGTGTTGCACCAATTTATTAAAATAAAATAAAACTTGGGATAATACTTTTATAACTTTGTATGCAGTCCATGTCACAGTGTGCTATTCTTTCAGCTCAGAGCAGTTCTCCTCCAGACCAGGGTTTAGCTGCACCTGAGGTCACACAGAGGCCTGATGGGGGTGAAGACTCGGATACAGAGGAAAGGGCTCCTCAGAAGGAACCCGAAGAGAGCAAGTCTGCAGAAGAAGAACCAGGACTGGCCAAAAAGGCTGAAAAACCAGGTATGAAGTTGAAACTGCATGAATACTGTAATACCTGTAATAGTTTAACCTTAAACCACTGAATAGCATCCAGTTTGTTTAATCGGTGATCAAGTATATTTATTACAAATTAATTATATTATGTAAAACAGGTGATGCCCTGGAACCACTGAGAAAGACCACTGAAAACAAGAGCATAATATATAAATAAGAAAACGATAAAGTAACTGTGTAGTCTATTTTCTGTATATACTATTTTGTTCGCTCCCCCTTTTGATGGCCGTCCACCCCCAGAATCAGACAAGGACCAGCCTCTGACCTCTGAGCCCAGCAGTGTGAAGGACAAAAGTCATAAAGAAAGGGACGCAAACACCGTGGATCCACAAATACAGGACTCGCCCAGTAAGGAATCTGAAGAATCAAAACTGACGAGAGAGAAGGTACCAGCGGCCACGTCGAGCATTCCAGGTATCCACCTCGTTATTATAGACCCTCGCTGTGTTCCGATGTTGTCACACTTCTGTAGGTTTTATGCATGCTTATTTTAATTGAGGAAATGCATCAATTTAAAGGCAGGAGATCATTAGTTCGGTTTATTTGCTTATTATTTCTTTAGCTATCAGTCAACAAGAATCACAATTATTTTATTGCCATTGTGAGTAACAGGAAGTCACAAACGAGGAAATTGCCATTGCTCTCGGTGTAACCAGTTTAGTAGAATTTGAATTTCTTTTTATGCATGCATGCTATTTTTACATTAACATTTCTTAAGATTACAAGTGCACAAAGTACAATCGCATACAAACAAAACACTTACTTACACATAGATTGACGTTTTTTGCAGAATTTAGGCTGTTAAGGTAATCCAATGCTGAAAATAAAACTATACAATTATACAAGGTTTTATTCGTCATATTACAACATATACAGTGCCTTGCAAAAGTGTTCTGCGTTCCAGAACTTCTGCACATTTTGCCATGTTACTCACAACAGTTTATTTTACTGTGAAGTGAAAACTGAATGATACATAATGTTGTCAATAAAAAAACAACAACTATTTGGCTTCACCCAGCTCCAGAAGCATTTTGTCCAATAATGTCAAGTATTTTTCCCCATCCAGCATCCCATCAACTTGACACTCTTCCCTATTTCTGATCAAGGAAAATAGTCCATAACATGATACTGCCACCCCAGACTGTCAGCTGTAATGATACCTATAGTAGACGGGGTTATTTAATTGTTAGGGCAAGATATGAACATTCAGCAGTCAATACAAATGTTTTAAAGTTGTGCACACGACCCACTTTTCTGCTTTCACGTTACAGCTTTGATATTTGTCGGGGAACTTGAAGTAGAAAAAAATTACATAAAATCTTGTTATCGTAAACATGACAAAATGTGAAGGTTCCAGGTGTATTAGTACTTTTGAGAGGCACTATTCCTATATTTGTATTTAAAATGTATACAATAATGGTTACTATTATTAGAAGAACAACAAATATTATAATGATAGTAATTTTGTTATTTGCTTGGTGTGAGCTATTTTACCTTACCTTAGATTCAGATACATTTATTTGCCATTTTCAGTAAAACCACATTGGAATACATTTGCAAAAGTCCCCAGTGTGCTCAAGCCAAGTACATAAATAAAACAAAACTATTAGGAGGTCTTACCTATTGTACATGTTTTAGTAGTAGGAGAAACCGGAACACCTGGAGAAAACTTATGCAGACACTTTTTGTAAATGTTTGAATTGAACTGGAAGATATTTAAGTATCATCCAGCTGCTTTCAAAGATGATCCCCATTGACATAAACACATAGTTCTCACATTGGGCCTCATGTATGAAACTTGCGTACGGCCAAATCAGGGTGTAAATGATGCGTACGCAAAAAATTTACACTTTTCCGCATTTATCAATCTGGACGTGAGCGTACGGTACGCACAGAATTTACACCAAGTCAATAGGTGGTGTAAATGTGTACGCTCATTTCACCCTTCGTCAAAACACGCCAAAACGCGCATAAAATTCAAGATTTGGACAACAATAAACATGTTCCCACTCTGGCAACATTATAAGCTGCGTTTTCATGGAGCATCATGTTTCGGAATTTGAATTTGCGCATCAGAAAAAGTCTAACACTCTGGAAACACGTAAACTTTGAATAAAGGACAGATCATAAAGAGGAGCCTCTTCTGTTTCTATGATTTTAAATCTGACTTCTGTGTGTATTATTTTGATCTGTATGTTTTTAAAATGTGAAGCGCTTTGTGATCCTGGACAGTGAAAGGCTCTATACAAATACACTTTACGCGACAGGGATGTGTGACCCAGCTATTGCTGTGGCAGGCTCTGCGCTGCGTAATTACGCACGGCTATTTGTATTCCTCATTCACATCTGGTAAAGCAATGTATGTTTTCATTAGATATGTGTAAGCCTCACACAGACACACACCCCATTAACGCATGGACCGATGGACTATGGTATTGCTCACTCCAAATGTCTCACTGCCCTGTCCACCCGCTGCGCACTCTTGGGAGTGCATCCACAGCAGGTGCCATGAGAGACGCGCCACATAACTCCTCAAATGCTGTTAGTCAGAAGTTTTGGCTCCAGAGTTTCTCTGTTAAATCTGGACCGCAAACGCTCTCGCAAGTGTACAGCGCTTCAGTGCATTCACCAGACGCTGCAGACGCTTCATTGATTAGAGCCACCGCTGCACCATATGAATTCCTTCATTCATTCATTCATTCATTCATTCATTATTTATTCACTTCTATCAAAACATTTCTGCAAATTTGTTCAAAACGCAGCTGAATAAATAGCGTAGCGTAAATGGCGTATATTTATTTTTACATATGCATAAACAACCTGTGGCAGACCCTGCGCCGTACACGTAATTACGCATATGTTTTGCCTCATTCCCCTCTGGCAAAGCAATGTGGGTTTTCCTTAGTTTTGTGCATAAAGCTCCATAAATGCACCTGATCTTGCTCAAAACTGTCTCAGGCAATGCTCCGCAGAGCAAAGATAGGATGCGACGCGCACCAGCAGTATAGTTCATTCATTCATTCAGGTCATTTATTATTTATTTATTCACGTCGAAATTTTAGGCGAGATGAGTGCTGCAGTGGGTCTAGACACTAGAGAAAAAAGTATATATATAATATAGCGTATATATATATATATATATAATTTTTTTTTTTTTAAACGTGAATAAACTCAAAAGTGCGTGCTTTTTGCGGCTTCTTTGCCGACTTCCTGCTGACCTGTCGCAAAAACAGGGTGTGGAAAAGGCAGTTTCTGAATATTTATAGGCGTGACTTTCATAAATACGCTGGTTTTGAGCGCGGCATTTATAAACAGCCGCAGGTGCGTACGCTCAGATCTGTGCGTATCTCGCATGTTCATAAATGCCACGTCAGATCTTGCGTATATCTGGGATCTACACCCAAAATTTACACCTTTTTCTGCGCAATTTTCATACATGAGGCCCATTTTCTTTATTTATGACCTGAGAGGTTCATTTGTCTTTTCATGGAGGCTCTTCCTGGCCTTGACCTTTTTGATCATTCTTAGGTCTAACAAAACAAACTTATCTGGCTGCTGTGAGTCGTTGAAAAGATGTAATGGTACTTACTTTGGTTTTCATATATACGAAATGTGGATTATTTGATCAAAAGTCACTTGTTTCTTGGATACCATATGTGTTTTCTTTGTCTGCTGTTTTCAGGGTCAGAGACGCAGGAGCCCACACACCCACCAGACTCCACTTTGAGTCCGCCCACTGATGAAAATGAGGAACCCAAGGACGCTGCTGCTGAGCCGAAAGATGAGGCAGACAAAGCACCGCATGTGAAGCTGGATACAGACAAACTGTAATTGGATGGATGCTCGGTGGATTTGAAGCGGTACTAGCATTTTGACCACCGAGGACATCATTAAAAACGTCACTGTGATCATTCATAAAGGCAAATGGTTTTTAAAAAGTGTGAGAGAAAAAGGTGGTTGCTTCAGGACCAACTTCTCGAACACTGCAATATGATCCTGCCAGGTATTGTTTTAGCCCTATTGGTGCTGTATTTTTCCTGAATTGTGATGATCAAAGCTTACTGATAAACATGCTTTTTAATAATACAAGCTTTTAATAGACAAATAGCAGCAGTTTCACTCCATCTGTTTTATGTAAATTCTTATTGTTAGATTTTTAGTTTTGTAAATCTTCCGCACATTTGTATATTTATATATTTCAAGTTATCTGTGTGTCATTTATTCTTAACTGTGGTCACTATAGCTGTAATATACCTATTGATTAGATGGGAGATCATTATTTTGATTAATTGATTAGTGGTTTAGATCTCGAACTAAAGTAATTGGCTTTCAATTGACTGAATCACTTTGCAACTATATCAACATTTGATTCATCATGATTTATACATTTGTTTCAACTTACAGTATCCATCCATCCATCCATTTTCTACCCTTTAATCCATTTCTGGGTCAGGGGGGTGGCAATCAGAGATGCCACCCAAGTCTCATAGCACCAGCCCCTCACTGACCCTCTGCAGGTGGTGAGTCCACAGGAGTACAACTTACAGTAGTTAATCAAAATTTGATTCAGTATACAGTTCATCTACATTTTAATTTGTATATATTTTGACTAATTTCATTTATCGAGATGATAATCCCGTAATACTAAACCTAACTAACATAATGTTTTTAACTAATGATGACAAGATGCTTTATTAACATGACTTTTGTACTAGTGTGTGATTCCAGTGTTTTTGTAACTGCTCTGTTGATTGTGCTTATGCATCAACATGCTTTATGTGCCTTTTTGACATTTGTTTACATGTGTGAATACTTTGCATAATTTCCAGTAAAATGTCATGTTGAGGTCATGATTCATGACTACAATTTCCTCTTTTCTTTTTTGGCAAGTTTAAGTTGTGCTACAAAATGGCTGCAATCAAGAGAAATATAAAAGCCAAATGGCTGAAGATTACATCTATCAGACAAAATAAGGAGCTTTCAATGTGATTCAATTCTTCTAATGGTCAGAGTGAAAGAGTGATGCTGCAAGGACAGTTTATTTCTGTAGGGGGCAGTGTTTGACAGCGTTCAGCACTTCTCTCGTTTGCCAAGTGATAATCTGTTGAAACGTTCCATCCTTTGTCCGGATGTTGGAGGTGAAAATATCAGTGGTGAACAGAGCTGCAGCTCATATTCACTCATTTGGAGCACGATCTTATTGCCACTTTAATATAAAAGTCAGGTTTAAGGTAACCTTGATTAAAAACATTTTCATTTATACACCTCTCATCCAATTGATTTGAATAAAAACCCATTTGAAAGTGTTTGACAGAGTGAAAAGGTGTGACGTGATATTTGTGGACCTGCACGCTTCCCATATAAGACTTCCAGTCATGGATATTATACATCCTCATTGAGCTGCTTCAGATAACTGGTGATTGTTCATGTATCATGGAAAAAATATATTTTCAGGTTGGAAAATAAGCTGAAGATAAATATAGAAAAGGTGAAAATCAATTCTCATAAATAAGTAAAAGTTAATGAGTGTTCAGTACATGATGGAAAATATAAAATAAGAAGGTAAGAAAATAATTCATTATTTCCTGTCAGGCAAACACGGGACTAGGCTTTCTAAAACAATATTGACATTCTGAAAACCAGTTACCGATATTGACCTAATTGAAATGGTAATGTTCTGTGAACAATGTCCTCTACTGACTCGTACAACCTTTACATGATTCTAAAACATATGATAACGTAAAGCCAATCCCATCTGCCAGTGTACAGGCCAGAGCTGAGAGCAGAGGAGAAAGTCCGATTAGTTTAACCTCCAGCAGAAGTGACCTGTGGCCCAGGCCACAAGCTGGGGAATGAACACTATCACGTTTCTGTGGTTGCAACCAATACCAAAGGGATATTAAGAGTTTTGAATTATTTGCAGGCTTTTCAAACTATAGGGTTGAAGTAGTGGTGGCAGGAGGCCACATAGCTCTGTCCAATCATTTATTTTACATGCTACAGAAATGCTCTTTAACATCCTTCTGTAATGTGTAGTCTTTTGATTGTGAAAGAAAATGTATATGGCTGTTTATGAAGTCAATCCTCCTAAAGGTATACAAACTATAGTTTCTGACCTGCATATTTACTATAGAACTACTGAAACAGAGAACAAGGACTGAACATATTTGTTCTGGCCCACATTGTTAACCAGTCTATATCTTAACCATGATTCATTAATATCTCAAGTCATTACGTCTCTGTTCTAATGCACATTGATACACATCATATAAAGTTTTGCCTTACTTCTTCTCAGAATACATATATGCACACAATCTCTAATGACCCTCCATATGTCATTTAACCCATTATGTTTTCATGTTAATTGCACCAAACATCCTCTATGGGCACGTCTGTTTGAGCAGCTCCTCTATTGTAGCTGACACCCATTAGCCACTGCCTCAATTCATAATTAATATAAAAATCCAAAATAACATGTAGGCTAATGAAAAGAGAAAGGAGTTTTGTTTTGTTATTGTCACATTTGACCGATTCTCCTGGTCCATTTGCACCTTTGCTTTAAAACTTGTGCTTATCCTTTGGGCCAAGTTTCATTAACAATGAGGGAAAGTGTAGTCCCTTTTAATAGTAGGTTGATTAGCACAGGCCCGTCCCAAGGGGGGTGCGAGGCCCTGTGCGAACTCGAAACGCGAGGCCCTGCCCTGACACTTTTTTCCCAGATCTGAGGAAAGTTTTTCCTGTTATAATCTTTGACATGAATTCAGCACCACCTCGCGCGGTGCTTGACGAGATCAGCACGCGTGTAACCGAGTGTCTTCGCTCCTATGCAGCGTTTGGCGCGCGCACGTACACACGCACACACACTCTACGTGCAATATTGGTCGCGGTCTTTTTAGCTGACATGTCTCTTTCGTCCTGTGGCAAAATGGTAGAGCAACTCAAAAGATTGAACCAAAAGGAGTCTTTTTCTTCTAATAGTTAGATTTGGGCAAAATGCGCCAAAATGGCTATGAGGCGGAGTCAATATTATTATTTTCTCATCAAATAACGTTTTTGCCATGCCTCCACACACTCTGACAACATACACTCCTCCTCCTCCACACTGACAACAACAAAATACTCTTCACCTCCTCCTCCACACACTCTGACCACAACAAAAACACTCCAGCTAGCTAAAGCTAGACATACAGTGTGTTTGCTAATGCTTTTAAAAATATGTTTTTGATGTGGATATTCGGACTAAACATTGGCAATAGCAGCGCTCACACACCTGTCACACCGCTGATCCTCCTCCTCCTCCTCTGCTCACACAAAGGGGTCTGCTCCTCTGCTCACACCTGTATCACTGCTCCTCCTCCTCCTCCTCCTCTGCTCACACAAAGGGGTCTGCTCCTCTGCTCACACCTGTCTCACTGCTCCTCCTCCGCGAGTATCCATCTCTCCTACACTGCGATCATTCCCGTTACTTTCTTTGTATCTCACTCAGACACTGCTAAAGTTATCTGACAGTTTTTTCGGAGGACCCGTTGCATACATAGCTGCCCGCGCGCCTGCCTGTTTACAAATCGCTTTTGGTGAAAATTTGACTTTACTTGTAAAAATGTTCTTTTGATCAAACGAAATCAAAGAGGTCCAGAGAAAGGGGTTTAGGGTTCCAAATTTGGAGTGCAGTCTGCCCTTTGGGGACCCTTGAACTAGTGTATTTATAAAATAAAATAAAAGGAAGGAAGATTGCGAGGCCCCTGTGTGGTGCGAGGCCCTGTGCGACGGCACAGGTCGCACAGCCCTTAGGACGGGCCTGGATTAGCATGCTGGCTGACTTAAATTGCCTCCTAGAGCGGTGACGTGAAATCGAACAATATCCCTGGCTTAACCAGCCCCATAGCTTCTCATTTATTTTATTGCAGAGCTAGGACAGGCTTGGCACTGGCTGCAGTGGAAGCCCGACCTGGTAGAGATGGGGTCTGCGGAGGTCAGGACAGATCAATGGCAATAAAAGGTGTGTGCTGTTTCAAGAACATACTTTACTGTGACTGTGCAGCCAGGATGCCAACACACTAATTATGGAAATAAATCGTGCATAGAAGTTTAGGGCCAAAAATAGAAGCTGAGCTGGAACGAATATTTGAGAGTTTCTGTCTCAAAGGCCTTTTTGGACAGGATAGTCATGGTTGAAATAAGGGTTGACACATTCAACATATGATTTAGGCCAAGAGGGACTTTGAGCCATATGCTGTATGTAAGCAACAACTCAAGCCACATCTGCCCAGGGACAGAACATCAGAAGCACACACTCTACAACAAGGTCAGAAATTCTGCTCAATTGTTTATTTGATTATTATACTAATTCTCTCAAGTGTATATTTTATTTTATGGCGGAATAGTTCTCTCTCCCCCTTAACGGCTACATATGCTCCAATATGCCCTAGGTCTTCTATTATTATACCCATGGAAGCCACCACTGAACGGGAAACTCTTAATAAAGTGCCTATAACTATATAAACTGTTCAATTGGGGAAGATAAAATAAGTGTAGGGTAAGGGTTGGACAACATTTACTTTCTGGACTGTTTAACTTCATGACTCATTGTTGGTACTTAAATGTAGAAAAGTAGACTTGAAAATATGTGTTTTTTATTACTGCACTATCACTAATGTTATCTGTCCACTTATACCTCCAAGAAGATAATTTGTATACTTAAAGCGCCAGGTTGAATGAATAAACATGTTTACAGTGACATGATTGTGTGAGTATTATTCATAGCATGAGAATACTGCTCTGCTGCCTCACACAGGTCTCTGCGGGCTGCTTTGACTTTACACTGTATCTCCATGCCTGCACCACACGTACACATGTACATGTACATACACACCAGCTGTCAAACAATATTATAGAAGACATTCCAGAAACACATTTTACATAGATTTCTGGTGGTCTCTTGGAATTGTTGTTTTCTAAGATGAAAATCCTCAGCTCAACTAGTTTTCCACTGTTCAAAAAGCCTTTGACTGAATCTGTGATTGCTTTTCAGCTGTATGTTTCTTTGTTTGTGTGTATTATTTGTGAAGCAAATGCAACATTTCAAACTGAGAGTAAACTGAGGTGATTCGTGTACCAGCAACACTTGTTTGGTGCTTTTGACATTTCAGACAGATGTCACCCATTGTTATGGAAAATAAACAAGCAATTATAATGCACGTGAATATTATTTTTAATGGGATGTTCTTTGACGTTTTGCATTTTGAGCCTTTATTCTCTCCATCTACTGCTTGCTCCAAAACTTGACCTCCAGCAGTCTCAAGCTTTCAGAGATTCATTTAGACACATTTGGTTGACATTTGCATGCTTTTTATTTGATTTACAGTTATTTGGAATCATTGTATTTTCACACTCACGCAAGGCAAAATTCTTCCAAACTGTCATCCATTGCACAACATAGTGACAAAATCTGTCTTTATTGTAAAGCAGCAATGGATTCTGTGACCCAGGATGCTTCACCTCATTCTTGATCAAATGTAAGCTTAAGAGTGACATTATTGCACACCCTCCCACTACAATTGCCTTCTTCCCAAACAGTCAATACAAAATAAAAGTACTTTCACAGCAGTTTATGCGAGACAAGTTTGTGTTTTCTAACCCTGACGTCTTTTCAAACAAGCTGCCTATCGCGGACCCATGCTAATGTTCCTGACGACACAATCCTTTGGGTTGGTAGACGGCATCGGTGCCATGTTTAATTGTTTGAATTTTTTACTGAAGTATAAACACGGCATCACACCGCTCAGGAAGGAGACGTGAGCTGTGTCCCAGAGATGAAGATTTTGGGCCAGAAGTCCATCCAACTATTGTACAAAACTTGGGGATAGATTACCAAAATGTTTTACCCAAGTCCAACCTTTTTGACGGTTTCCCCTGCTTTCACTCCAGTCCTCTGCCATTACTTCACATAATGTGCTCAAAAATCAGCTTTCCCATTTACAGACCAGTGCTGCCAATCAACCCGCATTTTAACAGTGCATTGCTTCATCTAACGGCTTCAGCTCGAGCCTCAACCCTCCTCCTCCCCATCACCACCTCAACAATAGAACGTTCTTAGATGTTAGTGGCTCATCACTACAGCTGCCACTACAGAGGTCAAGACCAGGGGCCGCCAATTTCTTTTGACCAGAATTGATTGTTGCACTTTTTTGTACCCAGTAGGAAATTGTGATTTTGTAGACACCATCAAAAAAGACATAATGGAAATCGAAAGCAAAACCTGATGTCTGTTTTCTATCGGCTTCATTGTATGCGCTTTCCATTTGTCTCCTTTCATCTCTGTTGTGGCTGCATTATAGAGTTCAGCAAAATGAACCTGGCATGTTTATCATCCTCAGGCTGTTGATAAAGAGGGCGATGCTGATGTGCTGCAGTCCTGCCTGGCTCTATCTCGTTAATTGCCAGTGCACTGATGTGTCCAAGGCTATTTTGTTCCCGTAATAAGAAGTCGAAATGGTTTTGGTATCGTAATGGAGCACATGTTGAGTTATAAAAGCCAGACGAGAACATTTTCAGATGTAGACTGGTTTGAACAAATGTGTCACTTATGTTGAAGACGTTAGGGGGGGTTGGGGCACAAAGTGGAGTGTGTGTTTTTTATTGTTATTTTTTTTTTTCCTTTACTAAATCGAAGTATGAATTACAGTAGAACCTAGACATTTAGATATTGTTTATTTACTTATTCAGACGGCAATAGAACAATTAAATTAAAGGAAACTTAACTAAAGAAAAACTAAAAATTAAGTACATAAAACAAACAACCAACATTTACTGTATGATCTCGTCTGCCTAGAATGAGGCAACTAAGTCCATCTGAAAAGGAGAGGGGGAAGTAAACACTTATATAGTCCCACCCCTTTCTTCTGTACTATGTGAAATTTACAGACTATGAAGGCTGAAGATTTTGAGGTGTATTTGACTTCTTTTTTTTAATAATGCCTTGTTACCTAGTCCCTTTTAGGACTCACCTATGGTCTTCAGCTTAGGAGCCAAAACTTGTATACAATCTATGCATAAAACCACTTCCTGTAGTGGTCGATGTGAAAAATGCAAAAAATATGTCGGTGCGAACATGCTGTTGGGTCCGAAAGGCAAAAACTCCCAAAACTTCTCACTTCCAGTACAATGTGTATAGTGTTTGTGGAGAATGCCATTTCAGATGAGGACCATTACTCAAACGCTGTACGCTTGTGTTGTGTATTGTGCATTTGCATGTTCTCCCTGTGTCCGTGAAGGTTTCCTCTGAGTGCTTCTGTTTCCCATCCTAACCCATCTATAGTGTCGTGAGTCTGCCACCACTGAAGTGATCATAGATGTAATCCTGTGGAGAAGTCCTCTTAAATCAACATGAAGATTATTCTCTTCTCTCACCGTTCACAAACCAGTATGTGGCAATTTGAAGTATCAACCAAAAAGGGTCTTCCTCTTTTCTCATATCATTTTTACATTTTTGTTTTATTTTCTGACATTGCTTGCTCTCGGGCAATAGCTCTTACTGTATCCCGGCTGCTGTCTGTTACAATAGGTTTTATTTTTTCCAAATGTGATTTTCTGGACTCTTACAACATCAAAGGCCTATCGAGGGGCTATCAATCAAAATTTTGTCATCACTAGAAAAGAACAGTGATTGTAGTCATGTAATTGGGTTAAATCAGTTTCTTTTGGTAAAATGGATCCAGAATCTTTGGGTAAGGTTGTGGCTGTTAAGGATTCTTATGAAAATGAGACGTTACCAAAACAAGATGTACAACACTGCCGAGCTTTGTTGTGGCCAAAGTGGAGTCTGAATGTATCGAAATGCTCTCCATATGTCTGCAAACGGCTGACCACTCCTGCTTTTCTTTACCAGGCGGCCTATAGCGTGCTATTGCTTTACATTACTGTACATGTTCATGTCTACAGTACAAATTCCTGTGGAACCTGCCAAGAGGAGATACATGTATCACTGTCATATGTCTGTGTTGGGGAAGAGAAATTGTGACATTGCCTTTTTTATTATGTTTTTCCAATAGAACGAAAGTACATGAAGATATTTATGATAAGAATAGAATAGAACTGTCTGAGCAATGTACATAGGCACAAAAAAGTTGCTTATTTTTGTGAACAACTTGTCACTTCTGTCTACCAGCCCAAAGTAAAATGAAGTGATTTCAAGAGACAGCGACACAGTCGTGTTCACAAATTCCAAAATAACTTGAGTGTGAAATCACAAGCCTGAAGAACAAACACAACAGGACCGATTCAAGCTGAGACTGATTATAAAGTAATGAAATCATTAAAAGTTACAACATGTTAGCAAGTGCACAGCAAAAACCATATCTATTTTGTTTTGTTTGTAGTCCTCTATCTCTTAAAAGGGAAGTTTTAGGACCTTTTGTCTGTTTCACATCCAATATCTGAAAAAACTTGCACTTAACGGGTTACAATATACTGTATATAGTATTTTGGGTTAACCATCAGTGGAACAAGATAATTATTCTTAATTCATATTGATTTGATGACATAATGATTAAACATATTATAATGATCTCTTAAATTAAGAAGAAAACTATGATATTTAACGGCTTTTGCCTTGGCTCAAAAACTTGTATCTCGCCTCTCCACAGATTTGGAACATTCCTGAGAAATCCTAAATTGGAGTTGCCCAACTAAGCAAACCTTAATGAAGTGTACAAGCAATTACTGTTTTTCATAATTTTGTAGACATTTTTCCCTAATTTGCACAAAATGTTCTTTTTTATATTATTAGAAAGTAGCCTTCTATTCTTCGGCACTAGTCTTGATATGTTGCAGTTGTTTTGTAAACCTGCAAACAGGACGGTATAGCTTGCGTGTGCGAGCTGCTTCGTATGCCCGGGATCACTTGGAGCTCCATCACTTCTGCCGGTGAGTGCACATTCCTGTCCCCTGGTTCTTGTTGGCTCAGCCCTGGCTCGTCTCGCTCGCGGTGGGCCTCTCGCAGCAGATGGATGGTCTCAGACAGTGTCGGCGAGGTGACAGCTGGAGGGTCGGGTCTGTGGAGCCAAGGCTCTGGATGCTATCCCGTAACAGCTCCTGACAGCTCCTGATGGGCCACCTCAGCCCTCACACCCTGCTCCTCTTCTATTGGCTTGCACCGTGGAAACTCCTGCCTCACAGAGAATCAATGATGTCTCACAGTGCGCTTTAATGAAATGTAAATGATGTGAGCCACACCCCGGCGGGAAGTGGCCTGAAGTGGCCTGGACCCTGCTCTGTTGATTAAAGCAGTGTTTCCCAACCTTTTGGGCACACCTTTTTCCATTCAAGCCAGTCAAATAGCACACCACCAGCTGAATCTGAAACTCTACAACCTTTATTGACAATTCAAAGTCATTCTCATCAAAGAAAATCAATCAAGCACAAACAAGTCTTTCTAATCTTGCTTGGTCGTAACACTCACATTATTTTTTTTCCCACATTATTTTGACCAATGAGGTGATATTGGATCATTTCCAAAGGCACACCAAACAACAACTCATGGCACACTCACGTACCACGGCCCACTGGTTGAAAAACACTGGATTAAAGAACCAAAGCGAAGATTGGTTATACCCACAAAAACCAAATGTCTAAGCAGGAAAATGATTCATTGTAACGTCTCCGAATGTAATCTGCCAGTCAAACATGTAGTTTCTATAGAGGACTACTTAAATCCGTAATTGAACTGAATGTGTTCGTAAAATGTAGGGAAATGTTTGTGGGATACAGGAGCAGCACATGTAACAACTCTGTTACTTTGCGCCTAAATTAAATACCCTTAATTTAAAAAATGGAAAAACACGAAGGCATTGCGTTCACCATTAAAACCTTTTGTTATGTATAATCAAAAAGAAAAATAAATTGCATGATGAAATTCTAGGATTGTGTATCTATAGTATTCTGACTACATATTTGTGTACTTAGTGGCTGTCCAAGACTTTTTATGTGTGAACTCGGTGAGGACAGAACTGTACAATAACCAAACGTGTCCAATTAAAGTGCACTTTCACTTACACACACACTTCTCAGCTTATTACAGAAGTGGTATAATAGTCTCAGAATTCTACTTGCCTTTTGTCACCTAACAGCCTGATTTGTCCAATGACAGTCTGGTACTTTTTAAACTTAAGTGGCCTCAGCACTACTGTCAGCTTGTTAGCAGAGCAGGGCTACCTGGGGAGTGGCAGCAGAGCATCAGGGGACTGTGTACAGCGACTGCGTGATGTGCAAGTCATTATATTCAGGACAGAGACAGGCCTACGCTTAAAGAAAGGCATTGTGGGTCCCATGTTAATGAGACAGCTCTGCAGGGATGAGAGGAACACACACAGAGCCAGTCAGGAGACGTCTGTCCGGCCTCCCATAGGTAATTCCCTTAAATGAAAAGCAGACCACATGCTAGTCATTGTTGCATCCAGGGGGCGAGGATGAATGGTGGCGGGATAGTATTTCAACACACCTCCCTGCGCTCTTATTACTGAAGCTTGAACCAGTCAGAGGTATCTTGTTGAGACACTCCCCGCCGATGCTCCTTCTTAAGAATTACCTTGACGATAACTTGTGTAATGCTGGCTGGGTAACACAGCCTTTAGCAATGGTCTCTTTATCAAGGCCCTTTCATTTTTTAGATTAGGAGTTTGTACTCGCTCAGCCAAGGACATGGCAGTGAAGTGCTTCAGCATATGGTAGACATTAGGACGCATGGAAGGATGAGGCTGGTTTTAGAGCTCCTAATAGCGCACCTTTAGTCCAAACGTTAATATTGATCCACTCAGAAATGTGCTTCAAAAACGTCCATCAAGAGGAAGACGTAAGAGAATATCAAATCCAGGCTTACGTCAGACTTCGCTATCAAAAGGACCCAAGCTGCGATTTGGACCTGGTGGATTTACCAGATGTTCTTCCTTGTATTTCATTGAACACAACACCTCTGCAGGCCACTGTCCAGCTATAAATCACTGACTGTTTTGTGAAGAGAATGACAGGATGTGGCTTGATGGATAAGTCACATGCTCGACTCATAAGCTCACCCTCAACAATTAGCTTCAAGTAGAGGCCACAAACTCTCTTAAAGGACTCTTCTAGCCCCTTTACAAGTTCCTGAGCTTGCGGCCCAGAGCAGTGGGGACAGCGCAGCTTAAAAATAATACTTTGATTTTATGTGGTATTCTTGGACCAGGGTTAACCACGAGTCTCCGCTGTGCCGTGTTGGTAACAGCGTGTGACATTAGTTGGTTGTGAGAAGAGGCTTCGGATCCAAGTGTTTGACATTAGACAGGTCGAACAGATGTCTGATGAAAATGTACCTCTCGCTTCCACTAAATGTAAATGGGCGGCTGAGGTTGTTATTAATCTATCCAGGTGGTGTTCTCTCGCCAGTGAACAAGCCAAAGCAAGACGGAATTACATCTGTATCAATCTCCAGCTTGTGGGCTGATGGCTGATGCATTCACCTGATCGAGTTCCCCAGCGATTAGGATAATTTAATGAGCATCCGACTAATGAGCAACTTGACCTTGAACGTCTCTGTTTTTCATCATGTAGTCTCTTCAATGGATGATTTTTTGCATGGAAGACAAGTGCAAGAAGTCTATATTTCACTGTAAGAACCAAACTGCCTTTTAGCTGCTATGGGAAATCATGCCACTTTAAATCACCCTCCTCCCTGAAAGGACGCCCCTCTTCCTCTTCTTTAGCTTTTAAAAATGGTTGTTGGCAGCTCGGAAATCTTTTTAATGTGTAACCCATCTGCTCTTTGGCTCGCCGTGAGGAAATGAGCAGCTGTATAAGATGTACCTGCTCTGGAAAGGCAATAGAGTCAACACAAGCACCTGTGAGGATTATGTGCTATCTTTCTGCGATATTTAGGTTTGATCACAAAAGCAACAGTCGAGACTCGCCTGGCATGCTACATTCTTGAGTGGCACGAATGATTCCCTCATCAGTGTCCCGTACGTCTTTTCCATACCAAAACACTGTCAAACGACATCTAAAATTAGGTCTTCACGCTCTGTATGAAAACAGAAAAATGTAATGTGCTAAAGCTAGAGATTTTATACTTGTTAGAGTTTTTATTTCATTTAATTTTAGTGTAGAGTTTTTGTTTATTTATCTTGTGTTGTGTGCTCCTCTTTCCTACTGTTCTGGAAACTGGTGCTGCAACACTGAAATTTCCCCACTGTGCTACGAATAAAGCAGGCTTGTCCAAACTCAGGCCTGGGTGCCAATTGCGGCCCTCAGTGTAATTTTATGTGGCCCTCTGCCTTGCCAAACCTAACACAAGTTCACTGTGTCATCCATCCAACTTCAGCTCAGCCAATATACAGTAGACATGTCGTAACTCGTTGTAAAGCCCAGAACGTATTGAATTCAGTCGTTGACCTTATTTGTAAATTACGGTACTGACATGGTTTTCGATTGTGTCACAAACTTCTGTAAATGATGCTACTGTATCTGGTGAGATGGATGTGTCATTCAGCCAACTTCAGCTCTGTTATAGATCATTTCAAAGCTCAGAACAGCCCGATGTTCCAAAGAGAGTTTTTCAGTCTGGCCCCTGGACTAGTCTGGTGAACTAAAGTGGCCCTCTTTCTAAAATGTTTGGACACCCTGGAATAAAGAATCTCTTAATCTTAATCTTAAAGTGATAGTATGTAACTCTAAATGAATTACAAATTTTAGGAAATGTGTTAAATTGACCTCCTGGCCTTAAATGTTGATATCAAATAAATAAATAATAATAAATAATAATTTTATTAATTCTAATATTACGGGCAAGTCCCGCCTTCCCTGCTCTTAGCTATAGCTCAGAATCCACGGTGCCGTCGAGGTTAACCAATCGAGTCATGCCAAGGGCTGTCAATCATCGGCGTTGATGCTCGCAGCTGCGCGCACGCTCAGTTGTTTGTTTTCGCGGAGCCTCCGAATCAAGCCTTTATAGGCTCTGAAACTACATGAAAACTGAACAAAGAATTCTGAACATCCGCGCTGAGGCACATATGTATATACTGAACCTATATCTATAATCAGATCCTCTGCAGATGTGTCCTATAATGTGCAATTCATGATAATAGCACTTCCGGGTTTGCAGCGATCGCTTTTTGCGTGCATAAAAACGTAATTTTTTTTCATAAAAAAAAAAAAACAAATAAATATGAAAACCTCCGTGCATGTGTATTAATAATGTATATGTATAATGTGTTCTCTGATTAACATTTAAAAGTGTTACGGAAACGTAGGTGTAGACCAATCAGAAAGGAAGGGGGAGGGAGCTTGCGTCGTTTTTTTCAAATCAAGTACCTCTCTGTCGCTCTTTCTGACAAACTCCAGACAATCACTTTAATAGTGAACTTGAAAGTACACTCGGAGAGCACATACCCCGCCAAATCCACCGATTGTCACATCTCATCTACACACCCAATTTTCTCCTCAGCATCTTCTCGCAAGCAACATTTTCAATATTTTTTTCTTTCCACATTTTTAGTGCTGGGGTACAAGTGGCTTTCCGTTCTCTTAAAAAATTAGACGGGCACACTTTAACAGGTCGCCTTGTTTCATATTTTCCTCATATATCCTGTAACTCTAACTACCTACACATCAGGAAAGAAAAAGCAGACACTACGTAAAGCTATATGACCCATTACTCACGCGCCGCCGTCTCACATGCTTTCACACATGTGCACGGTGTGAATATCACCACATAACACTTCCAAAACAGCGTATTTGTCTGACTATAGTTGCTCCTATATAGCTTAAATTTTTATTACATCCACACAAAGACATTCCTGTTCGTTCTCCAAGACAATCTCTTCTATATCTCTCGAGAGGATGCGACCGGGCTGGTGGTTCTGGTGATGCGCTGACCTTTCTGTGTTCGTACGTCTCTCTCTCTCGCTCGCTCGGGGCCCAGATGCTTCGCAGTTGTGGACGGTGACGGCTCGAAAGGCGAGTGCTGCTGGTCCTCTGGAGAGAATGTCTTCTTCCTCAACAAACAAGTACAAGCCCTCGGCAGCTGCTGTCATAAGATCATCCTGTCATTTATTTCATACAAATTACTTACACATGTTCGGCACCGCTCTGCCCTGAAGGTGAAGGCTCTTTCCTCTTCCATGCGAGCTGAGGACGGGAAAGACGGATAACATATCATGAGTTTTACACCGTCGGGTCATAAGGGCTGGTGAAAGATTGGGCGGACGTAACGACACAAAGGTTTGAGTTTAGCACAAAAACATTCTGTGTTTTTTCCTTTTATGTTTGCATATTAACATGCAAATCTCTGCTTTCCATCATTGAAAAGATTAAGCAAGATTTTGATTTTAAACGCTATGAACAACAAGCTTATAACAAATTGAACTTTTGCTGATAATACAATGCAATGTTGATTTATTCTTCATTGCAAAAGCGTTTGGAGATTACGAGAGGTTGTTTATGTTAGCATTTGGTAAAGTTCTGAATCCAATTATTTCATCAAAAGTATAAAACGCCTCACGTTAGATTCTCATTTGGATTACCAATGCCAGAAATCTTGGCCAATATGACGTGCGCTGACATGCTTGCAATACCACCCCGGGCCGATGGGGGTGGACCCGGAATAAGAATTAGCCAATGCTAACATATAGCATCTTCTTACCTCTCAAACGTCTTTACAGGATGGTCCAAAAGTTGGCTCTTGGCCCAAAGCTTGGGCCAATGTGTGTCAATGCTGAGGGGGGTGAATTTTTTTGGACCAGTCTAGTTTAGTTGCTGTGAATTTTTGAAGTCACTCGTTTAAATGAATGGGACTCGTGCAGCTGACGCATGCGCAGACGCGTTTTTTCACATTTTCCAGCCCCCGCGGCCATTTTTAATCACTCCATTTTTGACTCATTAGTTAGAACGGCGGAGATAGGCGCGAGTACGTCCGTTAATATATACAGTCTATGTATAATGCTTAAGAACTCATAAGGCAAAAGATTATATACTTGTTTCTTCTTCATGCTAGATTTGTATTCCTACTGTTCTGTAACTGATGATGTTACACTGAAATTTCCCCACTTCTGGGCGAAGAAAAGGATCTCATAATCTTGATAACAATCTAATTATAACTTTGTATCATTTTTTGCAGTATTGTTTTTGTAATCATGTGTATGATTCTATGTCTTTGTACAGCACTTTGGGTTGCACTGCATGAATTGTGCTTTATAAATAAACTAGATTGATTGAAACTTGAACTACAAAGGCTCTCACATGGTAATAACTGTACCTAAACCTCAACCCCATTCACAAACACAGATGAACATCAGGATATGGACATTTATAGAAAAATGTGTGTGTGTGTATTTTAAAAGTGTATCTGTAGCGCTTTGCATCTCATAATATGCAAGTTCAAGTGGAAGCAGCATTTCAGTCTTCCTGAAAATGTGAGACAGGCTTTTTCTCTGACAGTGTTCAAGTTTTTATTCTACTATGACTATTTCTTATTTGAATGCCTTGATCTTTTTTTGTTCAGCACTTTGAGTTTCCTTGTGTATGAATTATACAAATACCTTGCCCTTACCTTGCCTAATAATTACAACAACGATAACTACAATGAACTAAAGAGGAGAGGAGAAAAAATGCAATTAAGAAAAACGTAGAAAGCAAACCCTTCAAATAGATTGAAGCTGTCAAGCACTTTGAAGTTGGGATCCTAAAACAATAAATTTGCCGTGTGTGGAGTCCAGTTTCCTTCTTTCTGCAATACACATGTTCTGCACCGCTTTGCCCCGGAGGTGAGAGCACTTCCATCTTGCATGCAGACAGCGCTCGGTCGGCAGTAAATGATCGATGTAGCCTCCATCGCAGCCACTACAGTCATTCCTCTTCAGCACACCTTCCAGCTACATTCAAACACCATGAGAAATGAGAACCAGAGACACCCTGTACCACCTTGTCATCATCACACCCACCCGTACAGTCAGATCAAAGTCACATCAATTATAACGCAAAGAAACACCATCACACAGCCAGCTATTACAATCAATGTCATTTGCTGGCGAGTCCAAAGTGACAAATTGGGCTGTTTCCATTTCAAAGTCATCCTTGATTTCATGTTGGGTGGATGACAGTTCAGAATGCGTCTGATGAATGGGGAAAGTAATAAGAGGAAGTCGACCAGTGGAGCTACACACTGGGCTGGGGGCGGAGGTTGTGTTGCCCTGTCGCCAACTTTGGACCCGTCAGCGAGAGCGAACGTGACATTCTCCAGAGTTACACAATGACTCGGCAAACAGCTACAAATCTACAACATGAGTGGATATAATTCAATGTTTCTTGTAGTTGTGGTACAGTATCTACCCCTCGGCCTTTCTCTCTTTGGAGCATGTTTCAAAGCATCCTCAAAATGAACATATAACTCCATACCTGTTTTTACACTTTTGGTCTTTTTTAGCTGTGTTTTGAAATGCTGTGACGGCGCAGGACAACAGCTAAGGGTGTTGATTTGAGATTTGGGGTCTGGATGTTGAATCGTCTCGTGTCTTTTGGTACTGTCATGTATTGGCACTGCATTTTGGTTTGACGTTTCTAAAATTTGAGAAAAAACCAAACAAAGTATTAAGCAGGAAAACACATATTTAAGCCTAGCAGCGTAAGATCTTTAAATACTGAAAGCTTTCTTAATTATGTTGAGCCCAATTTAGAAGATTGTTCTGTTGAAACAATTTCAAATTTAATTTATAATTGGAAAGAAATTATGGTATTATAGAATTGTTTAGTTTTTGGGTGAATGTGAAAAATCCTTTGATGTGAAACCGTTTCTGCCTGTGTCGCTCTTTGTATATAAGGAAGAGGTGACTCGGGGTTGTTGGGCAAGTAAGTAATTCTTCATTCATATAGCGCATTTTACAGACCAAGGTCACCCAAAGTTCTTATATATTAGAATGATGATGGTTAATCTGACTTTTAAAGCCAGTGCCTCCCCAATCAACACCTCACTGCACCTCACTGGAATCAAACCCAAGACCTTTTTACTGTGAAGCACAAGTTCTAACCATTGTGCCACCGTGCCGTCCAAAACAGTTTTTGGGTGATAAACTTGTTTTTGCTCAGTGCGCATGAGACTTCTGACTCATAGTTTGCCATTACAGTTTGATGAACAGTTTTTCTAAAGAACAAATAACATGTTTCATCATTCTGTTTTTGTGTGAACGCCATCTGAACCTGCCTCTATTGTCTTAACAAGAACAGAAAAGACGTGTCGATGGCCAGCCTTCAATATCTTTTAACCTTTGCAGTACAGCAGAATATTCTCCTTCAAGTTGAACAAAGCAGTCACTATCTTTCTTTTCTTAAAGGACACTTGACGATTAAAAGAGGCCCATGCTGCCCTCCAAAGAATTATCCACCTCATATTCTGTATCTCAGCTCGGATGGAAAACAGCAAGAGGACATGTAGCTCCAAACATGAAGCCATACATGTGCCAACTTAACACAAACGACTCCATTGGAAATGATAGTATATATATTTAGTTTGAGGATACATTTTGACTGATGATTCAATAGAAAAAACATTGCATGCTCATTTATCTTTGTTAGAGTGTACTGGGGCTGGTGCTACTGTATGAGACTTGGGTGGCATCTCTGATTGCCACCCCCCTGACCCAGAAATGGATTAAAGGGTAGAAAATGGATGGATGGATGGAGAGTGTACTGATTTTGTGCACGGTGGAGACTTTTGCAAATGTATTCCAAGGTGGTTTTACTGCAAATGGCAAATAAATGAATCTGAAGTAAGTAATCTTTATGTATGTAGTGCATTGATCAATTCTATTCCATGTATTCTTGTATAGGCCTAAATCACAACAGTAATTATCTCCATTATCTTACCAAAACCAAAACAGATCAGAGAATCAAACAGTGCAAACACAAGAAATGTGACAATAAAAACACACATAGAGACTTTGGTCCATAAGGGGCAGATGACCAATGTCCATAAATAATCATAAACGTCCATAAATGTACTGAAAATGATTTCACGGATCAAGGCCACATAAAAACTTTACAATGTTTTTGGAATACAGACATTTTTCCATTCTCTCCACACACAATTTTCACAGAAGCGAGGCGCGGAACACACTGGTGCACCTCTGACCAACACCATCTTGTCTGGAGATGGACTCGAACCCAGGACCTTCTTAGCCAGGACCTTCTTGCACTGTGCCGCCCAGCTAGAAATAGTTTTGAATGACATTTAGATGTATTTCAACTGACTAGAATGCACAAGTTAAAATTAATCACAACTTTTTTTCTCACTGATGAGGTCTCAGATACTTTCCCCTTTGGCTTTTGCGAATCATAAATTCATAACTACTATTGTACACACTAAGAGTTCATTTGAGGAAACAAAATCATAATTTGTGAATGAGTGGGATTGAAAAAACAAGTCACAAAAGTCAGTGGTGTGGACTGAATTAATCACAGCAAATGGACTTCCAAGTGGAGTTCCAGGAAAGTTTTATGACATTTCAGGTCTAATCCTTTTCATATTTAAAACAGAATATTGATGGGCACTTAAGAGAAGAATGGAACAAATTCCTTGTAAAATTCAGGATGTTCCCAGGGGAATAATATATCCTCATGCTTCTTTCTTGACGTTCCCTTTGTGTTTTAATATGCTTTGAGAGACACATAAAGCTGTCTATCCACAGACTGAGGTTAGTGCAACTCTTTTAGGAGGATAAACGGGCTGGGCTCTTCAGACGAATGCTAATCTCATTGAAAGCCAAATAAATCATCATATCATGTGCCGTTCACAATTGATTCTATACTTTTTTTTTTTCCAACAAACTGCGGTTTTGTACAATCTCAGTTGAAATGTTTTGACGGGTTTTTCCTGTAAGTAGATTCATTTCCAAACGTCCAAATCCTCTCATAACCATAACACTTCAGTCACTCTTTCATGTTTTAGCTCCTCTACAGCTTGGGTTATTGTTTTAAATAAAGCACTGAACCAAATGTAATGATTGAGACAAACATGTTAGGGGTCACATTCTCTTTGGAAGCACTTTGCTGTAATAAATGGGATTCTGAAGACCCGTGTCATGCCTGGCTTCCAGCAGACATATCTACAGGCTTACGTGCTCCTGGAGTCTTGAAAGAAAATGACATTCTCTGCATGCAACCTCCAAAGCTCTGTTTAAGAAATGCTCAAACAAATGCATTTTATTCTGATTATGAATGTGTCTGTGGGGCACTGAACATGGGAGGGAGACACACATCATCCAAATACTTAGCATGGAGATGTTATTGCTAATGCTTTGTCGTTGTTCCATTAAACTAACCTTCTTCAAGTGATTTTTTAAACACTGGAGATTTATCAAGTTGTTTGTGTGATCATTTTGTGTGAATAGTCACTGAAAAAAACACTTACTTATGAATTCAGCATCAATATTTCCTTCCTTTTCATTCCTTATGCTTTAACATTGAGCTTTAATCAGATGGGTATAGCTTCAGGTTTGGGTAAATATTATACCTTTTGAATATGTATTTAATGTCACAGGTTTTATGAATTTGGACGCAGGATCTTTTTTTTGCAACATATCAAAGTATATCAAGAATTTCAGTTTATGAAATGAGAAACCCAAATTTGTCCAAAGTAACAAATCAATATAAAGAACATAGGAGTTTGCTATTTGAACATAATTAAACCATGGTCAGTGAGATGTATCAATACTACTGTGGCTGAAACTGTGTCCTGAGGCAAGACACTTCACCTACCTCTCCAGTGTGAGTCAGGTGTGTGCGTGACTGACTAGTGGTGGTCGAAGGAGCTGATAGCACAGATTAGTTGCGTCACCTGTGTTAGTCTGCCCCCAGGACAGCCGTGGCTGAGTATCACTGTTTATGAGTGAATGAACAATGCCACGAGAGGTGTTTTTTGGTCATGAAAAGTGCCGTGATAGTTGTAAGTATGAATGTTTGGTGATCGAGGACAAACTGACCTTATACAGTGCAAAAAGTTGTCAAATATGCTTGCACTGAATGATTGACGTGTCTAAGTAGCCAATAAAAAGAGCTTTCTTTTGATGGGTGGGACTTGTAGGAACTCTTTTCATTTTCACAGTAAAAGCGTGCGTAAAGACGCTGTTAGTACTGCTGCGCATATTTTACAGTATATGCATTTACACTACTAAAAAATAAATTTTGAAAAAATTTAAAAGAAAATCACACAGATTTGTAACTTATAAGTACCAAAACTAAAAAATATGCTTTTTATGATGGTGAAATGTTAGTAAAGCAGTTTGGCACAATTTGGTACAAATTTTGCCAAATTGGTTCCGAATGGCACTACTTGATAAAAAATAGAAACTGCATAAAAACTATAAAACTTAGAAGTCTGAAACTTTACACAGTTGTTGTCAATAACACAATGAACAAATTGGCGTTGAAAATTGTCTTCTTCCAATGAAGTAGGCTTTTTTAGGGCATTTATACATTGAATTTTTTGAACAGTTTTTTTCCCAAACTTCAAAGGATGCAGAGTGAAATAGGAATGACATACATTATTTACATTACATAAACCAAAAGGGCCTAGCTTTAAAATGATGCATCACAAAAGCATGTAAGATGTGTTTTTGAATAAGCAAAGACAGTTGGGTATACCAAACTTTTGTGCACGAGCCAAAACAGATGTAGGAGTGAGGTTAAAACAAGACTTGCCAATTTGGACAAAGCCATTTACAGGTAGTCTTCTTTCAAGACCTGTTGCATTTATTTTCTCATTCCAAGGGAGACATTTCTTTACCATTGGCAAATCTTGCTTTAAGGCAGTTAAAATGAGCTCAAATTAAGACACATTTTGACACATTTTTTAATCCCCTTTTGCAGTTTATTATCCAGCAGCACGTTACATTTGTTTTCATGCTGCACATTTATCATTCACTGTTTAATCCACACGTGCTTTTTGAGCTGAATGGTAAAAGTGTAAAATCGCAGCGTTATCAACCTTCGTAATCATTTTTACATTGCACTTTTTAAATGAAGTAAAATTTGATTTGCAATTCCACAACAGTACGTCAAACATGTGATGGTGAGCAGCGATACAATATTCAGATGCCCATTGATTCTCCGCACACGCACATATATTGCTTCTAATCTCTGAGGAACTACGCAGCATTTCTACTCAAATCCTTTTTGCTGCACATCTTTGAGGAGAAACTTGGCGACCTCACGAACAATGTGCCTCACCTGTTTTTCAGCTCCTTGCTCTTTCCTCTCCTCGTAGCGTCCGCAGACTCGAATGTAAATTGAATAGATTATGAATTTTCTGAGGGCCTGTTATTAAACACGTGTTCGCTGAGGCTTTTCTTCTCGCTCGGAGACGTGATTGCATCCAGCGCCGTGTCCAGACTGCTTGGCCCCAACCTTGGCTCCATTAATTTGAATCAGAAAACTGCTTTTTTACAGTAAAGTGCAGTCGCTTAGAAACTTCATTTCAATAAGGCATGCCGCGCCAAGGGACAAACAAGTCTTTTTGCTACAGACTTTACATGAGCTTGTAGAAGGATAAATGCTTTTCATGCATTTGATCTGAAGCCCATCTGGAGAAAAAGTACACATGAAGCACAATGTTGCTGTATAAAACACAGATCTTTCTTGTAAATTAACTTTGCATCACGTTACGCTCCATTTCAAGTCCTCAGCTTTCATAATGCTGATAAAGTGGATTGTCTTTATAAGTGGCCAGAGCGTTTGAAGCATATTTTTGACTTCATATTGTCATATAACAGAAGAATCACAGCCCAGACCCTCTGTTCTCATAAATCGAACCAGAAGGCAGTGATAATTTCCCAAGATGTGGCCGTACATGGGGTGCCAGGGCATTCCTCCTCGTGGCTGTTTTGGCATGTGGGCCTTTCCAGTTAAAATAATAATAAATACAGTTATCTGCTCGTGGTCATGTTTTGGCGTAGCTCACTTTGTCCAGTCATTTATTTCAAAATACAACATATTTGTAAGCTGACATGGATTATCAGCGATGCTATTTTAATTGTGAAACTGCAGTCTTGGCATCATTTGGTTACTTCTGAACCTTTCCTGAATGCACTTTTCATTCATATAAAAAAACTACAAATGATAAGGCACAAGATATCATTGCTTGAACATTTTGGCACCCAGTAAATGCTGTTTCTAGTTTAAAAACTGTGCAACCAACTCTGGATTGAAGACAACTTTTTACTTTTAATTAACAGACAAATAATTATTTTAAGTGATAAGAAGTTACGTCAAAAGAAGCTAAGTGTGGTTATGACCAGCTTAGTTTGAACAAAGTAGCACAAATAGTCGTAGAAAGGATTCATAACAAAAACTGATTTTCATTATGGAAACTGGTTGGAATGTTTCGGTCTCCATCTCCCACTTCTCAAAAGCTTTTATTGCCACCTTCAACATCTTCAACAGCTTGGAGTCTTCTGTGGTAGTTGTGGGTGAGGTTCTTGGTATTCTCTGATGGTAAAGCTGCCCATTCTTCTTAGCAAAAATCCTCCAGTTCCTGTAAATTCCTGGGCCGCCATGCCTGAACTTTGCATTTGAGATCTCCCCAAAGTGGTTCAATAACGTTATGCTTTTTACGGTGGGGCAGTGGTTAGTGCTTGTTCTTCACGGGAAAAAGGTCCTTGGTTCGATTCGACCTCCAGGATTGTGTAGAGTTTGCATGTTCTCCCCGTGTCTGCATAGGTTTAACTAAAAAACATGTACGTACAAAAGGTATGTCCTGTGCCTCCTGTGCTGCCGCCCTCGCTCCCCTCTCTGTGTGGAGTGAGAGGACATAATGCCAAAAACAACAAATTGTAAAGTGCTTTGTGACTCTGGTCAGTGAAAGGCGCTATATAAATAAAGATTACTTACTTACTTACGGTACCTATCGAGTGAGAGCAGATGGAAATGAGCTACAATCTGGCATATTTACACTGTTTCTACAGATGTTCATGAATGTGCACCGTCCCAAATCAAATACAAAAATGAATACATATGTAACTACATATTTATTTATATATATTTAGACACATATACAAATTAACACTTAGATAAATGCATACACATGTAAATACTTATATAAATACATACACAAATAAATACTAAGATAAATACTAGATATTTTGAAAATAGAAAAAAATATGTTTATTTGCGAATAAATGGCTTCTTTTGAGTGCGGGAACAAGTTTTTATTTTATTATTCGCAATCTCTAAGATATGGCCAAAACAATGACATCTCTGGCTGGGTGTGTACACTTTCAAACACAACTGTAAGTGATGATCGATATGGACGAATATATCTTACTTTTTCTTGGAACGAAGATAATGACACTAAATAAGAAAAAAAAGTTTAGTAATAAAATCAAGCAGATGGTTTGCACACAAAGTCACTGTGATGAGTTTGATACCGTCGCCTGTTTTGTCTCTGCCAAAAAACCCTGAGTGTGAGACATGGAGGAATCAGGATATCAGATAGAAGTGGAAAAAAACAATCATAGTCAAGTTTGTGTCCCATTTGTGTCTCTCTGTGACAAATGGCAGCATATCAGATGTCTCCAAATGAGGAACAGTTCCCCAGGTCGCACGGCGCTGCATCAGGCTGATCTACAGTGACGCTGATGCCCACGCGCTCTTATTGCCACATGAGGAACGCATTTGCACCCAGCGAGGGGCCGTTGCACCATGTTCCAGCGGTTTGTTGGGGGCCAATTGGTCCCCAGATTGTGAAATTGTGAAATGTCATAAATCAGCACATTTGTCTGGTGTGATTTGTGTGGCTATGTTTTTGGAACAATATGAATTATAAGTGCTCACATGAGTAAATGTGTTTTTCTTCTATTTTTCCCTTGCCAAGAAGAAAGTCACAGAAAATAATGTGTTTATTACATTTTGGGCTATATATTTCTTTTATATTCCCATGATAATGTGATGTCATTGTGCCACGATGAAGTATTGCCCATTAATGAGCTTCCACAATTTCTCATGTGAGATTTTACATTTGAAAAATAAAAAATAAAAAATCACTTCTCCCTCTGGTGGATTCACAGGGAAGTACAGGCGTAAAGCATTTTTTTCCCCTTCATACTTGTTCCACCATATATTTCCTACTTGAGATGATATTTCACATTTAATAACATGAAATAACAAAATCAAAAGTCTCAATATGTTTTTTTAATAGCCAAAGTTAAGAATAATATGTATTCTTTAAGATCAGAAATACGTTTTCACACGAACAGCACAGGTACAGTTGCAATTGTCGTTTTCATATAGTACATTTTTCATCGTATTGTCTCAGAAGAAGCAAATTCTCAGAGCAAGTAACCTTTTACCTCTTCAACTACACATGCTTTTCCCTGCTACTGTTTCAGTCTGTGAGAACTTGGACGATGCGCGGTCAGAAATGATCCAATAAATCAATAATTACTCCAATGTTTCCATTTCAGATTAGCATTAACTCACACAGGCTCCATCCAAAGACAATGTGTAGTTAAATTTGAGTTTTAATCAACCCCCACAGGCAGCAGTGTATGCAGCAGGTCAGTCTGAGTAATGAAGTAATCTTTTGTCAAGAAGTATATTTGATTTCAGATGGATTCTATAGTTGAGATACTCCTGGCACGCTTCCATAATGCATATGAACAGAATCAGTCAAAGCAGAACCAAGTTGGAAAATGTTTACTAAAAAAATGCTAAACTGGACCTTGGAGATATAAAGACTTCACTTTATCTCTCACTTCAAAGTAACTGCTGCAATCTGAGTGACATATTTCCTCTTTTGCCCTGTACATATGTAGCTGTACGATCATTGGCCTCTCGATCTGTTCCTTGGAATTAACGTCTCAGTCACTCACATATTTTTGTATTTCTAAACGTTGAGACTTTTATACCTTCATGTGGGCTGGATTTGAAGCGCCTTTTGCATAATGGTCACGTGTGTTGACCCACACAAAACATGAATTAAAGCATTTGGGCAAATTATAACATGGAACAAGCTCAAAAGACTGAAATCTAAGCTGTGTATTTAGCAACATGCTGTTTCAGTGTGCAGCTCTGTAGCAGATATTTTATGATGGCGTTCTCTCAAACAAACGCTCACACTTGCTTAATTAAATCCTCCATCGAAAGTGTGTTTATGGAAAGAAAGAAGATACCCCACACAGAAAACACTTTAGCAGACGATTCATGGGCCTTTGTTTTCCCACCGCCTCACTGTGGCTGTTGGCTTTTAAAACCCACTGAATTTATTTCCAGGTCCAGCACACTTGTTATTTTTTTATATTTCTTTTTATTATGTTGCAACACTGATGTGGTATTTTTTCTCTGCTGTAAGTGAGCCGTTACACAGTGCTGGGGTCATCCAGACTATTACACTATTTCATTCCATCGATCCGTAATGGCTTTCATTATAATGAGCAACAAACAGCCAGCCTTCTGCATTTGGACACTGTATCACCCAATAAAGTTTGTTTTCGATGAACAATGCACTTTGAGCACTTCAAAGAGCACTTGTTGCACATTCCGTTCAGTCCTAAAAACATCTGCCATGTGTGTGTTTTGTAACATTATCATCCTTTGCCAGCTGAGTTCACAAACTCATTAAAACCCCACACTGAAGCATGTCTATCTTGTGCACCATCCATTTGTGCTGCTGCAGTGTTCATTGGTGCACCGCTTCTTCCACATCAGCGGGTACCAGTGAGCGAATGTGAAATTTAAAAAGCCAAAAAAGGAAAAGCTAAGGTAAATGAAATACCATAGCAACAAGTCAACTTTATAAGGTGAATATGACAAACCTTCAAAGTTTGTGGAGCCATGGAGCTGCAGATCCATGGAGCGTGTCTTTCTTGTAAATGATTTGTGGTTTGGGACATTATTTGTTGCACTAGAGACAACCAAAAGTATCCACAGCTGCCGCCATGACAACCTGCTGTGATTGACACGTCTCAAGTGGGATTCTCTCAACACCACAGACCACAAGCGAGGAGACGAGGGCCAAAGGCAACACCTGCAACATGAGAGGGCACTTTCAAATAAGAGCTTTTACCTCTGCAATGTTCTTGAAAGCGAAACCACCACGAGGCCGACCAACACTACCAACCAACACCAAAATCTGGAGTTGCCCACGACCCCGGAGAGGTGTGTCTTTAAAGTGCATTGTGCTTTGGTTGGCTAAACAAACTATGACAATGAATTAAGATTAGGGGATCCTTTATTCGTCAGTGGGGACATAAATGAACAATAACTCTATAGTAAATAAAATAAAATAAAAATCTCTAACTCCAGCATGAAGAAGAAACAAGTATACAAACTTTCTCTTAGACTCTGCAAAGAAATCTCTACTATGAATATGACAATACATCTCAATAATAATCTACAACAGGTGTCTCCAACCATTTTCATACAGAGAGCTACTTTCCGAGGCAATAATGGCAGAGAGCTACTCCTTTGAGCGGCTCTGGGAAAAAAATGGTGATATATTGGTGTGAACAAGCCTCATAATGGGTATAGTCATTATTTATCATATATTATACTATATATATATTTATCGCATATTTTTTACTAGTGACCAGAGGCGTCCCTTGCCATTAGGCAAGGCAGGCAGCTGCCTGGGGCCCCCGAGGGCTGACTAATTTGACACAAGCGGTCGACTTGTACAGGCTACAACAGCTGACGAGTTGGCGGATAAAAACTTTTCGTCTGATGCAAAACTTGCCACGTTTTTTATTAACAGTTAAAAACCCTGCCTGGGGCAGACTATGTGTTGATTGCAATAGAGGTCTAGTGGTTAAGTTGTAGCGCTTATACCGCAATGGCCTGGGCCCCTGACACCTCCCCCACCCCCCACTACTCTGACAATAGCCTCTAAAGATATTAAACAACTCTTCTTGAGGCTGCACCCCCGCAAAGCTCCTGGCCCGGACCACGTGTCTCCGGCCACTCTGAGACACTGCGCCAGTGAGCTTACTCCTGTGTTCACTGACATTTTCAACACCTCTCTGCAGTCCTGCCATGTCCCGGCCTGCTTCAAATCCTCCATCATTGTCCCCGTCCCGAAGAAGCCCAGGATCACAGGACTCAATGACTACAGACCTGTAGCACTTACGTCTGTCGTCATGAAGTCATTTGAACGCCTGGTTCTCTCCCATCTCAAGTCCCTCACCTCCCTCCTCCTGGACCCCCTGCAGTTCGCCTACAGAGCCAACAGATCTGTAGACGACGCCATTAACCTGGCCCTCCACCACATCCTACAGCACCTGGACTCCCCGGGGACCTACGCCAGGGTCCTGTTCGTGGACTTCAGCTCTGCCTTCAACACAATCCTGCCATCCCTGCTCCAGGACAAGCTCTCCCAGCTCAACGTGCCCGATTCCACCTGCAGGTGGATCACTGACTTCCTGACGGACAGGAAGCAGCGAGTGCGTCTGGGGAAGAATGTCTCGGACTCTCGGATTATAAATACAGGAGCCCCACAGGGCTGTGTTCTTTGTCCCCTGCTCTTCTCCCTGTACACCAACCACTGCACCTCCAGCCACGACTCCGTGAAGCTGATCAAGTTCGCGGACGACACCACCCTCATTGGACTCATCTCCAACAACGATGAGTCCGCCTACAGGAGGGAGGTGGCCCGGCTGGTGTCCTGGTGCAGTGGTAACAACCTGGAGCTGAACGCCCAGAAGACAGTGGAGATGATTGTGGACTTCAGGAAGAGCACTGTCCCCCCACCCCCACCCTCCGTGATGGACTCCCCCATCACCTCTGTGGAGTCCTATCGTTTCCTGGGCACCACCATCACCAGGACCTCAAGTGGGAGCCGACCATCAGCTCCCTCATCAAGAAGGCCCAGCAGAGGATGTACTTCCTGCGGCAGCTCAGGAAAGCCAAGCTGCCTGCACAGATGTTGGTGCAGTTCTACACGGCCATCATCGAGTCCATCCTCACCTCCTCCATCACCGTGTGGTTCGCTGGAGCCACAGTCAGGGACAAACAGAAACTACAGCGCATTGTGTGCTCTGCAGAGGAAGTGATCGGCCGCATCCTTCCATCGCTGCAGGACCTGTACGTCGCCCGAGCTCGAGGCCGGGCTGGTCGTATCACAGCCGACCCCTCTCACCCTGCACATGGACTATTCCAACCACTCCCCTCAGGCAGGAGACTGCGGTCCATTAGGACTAGAACCTCCCGCCACAAGAACAGTTTCTTCCCCTCTGCTGTTGGACTCTTGAACACTTCTTAACCTGTCCCCCCGCCCTTTATAAAGTCACTTTACTGCCCATCATACGTCACTTTACTTCACTGTGCTGCTGTCACCTTACATTGTGTGCACCATGTGCACTTGTATATTGTAAATAGTAACTGTAACTCTATTTTAAATTTAAATTTATTCCTTAGAATTGTTTTTTATTCTTTATTTTTTATTATCTCTTTCTGACTGTTGCACTGAGCCAAAGCAATTTCCAAGTCTGAGACTGTACAGTATGCCAGGCAGGGCCCAGGCATATCCATTTATTGTAAAAAATAAGAAATTATCTACATTTAATCAATATTAATGTAAACAATTAATATATATTGCATTTTACCTTATTATTAAATATATTTTTATACCTACTGTAAAATAAACCTTTTTATGTGGTTATGTGGTCGGTATCGGGGCCCCGGGGTATCCTTGGAACGCCACTGCCAGTGACAAAGTAAGTGCATTTTCAATAACAAATAATGATAATGAATAATACAAATTGAAAAATTAGGTATATTATTTCATTTTCTAAATCCTTTGGCGAGCTACCTGGATGGCGGTGCTGAGCTACTGGTGGCTGCCGAGCTACAGGTTGGAGACCCTTGATCTGCAATGTCCTAACAAAAAGCATAATGAGTTGCTCTTTCTGCTTCAAGACAAGCACGCCACGTTTTTTTTTTGTGCCATTAATTTCTGTTCAGTGCTGAAGATTTATCCAATTAAGCCCTGCATAGTACAAGTGAGGAACTGTCAGAAGCAATCATATGGTTAAAGGCCTTTAAAAGTAAATTGTACATATTTGTTTTTGAATTGAATAAAATGAACATGTGCACATTTGGCCTCAGAACGTACCACCACCCAGCAGAGAGGAGAAGCAATAATGGCAAGCATGAGCTATAACCAACTATTGCCATAAATATGAACCGTTTGTGTAAGTGATGTTTCAATGAAGCTTGTAGAAAACAGACAATGATACACGCGTCCTCAAATCATTGTTTATGTTTGTTTACCAATAAAGTTTGCGAAGACGTATTCCCGCTGTTAGGTGGGGCACGCCGTGTGGAGCTGGAATTTGTAGCGGGATGCTCGCTATGAGACTGCACTTATACTGTAATGGGAAGCAGACAGTGGGAACTCTGAGCCACTATTGTTGTCCATAGAGTTTGCTTTGGATTCTTGTCCTACTCCTTAAGGCTACAGACCCATGAATATTTAAATAGGTAAGCAACTTCCTCTAACATCCATCAAAAGCCCATCTACTCAATTACTGGCTTAAGATCTGAAATGCTCAACTGACAACAGCTTCTGAGGAAATCCGCCTATGGCATTTGGACGTATTATTTCAACCTCAAGAGTTCACATGGTTGGAAGAACACCAGCGAGGTCAGGTAGGGTCTTCTGGTGTTATGGAGTGAGCATGGGGCGTTGGCTCCACTAAAATCACATGCAAGAAGGGAAAAATGTATGGGGATTAAATGAGTGATTCTACATTCTGTCTGATGTTTTCTTACAAAACATTTTACTCACGCTGTTCGAACATTCTTGTCTCCATCACTTTGCAAATAGATCTAACACCATAACAACACTCCTGTCAATTTGTGATTTGAATGTTTAAGCTGTATGTCTGACACTCTTAATTATCATTCAGTGTATATGGTAAATGCAGTAATACCTTGCCGCCTGTTGTGATTATGTTGATTTGTACTAAAAGCTTATCTCTGGCCCATCTCTTTCACAGCAGGAAACAATCCTTCTCTCCGCATCACAGGGCACTGGTGTTTCCGATAAAAACGTTTACCTGGATGAAAAAGTACAGCAGCCCTACTGTAGGTTAAAATCTACTGGACATGAATATACATATCTTTATATAGGCAAGGCAAGGCAAGTTTATTTGTATAGCGCAATTCACACACAAGGCAACTCAAAGTGCTGAACAAAATAAGAAAGCATTAAAAACATAAATAATCACAGTACATAAAAAATATAAAATCCCTCAGTTGTATGCGCAGCTAAACAGAACTGTACATATACTGTATACTGTCATTTCAATCAAGGAGCCCTCATCCAGGAGGCATATATAAATTGACACAAAAGTCTTCTTCACTGACTTGTGAAACACAGATTTGTTACTGTGGGTTGCCTCTGCCTTACACAATGAACAACACAGGCTGGTGTTTCAAAACGACTCACCCTTTAACCTGCCTCGCGGTGTAGTCTTCAGTCTCAGAACCACAGCAGGCCGTGGCGACCGTCTACACAACACTGGTGAGGCCGTGTCTGAAGTTTGGAAGTGTCCGGAGAGGGTGCAGAGGAACAGAAGAACATCTAGAGCTGCCAGAGGAGGGACAATACTTTGCATAATGACAGCGTGACTAGCTGATACAAGTTAAAACAACATGACTATCGTTCCCACAGTTGTCGTTGTGGAATTTCGGCATGGCTCAAAGAAAAACAACGTAATAGCTACTTAGCTAGTTTGATTCACCTTGTTTCTCTGATCTCTCCAGCTGCACAGTTCAAACAATACATAGAAAAATAAAACACCAGTACAAAACATATGATGGTTAAATGATGACAGACAAGATATAAGCACAAACATTGGACACCTGCTCAGAGATAGAGCGACAGGCCCAGAAGAGCGATGACTCACTCTGGCGAACAATCAGTGGATTTGAGGTGTGCCATTTAGCTACACTGATGTTTTCTGTCATTGATTGATTACATACTTTCAGCTCAACTTTCACATGTTATTTTTTCTATTTTCAACCACAACAACAACATCAACATGTCGGCCCGCGTAGAGGCTGACACAAACCTCTGCCGCGCTAACGAGAGCCAGGCACATCAACCCACTGCTATTCTTGGCAGTACGCAGGTTCTCTGTGAAAGAAGATGGCTACAGGGAATTCTCTGCGCCCACAGTGGATATAAAGTTTGTTCTGCATTATGCTAGATCTGCACTGGCTCCCTCTGCGTGATAAACTAATTGGGTTGAACATGGGTCAAGATGCTGAGCAAATGCATGAAAAAAGAAAACATAGCAAGAATGTCATGTGGATGCTGGGGGTAAGACAAAACAGAAAGATTATCATTTCATTTAGATTCTATAGAGATTATTTAAAATGTGAAATGTGACAATGCCAAAGCCCTAATCAAAACCAAATGAACTGCTTTGAACCTAACCCTAACATTACTTATTAGATTAACAAATTGTCTAAAATAAACATTTGTCTGGGTGCACAGCAGCGCAGCAGTTAGCACACATGCTTCACAACAAGATGGTCCAGGGTTTGATTCCACCTCCACATGGGCCTTTATGAGTGGAGTTACTCTGTGTAGTGGTGTTAAGATATCTCTGAATATTTGGTTATAAAGTATAAATATAGATATATATGTCCCAGTGCAAGAATGAAAAAAAAAGTCATTAGCTCCGTGGGTTCAAATATTCACAAAAATAGTCAGTCAATAATAAACAGTCTGACCACAGCAGGAAGGAAAGACCGATGGACCTTCACACAGTGAGGGTGAATTAGTCTGTCACTGAAGCTGATCTAGCTGAGTGACGAGGAATACAGCTGAAGGATTTTTATTGGGTCCTCCGAGTTTCCTACCTGAGGATCCTCTCACCTTTCTCAGCTCTGTTGGAGTCATGATTGTGGCAAATTGGATCAAAAGCTTGAAAGGTCATACAGTATATTCATCAGGACCCATTCCCGGGTTCGGTCGTATGTGGAGCTGTAGACGTTCCAGTATAAGTTTGATGCAGGTTTATTGTTGGCAGAGGCTGGTGCTTTTCCTCTGCTTCTATTGTTTGTACTCACATTTTACCTGGTATCACCGGGTACAGCGGAACTTATATGAGGGCTCCTGCTGGGCTGAATGAGTCGGGTTGTCCTGGTTTTCAATACAATCTAGATTTGGATTGCCTTATTTCTTTCCATATTGTGTTTCTGGGGTCACAAAATCCAGTCAACAACGTTAAAATGTAACATGATGGAGTTGTACACTTCCTTTGTTTCAAGCTAATTCTCCATAAAAAACAAATCAACACAAAAACACACAATAACCATAGTGGAAAACAGCTGTGTGGTGACTTCCTGTTGCTGCTCTCATTGGGGTCAGCAAGAGTCAGGAAGTAAGAGTCAAGCAAAACAACCTCAAATACACTGAACAACAAAAAGGCAAGTCTATTAAACTAAGTGATTACCGTCCAGTGAGCGATTAGTCTTGTTCTGGAAACACAGCGAAAGAATTGAGGGAAAAAAAAATAGCATTGAAATTTATTGTCTTTTTACCGCAACAAGAGTTTACCACTTGAAATATGTCTTATGTCTCTTTCTAATCATATCTGTATTTTATCGTTATTTTAAAATAGCTGGCTGTGTTTGAGACAAGTTCACATTTTAGTATTGCGAAGATTAATTGAAACCCAATCCTCGACGGCACACAAATGATGATGGTAAAATATTGTCGGCGCTGTACTCAAGAATCTGCATCGCATTAGGAAGTGCAGATGAAAGGCTCCGTCCGGGTTCTAGCAGAGCAGCTGGGGAGGTGAAGGATTCTACTCCAGAGAAATCACACGCACACACTCACACACACAACCACACACACACACACACACACACACAAACACACACACTTTTCCCCACCCTGGCCCTCTGACAGTAACTCAGCGGCCCGTCAATCCATTTTAATCACATTACTGCGATGTTTCAAAAGGCTGATCGAAAAGAAATGTAGGGATGACATAAGGCTGTGCTCGGAGAAAGCTGGTTCGGATCAGATGCGGGCGATCTTTCACTGTCTCAGTTGCTTGGCTTTGAAGGATCAGGCAGACAGATGAGTTTATGGACATCACAGGAATATCGCAGTCACGGATGTCAGGGAAAAGAATTCGCCTCATGAGTGACTCAATAAAAAGGGACGGGTTTATATGCATGCATAGGGGAAAACGTCTATTGGGTCAGATTGGTCAATTTAATATATTGTAGAAAAAAGAAGACGCAACGTTTTTCCCCCCTCATATATATATATCCATATGGGAAAAGGGTACACAATTCTATAAAATAGCTTGTACATATCAGTTTCCATCATAATTATCGCAAGCAAATAGGCACATAGTCAATCAATACCATATATTTCTAACTTATACGTTCAAAATACCAAAAGTCGCTTTATATATAAAGGAAACGTTGGAGGAATTCTTCCAATTCTAAGTCATAACCTCAGAAATATTGCAATTTAAATGATTTTAGGATGATTTTACCAAAAGTATTGTCTCTTTGGGGGAAAATCCATAATACCACGGTCTTTCACATCTTCACCACTTCACCCCAGAACCGTGTTTTTTTTTGCGTTTATGCTGTCCCATAGAACTGACGTTAACTGCACATGTGCTGCAGGAAGTGCACGAACACAGCATAAGGAGACTCAAGATTGAATGACAGTGAGGTAGACCAATTAGTGCCGTACGTTTTAATTTGCTAATAATGTTAATCTCCCATAGAAATAAAGTAGTTGGGCTGAAAAAACCTACAGCAAAACCTCAAGGATCATGGGGACACTGTAAACCAGTGGCCACAATGTTTTTGATGCACTATACAATAGAAATTATTGCCATCTTCTGGCCGTTGGCAGAACTGCATCATTGTGATGAGACGAGCCGCACAAAATATGACAGCTTTTCCCTGTTGGACTTTTGAAATCAACAATAAAAAGTACAGACATGTTTACACTTTGGTTTTGTTTTATTCAAACTTCTGGAAACTGATAGTTTGCTCCATTTTAGTTTTGTTTTGCATTAGCCAGATTTTGCAGGAGGTATTTGTGCAAGTAGTGAATTGGTTGAAACATCTCTCTAAATACCTTTAACTTTTCACAAAAAACAAACAGGGTGAAAGGTTCAAGAAATGACATGTTATACTGTCCTCTTTTGTATATAGAAACATTCTCAGAAACACACTATGAATTCAAATGATCTGCACTATATTTGAGCTATTGACGATTATAGGCCGAGACGGCACAAGTACCTGATAAGTGGCTGATAATGTTATTTATTTGGTTGGCGGGACGCGCTTAAAAGGCACTAACAGCCATGAACAGCCACTAACAGCCCACTCGGCATCAAAGCGTACAGAAAGACAGATCACCTCTTGTTTAACCAGTCAGCGTAAACCTTTTTAACATGTGTACCATATGTTTAGCTTCTCCTGAGTGCAGTAAACGTCTTCCAGTCTTGGGCACTTCGTCCTGTTCAGACTAGGAATCGCAGAAGTCCCAGGGCTCGGCTAAATCTCCCCTCCACTCAGCACCTCCGCACTAGCTGAACTGGAATGGGGCTACAAGCAGCACAGCCGAGAAAGTGAATTTACGATCAAGATGTTACAAGCTTGACCGGTCTCCGAATGTTAAACGCAGTCTTAATATATTAACACATAATATTTCAGTTCATAACTTTGCAGGGGTGGTGAGGAGGGAGTGGGCCACATGCACTGCCATTGTGATGTCACTTTTTAAGGTAAAGTCGGAGGGGATAAGGGGATGCCCGGGAGCAAACGGGGCTACAGGAAACAGCCCTGCCTGTCTCTGATGTCATGCTGAATTCATGACCTCCAATAACAGACATCTGTGAGTTGTTCAAATTCATTTGACTGGGACTCAAAAGATGATTGCATGTTTTGACCGTACTTCCATTCCCTAAGGAGGAATAGCATCTAGAAACAATACAGCAAATGGACAGATATGAGCTGAATAGAAAAAAAAGTTGTTTGCATGTTTTTGTATTTTTTACTGTATTTCAAATGTAGTTAATAAACTCAAATTCTTGAAATGGTCTTCTTCATCCAACCAACTAACCTCTTTCGACCTATAGACATATATATATATATATATATATAGACATATATATAGTTAGTTATATTAGTTAAGTCCAGCGAAGTTGCTTGGGGCATGCAGTTCTGATCAGTTCATCCAAATCTGCCATATTTTTTTATTTTGTATTATTATCTTTGTTACCGGTTACCATGTTTGTGGGCAAGACAGTTGCGTCCTGGGAATTACAGAATCTCGAACTATAAAGAAAGTTACCCCCAACTCCACAGCTACACTGGCAACGAAACTTAGACCGCAATAGATTTTGGTGATCAAGTTTGGAGCGTAAACATGTGGAGCCAGGTAACAAGTCATGAAATTATATAAAACAATCACATCCATCCTTGAAGATTGGTGGAAGCAGACCAGAACATGCATAGAAGAATAACCGACATAATAGAAGCATGTTTTATTTATCTATGGCCATGCCAAGTAGCCAATGGGAAGCATTTCCGCAAGTGGCACGGGCCAAGACAAAACACATATTTGATTGTGCGTTCCAGGGACCTCCAGGATGTGTAGGCCATGTTTTCTAATAAGAGCCAGCTGACCCCGACATCAAGTCTCATAATAGGATCAAAAACATTCAAGTTTCAGCCTAAACAAACCCAGATAAATGTGAATGCCAAAGGGAGAATGGCCCCAATCACAATCAGTGACTGTATCCGCAAGAGAAATGAGCCTTATGAGCCATAGCATGAGGTTGCTGCTTTTAGAGTAAAATTGTATATCATAATTATTGTGTAAATCATGACCATTGCCATACATTTGTTTTTCTAGATGTTTTGTGAGGCGCTTTGGATTGCCTTGCGCAGGAATTGTGCTATACAATTAAATTATGACTGATTGATTCATTAGCCATATTAGCATTACATTCTATTTAGACTTTGAAGGTGACTGTGGTTTGAGGGTATAGAGAAACATATTGAATTGGTCACAACACACATTATATATATTTCAATGTATTTTTTGTTGGTATTCTATAGTATTAACATATTATCTTTGTGTACAGTAAGCCACGTGATTAGATATGATTCTATTATAGCCATACATTCAGTTCAGTTGTTTGTGGACAAAGCTGTACATAACTCTGCATCAAAAAACATGTTTACGTTAACGTTCAACTGTGTTTTTTCCGAAGATGAGAACGGCTCATGACTTTTGCTTCAGTGAACACCCGCTATGATGTTCTTTCTGCAGCAAAATCAATTTCATACTTTTTTACAGCACAATTCGTGAGTCTAACAAGAATGTGCAAGAAGCTCCCCCACTTTGATCATGAGATTTAATTGGGACTAAATGTCAAGAATTCAAATGGAATATTTATCTGAAGGGCAAAGTGTTTTTTTGGCGCAGTCAGACTTATGGATGATTTTTGAGCTCAAGTGGAACAACATCAAGTGAGAGAGGATATTTCTCAATAACCAGCAACAATAGTAAGTGAAGTGTGGAGATGGCTTGGGTATTGGAATCTATTATCACTGCTCTATCACTTCTCTTTACTTCTTAAAAGCCCTTTAGATTGTATTTCTTCCCCTCAGTGCATTTCAGTCTGTAATATAAGCACTTTGCCTTTAAACATTTTGTAGCTCATACATTAACACCCACCCACTGCAATGCACCTAATTATAATGTGAGAAATGAAAGAGAAATGTATGTGGGACATTGCTAAATGATCTGTGGATGACACGGCTTTACGTTCACAATGTAATGAAATAGCAGCTGAAAACAAGAATAAATGTTTTTTATGACTACATTGAGGTTCACTTTAGCAACCACTTTCTCAATTGTAGCATATAAATGATATCCAGACAAGGAAGATGAAATTAGCTCCAAAAGTCCAGTTTGAAATGACATTACATTCTAAATAATGTGAAAGGACATGGATATATCTACCTACACCACTTGCCTTTGAATACTTTTGAAGCCAGATGGATTTTTGGCCAATTCTTCCTTACAACTGTCATTCAGTTCTGATTTGAAAGATCTGGGTTTTGTGGACAATTGGGTTATGGAGTCTCAAGATGATAGAAGATATTTTCCCCCATTTTTACAAAAGTCTTCCAATTCTTATTTTAACTGTCTTTGCTGTGGACAATTGGATCTGAATATCTTTTGCAGCAGATGAATTTTGGTCCATTCTTCCTTACAGATTGGAACTGTTTTTGCTGGACAATTGGATTCAAGTGTTCAAACGTCCCAAGGTTTACGTGTGTTTATGATGTTTACTGATTCGTACTAAAATGATCAACATTAAAACAAATGATGAATACAAACTGTCAAACTAGCTTCTTTCATCCTCAGCTGCAGGAGAGGCTGTCTGCTCTCTCCTGGTGATATCTGTTACAGCCTCCTTCAGCTTGGATTCCGACTGAACTCCACCTCTTGACCTCTCCTTGTCCCTGCAGCCTCGGTCTCGGCCTCCCCGCTGCCGTGCATCCTCCTGGGTACACGCCAACCTGGGACCCCCGGAGACCCCCACGACCCCAGCGCTCTCAACTTCACACAAGAGCACCAAACACAAGACGGAAAGTCGCTACCTCAGTCCGCACCCCGGGGGCTGTTTTGTTTAGCCGCCCAATTTACATGTGTCAGCTGTTAGGGTCTGACCTATGGCTTTGCGCGATGGCACTTTAGAACCCTTTGCTTTTCTAAGTCAACCTTGAAACGACCGCACAGTAAAGATAATATCAAAGCACAGACTGGGGAAAACTTCCTAACTTCATTAATTAGAGGAGGTCGCATGGGGCAAAGTGTGTTTATTCTTGGGGAAAGGCATTAGGGGGATTAACACTAATCACAGGGGATTATAAGGACTTTGACGGAGCAGCTGCGTGGTCCTTTTTGAGCGATCCTGGAGGAAGATGGAAAGACACATCTGGATAAGGACGCAAGGATTGTAAACATACACACAGTGGGCCTGGTGGATACCTTTGAACCAGGCTCAAAAGAAATGTTCTCCCAAACAACAGGTCAATTGATGGTTGTTGAGATGATACTGATTTAAAGCCACTGTGGGCTTGTTTGAATTGTAAGTAGTAGTAGTAGTAATCTTTATTTATATACCGCCTTTTCACTGCAGATCTGAGTCTCAAAGCGGTTTACAATTGTTAATTTTGGGCATTTGTCTCTCACTCCACACAGAGATGGGAGCGGGGTCGCCAGTACAGGAAGCGCATGCCAGAACTATTGGACATATTTTTAGTGGTAGGGGAAACCGGAGTACCCGGAGGAAACCTACGCAGACACGGGGAGAACATGCAAACGCCACTCAGAAAGGCCCTGGTCCGATCAAACCCAGGACCTTCTTGCTGAGAGGCGAGAGTGCTATCCACTCAGCCACTGTGCCGCCTGAATTGTATTGTTATTGATGTAAATTCTTTATATTGTCACATTGTTTTAACTAAATCTGTAAGTTACATGGGTTACACTACAAAAAATAATATAATATGAGGTAATAATAATAGCTTGAAGTGTTTTTTATCATAATTTGAGTACCTTCTGACTCAGGTACTGACTGTCTTAAAAAGATTTGCCAATGGGACTGAGCCATTTAGTTTTTTTTTTTTTTTTTTAAACTCTGGCTTTGTTTTGTCATTACAAGGGAGACATTTCTTCTATCTTTTTAAAACAAGATAATTTTGCTTGTCTCATTGGCAAATCTTGTTTTGAGGCAGTCAGAATGTGCTCAAATTATGAGACATTTTTCACTTCATTTTAATCACTTTTTGCAGTGTATTCACAATTTTGTTAATGTATTAATGACATCTTGCTGCAGATGACTACGGAATGTCTCTTGGGGGTTGATCGGGGGAAACTGCATGAATATTTGAAACTTTAAAACTTGTAATGACACACATTTATGATTTTGAATGTGCCAAAAAGCTGCTGTATCCTGAATGCAGTTGCCCTGACAAAACCTTGACACTTTTGATTTTCAGTTCTCATCATCAACCACAAAATGGCTGTGGGAAAATGCTTTATTTTTGGCAGGTGGGAGGAAGCAGAAGCATTACTGTCTTATCTGACAGCATATATATTGCATTGGATTTCATCATATTTCCATATCCACCACAACACAAGCTTGAACTTAGGATAAAGCAGAACGTGTATGATGTGCATGTAGGCTTTATGGACAATTTCTCATTTTCAGTAACAACTTAGGGAAAGACTGTGAGAAAAACTATAGTTATACACCTGTATCAGATTTTCACAGAACAGTAGCGAAACAAAGTGCTTTTTTATTAATTTAACTTTCACTGACGGTTGAACTTTCCAATGCTGTGATTGGTTCAACTGTATTCAGGTGAAACTCAGAAAATTACAGTATTATTCAAAAGTTCATGTCTTGTATAATTCAACTTACAATGTGAAACTAATAAATGACCGACTCCTAACAAACAATTTGAGATATCATCAAGCCTTCATTTCGACTGTGCTCACAACTTGTAAAACCCCAAAATAAAACATATTAATATTATATCATTATAACAATATTTTGAAAATGTCACTAAAATGTCAGAATTATCATCAACAAAGGTTTGACATATGTCACTTTGCATGCGATGAGTCTAAATCATATACTGGTTTCACATTTTAAGTTGAATAAAAGAAATAGATGAACTTTTGATTGATTTTCTGACGTTACAAGTTTCCCATAAGCCTATGCAGCATGTACTACATTATGAACTACGCTCCTCTTTTATAACATCAGGAAGTAAAATTAGATTCATGGATTTTTCTGGTTGGACTGAGCTGGATGAAAATGTGACTATATGAAGTATATCGTCTTTCTCTGTAACAACATAATCACTGAACACGCCACCAAATTATCAGGACGCTGAATCATCCCTGGGACCAGATGCCAAATAAAATGCACATTGTGGGTTCGGAGTTATTGGAAAACTGGATTAGCATTTGATTGTGCAGGTGTACCCAATAAAGACACTTTCTGTGGAAGGATTCGGCTTTGGCTGAAGTTTATTATCTCCTCTCCTGACGTGCACCTCACACAACCCACAATGGCACATTTCAAATATTTTCCAGGCACAAAGAAAACGGAGTTCTCCATGGAGACATATTGGCAGTAAAATACATTTATGGCAGTTGTGTTATTTTATTTTGATCCAGATCGAACCACTTTTCAATCACAGAAAGGGCTTCAGGCACTGAAGATTTTCACTCTGCCTTGAAAAATATGGTATTGTGAGATATAAATAAAAACTAGTTCCATCAATCAAATAGTGTATTTTAAGGTCCACACATGTAGGATCTTAACCCCTTACTACACCGACGTGTCTGTTCAGGTATGAATGAAATAGACTGTAATATTGGATTATTGGGCTTCTTTTGGTCTTTCTAACTCAAATAGATACCATCCCTAACACCCCCCCCCCCCCCCCCCCCCCCCAAGGATTTTACACACAAAACAGAGGTAATGAGACAATCACAATTTCCAGATAGTCTATTTTTCTGTCTGTCCGTTCGTCCTTCTGCTGCCTGGCCATACATTTTGTCCCCCATCACTCCTGTTCACTCACTCTTTGTAAGCGAAGGAGCTCCCTAATCTTGTCAACAGGCCTGTGGTCGCGCTGCCTGTATAATGTGTGGCATGCAGGTCCCTCTCAGCGATCTGGTCTGCATTAGCCTTCCCCCGAACATCTTTTCTCAGGCTGACGGAGCAACCCTTTCAAGTGTCACACTCACCAGAGCAAAAGCAGAACCAGCCCACTGCCCTGAGCAAGGTCGTACCCCGTCCCGCCACCACACTGCTCTCCTCTATAAAGCAACACTGACTTCCTAATGGGACATAATGGAGGTTAGCGCCTTTTTCACGGTCAATGCGCTCAAAACAATACAAAACCAACAAATGCACAACTTTTATCCATGTGGATGCTTTAGACATGGAAAATGATCTGTTATATGCAACCCAAAGGACAAACGCATTTGAAGGTGTGTAATTGTGTGTATTTTACGAAGTCAGTAATGTTATAGTCAACTTAACAATACATAAACTTTTCTTCATCAAGTGTAAACCGGATGCAACCTGCACTTTCTGTCAATGTATCATTGTGTTAGTTACCGCGACATTTTTTTCAATTTCAATCAAATCAAGATGTTTATTTCAGAAAACAAAGAAAACCATCAAACCAACACGACCCAACACCCCTCCCCCACCACTCTCTGCTGAAGGCATCAGTCTTTCTTCCACAATTTTTTCGTCAGTTCTTCCTTTTTTATGGGATGGGAGTGTCCAGGGGTTGCTGGAGATGGCGTCCGGTGCCCTATGTGCCCCTCCAGTCCAGCCTGGTCCCCTGCTCTACACGTGTCCTTCTGCTGAATGACTTTACTCAGATTGGACTCAACAGGGCGCATCACAGATTTCCCTTGGCCTCGTCGGAAGTGGGTGCTGACTTGAGATGACTAAAGAGAGCACCAATCACATGTTGGAGCATCTAAAAATCACAATTCCTTTTCATTTTTCCTTTGATACAGATTAGGATATTTTTCTATTGATTGCTGCCCTGGACCTGTGTGTGTATGTGTGTCGGAAGTGGAAGACAAGGTTCTTTGGACCCGGTTTCGTGTGTATGTATTTATTTCAAAACAAGATAGAAAAATCAATTATCAAATAAAAAGCATGTCACAAGTTTTGAAAAGGTGTCACGTTCTGAAAAGGATGAAGGACTCAAATCGCAGGATTGCCAAAATATGAGATTAAACAAAATCAAAATCCAGGATACAGAACTAAAAACTCATAGCAGGACAAAATCACAATGGACCAACAGCAAGGGGAGAGGAGCACAGGGTTTAAATACAGGGACACACCGGTGAAACACATTAGGGCGGGACAGGTAATTAACAGAACAGACATGAAGACAATGAAGAACCAATATATCAAAATAAAACAAGGAAAAGTAATCAAAAAGTCCACACCGTAAAACAACTACAAAATAAAACAGGAAATAAATCTAAACTATGACAGATTTAGGGTTAGGTTGGGTGAAGCAGATGCTTATACATTTCCAACCCCCTCTCACACTTACAAAACATTAAATACAAATTACACTAACAATATACAGTTACATCATTACATCAAATTTAATAAACAAGACACACAAAGACAAGACGCACACTCATTCTCTCACTCACACAGACACTGGCCCAAACACTCCCTGACCACACAGCTCTCCCACTGCTCTGTCCAGGCCCAGGGCATCACTCTCTGTCCGCCATATATTTTTTCAATATGTCTCTTTCAAATTGCTTTTTAAATGCACATTTATTCATATTTGAGCATGTTTTTAATTCTTCTTTTAATCAATTCCAAATTTGGACGCCCCGGGCCAAGATACACTTAGATTTTAATGTCGTTCTAATTTTAGGTACATAGAAAAGTTTGTTTCTTCTTCATCTGTAATTATGATGAGCATCTCTTTCGCTGAAAAGATGACTTAAATTGGACGGTAGAGAGTTTTCAGAACATTCAGCCCTGAACATTATCTGAGCAGTTTTAAGGACGGTTTTAAAAAGACCACTGAATTACAAAGCAAGTAAAAAAACGATTTATTATAAAATACATAAAAACAAGTAAAAGGGATAAAAAGCAATATAAAACCTAAGCTAAAAAACACGGGCTAAAAGCTAAAGCCGAGGCTACAATAGGCTAAAAACCTTCTCTTGGCCACGACCTGGGCCGCCAGACCACAGGGCTTTCCCCTCGCTGCGTATGCCGTCCTCCTTCCTGGGGTGCTTCAGGTGGTGCAAGTCATTAAAACATTAAAAACACATAAGATGCATAAAAAGTCTAAAAACACATTAAGCAAACGTTAAATACCCACCACCCTTATTGCACCCACCGAAATGTGTTTTTGAAAATAACATTGAAACAAAAGGGAGTATCTACTGCAGGTTCATTTGCACAGCTCTTTGACTCCGCAGACAAGAGGCCAACAAAAGAAGACTTGTGATGAAAAAGAAATACAAGAACTTCATTTGACTATAACCAGGAATTTAAGACATGAAAAGGATTCAAAGTTTGTGGCGGAGCATTCCATGTTTATCTTGACTTTGTGTTGCGTTCCGTACACCAAGCTCACAGCTGCTCAGGCCAGGACAGTCACATAACCCGTGATTAGTAGTAATAAGAGCGGTTTCTAGTGTTATTTGTCCTAGATTAAATGCCTATATCATGTAATAACTTTAACTCATCCAAATGCCTGTACAGTCTACACATTTCGGATACCCACACATATGGAATTTCAGATTATAATGACTACTTTTTTATTTGTGAAGACTAACCCAGACATGGAATTTTCTTGATGTGATTATAGAACTGGAATGCACCATCAATTCTTTTTGGGAGAAGGGTTAGCTTCCATTCTCCCACTCTCACTCCTGATAAAACATGAACTAACATTAGCAAAAAAACTTGTTTTTTTTCATCTGTATAATTTAAAAATATGTTTTAATATCATTTTTATATTAAATAATACTGTGCTTGAAAAGGATACAACTTTTTCTATGTTTGAAACACGTTTAAAAAAAGAAACATTATTATTGGTGAGTTAAATCATAATGAGACTACTTTCTTTGTTTTAGAATAAAGTGAAATAATACCCAGAATGTTCAGCAGAAGATTTATTGAGAAAACAAGGATGGAGGGTAAATAATGCAAACAAACAAACTGTACAACTGGTACAATAGAATAGTATTTTTACAGGACTGATGCCGCGCTCATGCAATCTCACAAATATACAACAAGATAAATTGGGAATAAAGTAAGAGCTCAAGTCGGAAATTCAACTTAGAAACTCATCAATGTATCAATGGTCCCCGAGTTCCAGATATTTTACTTGTTCCAGTCATTTGAATGAAAGAATAGAGACAAACTGAGAGAGCATGTGTTTTATATAACACTGGTGATTTTACTTTGCCCAAAGATTTGTGAATGACCACAAAAGATCTAAAATTGCATATAAGCATGTTTGAAAAACATATTTGCTCCAATGTTTTTCATACAACAGCGTTTCTTTGTCCTTCTCTTGAACAAGCGAGAGAGAATTCAAGTAGATGTCTCAGAGTTTCTGAGATCGCACGAGACAGTAGGGGCGGAGTTGTGCCATGTTTGTGCCAGACGTTTCTGATATTACCACGAATTAATCTAAAATCAACAAGGTCTGTTTTTAAACAACAATATTTTAACATGGGATTACTAGAATGTATTGGTATCTATCCTCAGGCCAGCCCAACAATATAGAACTGTGGCATTCTATAGACCACTGGACTACACCAACTACTTCTAAGGGATAAGATGTGCGGATTGGGTGTAAGGGGGTCCTCCCTGGTGGCCCTGCCTTATTTTAGAGGCACTGGAGGCAGGACTCTGTCCACTGCTTAACATTTTGTGCCATTCCTGGCCAAAAACAGCGCTGCCTCAGGGCTGCACTAGTGTGTTCGTTGCTAGGGTGGCCCATGTTCTCGTGATATGTCTTCCACGGTTCCTTAGCCTCCTGTAGGGGAACAGCTACTTTTGAAAACGTAATCCCTGTGGCCCCCTCCTCCCACCGTCTTACAAGAACCCCATTCTGTAATTCTAGGCTGTCCCATTATCTCAGTCTTTTTAAATAGGGGGACACGCCACGGCCCTCTGGTCTAACTTGTTCCTGTTGCCATTGCACTAATTGTAAGATGTCTGCATCTTTGGCTTGTAATTCTTCCCAGGGTTTCTCTTCGATAGCCATCGTGGCCGCTACAACCACTGGTGGCGTTTGTGCTGGCACCTCAGGAAGCCTAGAGAGGGCATCGGCATTTTTGTTTTGAGCCCCGGGACGGTACCGGATTGTGTATTTGAAATTTGCCAACTTGGCCACCCAACGCTGTTCAGCCGCCCCAAGCCAAGCCGTCTCAAGGTGGACCAGGGGATTATTGTCTGTGAACACAACAATGTCAGAACCGTACAAGTAGTCGTTAAACTTTTCCGTTACTGCCCATTTCAAGGCCAGGAGCTCAAGTTTAAACAAACTATAATTTTGGTCATTGCACTCAGCAGGTTGAAGGCTTCGACTGGCGTATGCTATTACCCGTTCCTTCCCACTTTGTACCTGAGACAGAACAGCCCCAAGTCCTTCGAAGCTGGCATCTGTATATAATCGAAAGGGCTGTGGGAAATCTGCATAGGCCAGAATGGGTGCATCTAGCAATGCCCCCTTCAGATTATCAAATGAGTTTTGGCATTCTATAGACCACTGGACGGGGCTGGAATTTCTTTCATGGGCAACATTCCGGGTTAAAGCATTTAATGGGGCAGCAATGTTTGAAAACCCAGGAATAAACCGCCGGTAGCAGCCCGCAAACCCGAGAAATGATCTCACTTGTCTCACTGATTGAGGTATGGGCCAGTCTCTCACCGCTGTGGTTTTAGTTGGGTCCGTGGCAACGCCCTCCTCACTGATGACGTGTCCCAAGAAAGTCACCTTGCATTGAAACAGCTCATAGTTACTCGGCTGCAGTTTCAGGCCGTGTTGATGCAGTCTCTGGAACACCTCCTCCAAGTGCTTCAGGTGGCCATCATAATCTGAGGAAAAAACTACCATATCATCTAAATAGATAAGTTTGTGTAAATAGTGTAAAAAGATAAGCAACGAGCCATTCACCAAGCTACCTAAACATTGTTGCATGAGCCTCTGAAATGTGGCTGGCGCATTACATAGTCCAAAGGGCATCCGCTCGAACTCATACAAGCCAAACGGTGTGGTGAATGCCGTCTTTTCTCGGTCAGCGGGTCCATTTCCATCCTGTCAGCGACGCCAAAATATCACAGGTGGAAAAACAGGTTCTTTGGACCCGGGTTTAAAAAGGAGACCACTGGATTAAAAGCAAATCAAAAAACATTTATCATAAAATACATTAAAAACAAGTAAATGAATAAAAGCAATAAAACCTAAGCTAAAAGCACGGGATGAAAGTTTAAACAGAGGCTAAAAATCCTTCTCTTGGCCCCGACCTGGAGGACGCGTCTCACTCTCCAACTTCCTTTTTCCTCTACCCCTCCCCATCTCTTTTTGTACGCAAGGCACAGGTGTTTTAATTGTCGTCACGTGGGGAGCCGGGGTGCTTCTGGTGGTGCAAGTTAAAAAACAATATTAAAAATACACACACATACACAACATGCATAAAAACATAATTAAAACCTTATTAAAACCCACCACCCGTTTTTCACCCCATGACAAAAGCTCAAAAAAGAAGTCGATTTTGCATCATATGTCTCCTTTAACTTCCACAAAATATCCCCCACATTGCTCCAAAAAAACATCATTCCATGCAAAACGAATTTGGCCCTTAACCATCTGAGACAAAGCTTTTGTACCAAGGAGCGGGCTATTATTTAGTTGTAGCATTTTTCTCTTTTCTTTCATGCCCGCAGAGACTTGGACGTCTTGCAGCGTGCCTCAAAAGGACTTTGGAACGAGGCCCTGTTGTTTTGAGGTTTTCACACTTGAGGGCCGTGGTATTGGGGAGACTGTGACATCGTGAAAGGCGTCGCAGAAAAAAGGCAGGCTTGGCTCGACACTGGCTTTGCGGCTACAAAAGAGAGCGCGAGAAGGATTACCGTGCATGGACCGGGAGGAACTAATCTCTGTGACATAATAGAACTGTACATAAACAAACAGCCTGAGAAGTGAGAGGCCTTCCTCTGAATGAGGACTGTGTGAAAACAGGAGATTGGGTTTAGCACTTATGCAAATGTCAGTGAGGGCAGAAATGTGTGTGTGCCCAAGTTCAAAGATGCCATAAGATCTGCTGAGGTTTGCTATATTGGTTAATTCAGCAATAGTCTGGCCTTAGCCATCCGTAAACTCCGGTTGATTATAATTTCCCCAGATGTAGGAAAGGAAATGAGTACGATGGTTTGGTAAGACCAGGCCAATTCTGCAACAACCTTGAATTATTATACTTAACAATGCATTGGTTTTATATGCTACTATTTCAGACACTCGAAGACGCTCCACATGGCAATATTCATTTACTCCATACACAGTGCTGATAAACTATTACTGTAGCCACAGCTGCCCTGGGACAGACTGACAGAAGCGAGGCAACCAGTATGTGCAATGTGGGTGAAGGACACAACAACAGTTTGGCACTTTAAAGCTGTACTGTGACGGGAGACCTCAGCTTCCCAGAGGTCTCCCATCACAGTACTAACCAGGCCATGCCCTGCTTAGCTTCAAAGGTCTGACAGGATCTGGTTTTCACATGCAGGTGGTACGCGATTGGCTACATTTCAAGTTTTCCAATGGCAGAGACAGCAACATTTACCAATACTTCACAGGGACTTCAAGATTCAATATTCAGTTTATTTTCCATTTGCACAGTTGTTTTACTGCGTGGATTTTGCATGTTCTCCCTGTGTATCTGCGTAAAGCATCCCCTGGGTGCTCTGGTTACCGCTAAAACATGTACAATAGGTCTGGCGACCCTGCTTCCAAAACAGCGTAGAGTGTGAGAAAAAGACCCACAACAAAAGTAAAGCGGCTTGGTGACTCTGTGAAAGGCGCTACATAAATAAAGATTACCTACTTACGTTCAGCTATGACATAAGTAACCTGCCTGAGATTCCTTTGAATATGTTGCGTTGGTTGGTTAGTACAAATAAATGAATAGTTTGACTGACATTGAAAGAATCCTGGCATTGGGTCTGCGTCAAAACACGCTTGCACAGGTCAAATGGCAAAACCAAAAAAAGTCATGAGTGATCAAGTTTTGGAATGAGCCACTGATTTTCCCATTGGTTTTCAGTCAATTTAATATGCACAATATACTGCACACTCCTGTACGTACAGTATACATCCACAAGTCCCAATTGTTGAGACGTATAGAGAGATAAGATAAGACAAAAGTGGAAGTGTGCAAAATGTTAAAAGGTCAAAATATGCTAAAAGATAGTGTATTTTCCGTCTTTTTTGTAGATCAACCTTGTCTACATTCATTTTTTCGTCCTGTCTAATGTATGACTGACCGTATGTTGCAATAAATACATAAAATATACTGCAAATAGAAAAAAAACTTCATCTGACACGAGTTTTATAGCCAAAAATCCAGAGAAAACTGTCGACAGGTTACAATGGTAGTGATCATATCAACATTTATACCCCGCGAGGATAAGAATGATCCCTTGAACCTTGAACATACCTCATTGAAATGCACAATAGTATGTCTAATTGCTATGTTTGTGTTCATAATTTAGTCCAATCTTCAGGTTATTTACTATTTTTCTCAGTTTTCAGAAGACGAAAAGCTGCAGTGAGATCAGACCTGAGCCCGGACAGGCCTTTGGTAGGAGGAGAGGCTGTTGAGTCTTAGCTGGGGGACATTCTCAGCAGCTGAACTCTCTAAGCAGTTTGTTTGGATTCAGTAAGAGCATGTAGGCTCCTGGAACCATCACTGACTATGTTGTACACAGTCTGAGCTATGATGAGCCTCTTCAGCCAAAATAAGCACAGGCCTCTGCCAAAGCGTGGAGCCCAGGGAGGAGAGGCTTGTCTATTTACTGCATACACAAAACACACACAGCGAAGGGACTAGTTATGGATTATTTTATTACTTAGCTGTTTGTACAGTTTCTACCATGGAAAAATAACATGTAACATAAGACTGTATTTACAATTCAATTTTTACAAAATGTCTTTACAAGATTATTTTTTGTAGGTTCCAAAAAACGTTGACTAAACCACACACAGAACATTCACATTCACGCACATCCAAACCAAACTGTAATACACACATAAATAAATATAGACATTCACTGACTGTGCCACGACAAATATTTCTACAGCCAAGAACATGTACAATTTATCTTTTCACGCGAGGAATAATTTCATTAATAAACATTACATATGACTCCCAATATAGTTCTTTGTTAATCTGTTAATGAAATATTACGAACACGTTGGAAAAAGAGGTAACAGACATTATCTCATGCCAACTGAAACGTTAATGGCCATGCAAAAACCTTTATAGCAGAGGTCTCCAGCCTTTTTCAATTGGAGAGCTTCTTTTAGACAACAGAAGATGCAGAGAGCTACTCCTTTTTGCAGTCGTAATAAAACTCTACGTCATAATTACGACAAAACATAGAGAACGCATGTAAAATATACCATAATACTGTATAACCCTATATTTATGACTCAAAATGTATTCATTCCAGATCATGTGTTAAATTCTACATCCTTTGGGGAGCTACCTGAAAAAGGTTGGCGAGTGGCTGGTAGCTCCCCAGTTGCAGGTTGGAGACCCCTGCTTTATAGGCTTTCAATTTGAAGCAATTATTCATTTACAAATTCAAAAGTAATTGTACTACATGCAACGTACTATGGGATTACCTGGATTAGACAACAATGAATTTAGCTACATTATGTATGACTTTACTGAGTAGCACAATATAAATAGAAGAATCTTTCCGGTCTTCATACACGGACGATGGCATTTCCAATCAATCTCCGTTTTGGCTCCAAATTCCTTTCTTTGTCATTTTTCTATATTTCGGATTATTGAACTTGCGTAGAGGTGCTTGGGATCACAGAAGAGCTTTTTTTAAATACAAACTATACAGTCCGAGAGTTCCAGTGACAGAGCAGGGCACGAGGGAAATGTCTTGGTTCCCAAACTGGGACATTTTTGGGGGAATGGGGTCAGTCCATGGTCCGTTGTGCTCCGAACATTCCTTCCTCCAGAATTCCACTGTTTCTCCTCAGCACTGGGTAAACTTGAGATTTTTTTTGTAGCCCATTCAATGTCTCTCTACAGTAGCTTTCTGGTGGTGATGCTGTCGAAGTCGTGGCCCTGGAAAAGCAAGTTCACATTTTTAGTAATTGTACAGTGCGTGTAGTTTCTTCCTGCTTGAGTTGTGCTTGGCTAACCTGTTATCAAGATCTGTAAATCTGTTCACATCTCCTGCCTTTGCTGACAAAACATACTGCTTTTATGTTTGGAATAATGATACCTCCTCCCAGAAGATAAGGTAATGGAAGTGCAGCCAACTTCCTCACTTTGTGTTGACATAACCGCGAATTGCAATATATTTTATGTGCTTTTAAGGCACATTTATGATCCATATGCTCAATGCTTTATATTAGGGCTTCCTTTATGACTGCCGGGGAAATGAGCGGCAATGTATTTACTGCTTCGCTGATAATGCAGCTTCTTTCATGTTCTGCCATGTACGTGGCAATATATTTTCATTTGCATTTCTATAGCTTGGTTTATGTTTCATTTTATTGACCTTTATTTAATCAGGATAGTCCCACTAAGATATCAAAATCTATTTCAAAAGCAGACATAGAGTTTAGGGAATATCATCTGTTATTAGGATGTCCTGGTTTCATTGAAAACACCATGGCAAAATAGAGGCTTAAAGGTATAAAACATCAAAATCATCTTGTTATATAAATGTAATAATTACGGTATATTCAGTATATCTGCATGCAGAGTAGTCTCTCCAAAGTGGTTTGCATCATTTGAGAAAAATACAATATTGGGCTATGATATGGCGGATTATATTTTTTGATAAATATTTTGGAACACCAAGAAATGTACAGGTTTAAAGCCTTTTCACGCTGCAGACCCATGTTTTTTTTATCCATATTGAAAGGCTCTGTCAACAAGTGGAAAAGGTTAGCATGTTGTTAGCATGTTGTTTGGACCCATGTTGACTTTTCAGGAAGTCAGGAACGCGTCAAAATAAAAGGATCAAAACAAACTTCTGACTTTCAAGACTTCTAAAATCACAGTACAGAAAACCCAGGACCCCAAAGAATTGCACTATAATGGATTTACTATTTTTATCATCCACATGGAGCAATGTCAAGATTTTCAAACATATTTGTTACAAGGACAACTTTATAAAGGAAATTGCAGTTTGTGCAAATCCCAAACTTTGACGGAAAGAGCTTCATTCTTGTTACACGCCTTGTTTATGCCAAAAACTGTCCCATGTGTGACTTTTGTGTATAGTGGTATAAACGTCTTAACTTTGGCCCACATGTAAGCAACAGACTATAAAACATTTTGGAACACCAAGAAATGTATAGTTTTAAAGCACACATACGAAAAGGAAAATAAACAGTATATTCAGCCTGATACGTACTGTGTTGAACTACAGGTAAAATGTTGGGGGTTTGGAAAGTCTTGACAGTGGCAGGCCCCTCCCCTCCTGTGGTTATGACCTGCACCTCCAGCCTGTAGTAGGATAATGGCCGCAAGTTGGACACCACTAGAGAGTTGTGGTCCTGGAAAGAGAAGGGGCAGAGAAAGAACAGCAGTGAGATGAAATATTCCAGAACATGTCCATGATTATGACAGGGCTTGTACAGGGAAGGCCATAAACCGGGGGGAATGGAGTGTCAGCTGCAGACAAAAACAAAGACATTGTTTTCATAAGGTTTCGGCCGTGTCTGTCTTCTTTTCAGCCGGTTTGATAAAGCGTGCAGTGGGTGGTTATATTTATAGACGAGCTCCAGAGGCTGGGAGGTGCAGATAGGCGGAACGTGTTGTTGATGGAGCAGATTATGCCAAAGAGTGGCGTTTTCAGAGCTCTCACGCAGGATGAAAGAAGAGAGACGCAGAGCCCGGGGAACAAAGTACAGAAGAAGTACAGAAGACAGAGTAGAACAGATGCAGCAGGACAACACTTCCTCAGATGTCCCGGCTGTCTGCGCACGAGGGATTATCGCAGGATTCATGCTAAGACTGTTATCCAGAGTCGAGCAGACAGACAGGAGAAAGGCAGAAGAGAAAACACATTACACTAATGCATGTGGCAACATAGCAAGGTTATAATGTTCTAAGTGCAGTGAACAGAGTTCAGGGTGATGGTGGGAAAGATTGTTACACATTTCAGGATTTCACATTTCAATGTGTTAATTGATACTCACACTGTTTTCCGGTGTTAGTATTGTAAGGTAGAGAGGCTGTTTAGTTGTTGTTTTGAATGTGTTTGAAAAGTCACTATGTCCAAAATAAAATCAAGGAATCCCTGCCTTTTACAGCTCATTAAGGAAATAAACAGCAAATTATGCTTTTCACTGATAATTCATTTCAATCTGCAGCACAACTCTTGCTGCAGCTGCCCTGGGGCAGAGAAGAGGAGATGAAGGAGGCGCTGCCAAACCCTCCAACCACTGGAACTGAGATCCAAACCACTGACTGACTGACAGTGTGCCTGAGAGTCAAATTCTGCACATGAGCCACATGAACGTCTGAGGAAATCTCCACGTTTAAAAGAATAATCTGATTACTTGTGGTTGAAAGTCCAGTTAACGCCTGTTTAGACACAGCTGTGACTCCACCTCATTAGCTGTCATTCAATAAAAAATATGAATAGAGTTGAATGAATGGTGTCACAATCACTGACTACTGTACATGCATCTTCTCCAGAGCGGGCAGACGGGAGTGAATGTAGAAGTGTGTGATATCGTCTCTTTGGTTTTAGATCAATCTATAGAGTTTTCAAAAGTACTACTGTACATAATAATAAGCAACAATGGTCATAGATGATCTCATACAGAAAACATGAGCATGTCATTGCCCCTTTAAAGGTAGTAAGGAAAATGTCATGTTATCTCAATGATTGTGCCCAGCCTCGAATATGGCCGGCCGCACATACACAGAAGATCACAAATATGGTTATTCCAAAATCAAAGCGTGGCAAATGCAATAAAGACAAATACAGTCGTCCTGTGCAAAACGAGAGGTGGAACTTGTGGTAAAATCTCCCATAATACCTTTCATGTACAGTACATCTCATGGGAGTGGTGAGGTGAGGGTCCAGCTTACCGGTGGCAGGATTTGAGACTGTGAGATGATGCTGTTGGGCAGGCTGTTCTGCCTGCTCTCACTGGTCATCTCAGCCCACGTCACCTGGAATCCCGTTATCCTCTGACTGGGAGCCAGCCTGGACACGCGCCACACGAAGCTCCCCGTGATGTTCCCTTCGTTCATGGAGAAGGACGCTGTGAGGTTCTCGGGTTTAGCCAATACCTTGGGGAGAGCTGAGAGGAGAAACACAACCGGATCACTCTACAGTATCTGACTGGTGTATTGATTTTGAACGACCTCTACGAGTCAGAACGGCCCACTCACCTCCTTCTCCGGGACAGGGGATGTACTTGTGTGTCTTGCCCCGGATGGTGGCGCAGGATGGGGTGAGGAAGGTGGTGCTCTCGTCCTTGGAGCGCCGCTTGGATTTGAGGGCGTGCACGGTGACTTTGTATTTGCAGGAGAACAGCAGGCCCGGGAGGTTGATGTAGTTTTCCTGTGCCAGCAAATACATTATAAGTCATTATTCAGACGACTTTGACTCTGGGTCACAGGGTCAGGACCCATGGAGTGGCAGAGATAATTAAAATAGCTGTGGCAGAATATATCAGGCGTGCCCCACATTACACTTTGAACCGCTTTGGAATTGATTAAAGGCGACAGGGCAAAATGTCTTTAGGATAGAATTAATAAAGATAAGCTGAGTTTCAAATGATTTTGTAATTTAGAGCAGCTTGTTCGGGATACCTTCCATTTAGTTATTTTAAAAGAGACAAAAAATCCTACTTTTCTTAAATAATAATTATATATTTACTTCTTCACTCTATCAACGTTAAAACATTGTTCCCTCATCATCAAAACCGACCAGAAGTTGTTTTTAGATCCATCCACTAATATAAAGAACTTCTGGCACAAACATGTAACTCCGCCCCTTCTGTCTCATGCTGCGTTCAAGCGATCTCGGAAACTCTAAAGGACTGACTTTCCACTTGAAAAAAATGGGTTTGAATGTAGTTCAAGTATTAAATTCAACTCGACCACATGAGAGGGGGATGTGTTTTTTATCACACTGATGGTTTTACTTTGCAAAAAAAAAAACAAAAAAAACATTTAAAGCCAAATACCGATCCACGCTTTGACTTTGGGGAAGTAGATATCTCAGAATTTCCAAGATCGGAGAGTGGCAACTGGCCTGTAAAAGTATGATGAAATTGTACCACAATAACACACTGTTTTCTGCCTGTAAAATAAAACTATTGCCCACAGTTTAGTTTAGCTAATCTCTTGAAATCACATTCTTTATAATCTCCTGTCTGTGTTTGCAGCCGGTCATTTTCAAAAGGAACTTTCGAAATACAGAACCACTTCAACTCCTTCCTCTAGCATAGGGATAGGACAGGCCGATAGCATTAGTTTGCCTTGACACTTGTTTCCCTTAAATATTTTCTACTGAATATATTAATTTCACATAATTAAACATGAAACGACCAAGCATAATACTTCTCATGAAAGTCAATTCTTTCATGAGATGACGACCAAGAATCTAAGAGCTTAGTTACCAGTTACATGTTTAATTTTGATGGTTATTTTGCATCTACTGTAGGGAAAAACTCAGAAGTCAGAAGTTGAGGGTTATCATTTGCTATCACTCACTTCAGCTGCATCTTTTAACTATGTAACTACATATAAATGCATTGTCCCTGTTAAATAAATGAATAATTCAAAATGCTAGACAATCCAATTATCATAACTTCACATCACCCACCCACTGTTAGTGAAGAAATAAACACACAATAGCTCTAACAAAGTACGCCTAAAGAGATTAGGCCCTAATCGATACACAACGTGACATTTAAGACCAATTATGCACAATGAACACATTCCATGACACTTTTACCATTTATCTAAAAACATTAAATTATGCTTAAACCGTGTATATGCCAAGTCATATACAAAGTAGCTTACCTCAAAAACACAGCACACAAATTGTATAGCGTTTGCCATGACCCAAGAATAAATTAAAGAGAAAAACCTATGACTCCTCAAAAGGAATTATTTATTATTTAACCTCTGTGATATTTTAAATGTACTGTATATTCAAACAAAAAACATTGTTCTTGTTTCTTCCTATCGCTGACATCTAGCTGACATATTTGTACTAAAGAGATTCAACTTTAATAGCCAGTCCCATGTGTAAGGGCGTGTGTTTTCTGTGATATGAAACAGATTTGATTAAAAGTGAATGAGGCGCTGCGCTCGCATGAAAGCTCCTGGCACTGGAATGTGTCCCAGTGATCTAAAGAAAATGTATATTTCCTAGCAACACCAGCACAGCCCCCCAAAGAATGTGTTGATTACTGAGGACTTCTGCCATGCTGCATCAAGCACAGCCAAAACACTCGACCTCACTGCACCCCAAAACAAGTCCGAGCAGGAGCCACGCCTGGGCCAAAAGAGGTGAACAATCCCTCATTCCGGGAATCATTGTTTTAGTAAATGCGTTTTATTGGCCAGATCGCCACACGCCTGACCACACGACTGACTCATGATACTTCAAAACAACAGCCACTGATTTGCTCTGGGTCCAAGGGTTTTTCAAAGCACTGAGACAATAACAGGGAATAGGATTTGTGCGAATGGAGGGATCTGAAGCCAAACAAACCTGTGTAACCGATTTCTCTGGAGCCCGCGTCTCATTGTGGCTACAGTACTCGGGCATCCACTGGACGTGGTAGCGGCTCACCTCTGGATCTGTGGAGAGAAAGAGATGAGAGGTCAAACTATACCTCAAAATATCTGTTGCAAAGATAATTATTAGGGCAGAGCAGTCAGTAACCTAGCAGGATGTAATTTGTCATCCAGCTCACGGTACAAATCATATTTGCACTGTCCACTCTCGTTCTGTCAGTTGTGGTGCTAGGAGCACAATAGTAGAATGAATGCACCATAGAATAACCTATTTATTTCTATATCGACATATGCAGCAATTTGAGGCTTAAAGATAACTTAAAACCAGTGATGATAAGATCCCTTATCATCTATGTTTGGGTCCATATATTCTTGTATTAAAAAATGGCTGTCAGTGAAACTTCAATATTACCTGACAGGATACAGGGAGAGGGTTGGTGCATGATGTGACAGATGAGTGTCTATTGCCAGCTTTAAATAACCTCTTCTCATAGAAGAAAGTTATAGCATTATTCTTTTTGGATACACAAAAGATGAGCTTTATTTCAACACACTTCTTCAAAAACACTAGAAATCTAAGAAGCACTCAAATCATACATTTCTAAGTATAAAAAAAATCTTCAGATACTATTCAGTGTCTTATCTAATAGAGAGCTGACAGAATGAAATGGTGACATGATTCAGAAAACTGACTTTGATATTGATCAAATGCAGTCATACATATGTATGTATTTCCAAAACTGATCATCTTGATACAGCACTTCTTATTTGAACTGTGCCTTCACTAAATCCATGACTGTCCTGGTTCCCTTGCCCTGTGCCATGCTCTTGAAGCCAGCTCGATCAGTAGCCTGATCCACAGCGGCTCCAGACTGCAGTACGAGTACAGTACCACTATGCTGACATCAGCGTCACCATAGATATCTGCCTATCATCCCAAATGTATTATTCATTCAGCTGCGTCCCTTGGTTATGTGAAATATTTCTCAGATTAATAATTGAGTTATGCTATGTTTGCCCCTTGGCTGGGGCCGCAGTTGTAGTAGAGATAAAAGGGGCCCTTTGAAGGCTTAGACACAGATCTGGCACTTGGAGCCCCTGAGCTCTTTGGAAGCAGAAGAGAGGAATTACAGGGAACCGGGAAATCAGGAAAAAATAAACATGGTATGTTGAGCTGCGTCTGACAGAGAAGGAAGTGGGATGTAAAACAAGAAATAGGGACATTGAGATCAGGTGGAGTCGCTGGTGTGTGATAAATTATTTCTGGGAGCGAAAGTCAGAAGTAGCACCAGCAGACTGCTGATATCGTCTGGCCCAGGGCACACAGATACACTATCTGAGCCGCTGTACAGTCCGCTCTGCTGGAGACTACCCAGAGGCCACACTGCTTTGGATCACACAGACAATAAGCCAAAGTTTAATCATACCACAGTTAACCTGTTCCTTTCTACTGTCACACAAAACAGATGTCTGTAGACTACAACTCCCCAGGCCTTATGCATGGATATACTGTACGGTGTAGAGTGAAACCCAGGTTAAAGCCGGGGTCATCGCTCAGACTAATGAAGAGCAGGGCACATAACCCTCCAGAGCAGCAAACACAAAAAGCCTGGAACAGGATTAGCACTGCGATTCTCAAGCCATGCTTGATCCTTGTCAGCATCTTTCAGCTGTGGGTGTACTGGCCAGGCTTACTAACAACCCTGGGCTCGCTCCATCTTCTCCCACTCTGATTCAGCACTTGGTGTCTCACCAGGCCGCTCCATCAGCCAGGGCGCACATTCTTGACTTCAAGATGTGGAGCTTGGCTTGGCCAATGACATGTATTAGCAGCATAACATAGAGCAGTGAATGGGACTTGACAGGTTACACTGAGAGTATGGCTTTCAAGGTTTCCATATTTCCACTCTGGTATTAAAAGAAGGTTCTGAGAATGGATGCCACTGGGACAGGCATGTCTACAGGCTTTAACCCCTCGCGGAGCTCCAAAACATTTGGATGTGGATGACATCAGGTCTTGTAAACTGGAAACACTGCTGCGATGGCGAAGCGAAGGCAAGGAGCTATTAAACACAGCTGTCAATAAATCCCATCACACGGCTCAAGCTGTATGTTTATTGTTCTTCACTAAACAGTGGCTCCGCTCTACTGGTTCATGGGCAGGTTTTCACCAATTTCCCTTGCACGATCAGATTTCCAGTTCCCACAAAGACATGTTGTTCCGTTTATTTCATTTGCACCATGTGATACCTCATTTATGAGGGCTATCCCATTGTTTGGAAACTGAGTGACTCATGCACCTGATTATGATGTCCATGAGGCGGGGTGATTGATGGTACTAATGAAGTGCTAATTCAATTTGAGATATCATAAATCAATGTGTTCATGTACCTCCTCGTTTCTTCCAGTAGACACGGACCTGCAGCTGGCCATCCTGGTAGAAGGGCGTGCCCACCTCCAGAGGGCCAGAGGGGCGTTTGGTCATAGTCGAAGCAATGGGAGAGAGCTCATCTTTTCTTTGTTTGGACACGGTTTTTCCTGAGAAAGACGGACATTGGGCCATTATTTTAATCCTCAACGAACGAACAAAAATAGAAAGATTTGATAATTATCCAATAAGGGATCTATTTATTAATGGATTGCACATGGGTAAAAGTGATTAGCACCCCTTAACATCAGAGAAAACAGATTAAACCTTCACATGTCCCAATTGTGCAGGCAATTGAACACTCTATTGTACTTTGCACCTGCAGTTTAGCGCTGGGTTGATATTTAATATAATATACCCCTATGACCTGGTTTGGTTTGGTTTGCAGATGTGCTCTGAGCATTCCTCCAACATAATTGACATTGTGTAACCCCCATGATTAGATTTGACTGTTTGCCTGAAAACTTGTACTTCAGGAAAACCAACAGGGGACAAGCCAAAAATAGGCTGCTCTCAGAAGATTAGGTCAAAAGGTTGTGCATGTGACAATCCAAAATCAGCATCAAGACTGCTATAGAGTTTCTGCAGTTTAGTTTATAATCTCAGTTGGATTGCATCAAGTATTTAGCAATATCTAAATTACTTAAAGTAGATATCAACACACCAGTGAAAAGACACATGGTGCCAGAACACTGAACAGAAAAATGCTCCCAATTAAATCGACTGAAAGAGACATTAAGAAGTCCATGTCCGCCTGAACTCAGCCTCAGGGGTGTTCCTCAAACTGAATTTAATGAGAGCAAAGTATGTGTGACTGATTATTGCTTTTGTTGAAAAGAAAGTGGTTCAGGTATGTGATATTAAGCAATTTGTTTTATTGTTATACTTAGCTTAAGGCGGTATTAATCTCAGCATTGATCAACAAGTCCAATAACACTGTTAGTTGTCTGTAACTTTAAGAATAATGTGTTTAAAGCAGCACTCTAAACAATACTGATGTAGTTTCTTCTGGAAATTTGCTGCACATGTATCACTGTGAATGCTACCAATTAAACAAATAAGAAATATTAATGATTGCCTTGTTTGCTAAATTTTTCAGCTGCTTTTCAGTTGACGGCTAAATAAACATATTGATTTAAACTATGGCGAGGATATTATGAGAAAATCATACCAAACCAAACATTACTTTTTGCAACTACAAACATGATCCAAACAAAACAAACAAATCATCTGAGGTTTAGAACTTGGTTCACAAGTCTTATTTGAATACATCATAATGGCCATCTGATTTGTATGATTGAAAGCTGAAGTTAAAACATTTGTAAGTGTGTTTAAACAGGTCGTCCATGTTGGCTCACCTGACACAGGGCTCTGTGTGGAGCCAAACTGCAGCGAGGCCTTGGAACTCTTCAGACGCACTTGTCCCCAGTAGGTCACGGCCTGTACCTCCACCGTGTAGCTGCTGTTGGCCTGCAGTCCCTCCAGATCCACCCAGTTCTGAGCCTAAGACACAACACAGCACCCCACTGTAAGCTGGCACTTGCACAATATCACTTTGTCACTGGGGCCTCCCTTTAGATCCCTGTCACCATCATAGACACAGCTAAACCACAGGCAGCCAAGACTTATGGGAAAAAGGCCTGATTATTAAGAACACATGTGGCGCGGAGGAAGGTATCGTGGTGTGGAGATAGCCTTCAGGGTCTTGTGAGGGAGCTGTGTTATGGAAGCCTCCCAGGGATGCTTCACCATGTTTGACTTACAGCATTCCTCCACCAGCATGAGCTCCATGATTTCTTGTTATTGACCATGCATGTTTTGACATTCCAGGAGCAGCAGGTTGTTTTCAAAGCCCTGAGGTGCTGAAGTAGAAACCACTTGTACATGTGTCAATAAGGGTCTGGTGTCTACCACCTCTATCTCCGGCACGTCACACATGTGCCGTGTTTCCAAAGCTAATTCAGGAGAAGATGCGTCAAGACTCATTCAAATGAAATACTTGGAGTCAGACAGCTGCAGGTATTCATAGTTAAATCTACACTGAACATTGTATTATGATTAACATGCCATTAGGGCATATTTTGAAACCCATTATTTTAGGTGTGTTGTAACTAAGCAGCACTTTTAGAACTGCCTCTGTGATGTACATTTGGAACATTGAGCCATCTGAGACCTTTAGGGCAAGCAAAATGAGTTCTCTGAGACAATCCTCTTTATATACTCTCTATACTGTAAGTGCAACAAATAAACTCATGCGTATTGTCATTGTAGATCACTGAAAAGGCTTAACGCGTTCAGTCTGCACTGAGATACAGGACCTCTCATGAGTTGAGTCGTGCAGACTCTGCAGACTCGCGTCTCCAGGTGTTATGCCTCCTGCACATGCACATTGACAAACGCTTAATACTTTTTCTCATAAACACAGAAGTGACCAAATGTCTGGCTCCAGCATGCGTCTGTCCAGGACCAGAGCAGGTGTCTCCGGTGGCAAAGGACCAGTGTCCATGCATGTATGGAGCAGAGTTATTTACATTACGTAGCACTGGTCCAGAGTACTATCCCCAAAGAAGGATGTTTCATATTAACTTCTTGGTAGGTTCATATTAAAAATGTTACCCCAGCTGTGGTCTTTCTCCTCTTCTTCTTGGACGGCACCATGGACTTGGAGGGCACAGTCCAGCTCCAGAAGACCTTGTAGTGATGTATGGGGATATCGGGCTCCTCCGTGACGGTCCAATTGAGACGTGCCGTTACCTGACCATCCTCGCCCACCGTGACGTTTGTGACCCGCAGTCCAGAGGGCTTTGGAGGCGCAGCGGGATCTGTTACCGCAACGAATCAAAACACAATCAGTGCCTCGATTTGGGAACATCTGCAGAGGTTTAAAGAAGAGGCTTAGTTGATGAGCAGTGGCCCCGGCAGTTTTCCTACACATGTAATTAGTCTTGTATATTCCAGACAGGACACCTTTCAACACTTGAGAGAATGCGGCCACAGGGCGGGGGCGCGTACGGCACACTGTGTAAAGTAATTAGTCCAACATTGACAATCTGCCATGAGATGTTATGACAGGTGTCATGTCACTTGGATGACAGTGTTCAGCGGGACGGAGGGTGCGGGTCAGAGGCCAACACATGCTGCTCACTTTGGCTTTGAGCTCACATTCCCCAAGTTCATCTGGTGTTTGCATGTGCCATGGCTGACCTGCTGAAGCTGGGCCAGAGCAGGAGACGCAGGGCCACAGGCAGACAACACACTACAGTACCTCTGGAAATACATGCATTAAGAGTTCCGAGCTTCCGGCTCGACCGTACGGCATTGTGGGTAGTTTTCTCAAAAAAGTGGGCATCAAATCACTCTGCTGTATTGGATTACATGTTGTGAACGTGATCTCTCTGTCTTGTTTCCAGCCCATAGATTGTTTTAATAGCTAAAAAAAATCACCACTTCCAGACATTTTGAAGGTAAGGTAAAGATTTTTTCATTTAACAAAAAAGCAATGCATTTATTTCTTGTTGTTTTAGATGTAAACACAACCGACTGTCTATAGAGCTACGTGTAGCTTATGCTACTTACGAGGATAAATAAAATTTCTGATCAGAGCATTCAGAGTGGGGACATTATTAAGAACAAACAGTGATCTGGCAGTATAGAGTGGTGTGCAGTATAGAGAGGTGTGCAGTATAGAGAGGTGTGCAGTATAGAGAGGTGTGCAGTATAGAGAGGTGTGCAGTATAGAGATGTGTGCAGTACAGAGAGGTGTGCAGTATAGAGAGGTGTGCAGTACAGAGAGGTGTGCAGTATAGAGAGGTGTGCAGTATAGAGAGGTGTGCAGTATAGAGAGGTGTGCAGTATAGAGAGGTGTGCAGTATAGAGAGGTGTGCAGTACAGAGAGGTGTGCAGTATAGAGAGGTGTGCAGTATAGAGAGGTGTGCAGTATAGAGAGGTGTGCAGTATAGAGAGGTGTGCAGTAGGCTTTAAACAAATTTATTTTTACTTTCTCTGTACACATGTGAAATCTCAGTGCTTAAATATTAGCCTGTCCATACAGCTTACAGTGCTGCCTCTGAATGTCATCGTCATCACTGAGGTCACTCCTGATTACCTGCCCCAGGTATTTGGCCTTCTCTACATTCAGAAGCTCCACACCAGACAAATATGTCCAAAGTACAGCTTTGGGCAAGTTTATAAAGCTTGCGTGTAAGCATTCGATCCTCGTAAGTAGCATAAGCTGCGTGTAGCTCTATCGTCAGTCGGTTGTGTTTACATCTAAAACCACAAGAAAAAAATGCATTGCTTTTTTGTTAAATGAAAAGATCTTTACCTTACCTTCAAAATGTCTGAAATTGGTGAATTTTTCAGCTATTAAAACAATCTATGGGCTGGAAACAAGAGAGAAAGTTCACATTCACAACATGTAATCCAATGCGGCAGAATGATTTGATGCCCATTTTTTTTGAGAAAACTACCCACAATGCCGTGCGGTCAAGCCGGAAGCTCGGAACTCTTAATGCATGTATTACCATGACATATCGGGGCTCGTCAAAAGTGCCACAAATCACATATTAAGTAAGTAATCTTTATTCATATAGAACATATCCAACATGTGATTTCTGTGAAGCACAAGCGCTGACCACCTAAAAGGTATGTATGGTGAATGTAAAAACAAACTCGACCACATCGCACCATTTGTTAACCAGTGTCAAGAAACGCAAAACTATAAAAAAATATTTTGAATGCTTGCATAATATTGTTGTTACTTCACCAACACATCCATGCCTGTTGACTCATCTCCAGCACGCTCCCACACTAAAAAACACACTCCATCAATAACCAAAGCACTATAGGACACTTGCTGTTGCTAATACCACCCATGCAAGATAAATAAGCTTTCAGTCTATACAAATGACCCTACCACAGCAACGTGAGGCAAAATTGCAATCAGGTGAAATAGCCAGGCTACATAAATAACGATAGTCGACAGAATGACTTGGGAGTCCATCAAATATGTGACAGCTCTCATCCATCTATCGGCGCGGCGCCCTGATTGGCCTGATTGGAGATCGCTTTCCATCCCCACAGCCGCCCAATCCCTTTTCACCTGGTGTCTGGCCCAGTCCGTCAGACAGCCAGCGCTCTCGAGAGACTGGTGCGGAGGAGGATTGACAGCACAGATCAACAGGCCACTAAATATGAAAGACCATCTTTGGAAAATATGGGTTATTAAGGGCCATGTGCTTTTATTACTATTTTAATTATAACCTCTTCAATCTGTTTTTCACTGAAATATGACAGCCAAGGGTTTTCTGAAAAACATGACACTAAAACTAAAATAGGACAGCAAAGGTTTATATTGAAATTTCAGATAGTAAAGAATCTGTAAAAAAAAATAGGTCAACCACATACCACCTGTATTATGAGGTAATAATGAAAATCAAATTTAACATTTGTCTATCTTTTGTCCTATGTTTATTGGTCACTTTAAACTTTTTAAATATTGTTTGAGTCAGTGTCATGGAATTACAGTTTAGTTTTTATTTCACAACACTATTTGTATTAAGAATTTCCACAATTTCCATAATTTCTTTGAACGTTGGGTCAGGGAGGGGGGGTTGATATTGTTATTGTGTGCTTTTGTATGTATTGTAAAAGGATAAAATCAGTAATCAGACACATTTGGTTCAGTAAACTAGTGTAACTGTTGTGTTTGAGGCCAGTCTTTGCACATGGTACTTTCTCTGTTCTGAGTAAGCTTTGCCAGTTTCTCCGTGTACCTTTCTATGAATTACAGCTCAAACTAAATGCTTTCTGCTGAGACACAGTTGTTTTTAGGACTCCCATGGCAACCGTGAAACTCAGTGTTCCTCTTAGGCAAACTTTGACGTCTCAACACGGGCTCACCTAATAAATACACAATATTATATTCATAAACTTCAGAGACAGTGTCATAAGCTTTGAACTCGGGCCATGCAGTGTCCAGCGCAGCCACTGCCCTGTCACTCACTTCAGTAACTGACTCAGGCTGACTAAGACTTCAACCGTCAAAGGGGCTCACTTACTAATCTCTTTGAAAGATCTGAAGTGTGTCTCGGTTACATCACTCCCTCTGGAAACAAGACAACACTTGCATTTGGAACTCACAATGTTCTGACTAATTTAGACGTATTACATTTTATGTGACTATAAAAACAGGGCAAATTCAGTTCTTTGAAGGAATAAATGAAGATCTGGTTTCAGCGCTGGATTGGAGTGTCTGGTCTCATTAGTGAAGAGAACAAGACATTGATGTGGATCTCCTTCATTTTGTTCACAGCATAAATGAAAGTGAACCATGATGTGTGGCACGCAACACCTCCTTCACAAACTATATGTGTGTGATCATTTCATGCGGAAACAACTTATTCAAGGCGGCAAATGGTGCCATTGAGCACAAATGTTGAAATACAGAAATAGTATAGAGCATCATTATTGTCAGAGGGCGTTTTCCTGCCACCTGTTTGGAGCAAATGTTGTGTGCAGGGTGTCAAGCAGGAAGTGAGGATGAGGGTATAAGGGCCACACACAGACGGTGCTGATACCTCGGGAGGAGCGGAAGTGTTTGCTGGGTGCAGTGAAGCCGCGAGTGCCGTGAACGTTGACAGCAGCCACTCTGAACTGGTACCATCTGCTGGCTCTGACATCAGCCAGTTGGATGCGCTCCTCTGCGGTCTGAGGGACAGATGGAGAACAAACTCAGGGTCAAGGATCACACTGGGTCAGGGCTCCGTGTGAGTGCACCAAAACATCAGTCTTTTCAATGTTTCTCTAAAAAACACTGTGATAGAAGAATGTTCAGGCATGTGTGCGCCTCAGAGCAGTGCTGCACTTTCACCGCTGTAAATGGCATGCTGGGACAAGTGAGGCTCAGAGGTTATAGTAACACAACAACTTTAGCACAATACGATAAACAGTGTGAGCAGTGACTTAGCAGGTTCTTACCTGTGCCACATTCTCCCACTCAGTGGCATCGTCTTCACTGGGATGGATGCCATAGTTCCAGCGCCGCTGCACCACGTACAGGACTGGCTCCACAGAGATGTTGAACTTGGAGGACCAGCGGATCTCCAGCTGGCCCGACTGCTGCTCCAAAAACACCAGCTCCTTTCTGGGCTTCAGTGGAACTCCTAAAGATGCATGGACACAGATGTGGAGAGCTCTTAGTGAAAAGTGACAAGAGGTTTCCCTAAAGAAGTGGCTGTCAGCAGCAGAATAAATAATCATGACCTCACAGCCTGTACCTTGATACATGTGGCTGTGGGTCACTCTTCGCCATGATAGATGTGCTGTTTCCTGGCCATGAGATGTGTTTTAATAGCTGTGCTTCTTAGTAACAATGTACATATAGTATTTGACATGATGTTCTTAGGGATTGTTTGTATAGCCTGTCAGTGTTTCTATTGTAAGACCATTTGCATCATTGCAAATCGCACTGAGCCTTTTATTCAGTGTGGCCATACAGAATAAATCAATGTTTGGCCCAGTCACTCTCTCCCATGTGAAATTATGGTAACACAGACAGATCCTGCTGTTGATTGAGCGTTGGGCATGGTGATAATGAGATGGAGATTGGAAAAGCAAGTTTGAAAGTACATAAGAAGACTGAATGCATTCTGTAGTTCTCGATAAATCACCTGGCACTTTCGAAGCATTACGCAGGACTTGTGCTGAAGTGACGGAGAGGGCCACCACAACAACACATTCATATAGAGCCCTCTCAAGGCTATAGCGGTTTGACGGTAAACAACATAATCAAATAGTGTTTCGTGTGCATAGTGTTTGATCTGGCTATTCATTCGTTATAGGCTGCGTGTAAAATGATTGATGTGTATAAAAAAATCCCTAAAGATGGAGGAGGGTCCTTGAGCGTTTGGTTTTTGCCATGCACATTTGAGATCTGTGCGCAGAAACAGCTGGGGGTCATTGTTACGTGGTTTAGCGGCAGCGTATGCAAACGAAACGTGTCACATTTCTTGCATATGATGAAGAGCTAGTGTGCCGCAGCATTCCTCTCCCCCCTCTGTCTCTGAGCTCATCTTCCCACAAACTCACCCAGCACACTGCGCTTCCACACAAGCTGGAGCGGAGGAAGACAACAAACAAGCCGTCTCTCTGCGCGCGCTCTCCAAAGATAACTTTCAGCTCAGATTTGATCCAAGTCTCAGTTTTTTGCAAAGGCCACCACATGGTTTGGTCCAACTATGATGTAACTACTGCTGAAGCCCGATTAAAAAAAGGATAGCGGGGGATTCATGTTGCAATAATGCCAACAATTACACTACAGAAATATAATTTGAGATCCTCACGCACACACTGTCATAGTGATTGCTCTAATTACAGGGCTACAGGAAAACACTACAAATGCAGCTTACTGTAAACGGAGCGTGCCTGCAGAACTTATTAACCAAATAACTTGTTCTGACAGTGTGAATATTACCCACACAAATTACATTTAATTCTGACATCCACATTTTTCACTCGCCCCATTTCTCCTCTTGTACTTTTTTGCCTGTAGCATCGTTGGGAGGAAAAAAAAAAGTATTGAACCACATGTGGCACTAAGTCTTCTAAGGAATGTGGAAAATTAGACCAGAGGGAGAAAACTTTCTTAAAAAAAATGACAATAGCAGAAGGCAATAAAGACTACAATCAGATGCAGCAGCAGTTCGGGGACAAAAAAAAAAATGAAAAGCTACGCCGTACATCAAATGCTCAGCAGGGGGTCGTCTAACAAATGAAGTTCTCCCCTCTAATTCCTCTCTGCCATCAGCCAGGGACACTAACCTTAAGTCAGGCACATCTGAGAGTGATCTGGGCCAGGGAAACGCTCCATTTCGCCAGGCTTGTGTTTGCTAATGGCTTCCAGCATCATGGATCATCATAGTAGAGCGTACGAACACACACACCAGCACCGCGCACACATAGAAACAATTACGCTCTTCAGACCATGAGCAACTAATTAGACCTTTAACACTGAGGAGCGGGGCGGGAATTCCATCCAGACTTTCACTAAAAGATTCTGTGTATATCAGAGGTTGGTGTCGACCTGCCATGAGCCCGCCGTTTGAACTCCGGTCTGTTTGAAAGCGTCCTGATTCGAAGGTCTCGCGGCGCGGTGAGTGGTTCGCATTGACACGGTGGTTGCATTGAAATATTCAAGGTTATGCTCGCTTTCATCTCCGCCAATTAACGTGCTGTTCACCTTTTTAGAGCCGTGTGTACCGTGACATCTCCAGAGACTATGCCAAATCAAGTGTAAGTGCTCGCATTTGTGGGAAAAGAAGCAAGACACGTGTTTGCCTGATAAATACAGTATGTACAGTACTGGATGTGGAGTTCAGAGCTCCAGAGTATGAGTGCTGTGGTTAAAGGCTTGATTTAAACTAATTCTCTACTGCTCTCACTTCAACATCTCCCCAGCTTTGTTATGGCTTGGGGCTGCCAACAATAGCGTGCTGAAATGTGAATATAATGTACTTCCAGTCTTCAAGTTCAGAGGCACGCGCTTTTCCTGTGGCTTAATGTCGGCCCGAGAGAGTGCGGCAGGTCGCCCAGGGCAATGCCATTAAACTTTTTTTACTGCATTGGACGCCCCTCGCTCTGCATCTGTGTCTATGAATCCTTGAAGCTTATCCAGTGGAATACAGGATTCCAATTAACACCAGTCACCCGGCATTGTGAGGACTGTGTGCGGAGGAGCGCAACAAACATGAATGATTTATAATGCTGAATACTCTGTGATTTATGTCACTGAGATTTGTAATTATTGTTTGCTATGAAGCAATTATTCGCCATCACTTTTGTTTAAGATAATTATGTAAACAGCAACAGAAATATGGGATTACGCATTCCCAGACACAAAATAAGGCTTTACATTGGCAGGAATCTGGCAACATGACACCACGATACAAAACAGTGCCTCGGTTCTTACATTATAAAATAATGCACACATATACTAGTATTTTCACAACTTCATTAGTTTTATTATTTCAAATAAGGGGTCACAAACTTCTCTATATCAATCCTCACTCCTTCAGCAAAATTCTAGTGGGTAATGAAATTAATTTATAAACATAATGTACTATTATTGGATGATTAACATCCATGAGCTTTGGGTAATGGCTGATGAGTTTCCTCCACAAAGAGGCTGACCACTCCCTCAGTGATAGGGTGAGGAACTTGGTCACACAGGAGGAGGTTGGAGTAGAGCTGCTGCTCCTTCTTGTCGAGAGGAGCCAGGTGAGGTGGCTCGGGCATCTGTTTTGCATGCCTCCGGGGGATGGCAATACATTTTGTGACTTGTAACTCTCTTACCTGCACCAGATCACAATCAACATATCAAACATGTGACATGTTGTCTATGGAGTTTTTTGTTGCACATGTGTTTGTGGCCCATTCAGATTTTGTCAAGTTTTGGCAAGGCATCAATATCACGCAGAAAACTAGCTATGTGTCATTGGGTTTTTACCTTTGTAGAGGTTCTTGGGGACCTGGCAGGTGTGGCCACATCCGTTGGAGCAGCACTTTTTCACAGTGGAGCACTCTGCATCCTGGTCACAGCTCTCCACACACGCCGCTGCGAATCCACTGGCCTTTTCCGGAGCGGGACAGTCACCTTGTTTCACGCCCTCTACCGACTTCAGGAACTCGCAGCTCGTCAGACACTCATAGTGCTTCTTGGGAAACAGCGGCTGAGAAGTGGGAAAATATTTGTCAGAATATCTTCATGTTTAACCCGTCGTCGCTGCTGTGAGCAAACAGGGTTAGTGTTGTTTACATGTGGGCTTATGATTCACTTCAATGCTGAATACATTAAACATAGTGTCAGTTCCACTTCGCCCCTTCCCAAAAGTTTCCTCTTCTTGAATTTTCCCACTGAGTGTGAAGAGCCCGAATGGAGTGTTTGTGGTAGTGACATACCTCGCATAAATCCTGGCACTGGTTTTCCTTTAGGTCCCAGGATTCTTTGCAGGGCTCCAGGCACTGTGAAAAAGAGAAGGGTGTCAATTCTTCAAAGAGTCACTTCAAAGAGGCGCTGTGTTCGAGATGGGCTTTATTTCTGAGGCTGTAGTGCTGGCGGCCTGACAAGACACTGCAGCCACTTCTCTGCAACATATACCTACACGTTACTTCAAAGGCATTTACACCATTTTACAAAAGCGGACACAAAAGAGCTGTCGATCTAAGGACACACCTCTCACCTGTCTTTGTGCGTCTCCAAGATAAATTGTTTATGTCAAACAGATTCTAAGGGCTTGGAAGGAGCATTGTGCTAACCTTGCCTGCAAGCTGAATTCTCGCGGTATTTGTGAGTTCACAAACACTCGAGAATACATCTTGTACCGCTCCCGCTTACACTTTTCGAGTCGAACCACTGGGTGTGCGAGCCAATCACGCGCCAGTCTGGGGGTTTAGGGCGGGATATCCGGGTTTGACGAAAGCAAGAAGTGCCGGGCCGAAGCAAAACAAACATGGCTACGCAGGAGGACGGACGCGTAGCTGAGGCTCTCAAGTCAGTTTTAGCAGAATCTCCAATTTCTTTTTTGAAAGATGAACAGCGAGAGGCGCTTTGTGCATTTCTGGACGGCAACCTTGGTAGGCGGGCACACAGCGTCACTTCGCCCAATCAGCTTGAAGTATTCTGCTGCTTATCCCTCCTTTCCCCGAAAGGATTCTCCGGGAGAAATCCCAGATTGATATCGTGGAGAACGCGTTAGAGTTCTACACAATCATCAATCTGGCTCTTGCCAGGTTAGCATTGTGCAAACAGTTCAGACAATGGTCAAATATTGTACATTCTTTAATACATCAAAGACTTTCAATTTGTATAAGAAAAATACACATTTGAATAATCCATAATAGATCATTGTTCATTTGTATTAACAATAGATTACAATTACATGATCTGTCTATTTAACAACAAACAATCCATCAAATCTCCACAGCAGTGCAATACCTCTGATACTCGACTTAATAAGTTTCAAGTTCCCTTGAACACAGCAGGACAGCACGCCCAGAGGTGCCATAACCATCAGCGCTTTCAGTACACCCTGAGTACTTTTTTATTTTAGTGAAGTACTGTTTTAAGTTGATTTGTACAGCTGCACTCTCACTCTGTAACCCTTCACCTTGCCAGTGTTCTTGTTTAAACCTGATCCGACTTGGCGGTGGCATTAAAGCCCTTTCAACAGGCCGGAGCATAGTACAGTTGGACAAATGTGAAGGGATTCCCTGTTTTACACATGGAACATGTTTATTCACTGCAGCAGTGTGGAACCAGCTCAGTGTCCTGAAGTGAAACTTAACCAACCTATGCAAACCCATTTCAGCCATGAATAGATTTGTGCTGCAGTGAATCAAATTCAATAAAAAAGAACGTAATATAACCCCACAGAGTGTGCAATACCAATAGAATCCGTCCGCCTGAGGACAGAGTGAGAGCAAGCACAGGGCGGCCGGTATTGGCCACAACAGGCTGGTGTGAAAGAGCACAGAGCAGGAGCTGCCAGGCACTGCTTCTGTGCAGCCGCCCAAACCACAGCCACCAGAAACCTGCCAGAGTCACTCATTCAGCTCCACTTCAGTTCGCCTCCTGCACCGCTGCAGCAGGAAGACACGGCACAGAGTTCATATTCAACACAATCCCCCACATCCCTCTGAGAGACGCTCTCTTATGTGGGGCAGAGATATGCAGGAGATGTGAGGACGACAGGGAAGCAGCTCCAGTTCTGAGCTCAACCTTTGACCACAAAATGAACAGATCATTTTGAAGTGTAGCAGTTTACGATACTCTAAAACTGCCTATACATTTTCTTAATTGATTACAGTATGAGGTAAATAAGCCCCTTGTTCTCGAGGCAAATCCTACAAAGCACAGCCCCAATTAAAACGTATAAAAGTTCTGCTTTTCGAGGCCATTTCTGGAGTCAAACTCAAAGTTGATGTAAGAAATACTCCAAGTCATGCAGCCTGACTTGTATTTATGGCAGTTTAATTGGCTCATTAGCTGCCTCTGTCATTATTATGCTATTGCCAGTGAAAAGTTTATTTGCGTTTTATGGAGTGCAGTGGACGGGCACATGATGAAACATAAACCCAAAGCTTCTGGAGGAGCGAGTCACAACCATCAGGCCCACGCACACGCCTACAGTTGCCAGCTCTCCAGTCCACTACCTCTCCTTTGCTCTCTTCCATAGACAATCATTTTGCGTATTAAAAGCACAGTTGTGTTCATAATGGCCTGGAAGGAGGAGGTTTTGAATGACCTCACATCTTGAGAACATAGATATCTCAACTGTGATTTATAGAAGAACACGGGGAGAATGGTGGACACCCTGCGGCTCACAGGCAAAGTTATGACAGCCCAAAGCTCCAAGACTAACTGCTTGTGGTTTCTCCCAGTGCTGATCAGGTGCAACCGCGGCTTCTAACATGACATATGCACAAATTCACCGCCCAAGTTATCCCTCTGCGTCAAGAGAGCCTTTTGCCCATTTTATCACCATTTGCTTTGTATAATACTTTGACTTATATCAATAATTCAGTGCTCAATTATGTCCTTGGAGAGTTATGCCTACAGCGCAGTGTGGCTCGGAATCTATAGCCACCCACGCACACAAATGACACCATCCAGCAGAGATGTAAATTGAGTGCTTTGCGTGTCCTAAAATATGGTAACCTCTCACCAGTGTAAAGGCTAAATTTTTAAAGCACCCCAAATCCTTCCAACAAATCACTAAACATACAACTGTAAGCCCCCGGATCAGGCTCATTTTGCTCATTGACGGATCGAGTGTGCGGCATGTCTGAATGCATTCCTCTGGCTTTCCTTGAGAATGAATTGCCTGGGACACAATCAGGGAAGAGGTAGGAGGTTGGACTGGGATGCCAGGGCTTGTGCACAGTGCTGGGTGAGTTAAATCAACATAGCACATTGGGGTCACAGCTACAGATCGGATTAATAGATTCTTTTTGGTGATGGAGTTGACAGGGCTGGTCGTCACTTTTTGGGCTCCACATTAAGGCTGTAATGTCAAATGGTGTTATGCTAGTCAATGGGAATAGCATCAAAGGAGCAAAACTATTTCTGTATGGCTAAAGTTACACCGAAATTCGAGTTTTTAGTATTAGTAGGAATAACAGTCGGTGTTTGCCATAATTGTAAAATCAGATTTGAAAATTCTCTGTGCTTTGGTTGCGCAGCAGTTAGATATTGTGCTTCACAGACAGAAAGTCCTGGGTTTGGTTCAACCTCCAAGTGAGGCATTTCTGTGTAGATTTTGCATGTTCTCCCTGTCTTCACAGGTTTCCTCCAGGTGCTCTGGTTAACTCTCCCACTAAAAATGCCACATGTATGACAAACCCACTTCCATCACAAAAAAGTGAGGAGTGAGAGAGAAAAAAATGTCCACAAGAATTGTAAAGAGCTTTGGGAATCAGTGTCTGTGAAAGGCGCTATATAGATAAAGATTTCATTTAATTACAATGCCAAAATCCAATACACAGTTAGAGCAGCCATCATTGGATAATATGTACAATTTGTGTTCTGTCATTGTATGCTTGCTAATATCCTCAGCAAAACACTTATATATTATATTTTATGTTTTTTTTTTTTTTTCAACAAAACGCTGTCCTTATTTGGGTTAACTTTAATTCAAGCAGTTTTGCAGTTTGTTTTCATGGCATTGTGTCATCTCTCCATTTTCAAAATGTGCAAATTGTGGCAACAAATGCAGTACTATATCAGTTTCAGGCGAGGTGTCATATAAAACATCTCTATCTGCGTAGGTCTGTTTTTCTTCTTAATAAAGATAATAGTTATCGCTACAGGAGCAGATGTGTCAGGGCTTAAACCCTTGAGCTGCAGCAGAAGCATTAGTGCTGTCCCTGCAGGTGTGCTCATACTGCCGATCTGTCAGCGTGCACCAGGACACGCCCCCCACCTGAGAGCTGGGCCGACGAGTGAAGCCTTTCCAGCGCGAATAAGATTTTCTGTATATAATTACAGACGCTCCCATCAATCAATGCTGCCATTTCTATTTACACAAGTCGGGTGCTCCGTCTTAATATACAATGATGCCAAAAAACATCAAACTGACGCAGGTGTCTCAGTTTCAATATCCATGCCACTTTTTACACAACTCCATCCCTCATACTAGAAAAACTAATTATAAAATAAAATGCAGACGTTGCTTCAAAAGTAATATTTCTTAAGGCGGTTCCAGCCAGTTTTTATCAGGTGTATAAACAGTCAAATCCTCAAGGCTTGTAGCAATTACTGCAAGCTCAGTTTCAAGCATCAGCAGTTGGCATCCACTTCCTGTGAAAATAGCCCATGCAACTACAGACAACAATAATCTGGGTGGACACTGCGCATCCGCTGCTTTCAGGATCCACTCTTTGTCTACAGCGAATCTTTTTAACAGCGAAGAGAACTGTGGCTCAATAGCTGAAGGAATGCATGTAATTATCCGATGCGATGTTAACATATTTTTGGACAAATTTCTAACAAGAATGGTCTGGCTTGGCATTGTAAACAAGAAGATGCGGTTGTTTCTATAGACTGGAATTTGATTTCAGTATTTGTCCTCTTATCTCGTTGCCCAATAGTGACACATTGTGCACGGTTAAGTAGGAACAGCCACGGCACTCTTTCACTCCCCATTTCACGCTGCAATAAAACGCAGCAGTTGTTACTCCGGGGGGACACTGAAAGGCCTTCTGTGGGGCCGGCCTGAATGAGAGCCAGTGCCACAGCCCATCTTCACTTTGTCATGGCCTGGGGTTTCCAAACAGGGGACAGCGGAGAGGTGGAGAGATGGAGAGAGAGAAAGAGAGAGAGAGAGGGGAATGAGTTTGTGAGGTTAATCTTTTTACAAACAAAATGTGGTGGTGGCTGGAATGGTGAATCGTTTATGTTCATCTGCAACACATCTGGTATAATTCTCTCTATTACCGCATTATCCTCTGATAAGACAAACTGCATTGTTATTGATATTATTGATTTATTGAGTAATTTACAGCATGATAATCCACTCTCAATGGTTTAAAACTCCTCACAGTTTAATTTGACTTGTCCTGAGGCAGACTTTAAAATGCGTGTGGAGAGATTTCTTTCTCTACATTTGACCTGTTCTTTAATGTTATTGGGTTTATTCTGTCAGAAGCTCAGCAGATGTACTGATCTGTATGATTGGTCTTTTGTGCCGGGTCAAAAGGGGAATCCAGACACAGAGAGAATATAGCGTCCACTAGGTCTGTGCCAAATTGTTGCAATGCTGGAATATCGAGATTATCAACACCTCAGTTATAATGGACAATGGCCTGAAGAGGAGATTTGACATATGTTTTTACCTCACTCACTTCATACCAGCTGTTTTGTTTAGTTTTTCCAAGAATTGTTAAAATCTAAACTGAAATTAAGATTGTTTTTCCTCAGATCCCCTCACCAAGTCCAGGAAACTAACAAACTTTGCAGTTGTTGTGAGGCAGTATATTAAAAACCACTTGTCACACGATTAACATTGAATCCAGGCATTCTGTATTCTCACGGAAAATATTCTTCCCAGAACAGGATGAGAAACTTTTAAGAAGCCTCCATGTAATTTAACAACAAGTTAACAATCTGATACAAAGGGCTTTTTGCCTCCAGTGATAGACTAGAAAAAACATAAACAACTGGAAAGCGTATATTGAAAATGTCACACAAGTATTTTGCTTTGGTTAATGAAGCTTGAACCGCTACCTGTCACGTCGCCCCTGGCTTTAAAAACAGTGTATACCAAATATCACACAAGCCATATTTCATACTGATGCGGTAGACATTGCCTTCACTGAAACGTTAGCGATGACTGATGCTGTTGTTTGTTCAATTAAACTTGGGCAACGCACCAACCTGCCAGCAAATGTGTGTTTTCCTATGAACCCAGATGGCTGAACCAGTTGCTCCCCGCGGTGACGATGGTGAAGTGTCGGAGCTCGTGGCAAGCCAAAACATAGTATTTACAAGGTGCCTTCGCTGTCCCTCGGAATCCACAAAAGCCTCTCGCTCTGCACTTGGACCCAGATATGCAATGTGTTGTTGATCACGCACCTTGTAAATCTGGCTGTCGCATTGAGTTATGGCTATATTTTGCTGCCCCGGCGCTTTTCTCACCAACGCTGACCGGAGTCAATTATAGAGCAGCAGCCAGCCGACCCATATCTATCGACTCATCCACCACCAAGAGATGCGCTACTCTCGTCTCAAAAAGCCACTTACAGCGCCCTCGTGCTATTTCACTTTTATTTGGCTGTCACTTGGCCCATTTTCCCCCAATGTGCTTATCTTCTCGCTGTCTTTCACCCTGCCTCCAAACCGGCCTAATCCTGATGAGTGCAAAAAACAACTCTTTTCTTTTGCTTTTTTGACCATCCATCTGCGCCATAAGCCTAAGTGTTGATGCGCTCGGGAAAATGGATGTTTTCCAAAAGTGGCTCCAAAGAAGATAAATCTGGAAACACCAGGCTCGCAGCGCAGTATGGAGGGATTTTTATCATGTGATATATCTTTTGCAAACAAAGCCAATACAAATGAGCTTGCCAGAAATGTTAGGGTCACGTTTCTCGAGCCTCTTGAGTTTTTCTGTTCTTGGTCCAGCCACACAATGGTTAAACGCATCAACGCTGATACTAAAAATGTAGAAATATGGAAATTACAAAGTGGCGAAAACCTCAGAGGAGGCAGTGCAGATGTGTTTGATTGAAGTTTACAATTGTTCTCCCACACCATTGTTATCTATGTCAATATGCACATCTGCTATTGGCAAAACAAAAAGTGTTTTACAACTGTGTATTCACATTTAGATTGCTTTGGATGCAGTGAAGAAAAAACTTCTCACAGTGAATTGTAATAAAAAGGATATAAAACCTCTGCATATTTGTTTGCAAAAGTTACTGTCTATATTCTCCCACATTGACACTAGTTTAAGTGCACTCAAAATACTTTGTAGTGTCTTTGTCCATTTATCTGACTGTCCCCTTATAATATATATCTTCCACATCATTTGACATTAGTATTAGTACCAGTATACACAATTGGATAGAACTTAGACCTCAGTCAAAACATTCTGACAATGGGCTGATTCAATGCTGAACACAATGAAAATATTGCCAATATTTTGAAAAAACTAAAATCAAGAAGAATTCAAAACTGGACATGTTCATCCAAGGAATGTCCTGAGGTCTGCACAAGTATAAAATACCACTGCCATTTTATGGAGCTTGTGGGTATAATGATGAGGTAAATGTGAAGTGTTTGAGGCTAAATAAAATATCTGAGATGCTATCCAACATGTTCTGGACAAGCTAATTGCCATTCCAATATAGTAGTAAAATATTCTGCTAACTTGAAAGAAGACACCACTGGTCTTGAGCTGTTGCAAAGTCTAGACATGAGTGTTTCCCCAGCCTCACACGACCTGCTCCGGCTCTTATGAGATACAGCGTGTAAGGTGACTGCAGAGCAGTAAATCAGCCCAGGTGTGCGGGCAGACAGGGTGGATCAGGTAGATCAAAAAGATGAACAGCTCTGAATGGAGATGAGAACCAGACACCTGCAGCGGAGTGAGCCGGCGTGTGCGGATACACATTCAGTCATGCGTCTCTGGTAATAATGAGAGGGACTGAGACATGTCTATTATCACTACTTTAAGAACATGGAATACCTAAACACCTGTGTTTAGGTACAAGGAGTTAGACTACAACACTTCTTGTGGCGAGACACTTCACCCACCATCAAACTACAGCAGTCAGTCTGCCCCAGGGCAGCTGTGGCTATAGCTGTATCTTACCATCACAAGTGTTTAGGGAATTAGTTTAAACAGCGTTTTCATAGCATTCACATGCTTAATACCAAGGAAAAGTAAAGCAGTTCCCCTGAGCATAGGCCACATCAATAGATAAGTTTAATATAATTGTATAATAAAATCTTGTATATTCATATATTCCTCACTACACTGTTGCTGTTAAAACACTGAGATCATAATTACTCCAGCTCTTAACATTACACAACTCTTTGTAAGTTCAGGTGAGCCCAGCTTATTTTATGAGTCCAAACTTTCCAGAGCATTACTTTTCATTATTCAGCTATCGCACAAACTATGCGTACAACATTGTCAAATTTCCTGGAGGAAAAAAAGCATATTTTCCACAGCAAGTGTTTTACAGCTCTGAAGAGGAGAAGCGCTCTGTTACTGTTGCCAGTGTCATAATTTACAAGCGAGAGAAACGGTGCGGTCTTCCAGCTGAGAGGGGAGTGAAATCAAAACCCTCCATGACTTTCTGTTTGGTTTCTCAAAGTGAGCCCTGAGTCACTGACTAAGCAGGCAGGTGGTGTCACAGACATTTCCTCAAGAATTGCATTTTTTAATTATTAATTTCGATGCACTCGAGAATACAGAAGACAACAAAGAGAGGCTGAAAAGAAATATCTTGGCAGAAAGTGAGAAGCCGGGAGAAAGAGGAGGGGAGGGAGCAGGGGGGGCAGCGCATGAATTATACATTCAGCCCACAATCAGGAGGGACTGTCTTATTTATGAGTGAAAACGGCCCACACAGCTTTAGCCAGGATTGTGCTTTGTCTGCTGTGAAATGCTATCTGCTCACTTAATAGTTAATGATACTGAAGTTTTTAGCCAGACACCAAAACACCCACCCACTGTGCCATGGCCCTACCCAGACTGTTGTGATGGCGAGGGCCAAGGCAGTCAGGGAATAAGTTGTGTTCATGTGACATCACAACATTCCAAAGAGCCTATAGTTTAACATTGTGGAGGAGGGCAGCTGAAATATCTTTCCTGGTAACTATAGTAACTCCGAATTAGTTTTAGCTATTTTCTCAGTCGTTCCAGGACTAATCCACAAAGTTCTGTCATGATAAATGCAAACTATGGTCTAATTGTTTTCTCATAAAGGTCTAGAAAGGTGACGATATTCAAAAAGCATAACGATGTTGGCCAGTAAAAAGGAATTTTAGACTTAAGAATATAATGGCGGGTTACTGAATCTAATCACTATCACTTACATGGGGAGGCAGTATTTCATGCAGCTAACATCTGGAACAATCTTCATGAAAATGTGAAACAGGCCTCTTCTCTGACAATGTTGAAATACCGGATAAAACACTTCTCTTTTTATTTCTATCTTTCTTTTTAATGTACTGTGATAGATTTTAATGCCTTGTGTGACTGTTTCTATCTTGTTTTGTTCAGCACTTTGAGTTTCCTTGTGTATGAATTGTGCTATACAAATAAACTTGCCTTATATGTGTGCCTTTATGCTGCTGCAACCCAATTTCCTCTCTGGGATAATAAAAATACCTTGAACCTTGGAATGAAGAATGATCTTTGAAAATTTTAAAAAGTCGCCTATTTTTCATCTGAGATAGAATTGTAGAACATGAACAAAACCTATTCATAAGAGTCAAGTTCACCCATGTGGTCCCTTAAAAAAGTAAAATAAAAATAACACAAAAGTTCAGTATTTGCTTTTCTGTGAGTTGTGAGCTGTTCTCATCAACCTTCATCTCTGTGAAGGTTGATTTGGCAGCGTCGTAATAATCTGCTTCTCGTTGTGGCCTGTTGCAAAAATGAACACGTGTGATGACGTTGACAGCGGTGCACATGCTTCTGCCTGCTCCTATAACACACATCATACCTGGAGCTCAGAACTAACTCTTTTTCAGAACATTTGATGAGAAACAGACAAAAGTGGAGCCTTGAAACTTTATAAGAAGATTACTGAAATCAATAACAGACACGAACAAAAGAAAAGGAAGTAAGTTGAGCAGTCAATTAATCACAACTCATCGATTATTGAAATATTTGTCAATTTATCTATTTGTTTCAACCTTGTCGACTTAGATAATTCAGATGATTCTATATTGACTGCAGAAAGATGTCAACATGCACAAGTATCTTGATCAAACAACCCAAGTCATCTCATGAAGATCATTCCCAGAGACAAAAAAATCTCTGTTCAGGATCTAAACAGCTATTCGATTGATCTTAAGAATAATCAACCAACTAATTGATCATAAAAAGTTATCATTAATTACAGCCCAATAGATTTTAGACAAATGCATGAAAGTATAGAAAGTGTCTTGGTTTCAGAAGCTCATGTCGGAATTCTGCTGCTCTTGCGCCTAAAGGGTGAAGTACATTTGTAAAGCACTTTGGGTGAAGCTGGTCTGTGAAAAGCGCTACAAAAATAAAATAAACCAAAAGCACAATACATCTTCTTCTTCTACTTTGTCTTCTTCTAATCAACATCATTTTTGTATTTTTGACTTAGAGTCCAAACAAAAGCTGTGATTTCTTTCAGGCTGTTTACGTTCCACCTCAGCCCAAACTTGAGCAGGTGAAACCCTAGCTGCACATTTCACCTAAGCGTGGCATCGGTTTACACTCCCTTGTCTGTGGCCGTCATGTGGGGTCAGATTGTTGATAAAGAGGCCCTTTGCGCTCCTGAAGCATTATGGGAAACTTAAGTCAATTCTGTCCGGCCCTGAGCACCAAGACTAATGATGACAGATATTGCAGCGTGTATACGGATTGTGAGATAAAATACTTTTCCATCATGTTGCAGTGTCTATTCCAGGCAGATTTACGACCGGGAATTATGGCCCCACACTTTTGTGAATTCTCTAGATGAAAAATTCCGCTAAATCAACATCACCCCATCGCTGCAGATAGACAGGGATGGAGAAGAAGGCTTGTAAACAATCAGATAAAGGATTTGATGCTTACCCCCTTCCATGGTCATGTCCAATGAGGCTCCAATGTAGGACAACAACATGCAGAACACGGCGGGCTATTGAAGGCACTAAAGCTGTGTTAATCCGCGGCTGCAGTCACATTCCACGACTATCTCCACTTGTTTATTTGAGAAACACTTCACATACGCTAATCCGACTTACCCTGACCAGGCCTTAACATCAATGACCTCGCTGCAACTGTAACGTATGGAAGAATTCAACAAAAACAGTTGAAACCCTGTTTTTGTTGAAATGCGCAGGGTTGTTTGTGAATAAAATCAGGATGCGCTTCTAAAAAAAAAAAGTGCCTTTGAAGCTCTAGGGTGGGATGTATAGGGCTGTAACAATGAATTGCAACAAATCCAGTTTTCCTGCCGAATTTGCAAAGAAATTATATTTTTGGAGCCGTGAAATGATCTGTTTGCATTTTGTGTTTTGGATCACAAATGTAGCGACTGAACTCTAGAGGTTCTTAACTTTTCAATGACATATGGGATGTGCAGATGGACAGAGCTGAAGTTGGCTGGATGATATCTGCTGAGTGAGTGTTAGTGTGGGTGGCCTGGTGGCTGAGTAGATAGCACTCTCGCCTCTCAGCAAGAAGGTCCTGGGTTTGAATCCCGGTCGGACCAGGGCCTTTCTGAGTGGAGTTTGCATGTTCTCCCCGTGTCTGCGTAGGCTTCCTCCGGGTACTCCGGTTCCCCTACCACTAAAAACATGTCCAATAGTTCTGGCATGCGCCTCCTGTACTGGCGACCCCGCTCCCATCTCTGTGTGGAGTGAGAGACAAATGCCCAAAAACCGCTTTGTGACTCTGGTCTGTGAAAGGCGGTATATAAATAAAGATTACTTACTTAATTACTTGTGTTCTGCCCTTTTCTAAGTTAGCAATAATAGATGTGTGGATTATAATTCAACAAGTGAACTTTGCAGATTCAGATGTTTAATGAGGTATAACATAGCTACTTCGACAGAGTAGTGGGAAAGTTGTAGGGTCAGAGAGTGTTTGGGCCTTAGTCTTGAATTATACTGGGGTATGGTGTTGCATGTTTTTCTTTGTTTAGAGAGTGGATAGCTCTCTCGCTTCTCAGCAAGAAGGTCCTGGGTTTGAATCCTGTTTCTGAGTAGAGTTTGCATGTTCTCCTGCCCCTACCACTAAAAAATTTACAATAGATAAATCCTCCAGCTGCGGTAGACCTGACCGAGCATCAACATCTGGAGATGGGTTCCCAGGTGCTGTACTACGGCCGCCACTGCTCCTGATAGAGGCCCTATAGGCATCAGGATGGGTCAAATGTAGAGGATGAGTGAAAGAGGGTCAGAGGGAAAAAAGTTTGTGCTTTAACCAACCCCTTTTCAAACCTGGTCTTGTATCTGTGTCATTATGTTTATATGGAAATGCAACTAAATCAAAAAATGTAGCTAAAGCTCACGGGACATTATTTCGGTGAAGTTCAGAGCCAGACGGAGTGTATTTGTTCACAGTTATCATTATCACTAACGGAATATGTATTTTCAGATCACAGCTAGACTTTTATATTTCCTCAGCTCGGTGTCAATTCCTCTGCTATTGATTAGAGAACAAAGATACTAAGAGTATTTCTATAAAATAACATGTCATAATACATTTTATAAACATAGCCTTCAACTACCACCTTGCACCCATATGTATGTCTTTGTTCTTCATGGTATTGAATGTTGAGATGTTTGAGATGCCAGTCATACCCAGCCAAAACATTCAGCTGCTGTCAATGCCAGTAAGGAGAATAGGGGAAGAAAAATTGCACACGAGTGGAAAGTCTAGGCCCCTCCCTGTGCAGACACTATCAGCTTCAAGGTAAAAGAAAATAAATGGGTGATGGATGAAAGAAAAACTCAATTCAATACATTGTGTTTGGTGATAAACAAAACTGCGGGCCGTCCAACAATGACATAATGCATCAATCATCTTCTGATTCAGCCAGTACTTTTTCAGAGTTTAAAAAGTTAAAAAGTTGCTTTCCTTTATGTTTCTTGTCTTGTCTTCTCACACAATAAATTGGGCTCAGGCATTCGACATGGATGAGAGCGACAGTTTGACACAGATTCTCGCTGTGACAGTCACAGTCAATCTGAGAGCAAAGCCACCATAAACTGGCTAAGCGCATGAGGCTTAAGATACTTACAATTTAATCTCTATGTCTTCATGTGATGATCAGTTCAAGCGACACATACAACTCTTGATTAATTTCCTCCATAATGAATCAAACAACTTGCTCAAGTGAGACAGAAAATCGAACATGGGTCTTCAAACCTCAAGATCCATGATTCAAGATTCAGACCTCAAGCTCAGGATCGGTTACTCGCCACTCCCTTCAAAGTAGTAGGATAAATATAGAAGTCACATTTACAACAATTGCAAGTCCCTACTTCAGCTTTGTGTGCTAATAATTTATGATGGATTGTTTTTAAGGCTACACTTCGAAGAAATACCCAAAAATTAAGTACCTGTAAGAAATGTCCCATTGTTTTTGCCTTAAAACCAATGGAATAAGTCAAAGTAAATGGAATAAGAAATACAAATACAACAATATGTTTGAAATAAGACTAAAGCTGGTTGGTACATTTGAAAATATTTTTTTAAGAATGTCAAAATGTATTCAAATCAATTACTTCCCATCAGTAGTCCCTGGGCAGGTGAACACACATGAATATACACATCACAATTATAAAAACAAATCTTAATTTTTTTCCTACAATGGCATAGACCACAATAAACAAATACAATTTCAAATGCTACTGTATAAATGGTCATTGATGCTGACATCTAAAATGTGCTTTTTCATATTGATAGTAAAATGTTTCAGATCTACAGACAAATACATATAAAAACTACTTCATTCACTGCAGCTCCCAACCTTATATTACCTTTATTTAAATCGTCTTAAAAAGGGAGTAGCTCACTGCCACTTTTGTCCTGGAAAAGTAGCTCTAGAGGGGAAGTGGTTGGAGAGCCCAGACATAGAAGGCATGCTACAGGCTTGTTTACAATGCAAGTGCCGCGTGCTGGATGATGAAGAGCAGATTGTCTCAGTGTGACCATCTGAAAGAGGATTGTGCAGCTGCGTTGATTGCATTAATCCTTCAGAGAATATAATCCCATCCGACAGTGAGACCATGTGAAATCAGGCCCATGTTAGAGGTTGATTACAGTCGCCATTAAAAAGACACTAGGCACTGCAGAATCAATACACGGCTAAATGAAGTGAGTTACTTCCTAATGGACAGTTTCCAGGCGCATATTAGTCAGCGCCTATGGAGTGTTCTGTCAGAGCGCTCCTTGAAAACTCTCAGCACTTTCTTGTCATGGCCCTTTTGAAAGTTATTTTTACAGTTAAATGAGATAGAGAAAAGACCGCAAGATCCAAAATACCGCATAAGAAACTGCGTGGCTGTTGAGGAAAAAAAACAACAGCAAGATGCAACGGTCTATCAAATAATCCGCACACATGGGCAAAAAATATATATATCCAAACTAGCCATTGGTCGAGCTTTTGCAATAGGGCTGATGGTGGCCATATACAGTACATTTCCGTGATTTTTGTTTGAGTGATTTTTATATATTTTGAATTTAGAAACTCATTATTGCACATAGCTTCAAACTCAAGTGATGCTATAGTGTTGTTGAGGATTATGAAACTTTCCGTCCCCAAAAAACGGACTATGCTGTTGTAAACGTGACAAAATGCAAACCAAGCAGTAGATGGAGCTCTTTGAATAATTTGATGAGTCTTGATGAAAGACAAGGCTAGAATCGTCTTTTATTGTAGGACTCCAGGTGCATTATTCATAATATAATAATAATGATAAATCGGTTTTATATAGCGCTTTTTTGGAATTATTCATTATTCTTTTACTCCATTCACGGTGGTGATAAACTACTACTGTAGCCACAGCTGCCCTGAGGCACATTTGTGTGGTTATTTAAGATATTAATACACATAATTATAACAGTATACATGCTTTTTATGTTAATAATAGTATTATAGTTATATATGATTTATGTATGTTTTACAAATATATGCATGCGTGTGGTACAGCATGTGCATATAGTTGCTAATTCAACTATGTGCAAATGCAACCTCGGGGATCACTGAACTCAATTCGTCATGGCCTCAAACCAGTCTGACTCTGGTCAGTCTACATGTCTCTGGTCCCAGTCTACATGCGGGTATACTGTAAATGTAGTATGTCTGAGTCCTGGTCGGGAAGTGTGCTTGAGTCTGACATGATCGGCCAATTTCCAATCACGTGATTGGATTGGCACATATTCCTCTCCATGGGAAAAGAAGATAGAACAGTTTTTATCTTTTAACAGTCACAGTTCTGCCTCACCTATTAGAAGCAAAAGTCACATAGTGTGCTATGCTGTCTTCTTATGAGCTGACGCTAATGGTTCAAACAAAGCACTGCTGTTAAATGTGTTCCATACAAAAATACCTCAACGGTGCTGTGCTCTCACCAACGAAGTGTAAACTGTGGCCTTCTCGCCTTCTCTCTCGTGGCCACTTCTTCAACTTTTTTTTTTGCTGTGGGGGTTTTCATTCTCTGCCACCCACAATGTGAATAATGAGCTCTACAGATAGAAGCCAATGAAGCGACCCCCCCTTTGGCCAATGAAACTTAACAACCATGTCCAGATCAGGTCCTTCCTGCTGAGACTGACCAGCCCTGCAAGCTTCACACTCCTCTGCCACCCACATATAAACTCACTGCAAAGGACTGAGGTGAATATGGGGCCTTTGGCTCAACAAAACTAAAGAGATTTTCTAAATAAGAAAATCAATGGAGTCAAAATGGCCACAGTCTATTCCCCGAGACACGCTCTGTTTAACAGGCGGACTGACAGGTGAGGCAGGCACATTGATTTGGAGGCTGAGTTTGAGGTGTCGGGGCTGGTAATGTGGTTCATGACGGGGAGAGCTGAGTCTGGCCCCAACCTGACCAAAAGGTGCTTTGAAGTGTGTCTAATCACCCAACAATTCCAGCCATGCCAGCTGTAAACGAGCACCAAGCACCTAGTTTATCACATTTTTTCACAGCGCCACATGATATACTGCGAACCGCCAAAGGAAGGGATGACCACACAAAGACTTGTAAACCCGACACATTAGGGAAGCCTCGCAGCGGGAGTGCCAATAGCTAATGGGCTGAGAGCCCGCACTTATTTTAGATGTTAATTAGTCGTTTAATATGGCCATATACTTAGGGAAAGTGATGCTTAAGCAAATATTTATTCAACATAATTGACTTACACACTGAAGGCAGATTGCTTTGATTGATGTTAACAGCTGGAGTAAGGTGAATTTCAGAATATGCTGCTCGAAGGACAGATTACCAAAATCATAGATATCAGACATTATATCTTGCTCTATGCCTAAATAAATAACATAAACCAATAAAAATGTATCTTACGCATACAAATGTTGTAATTCATTGTAAAAGAATATCACAGGCAAAGTATTCTTTATTTTGCTGTGAGAAAAAGTGGGGGTTGCCCCAAACCTTGACAGTGGCCTTTGAAAGACATGCTGAATGAGACATAGTAGCATTCCAGCAATTGTTATTCAGACTAACCGCTCCAAAGCCTCCAACATGTGAAGACGGCGGCGCGTGTTATCCCAATAGGGTAAACACTTCTTGTTCATATGCAGTGGTATGTGGGGCTCTGGGCATGATTGGGCGATGAGGCTGAGACAAAAGAACCACCTGGGACCGACATCTCTGAAAGACACGTCTTACTTTGTCAAAAGGAGAGAGACAATTCATCTTTATATGTCTGCCGCAAATTCTTATCGAAAACAGTACAAGGATGTGGTTGCTTTAAAATGAATGACAAAAGATGTTAAAAGCAGATCTGCAGCTATTAAAAGGCCAAATATAGTTGGTTTGAAATGCCTAGAATACTCTCTTGACATTTTTGTGGGGAAAGTTTAGTGAGGGGTATATTCCAATGTCTGCTTGAAGGCCAACTTATTCAAGCTCTGTGCTCTTGTCCTTTCTTCTCCTCTTCCCGGGAGAACTGTGAGTAATGAAGTGAACTCTCTGCTTCGGAACGACATTTAACTGCCTTAAGTCAATCCTAGCATTTGATTTGGAGCCTGGATCACACCCATGGGGGCAACCCTAGCTGGCTGATACAGCTACGCTCTGAATTCACAGAGATTCTTGGCTGCTACAAAACCCAAACATGCACATGCACAAAATCTGCTTTTTCTGCACCAGAGAAAACACTATGGGTTTTAGTTAGACTTGAAGGGCAGACTTCCAAACTTTTTTCCCCCTGTCTGGCGTCCTAACAGTGGCGGACAAAGCGACAATAGCTTTTTTAGAAATCCCTGTTCTTCCGGCGTCTTCGCCCTGAATGGGGTTGGTTTGCAGTTTGGTGTTATGGAATGATAATGACTCACCAACACTCAAAATGCCACCTCATGAGGATGGAGGGAGGGCAGAGGGTTAATTACCATGACAAAAGGGCATTGAACGTCGGGTTTGGGCTGGACGCGGCGTGGATGAGATGACCACAAGGACTTTCTCAGCCCAAATGGGAAAAAACACAGGGCTTTGATCTCCTAAAAATGGCAACAGATGGACAGGGTCAGTGCATCTTTTGTCTGAATTATTAGGCAGCGCTTCCTTGTATTTTCCTCACAGGCGGGGACTGCTCTGGTCAGACTGGCCCCCACAGCTTCCCCTTTGTGTTCTTGTTTGACTGAACCCGTTCATGAAGTAAAGAGGCTAATCAGAAGCTGTAGAGCTATTCAGAGGAAACCACTGTACACCATGGGCTCATTTGGAGCAATTGTTGTGCACGCCCACAATAGCCTTGTTTTGACACTTTGTAGATGAGCTATAATGTAAAAGAGTATTAAGACCATTAAAGTGGTTGTTAAGTGTGGTGATGTTGGCCACCAAATATTGACTTCTGGCTGCAAATGGCACGGGCAGTGTGCCTGGCTACGTACATAAGCGGTGTGGTTGAACTCAGAGCAGGGCTACAATTAAATTGATTAAATGCAAAAACCTCTTAAAACAAGCACCACTGAACTACAGCTGTCCCACACCAGAGCCAGTGTGTCATTATTTCTAAAGGTTTACATCGAATCCATTCACTTTGAGCCAGCAGCGGGATAAAGAAATGTGAAGTGACACGGTTGTTAGGGCACACAGAACAAGAAGTCTATCAAAGAGTGAGGGGCATTTCCAGAGTGTAAGCAACTTGATTATAAAACAGTATTCAGTGTTTAACCCAGCAGTCAGTCACAGCTTCTAAAACATTATAGAAAAGACAGGCCAATAAAAGCATAGGAATTTGGCAATTACACCAGAAAGGAGTAAACAAGTTTGACAGCATCATCGATACAATATCTTTCACACTATTTTGACATCACAAAGTCAAAGCTATACCGACATAAATCTTACTTACCTCCAGCAAAACCGACTTTAGGAACTGCGATCAGTGAAATAGAATAACTTGTGTTCTCATTATAATCATTTCAGAGATGCTCCGCAGGGACATGATGTAAATATTTGATAATTGGGGTAGAGGGAAATAACCTATGCATTGCAAATGTATTCAAAAGAGCCACACACAATAGCCCTGATGCATCCCAGGAAATGCAAATAGCATATTTGCAATTCAAATTCACAGCATGGTTGTTTTAGCTATACCTCGTCTATAACACTTCTATAGCACTTCTATAACACTTCTATAGCACTTCTATAGCACTGCTATAATGGCGCGTTCATACCGGATCATGCGTTGCGTCGGGTTTCAATGCAAAGTCTATGGTGACGCGCGTTGCAGCGTCAAAACGCACCGACCTCTCGGCACGCACTTACGGACCGCTGAGTAGAGCCGCACGGACTTGGCGGGAAAGTGAAAGGGGAGGAGCAGGAGCAAAAAATGGACGCCCACAGGAGATGGATTCTGCTCATCCGTTCCTTGGGACGTTCGTGCAGCAACCAATCAGAGAGCCGCAAAGTGGTCACGGGGACATTAGCGGACTGAGTGAGCAAACTGAAAATACGTAAACAGCCAAAACAGGACCCACACCAGACTTCACCAGAAGTCAAACCAGGGTTGACAATGGGGGACTGTATGCTTGTGAATATATGCGTTGTCATGCGTCCGTGACCTTATGCAACTGCTTCGAGTGTGTTCGCCGATGCGGAAATACCGTTTAATAATACAAAAAAACGTATGGCGCGCCTCCATGAACACATACTACTGTTATATAAAGCCCGTGGAAAGTCTCTGTTCAAAGACACGCTGCAAAGCTGCATATTGGAGAAGATCTGTACACAAGAAGCCGCTAGCATAGCTCTGTTAGCATCAGAGCCGGCCGGCTACTTCCGGTACTTCCAGCTCGCGTCAGGACGTTCTGGTGTGAAGACCCCTGCGTCTGAAATAGGGATGTAAATCGGCGACCGGTTAACCGGTGGTTGACCGTCACAGCGTTAACCGGTCAAAGCTGTCGGTTAAAAAAGAGAAAAAGGGGAGAGGTGAGGTCTCTTAATAACGCTATTTTAAGCCCTATTTGCACGGTGTGACGAGCGGGTCTGTATCTAGCTGTGTGCGCCCATCTATTATAAACTCCGGGACGACTCTCACGCCGCACGAGCCACATATGCACACGCACGCGCGCGCGCGCACACACACACACACTTTCCCCCTCTCCATACGTAACATCCACATGCATCATCTCTCCCCTCTGTTACCGTCAAAGTTGCACACTGGCGCGGGTCAGAACTACATTGGAGCTTACATTTACATATACATACACATATACATACACACACACATATACATACACACACACATACACACACACATACCGGTCTGTCGCGCTCCTCTGTGTCACGGAGCCCAAAGGATTCGCACAAATACGCGGCTCCAGTCAAACCACATGGAACATGTTTGTGTTTATGGTCCTCGGGATCAGCTCCACACACATCACTTGTATTTAAACTTTTGTGAAGACCTGTGAGACGCGGCTCGTCACTCGCTGCTCTGACCATGTGAACGAGCCGTCGTTTGCTGCTAGAACGTTTTGGTAACCCGCAGCACAGCAGAATGGGAAGATTAAAAAAGCAGTTCTCTGTGCGCAAAGGTGCCGGAGCTGTTGCGGGTTTGGGCGCCGCTGTCTCAACTCTGATCCAGTAGAACGCTCAGCTGCACTTATGAAAAGTACGCGGCTCGAAATGGCTGTTATTTCAAAGAACGTGGACTATTTTAAACTACGCGGTTAACCGGTTTCAACCGGTTAATGAGGCTCGGTGGTCGGTCATAAAAATTCATAGTTTTTTACATCCCTAGTCTGAAAACTAGAGAATGCGCGTCTGGTGAGCGGCTCTTCAGAGTTTGAGTGTTTGCGGTCTGAATGCACCATAACACTTCTATATTAGCCTGGCCTTGGCCATCCGTACACTCCTGTCAATCATCATTTCACTGCATGTAGCGTCTTGGTCTGGTCCCTGTGTTTACATCGCTTGAATTCCATCCGACCAATCAGCGAGCACGGGAGGCGGGTGTTGTAGTTAGGTGTGGGTGACGTCAAGAGTTTGCGCCGAATGGGCAGGTTCTAGTTTGGCATTGGAGAAGAATGCGATAGTATGTCTGAGTCTGATTTACCACAAAAGTAATCCGGTCTGGTTCTATCAAGAAATTGAAGCCGGAGCAAGAGGAATGTATAGCAAAAGTCATTCATGGAAAGATGCGCTACTCCCCACGGGCTCCGTTAGCGGCAAAGGAGATGGCTAGGTTACATGCTAAATGCTAACGACTCACTCGGGCACATTACATTCGTCACGGTAAACTCAAATCGTTTCAATCTGCAAAAGGAGTTAACCCCTCCCACCTGTTAACGGAGCTCAATGGAGCACCTCCAAACCTCAGTATGAAATGTAACTTGTACTATGGTGTGGTACGACCAGGCTACTTCTATACCACTTTCCACACGTCAATCTCCATGTAATGACAAATGTGACACAGGATTATGATTTGTGTAGTCAACCAAATAAATTCAACTTATTATTAGGGCTGTAGTAAACAATTTTTTGATAATCAATTAGCTGGCTGACTATTCTTTTGATTAATCGATTAGTTGTTTAGATCCCTAAAGGTCAGTGAATATGGTATATTTGTTATACATTCGACCAAAACCAAAAGTCCTCAAAGAGATGACCCGTTACACATTTGCTTGTTTGAACACGTTTTCATTTCCTTCTGCAGTCATAATAGAAGTATTCGTCATAAAACCTCTTCTCAGTATGTTTAAGTCTATGTACGGTCCATAAAAGATGCATATATTAATAAATTAGTTGACAGCTATTTTAATAATTGATCATATGCGATCAACTTGCAAAAATCAATTATGTATATGTTGAGAGTTTTACATATTTGCTACTTTCTCATAAAAATCCTCGCAATTTGAATAAAACAATTAGTCGACTCAGAAACTATCGACCAAATAATCGACAAAAGGACAAAAGGCCGACAGCCCTAATCCCTCAAAATGACACGCACACACAAATCCTACATTTCACACTCCAGCACATCTGACCTTGACCCTTTGACTTTTCAACTCAAATCAGTCATTCATCATGGAACATCTGTAGCACATTTGAATCATTTCCATCACGGCGTTCCAGTGAGATCACACTCCCCACAATGGGACAGAACAATCGTGTGCTGGATGTTTGAAGCCTGATCCATGATGGTGATGACAGCTTTTATGAAAAATGCTTCAGAGACATAAAACCAAAGAGAAAGGATCATTTCTTCAGGTAAACCGTCGCAGATGTTTAGTGTCATTATAGGATATCACTAATGCACAGACATGACAAGAAATCTGTTTTGGTAACTGACCCTCCGCTGTGTTGTTACGAGCCTCCTGAACTCCCAGCATGCATTCTTGTTTAAGTACACCAATATTTATGCACACACAACTATGTGTACTTTGTGGTCACCTGGTCGACTTCCTGTACATTAAACAAAGGCTTTATAGCATGTAGGAAAACAGTAGGGAGGGACAGTGTACAAAGGAACAGACATTATCTTTGAGTCCTCCTGATGAACTCCTCATTCATGTTCTCCAGATGAGATCCTGTGACAGTAAACAGGATCTTTTAACTGTCACAGTTTGTTGGTCCAACACTTTAAATGAGAATAACTCTAATACCTCTTGCACTTGGTCTGGAATTCTAAGTTGACCAAAGTTTTTTTCCTTGAAATTAATATGAATTATTAGGGGAAAAGGTTTGAGCTCAATATGAACACTCGTCCACTTTGCCAGTTTTGATATTTATTTTATTATAGCGTTATTTTTCACTTATCTTTTGCTGTCCTCGTTCTACTAATACTGTTCTGTAACTGGTGATGCACAACGGAAATTTCCCCACTGTGGGATGAATAAAGGATCTCTTAATCTATACATTTTACCTACTACTTAAAACCCTGGACTTTAGGCCTTGGACCTGGACAAGTCCCCAGTCTGCCATCAGGGAGTTGGCAGTCCGGTGACACCAATTGAAACGACTGTTGTTGTGATTGTGTGCGATATAAAAATATTTTGAAATTGACTCTTTGTTATGGGGGCAAACTTTTCCTTCGCCTCCTTTTAGTCGACTAACTGGTTGACTGTGCATGTCCTTAGTCAACAGAGTATTTCTTTGGTGGACTACAATCCTACTACTTCTACCACAAGTACAATCAACACATCTATTAGGTTGTGAAATGGCAAATCAGTATCCAGCCACTTTGACCATGCATTGATGCTTGATACTTTTGGGCAAGACACTTAAACAGCCTCTATCAAATTCAGCTATAGCATCATTTGTATTCCTGCTTCATAACTTGGCTGGAGACAACCCCTGTACATCTCCGCGAGCACTGTCAACAGCATCAGGACAGTCTGATAGAAAATGTCAGCACCATCTTTTCAGAAGAGCTGTCATCACCAGCTTTTGTATCAACCATCTTCAGGACTGGGACTGAAACCCAAACAAACCCTGCAGGAGGCTTGCCACAATTCTTCAATCTCAAATTGTGGCATAAAAAAAAAATCATAAACAGGGTATTAACTTTGCTCAATCACCGTCTGCATGTGTGAGGATTAGTGGAGATTGAGAGAATGCTGGAGCTGCAGGGGTCTGGTGCTGATTCCCGGAGGCGAGTAAACATTAGGCTTGTCAGGGCCTGCACTTGTTATGGCGCCGCAGTCACTGATAATGAAGCGAATATATGTGGCATGCGTTTTATCCATGTAAGGAGTGAACCTACCTTGGAGCACTGCTTGTGATTCTGGCACCAAACCAATGATCCATTATTCTGAAAGAAAAAGAACATAGACATGAACTCGTATTGTGTTTCCGACAAGGGTTCCAAACAAAAACAGAATAAATCCAAGTATTCCCTCTGTCACACCCAAATCAATAAACAATTACTCAAGCGTGTGGAGACTTCATGGATAAATTAGATGCAATTCTATATCATATTAAGTTAATCCATTTGTTAGTTCTTGGTAAACATTGCTTAATTCTCTGCTCATATTTAATAATCTAAATAATAAGCAGAGCATAGCTGGAAGATATCATTTGAATAATCATATGAAAATTAAATGACTTATTTAAATAGATAAAGAGTGTAGAACAAAATAGAAATGGCTGCATATTTTACCCTTTTTTACTCACAAATGCGAGAGAAAGAGAGAGAGAGAGAGAGAGAGAGAGAGAGAGAGAGAGAGAGAGAGAGAGAGAGAGAGAGAGAGAGAGAGAGAGAGAGAGAGAGAGAGAGAGAGAGAGAGAAAATGTGCATAACCCGGGCAGGAAAGTGGGGTCACGAGGCAAGGACCAGGCCACCGCTCTGGTCCTTTTCAGTGGAGCAGAGTGACCTGAGTATCCCCCTTTCTTTTAGGTTTGTTTGATCTCGCACCAGACGCCCCGAGGTCACTGAGAGAGGAACTGAAGTCAGCACTCCTGCACACACTGCAGATACTGCCAATTTCCTTTTAATTGCCTGTAAGGACCACCTTGTGCACTAGGACACATATTATGCCTTAATGGACCTGCCTCTATTAAAGTCTTCAATGTGTAAATAGAAAGGTTGTTGAGTGCAAGACCACTTGGCTTCAACCGCTGGTGCAAGTGTCCATTTCCTGTCTTTCATTAGGCCATCGCATTATTCTGTCATTCCCCGCTAACATAATTGTGCTTGGATAGCAAGTGCAAGGCTAGCCCCCTGGAATAATAGAGCGGTTGATCATCATAAAAGACACTAAATGCTTGAATGTGTGGACAGGCCAGACTGCTTTGTGACACTGGGGGGTTCAAGACGTCAGATATGTCATCAATCTGAACGTAACAATAAAATGCTCACATCATTACCAGAGACAATGCAATGGAATTCTTAGGTTCCGTCTTGTCAGTGACCTAGATCATGATCGCAAATGCAAAACTCCGCACACAACAACTTTATAACAGGCTAGTTTTTAGTATGCAAAAATCTGTGCAAGTTCAATGTCAAGTTCAAAGGCTTTTCCCACCATGTAATCCAGAAGAGATTTCCCATGAGACCCTATGAAAGAACTTATCATTAAAGGGTTTAATTTAACATCCAGTACCAGTAAGTGCTGTGCTTTTAGTGTCAAGGATAATGGCCAAATGGGCTTCAAAGGACCTCATGATTGTTCTGAGAATCCCCACCAAAGAAACTGTGATAAGGATGACAAATGTATCTACGAGCTGCACTCCAAAAGGAAGCCTTCAGTCAAGCTAAGAGATATGGCCATTTCAACATAATACAAATGAACACAATTCTGTTGCTGTGGGTTTTGGCTCTCTGTAACAAGTGAAAACAATGAAAGGTGAAAACTCAAACAATGACCAAAGGACCATAAGGACCCTGAATGGACCTCAGCTCACAGAATGCACCAGATTAGCTCAGCCTTGGGAAACCAAAATGAATGTGTAAAACTTCCCCATCATTGGCCGTTGGTTACATTATCAGCCTCTGGCACTAATGGCATATCTTGCACCTTGGCTGGATGGATGTATTTATTTTCTACAGCACATATTTGATAGAAAGCAATAATTCCACAGATATGGGGTTGCATATCTATATAAATATACACCAGGGTCCACTATCACGTGAATATGCACAATAGACTACTAAAGCTAGTCTGGATCCATGCGGCTAACCCATAAACTCTACAAGCGCCATTTAAAAACCACAACGCTTTTTTATTGTTTTTCCTGATCCCTTGTAGCAAGAAGCTATAAATCCGAAATCAGGTTGTGTTAAATATCCAGGGATGTGTGTCACTTCTTACAAAAATGTAAAAACACATTTTAACTCGCCAACAAAATTGTCAAACACATCTTAAATAACACCTGAGATGAAGTGATAGCATGTATCAGTATACTTTTATACTGTCAACTAAACCCTGATTAAAACATGAATTATTTCACACCTGTCATGTTGTGTTTTATTGCATAATTAAAATCCCTGTGGAGTCCAGTAACTTATAAAACACTATCAATCTAACTCAAGCCCCTGTCGACACCAACCCATAAATAAAAGGATGGATATTCGCAGTGACAACCGATGCCTGGGGATAATTTATACAGATTGTCACAACACTCGACCACGTTTGAAATCATCAGTCGTGTTTTTCTGACACCTTTCGTCACCCATCAATCAAGCCGCGACAGGAGCGGATCGGGCCGGGGAGCTAATTTTGCACGGTGACAGCGTTCATGTAGCGGAGAGGCACAGCAGGATGTTGCCCCAGCTGTCCAGGCCTGACCTCCCCATGTCAGGGACCAACAGGGAATAATTATAGGTCAGGACTTCATCCCAGCGACTCACCGTGACATTCTTCAGCAGCCCCAACATGAAGCAGGGCTCAAGTCAAGGACTCCAGGGTGAATGTGCACCAGATACCCTCCTCAGATCAAACAGGGTAGGTGAACGCACCATTCGGAGTCATGTAAACACGGCTTCAGCTCCGAGACATTGTTGCTGTCGTCAGAGGAGAAGAAAGAGAAGGTGGGAACGGCTTCTGTCTCTTCTTTTATCTTTTAACGGGACATAAGCCAATTCGGTTCTCTATTGTCATGGTGTGGATTTTTAGTTATTTTGTAGTTGGTTGAATTTGGACTTCTGTTCTCTGTGGTTTTATTTGACTTCCTGTCCTGTTGCTGTTGATTGTCTGCCCCGCCCTAATGTGTTTCACTTGGGTCTCTCTGTATCTTTATGTACCTGTGCTCTTCTCCCTTGTTGCTGGTCCATTGTCTTTGTTTGTCCTCGTCTGTCGGTTTCCTGGTTCCAGTGTTCATTATGGATTTTGAATTTGTTTTTACCTTGCACTTTTGTTTATTATCTCATTAAATCATTATTTTTAACATGGCTGAATGTTTGGGTCCCTCTTCATCTCACTACATTCCTTCATTCATTCATTTTCAACCCCTTTATTAGTCAATTTCTGGGTCGGAGGGGTGGCAATGAGAGCTGCCACCCAATGCTCATAGCACCAATCTATGACCACTGTGGCGCTATTTATATCTTTAGATGTTACAAAAGTAACCAGTCGCCTAGCTCCTCCTTGTGTGCCCGTTTGCCCCACAGGTTGATGGAGCATCAGGAATACTCATGTCTGAGGCTCCACTCTTGCGCAGACAATATTATCATCCACATGTTGCCGATTGGCAAAGAAAATAATTAAAGTCCGAGGGAGGGGAGAGGTTGTCAGAGGACTGAGGAGAGAGCAATGGCGGTGGCGTCTATGAGGATGTAAATAACTTAAACATACATGAATCGCACTAAAACAGCTTTGCGTGTGTAAATGACGAGGTAAACTATGACATGAACAGAATAGAATAGCGTAGAAATCGAATTTCCCATTTAAACTATATATTTTTGTCATTTTTTCATCAAGGAACTTTTGAGTGTGATATTCTGTCATAAAAATGTGAATGATACTTAAAAGAGCATCTGGGCAGAGTGAGAGCAGTTCAACCTGTATTATGCAAGTCTTGTGGGGCTCCAGTCTCACGAGAATGCACCGGAGCAACACAAGCTGTCGTGCATACAGAATACACATGGTAGGTACAAAGTATCACAGAATTAGGTGACACATTTGTAAAAAGAAAATGAAACAAAATATATATATACATGCGCAAAAATGGTTTTGGAAGTATGTCCTGGATATACAGTAGAACAACCTTCTCTTTAATTCTCTTTAATAATTCTGTACAACACAATGATGAGGTGCACAACACATGCATGAAGTTATTTGAACACTTCATTGATTGTGATTATTGTAATACTTTCTATTATAAGAGTATAAACTGTAATACTTTCTATTATAAGAGTATAAACTTATACTCTAAATAAGCATCTATCTATCTATAACCTACTCACTCACTCAATGTATTCAAAAGATCCAATTAGAACAAACATACTGTACTTAGATATTACATCCTCTATACTTTGTCAATACATGTTTTTTTGTGATTACATTTAAAAATAGATATATATTGCATTTAAATATATTGTTGCTTACTAATATCGCATCCCATGCCCCTCTCACCAGTGTTTCTGTGCATGTGCGTCTGTACAGCTCTGTGTGAGCGTGCCGTGCCTGTCAGTATCTCCTACCGAGGACCACAGTCTTCTTGCTGTCCCCCGCTGCGGACATGTGCTGGCCACAAGCTTTACATTTAGCAAAGGTAACATTATTTAAGGACTGAACAATATGGATAACATTTCAGATCTTATTATTTCTGCCAGATACAGAATCTCATTGTCGATACAATAAAACTACAGCTTCATTGAAAACCAAGCCTTTTTCAGATAAAACTGCAACCCCCCTATGTTTGTTATTGGTTTCTTCAGCTGTCGATCCAGACTATGAAAAAAGGTTTGTTGTTGGCTGGCCATTGTGGTGCCTTCAAGGACAATCCTAAAAGGACGTATGTTGTGACTAGAAGAATACATATCGATACGATGTACATATCTCAATATTAATACAATTACAATGTATCTCGTCATTGTCCTGTGCCTTTATGAAGCCATTTGAATGTGACTGCACCCCGTGACTAATAATCTTAGTGATTTTAGTGCATGCATTTTTACTTAGGCATATTATTTATTTTACTTGGATTAGATTGGTTCTATTTTTGAGTGATTATTTAAGTGTTATTGCGTGCTCCACAAGTATTCATACAACACAAGTTAATACTTTTAAGGTATGACTCAACAAGCTTTGCACATCTAGAGTTTTCCCAGTTTTGCCCTCTGTCAGATTAGATGGAGAGCATTTATGAACAGCAGTTTTCAGGCCACAGATTTTCAAACAGATTGGATTTATGTTTGGACTTTGAATGGGCATTTCTAACACATGAAATGTTTTTGTTTTTTACTATTCCTATATAGCTCTGCCTTTATATTTAAGGTAATTGTTCCGCTGGAAGGTAAATCTGCACCACAACATTAAGTGCTTTTAGCTGACTCCAGCCAATTTTCTTCCATATTGCCCTGTATTCGGCTGCGTCCATCTTCCAATTAATGTTTACAATATTTTCGTCCCTGCGGAAGAAAAGCAGCCTCATCTCATGGCATAATTTTCCATAAACATAGCTTTGAGACCATCACAGAACAGATCATTATACAGAGAGTAGATTACACACAAGCAGGATATAATTATGATATAAGACAATGTAATGCACTTAAAGAAAAAGTAGCATAAAAACAACATCATATATCATTTACTTCACATTTTTCTGTTACTTTATTGTGGTCTTTAAGAAGTCCAACATAAAATATCTATGTTCAAAAGTTCAAGTTGTGTTAGTAATTTTGTAAGCCACTGCAGGAAACAAGTTTTTGTTCCAATGCATTTATTATGGGAATAGCTTTCTGCCACCAATTTAGAGTGCTCCATGCACTGGACACTGCTGGCAACAAAAGGTTTTCATTATAATGGCTGTATTGAACCAGTAGGTGCCAAATGTGTTCCTTAAAGTAAATATAATAAAGCACCAGTAAAGTAAACACCCGTCCGTCTGACTCTATGCCGATTGAGATTTCATAATGGACTAGATTTCCAGACAATGAACAGTCACTTCTAGTCCTAAAGTATCCATGAGTGAATAATTACAATGACCCTTCATGTTCCTGTCTAAGGTGATGGACTGGACTTCAAAGGGCAGACTGGTGTCTCTGTGTCCACTGACACCCTGGGGGTTCTTATGCAGGCACCACCAAAATAACTGATCTTTATGGGCACTTATGTAGCACTGAAATAACGGGTCTCAAGATGAAGTCTGTGGTCATCCATCTCATCAATAATGCATGCTATATAAATTATTTGACAGCGTGTCGGAAAGTGAGCTAACCTTTTGAAAGCACTTCCAATGACAACATAGGAGGCATGTTTCAGAAATCTAAAAACATTGACATAAAAAGTTACCTCTAGTTTGGCCCCAAAAGCAATTTGTGAAATGAGGTGAGCTCCAGGGGTGTAACAGGATTGGGGGCCAGAGATTTACAGACATGACTGTCATGGTTTAAAAGCATTTACCGAGTGGGGAGGCCAGCCTAAATAGACCGCCCATTCATCCGCTGTCTTTCCTAATGAAAAACCCCACACACGGGCCTACCTCTGGCTTCAGGTCTGATTCCACCACAGGTTAAGTCATATCAAAGGCCGAAATAAGGGGAAATGGAAAAACTTCATTCCAATGTTTTCTCTTCCTCGCCATCAACGTTAATAGTGAACATGAATGGGCCCATGTAAAATGTATAGCTTTTATTGCCTTGGTTGTAATAAAAAGCGTAAAGGCATGGACACACCTTGTTTTTGGCTTCATTGCAGCAACACATAAATAATCCAGTACAAGGCCGATGCTTTCAGAGTACATTATTGCACGGAGCTCCCAGTTCACTCTTAATATTTGAAGTGTCCGAGGCTAATATTTATGGCCTGGGTGTTCCCCTTTCTCTGTCTATTGTAGGTACAAAGTTGACAAGTTCCATGTAAGAGAAGTCAAATGTCAATAAATCTGCATTTGGAAATACTAAAACTTCAATAAATCCACACTTGCAATTAATCTGACACGGAAAGAACAACCCGTGGGTTTTCCCAATGCTGCAACTCCACGGTACATTGTGCCTAATTTATATTTGTGACAATTAGAATAAAGCTTCTCCTTTGTACTCAATATTGTGCCACATAAAACAGAAGGGGAAGTGTGTGGGTGTTCCAAAACATGTGCAGTTTGAAATTAAAAAGTGAAAAAAGAGGGGATTCAGTTGACAGACGTATAAAAAAACAGCTGTAAAACGTGTTAGCAGACAAAATACGGCAAGCTAAAATCAAAAGGCGTCCATATTGATTACAAGATATTAAGTAGATAGTATAAAGTGCGCTACAGCAGCAGTCTGGACTCCCAAGAGAGGCTTTCCCATACTATAAAATGGCAACCATAGTGTGTCTTGATTTCCCTATCTCATATTAAATGACCCTTGAAGGATGTCAGCGCTGAATTAAGAGGTCTGCCGTCTCCATCACTGCTGAGCTGTTTGCGGCTGCATAACGTAATGAGATCTGCCAGAGGAAGTCCATCCACCTGTGGGCAGTGCTGAGTGAGCACGCTCCAGTATTGTGGCAACACTACATTACGGCTTATCACAGTTACCACAATTGGGCGCAGGCAGTTCGCAGGAAGGTGACCCCTGTGTGGAGTAAAATGGGGAATCTCAGCGTGTATCCAGCAGGGGCCTTTTGAGGTGTGATGCTGGCATTTATGGGCAAGACCAGGGGGGGGGGGGGGGGGGGGGGGGGGGGGGGGGGCGGGGGTGGCAGAGGAGGGGAAGGAGAGGTGGTGGTATGAGGTGGGGGGTTTGCTGGGTCAGCCATATGTTTATGCAGCTGACCAGACCCCCCATTCTCACATGAAAGCCCTGTTAAGAACGCCAAGCCATGACAGTCCTTGCACATTATCAACATTTGCTATTTTGGGGCTGTCATGCAAACCTCATGCTTATCGCCAACCGCAAAAACACTTTTCTTTTTGACGAATACCTCCCACTGCTCCTTATTGAGCACGTCTGGCTCTGACAACGCGCCTCTGCACTCAATTATGGAGACTATTAGTTGTTCATTAGAGGTAAGACTTTTCTACCGACTTGATTTAATGCTTCAACTTTCAACTCCAGGCCACCACCAACACATGCTGTACTATCTGCGCCTGGAGCTCGCCAAGACACACTGTTCCAATCTGTGGATGCTCTGCTAGGCTGCTCCTCTGTTCTCTCAGAGTTCCTGTAAACTGCATTCATCCGTCACCCCATGTGTCACTTATCCCTTTATTAAACAGCTTGAATTAGCTCCAGTGGCCAGGCCTCCCCATGGACCTGCTTTGAAAAACATTGCAACAGATCAATAAGTGAACCCAAACTTAAGTTAATCTGTGACAAAAAAGAGGGCAATGCATTCATTTGCCTTAACAGGACTGATTACACCTTTTTTACATATTACCTCGCTGGACAATGTTTTTGGACCATTAGGATGAGCACAAAAGTAACAAAACACATGCAAATGCGTAGAGGCAGTCACCAGAAGCAGATAGGTGGCTAATGAGAAGGGACAGGGATCAGAGAGCAGTCATAATCCTGGGAGGAGAACAGTGTGCCCAGTCAGGGATGAAAAACAACTTCTGAAGCCCCACAGCCAATCAAGCAATGGTAAGACTAATTTATGGCCTCAATAGAAAACATAACCAGTGCCCACAATAAGATCCAGACACCAATAAAGTGTCAAATGCATACTATGAGCTGACCTATGGCATGCGTAAGCCAAAAAACAAGTCATTTTCCGTTAATTAGAAAGTAATGAATGGGAACTGGCACAGCTCTGAGCTCTAAGACATCCATTAGGACTGGAGTCAAGAATGGTGCAGCGTGTTTATGAGAATTAACAGTAGCACAGTGTACATCGTGGTGAATGTGACAACTTTACAAGCAACTCAAGTCGTCATGTTGGCAACTGGTGCCACAATCCTGCCCGGAGTGAGGACGCGTTGGAGCGGCATTATATGAGAACCTGCGCCGCTCCAGGCTCCAAAAAAAAAAGCGACCATCGAGACGCGGGCGTAAATAAATGACAACAGTGTGAAATAACATGTGATTATTTTTGGGAGTTAAACTATGGGCAGGAGCGCGTCGGTGGTGGGTGTCCGCGGGTGTCTCGTACCTGGGAATGCTTGAAGAAGGCAGAGATGCGAGTGATGTGCAGACTCAGGCACCTCGAAGCGCATCTTGCTCGGTAAATGCTGCCAGTGAAGAAAGACTCGTCCTGATTCCTTGCACGCACACTTTTAGGCGCTGATAACGTGGTAATAATCCACAGACACAGAGTCACACACGCGCTCAGTCTCCTCCAAAACATGGCCCCGATTGTTGTGTTTTTAATCCCTGCGCGGTCCGGACAATACTGCGTGAGGGCTCCGCTGGAGAAACTAAAGAAAGTTCAATTATACACAGGGGAGGAGCCTCGTCCCCCTGCGCGCTCTGATTGGCCCGCGGCTCCGTGAGTGACGAGAGGCGAGCGGAGGGTGAAGCAGGTAGAGACTGCAGCATGCCCTGTGCCTGGTGCCTGGTGCGTGGGCAGGCTGCGCTGTGCAAAACTATCTCTGCAGGGAGAAAAAGTAAGACCAGATTGAAGACCATGTTGAACTCCAATGTGGCTTGGATCTGCCTTGCACTGCACTGCCTTGTCTTGATGATTGGTTGCTCCTTTACGTTTTTGACTCATTTTGTGTATATTTGGTTGCATTTTGAGTTGCCCTGTGTATGAATTTAAGATTAAGATAACTTTTATTCGTCCCACAGTGGGGAAATTTCAGCTTTACGACTTACCTTGCCTTGTCAAGCTAGGAATGAAATGTTGAAGAATATCCTGATTGTGACCAGCATATGTGGGTAAGATTTATTTGTTGTAATGTGAAATCAAATCAATGTATTTTTGTTTACACTAAAGGCAGCAGTATTCTGAACTGACTTAAATACAATAATAAAGAACATAAAGTAATTGTTCCATTGGGTTATGGGTAAACCATTAACCAATGTTCTTAAATGTTCATAAAAGTATGTAGTCGTAATTCATCTTTATCTATATATGGTGTTTTACAATTGTTGTGGGCATTTTCTCCTCTCACTCTCACAGTGATGGGAGGGCGGGGTTGCCATACATAAGACCTTATGTAAATGATTTTGGTGATGGGGAAACCTACACAGACACAGCGAGAACATGCAAACTCCACACAGAGAGGCCCAGTCTGGAGGAATCAAATCCAGGAAATTCTTGCTGTGAAGGTGCCACCGTGCCTCCACATTGTCCAGACCCTGTCCGTATACCCTTCTGCATGGGCTAGGCAAAACACAAATGCTCCTTTACATTTAGTTAGAATATAACACCAACAGTATATAGATATGTATTCGTTTTGTTCTGAACTTTCCATCTCTCCATCTTTTTTCAGCCGTCCGGACTGATTTTAGAACCTTATGCTTAGGTTTATTACATGCTTATCATCAGGGTAATTGTAAATAATATTTATGTAGCTCTATAAGTTATTACCATATGTAAATGTATATGTTGTGGTGACAGTAATTTGTATTAATAATTAAATGCCTAAATCTGTTCACTTCTAAAATGGATACAGGATTTGATCTTATAGGCATCTATTTGTGCCCTATCTAACGCTTGATATCACTGCTTTATCGACTGCATTTCTTGAAACCATCAAAAAAGTTGCTCTCTGCCACATTTCTTCAGCACAATAGCATTCTGCAAAGAGACATTGGAGAGCACTTATCTTGTTTGTCTGAAACACATTTAAGGCTTTAATAAGGCTGCAAAGTTAAAGCTGCAAAACGGCATCACCAACAGTGCATTTATAAATCTCACAAACTGCATTCTTCAGTACAACAGCAAAACAAATGAACAAGCCGACGGTAATAACTACATCAGTGGAGTTTAGTAAGAAAACACATTACCTCATTTACAATACTGGTTGTATATAGCAATGTATTTTGGAAAAAGCCTGTAAGCTTGTCCTATTGTTTCTATATCTATTTGTAACTGATGTTTGAGTAATATATTGGCCCGGAGACTGCAGAGATGCTTTTGTATGGGTATATTCTACATGTGAAAACGAGTGTGTGAATAGAGGTGTGTAATCACAGCATGTAATGGAATAAACTGCCCTGTAATCTAGTCTCCCTGGCACAATTAGCAAGTAAATGTCAGTAATTTACGACCGTTATCGGCTTCACTTTTGTAGGCTATGCAGTAAAACATATTTAGACCCTGTTTACTGCGTTTCCTGGGGAACCACCGTCAACAATATACAATAGATAGTAACAGCCTATAGTGTGAATGGAGTGGTGGGAGGGTTACCTGCGTGCTGAGCAGGCATGGGCACAACCAATATCACTTATTACACACTTTGCATTCCGATCTATGTAGGTAAACAAGACGTCATTCACACTCAGGACATGAAAGCAAACGACTTTCTCATGGCTTATTATCTTTTGTGTAACTATATGGGAAGTTGGTTAGAAAAATCAAAATACAGTCTTGGAAAATCAAGTGGGAATTGTAAAAGAATTGTAAAATAATGTTTTACCATGTACAACAAGATGCGTATTATCATCATATGTTGTATTTCTCTATGTATGCCAGTAAAGAAATACTGGTAAAACAGTATTACTAATAGTGCAAGTGGTTAGGGTTCAATTTCACCTCCAGATGGGGACTTTCTGAGTTTGCATGTTCTCCCTGTGTCTGCGTAGGGGTTTCCTCCGGGTGCTCCAGTTTCCCCTACCACTAAAAACAACAATAGGTGAATAAGTGTATGTTTGTGAGTTTGATTGTGGGTCTACAGATGGAAATCTGTTACAGCTGCTGCTGATCATTAATACCCTCTGTCCCATCCAAATAAACAAATTCAAATTGTGGATCGACCAATTTAGATTATTTTGAAACCAATAATTAAAATGTTGTTTCACTTTTTCTTTTTACTGTTTTAAAATCAGGTGTCAAGTTATGTTGGATGGCCCCTGGGAACACTGACACTTGGACAACATAATAATACTTGAAATGTCATTCACTATATGTCTGTGCTATTTCTCTTTTGTTTATATGTTGTAGAACATTTTATTTTGAGATATAAAACTACTGCCACTGTCTAGGCTTTTAGTATAACAATCTTGTACTTACAAGTAATGATGCACTTTTTATAGACACGCACCACATATGAAAATCATGACGAAATATATCAAAATGCATTCAATTTATCCCAACATTTCTAGTATTAGACAAAAACCTTGTATGGTTCAAGTGCATATGGTCTCCACCTGTTTCCCCCACCGCCACTCCCTGGGTTTACTGATGATGACACCACTCATCAGAAATGTAGGGTTGGCCAGGTTTTCGCATCAGGCCATCACATATGGTGGTGGTGCAGCTTGCCAACAGCACAGGGAAGCCCTCTCCTCCAGCTCTCACACCTTCCCGTTTAACAGTAGCTTGGAAAAACAATTCAACATGGAAAACTATTAAAACCATCCTGAACGGCATTCCGCACGCTGGACTCCCGGCTTCTGGCATCGTTCACACTGCCTCGGGTTAGGAGAAAATATGTCATGTTTAGGAAAAGCTCGAAACCCTTAGCGTTTATTGGACTTAAGGAGTGAGTGTTTTAATTAGAAAGTTCCCCAAAGGGTTTACAAGACACTCGGCTTCTGTCAGTTCACCGAGTACTTCCCTTAACACGATTACGGCAGCAACGTAATAAGGTTTTATAGGTGCTGCTCTTAACCGGAGAGGAGGGAAACACACTTGCAGACCATGATTAGAAGCTGGTTGGGGTCGCCATCTTGCTCCAGGCAAGTTGTAGCACTGTGCCAAGTAGTGTGGTGCAGGCCAAGGAAATTATGTGCCCATATTAGTACATCCTGTGCAATTATATCCCTGATGTCCCATATATTGAATCAATGTGTAGTTTTGATGTCTCACTTACAGGATATTGGATTTTTATATATGTATCTTGCTATAATGGTATAACTTAGGTTGCAAGTATAGCCAGGTGCCAGGAAATCAAATCATTTCAAGCTTCAAAGCAAAAAATCTTTAAATTACACAGTGATAAATGATTGACTGTTATTTGATTTGAGATAGTTTTGAGATAAGCAGCATTATTTCAAGGGCAGTTGCCATTTCTTTCACATTCCGAGAGAGAATTTCCATGTCCCTTTTAAAAACAAACCTTTTTACTTCTGAGCGTTTTGGAGGGACTTTATTGTTGTTTCCTTTGGACACAATTTACTCATGCTTTGTACCTGATGATTTAGTAGTGAGGACGAGAGAAAATGTATAATTCTTCTAATTTAAGTGGAGTTATTTTACATGTAGTTTTGGTAATCACCTCTTTGCAGTCAGCTGTCGATGTTAATGTTACTACTGTAAGGGTTAATAGACATGGAATTTGATATTCAACAACACCCTTAGATAACTCAAAATATCACATTTTCTGATACGATTTAAGAGGACGAGTAGGTTAGGGTTAGGGTAAGGGTTAGTGTTAGGGTTAGGGCCTCGCAAAGCTGAATAGTAAAGTTTCAGTGATTTAATTCTGTATGTAATCTACTGTATACGTTGGATCAAAAAGAATTGGGCCTCACAATGTCATCAATCCTGTGTATGGCTCTGGTAAAGACACAATCACATGGGAAAATACAACTGAAGAACTTTTTACTATACAGCTACAACTACATCTACAACAACTTTCGTCTAGTACTATTGATGCAGCAGGTGAGATCCCCAAATCTGTGCCGACGTGTAATCATGAAGACAATATCATTATAAGCATTATATTTTCCCCTATTACCCTGGTGGTCTGAGGTCGACTATGGAACTTGCACCGACTGAGAAATCCCTTGCTACTCTTAAACCGTTTAAACGCGGATGTCTGTACCTTAAAACGGTATAATGGCTTAATTTGTTTGCTTATTACATCCATGTGTGGTGTGGGTTTTATGGCGAGGGGTGGAGGAAACTCACTGTCTGTGTGCGGTCCCGGTGTCTGCTGCAGCCTTTGGGACTTGGATACGCTGGACGCCATGCTTTCTTTCATTGACTGGGAAAAAGCTGCAGTGTGAGGAGGCTATGTTTGTCTGACCTATAGCAGGTTCTGATTTCATATGTGACCGCATTCACCCCCGGAGAGAAAAAACATGGGAGGAAATCTATAGAAGCTGAGTAAGATTCACTGATGAGGGAAAGAATACAGAACTAAGGGTGCCAAACACATCTATCTCTGTTATCTTTTGCATTTTTGACACATTTGATACAGAGAGCTGATTGGTTGAGCAAGGGTGGTCCTCTCTTTTTTATATTTCTGTCTAAAAATCAGATTCATTAAGATGTGACAGTGGCAAAATATTCATGCATGTGCAAACTTTTGAGAGGTAGGAACTGGTTAGATGGATTTGATTAAATTGTGAAATGAATTGTGGTTTAAAAGTTAGGTGTCCTAGCTTTAAATTAGAAGCATTAACCATGATAGATAATGTTGCTTTGTTTCCTGTGGTTATGCATTATTTGTTACATCTGCCCCAGTCAAAAAGGGGCAGCAAACAGAGTGACGTGTGCCTAAGCAAGAATTTGGAAACCATATTTGGAGTATAATTACTTTAAAAAGTAAAAAAGCATAATACCTGTTTTTTTGATACTTTTTTGGTTCTCTTTTCTGTATCAATCATTAATAAAATACATTGTACAAGGTTTATTTTTGAGTTTTGTATAATTTAGGAGTGGATTGTATAGATAAAAAAAAACTGCCATATCTCACTCAAAACACAAAAATGTAAACAACCTACAGTGTGTTTTCACGACCACCATCTGTTTTATTCTGGTGTAAGCAAAGACAACTCTCCAATCCATGCACACTTCCTTCCTCATCCTGAGAAACCAGTCCAGCTGCATTTGGACAAACAAATGTTAGGTCACTTGTGTCTTTTTTGAGTTTGCACCTAATTACTAGTTGTATAACATGTTTTTTCATCTATTCCATTTATTCATGAACAACAAACCAGCACAAACCCCGAGGACTTTCTATGCTGCCACTGGAGTAAAGCATATACTATTGAAAAAAATTTATTTTAATTTTTTTTAAACAAAAGAAATCAAACTTAACTCAGGAATAGAGCAGGTCACATTCAGAATAATTGTCCATATTGTTGAAAAGTAAATTGAAGAGTCAAATAATCAACCCCAACTCAAAAAAGATATAAAACTGTTGTGTTTCGGGTCATCTTTAACAGATATTGGTTTAACCTGTCACTATCCAGTGGATCAATTTATCTTAGGTATTTTATTGCTATTACTTTAGTTATGATTGCTGCTATGATTGAGGCCTATGCCAAGTGTTTGAGAGAGAGACATACGTATTTCTCCGAGCTCCATTCTCGTCTGCCCATTCAAAACAATGACCTGTGTTTATTGGCGCATACTCATGTCTTCTCAAACGTTAGGGGAAGTGATGCATTTTGGCCAGATCTGGTCGCCCTGGTCTTGCACTGTGGTTCTACTTCTGCAGGACTTATAGAACTTTATGGATTTCAAAAGAATTTTTTTTTTCAAGATGATAAGGACCATTCAAATCCCCACAAAACCTGAGAATACTGTAGCTTCCCTGTTTTCTCGAGGAGTTAACATTTTAGATTTAGTTAACATTGAGGTCTATGGGGAAAATTCTTTTACAGCCCTTGTGAATTTAAGCTGCAGTACCTCGGGTGGCCCCTTGTCCATACTGAGACGGGTTTAAGCCAGCAATACCCTATATAGAGCATATAATACATCCATGATTCTTATCCCCACTGCTCCCTGATTGGACAGAATTAATTGGATGGATAGACTTTAGGTGACACTACACGATCATGTGGTCAGAAACATGCATTCTTTTAAAATTTAACTATAAGCTATTGACTTCTCCTTTAATCACAATCGGAACACTGCTTTCGTCCAACAAAGTGCCCATACAATGCCTGACATATGGTACTTCATCCCAGTGCCTATAGATACACTCACGGCCTCTAGTCCCATTGTATTTCTTTGTGCAGTTTCAAAGCACACATTATTGGACCGACTGTCTCCCAAGCCCTGACACCTGATCCGACAAAGGCCTGGTGGGAGATAACTCGCTGGTATTAGTTTGCAGACGACATATTGTGCACAAAGAAAGGCGCATGGCGATCAAACACACTGCCATCTTTGATCCTTTAGGTGCAGGTGGTCTTACCGGGTTCACACCTTTGATGAGAGGCCTCCGGATCACAGCCGACGAGTGGCTTTTGTTCTACACTAACAAACAAAGAGGGCACACATTAGTTCAGAGGGTGGGGGAATTGCAACATTAGGCACTTGACTTGGAAGATTGAATAATTAATAACAGATTTAAATGCGTATAACTTCAAACGTTTTGCTCTATTCATAACATTGCAAAGAAATGGTAGAGCCAGCTTACATGATTGATACGCCATCTTCTAGATCTACAACCACCAGCTTTCTTGCCACTGTGATTGATTATATACTTTTCACTTACTTGGAGTATCTGAGTAAGGTTTGACCAAAGAATTTGATTTTACAAAAAAAATTAAATAGATATTATTATTTGTAGTTTGTGTCTTCAAATCTGTGATAAAGTTTGATGTTGATGAATCCTATATTCAAGAAGAGGATGTGGTCCCAAAGGGTTTGAATCTATGTTTAAATAACTTTACAGGATCAATATAAATGTAAAAAATATTCGATTAAAGCAGGGACACCAACTTTTTTTCATGAATAACACACATTGTTTGTTAAAGTGAAATATTGCGTTTTCTGAAAACACAAGTCCTGTGAGTTTATTTGACACTTTTTCACTTTTAAAGCCAGGAACAAGCTACATATCTTTTATTTTCCTTTATCTATTTACTTTTTTGTGGTTTGAATGTTAGATACCCCAGCTTTAAGCAAATCCATTTTCTAAACTCACTGTATATTGTTGGAAAGCTCCCAGTATTTAAGAGTTATTAGACCCCTTTATGCTGCATTGGATTTCCATCATCACCCCTCCAGAACTATGCAGTGTTATGAAATGCTGCTCATTTGAGTGTAGGGGCCAATGCAAGCTTTCAACTCCAAACCACCAACTCTGATGACCAATGACTTCAGTTTGGACAGTGCTGCTTGACTGACCCCTCTGCATTTGAATCACGAGGGAGCATGGCTTATTTTTTATACGACTCACAATAAATAGACAAGAGGACTGTGAACCAGCAGTGAGATGCTGTTTCTATTTTGACCGCTAGATGGCAATGTGTCCACAGATTTGACACTTTTCTCTCTCCCCAATCATTGTCAAGCATCATGAATGGTTACACTGATCTTAAAAGAAGATTATCAGATATTCCTGTTGAAGATTCACATGAAACACAATTCAAGCATGACCACTGTGTTTTGTTTCGTCTTAAAGTAGTATACGTTGTGGTGTTTCCAATGGAGAATTTAATTATTAGAGGGATTAAGATGAGAACACAGTGAAATTAGACAGACGTGGCCTCAAGATGTATTTAAAAACCTACCTTACTTGCCTGTATGGGATAAATTACACAATAACACACTTGCATTTCGAATCAAGGTGATCCACTCCCATCAGCGGCTGTTCCCAGACTCTCTCGACCTTTCCACAAATGAAACTAAATTAAAGAACGTCTACTTGGCCTTCTAAGCTATAATTACATATTCAAGCCACAAGGGGTCAGAAAAGGGAGTTCATTGATTCAATAATAGCCTACAGATGTGAGGTAAGGCTATATCCCTGAACTGCACAGATTCTGAGAGGAGCCAGAGACACTTCCATGTCAGGGTCTGGTAAGGGCTGGACGGTTAAGTTAGTTTGAGTTAGAAGACAAAGTAATAGGTAACACTTGACTAATTATTTTCTAAAATGTAATAAAATCCACTACTTAGTTCTATATTTGTAACTTAGTCCACCCAACACTGGTAATAGTAATCCTAACACTACAACTGTAACATTGTACAATACATCAAATATGAGATTACTTTCTTATACTGAGAATTAGTATGAGTAACAGATAAGATAACAATGTCCTTTATTCGTCACACAGTGGGGACATTTCGATGTCATTGTTGCGCAAACAGCAGAATAAAAAGAAGGAAATGAGAGCACTCAGATTGCACACAACAAACAGGATCTATCATTTAAGATAATAGTAAGATAAAAATTAAAATAATGAAACAGTAAGCAATAAGACAATAAAATAGAATAAAATCGCCAGATCTAGAATTGCACTTGGTTCGGAGGTATTTACAGATGTTTATATTGTATTGTAGTACAGCATAGAATATGACTAGAATAAACAATAGCAATAAGAGCAGCAGGTAAAGTGAATTGTGATGAATGGATATGTAATGATGTAGTCATAACAACAACAACAGGTAAAGTGACTAGTGACTCGTAAGTGACTAGTGAATTATTATCATCGGGTATGTTGACTTGCGCCGTATAGGCAAGGCAAGGCAAGGCAAGGCAAGTTTATTTATATAGCACAATTCATACACAAGGCAAGACAAAGTGCTGAACAAAATAAGAAAGCATTAAAATCATAAATAATCACAGAACATTATAAAGAAAGACAAAAATATAAAATCCCTCAGTTGTATGCACAGCTAAACAGAACTGTCTTTGTTGTATAGGTATACAGACTACGTCCAAAAGTAGGCTTGTTTTTTTGGCTAAAGGTAACATGCATTTAATCCGTTACATTTTGTTATAGATTTCATTCTGAGCTTTTCACCATTCAGCATTAAGATTATTGCTGCTTTTGTGTTACTCCATTTTCAATTGCTCTGATAGTACATATAGTGTGGAACTAGAATGGTACAGTATGTGTATTATTGTAGCTCTTATTAGGGACATCATAACCACAGTAATCATTGTAATTGTTTTTTTAATCATTATATTACTGCCCCTGCTCATTTGTCAGACGTTACCTCCACATTTGATGTGTTGCACCTCAATTTAAAGTGTGTTGTGATACAATGCCCACATCTTGTATTGATGACTGTCAAAAGTCAGCAAAAGATAATGCGAACAAAACAATAGCCCTAAACAGAGATGATAATCCCAAAATCACACTGTCATCCAGCCAACTCCAGCTCTGCTTATACACATGCCAAATATCATTGTAGAGGCAGAACTTCTAGAATTTAGCATCTAGTGTCACAAATCCAGAATAAAAGGAGATTTCAAAAGCAAGACTGCCAAAAACACAAGATTTAACTAAAAAAAACACAGGATAAAACAGATCTCGAAACTCAAACCACTAAGAAAGGGAAAAAAATAGACAAAAGAGAGGAGGACAGCACGAGTGAAACACATGAGGGCGGGGCAGGCAATCAACAGACAGCAGTACAAACACCTGGCCAAAAATAATCATCAAAAAGTCCAGACCATGACATCTAGTGAGGAAATAAGCAGTAATCAATCAAGCAACTTAAATTCCACTTAATGAAAAACAGTATTTTCTTGTCTGTTTTACATTGGCTTTTGAGTGTCTCGCGAAATAAACTGTTATCCGTGGAATTATTGTCAGTATCTTTGGTTAAAAATCTTTGAAAATGCGTCGAGGATTAATTATTTTTTTTGTGGGGGACAAAAATCAGCAGACAAAACACCTATATTAATTGTAAAACATAAATCAGTTGTTTCTGTTTTCACGTCTTGTTAAATGCTGTGAGTATGAATGTCTTTCGCCCATATGTGCGATAACAGTTTGTTCTCCCCGATTATGCAATGTTCCTTCGCAGACACATGCAAAGGCCTCTGCCCTCTGACGTACTTTGCTCATCGTTCATAATGGCAGAGAGAGTGAAGGGCGGCCTGGACACTGAAGTGTGTTGACCAGGTGTGAGATTATGCACGGCACATGTCACCCGCTGTATGGCTGGGTTAGGTGTCTGTCTGAGTGAAAGCCCATTAGACAGCATCATGTTGCCATGACGAAGCAGCGGGCTGGAGCAGTGATCTGGTGCAGAGCCCATCCCCCAGTCTATACCAACAACACTGTACTGTCTGCTCTCAGCACAAATCATACAAGTGCACTGTTGTCTCTGTGCAGCGTTGTGTGGCATTCGACACAACCACCTATGTGCAGAGAGTCATAAATCAAGGGTGAAGATCCAATGGCTGGTCCAAAACTGGAACAAATCTGGTATTATTATGCGTGTGTAAATATTCAAACAAGTTGTATGTTGTGAGAATAATTAGATAAAACAGATAGAGAAATGCCTTTACTGTCTCACATACATTTGCATTAACCACAGTAGGATATTAAACATTAAAAAGACAAAAATAGACAGAGGCAAGAGGACCATCACCTCAAGGACCAGAAAAAAAACAGTTAATACCAGAAAACCAAAAACAAAGAGCACCTAGATGATATTCTTTTATAATGTCAGCCATTAAGGACATTCATTTATAGACATTTTGTAACATTTATCCGCTGCCTATGGACCAATGGCCCCTTTGTGTTTAGTATTACTGCCTTTCCTGTGTGTGAACTGTTTGGAATCAACACATTTGTAAAGCCCCCTGAATAAAATGTGTTGAATTGAAATTAAGTATTCACAGACCTTTGACTCCATGACAACATTCACACACAACACAGACGTTGCCAGGGTTGATGAAGTTCTCTGCTCAAGGACAAATATATAATTCAATGCTAGTTTTCCAGATTGTATTACTGTTGCTATCAATTCTGCAAAATCATTTCAACAGACTACAAGACCACTTTGGCTTGAATAAAACTTGAATTGAATATTTTGTAACACAAAAAAATTATATTTCTTATTGGGCAGTAACAATTAATCAATTTATTGCAACTGATCAAGTGTTTTAAATATTCTGTGTATCTATTATTAGACTTTTGTGCAATTATGTGAAAACAGAAGTCAGATGTCATTGTCCACTTAATGTTTTGGTTTACGAACTTATCCAGTGGCGACACGGCACATGCTGAGGGAAGCTGTCGTAATTTTGCCTTGGTATGAAACCATGTGAACGTGTTGTTGATGCTGTATGCCAACAATAAAACATGTCTTCTGCTGCGACACAGTCCCAGACCTCTGTATCTTTTCTCAATTTTCAATTCATCATTAAATGCTCTTTATGCAAGCGTCAACATATTTATTTGTAGAGAGATTAAGTTAATACAGAGGAATGATTTTGGAAAAAGTCTATTTCCTCTGGGGGCGGTACTTCAGTTTTAACTTCAAAGCGTCAAACTAAGATAAGCAACTAAATGATAAATAAAAAGCCCAATCATTTGATCAATAAATAATCAAAATAATTGTTAGTGACTGTATTACTATTGTGTATTCCCCCACTCGCACACATACAGTATAAGCCTATTGTGTATTGCAACAATTCCCTTAGTATTGAGAATAAGCAGAAGTAGTGTGTTTTTCAGTGACATGTAAAGCAGATCAGGGGGACTGTAACAAGCATTGTTAAGTCATTAGGCTAAAGCATTGTACACAGAGAAAGGGGGAGGGAAGACTGTTGGGTGTCCAGGTCACCAACCCTTGACCTCAAGTGCTCGGCCCTGGATCTCCCACATCTGCCTCCCCCATCCCAGAGAGGGCAGGAATGTGACTTCATGAAGAAACATGCTTTTCAAAACACTTGTAGTCCTTTGGTAGAAAATGATTACACAACAACACGTGACACAAGCAGAGTTTGGCTGCAGTTTTGTGGATTTATTAGCTCCAGCGCACACCAGCAAAACTGGTTTAATTTGGATTAAGACAAAAAAGTGTGCTTATGGTTTTGAGTAGCCTAATTGTTGTATTTAGGAGAAGAAGTGCCAGCCGCAACCTTATTATTATAAAGTTATAAAGAGAATAGCAGGAAAAAAAAAATTTGGTTTAATTCTTAAAAGAGATGGTGACCTTTTCAGCTTCAATGTGATAGAATGGAATGAATTATGATGCCTGGCCCAACGTTGCAAATACACTGCACTTTCAGCAGCTTCAGCCATTGGTGATAGAAAGGGAAGCTTATATATATATATATAAAAAATTAAAAAAAATTGTCCACTCACCTTTGGCCCTCCGCGGGCGGTTATCCCTCTCTAAGCTCGGGTCCTCTACCAGAGGCCAGGGAGCTTGAGGGTTCTGCGCAGTATCTTTGCTGTTCCTAGCACTGCACATTTCTGGACCGAGATGTCCGAGGTTGTTCCGGGGATCCGCTGTAACCACTCTTCTAGCTTCGGGGTCACTGCCCCGAGTGCACCGATCACCACGGGCACTACTGTCACCTTTACCCTCCAGGCCCTCTCCAGCTCCTCTCTGAGACCTTGGTATTTCTCAAGCTTTTCATGTTCTTTTTTCCGGATGTTACCATCGCTTGGAATTGCCACGTCCACCACCACGGCTGTCCTCTGCCCTTTGTCTACCACCACGATGTCAGGTTGGTTTGCCATTACCATTCGGTCGGTCTGTATCTGGAAGTCCCACAGGATCTTCGCACGCTCATTTTCCACCACCTTTGGAGGAGTTTCCCACTTAGACCTTGGGGTTTCCAGCCCATACTCTCCACAGATGTTTCTGTACACTATGCCAGCCACTTGGTTATGGCGTTCCATGTAGGCCTTCCCTGCCAGCATCTTGCACCCTGCAGTTATGTGTTGGATCGTCTCAGGTGCCTCTTTGCACAACCGACACCTTGGGTCTTGTCTGGTGTGGTATATCTGGGCCTCTATCGCTCTGGTGCTCAGTGCCTGTTCCTGTGCAGCCATGATGAGTGCCTCTGTGCTGTCCTGTAGGCCAGCCCTTTCTAGCCATTGGTAGGACTTCTTGAGATCAGCCACTTCTGTTATGCTCCGGTGGTACATGCCGTGTAGGGGCTTGTTCTCCCATGATGGGCTCTCCTCCAGCACCTCCTCATCTCGCCACTGCCTGAGACATTCACTGAGTACGTCATCCGTTTTGGCCTTCTCCATGATGTAGTTATGGAGTTTGGATGTTTCGTCCTGGACAGTGGCTCTCACACTCACTAGTCCTCGGCCTCCTTCTTTACGGCTTACGTACAGTCTCAGGGTGCTGGATTTGGGATGGAACCCGCCATGCATGGTAAGGAGCTTTCGAGTTTTAACATCCGTGGTCTGAATCTCTTCCTTTGGCCACCTGATTATTCCTGCAGGGTATCTGATCACTGGCAGGGCGTAGCTGTTAATTGCCCGGGCCTTGTTCTTGCCATTGAGCCGGCTTCTTAGGACCTGCCTTACTCGCTGGAGGTATTTGGCAGTTGCCGCTTTCCTCGTCACCTGTTCGAGGTTGCCATTTGCCTGTGGTATACCGAGATACTTGTAACTGTCCTCAACGTCTGCTATTGTTCCCTCTGGGAGTGAGATCCCTTCTGTGTGGACTACCTTGCCTCTCCGAGTCACCATCCTGCTACATTTCTCTATAGCAAGAATATATATATATATATATATAATTGAAGTGTGCACTTGCACACTTCAATTCAATTATTGGCTTGGTGTTTTGATTCAAATGTTCACCCAGTTTCTTTGGATCAACTGTAATTCTAAATGTCAATAGAGGTTATACACAAATGTCTGCCTCGTCTTGTCAATCAGATTTTTGCACCAGAATGTACATACAAGTACAGCCAGCCAAACACTTCATTCCTTCTTGACAGATTACACAATGTGACTTTCACAGAAGGAACCTCAGAATACAACCCTATAAAAACAAATAATCTATTGTTTTACAACATTGCACAGACTTGCCTGGCACATATTTGTGTTCTGGCACAAGTGGGGCCTTGTGGGTGGATTATATAGGCTGCTATCGTCATACATATTTTAACTTGTCCCGTCTCACAACTGTTGTTGAGTCTACATGCATCTCCAGGCAGCAGAGGAGTGCGGGGGAGGGGCACAATGTGTACTGTATAGCTCAAAGCACACACTCTGTACAGTGATACTGTGCGTTCTGTGAGATATTCACAAAGCCCATACAGGGGAATATAAATCTAGCTGTGTGCTGTGACATAACAATAATATAAGGTCTGTATGTGCATAAAGGGTTTTACATTCATCAGAACATCAATACAATAGACAATAGAGCACAGATAATACAAATGGGATAGATATTTCACCAATAAGAGATTCTATAACACCATAACAAGAGTCGTGTGACTTACAGCACCCAGCCCCCACCCATGCATATCACCATTGATCCTCAGTGCTGTCTGGAGAGGTCATGTGACCCTCATCAGCTTCCCGGCTTGGGGGGAGGGGAGCCATATTGAACCTGTTCTTTGTTAGGAGGTCAGCCCTAGCTCTATGGCAGGAAGCACCACTACCGTAGTACATGGAGTAGACGGACAGCAGACATAATAGAGGAGGGTGTAAAGGGAAAGCAAATAACTCAGGGTTTTGATGTGTGTTTCAAAGAGGCCAGGAGTCAAATCTGGAACAGTGGAAAACAGGCGGTTAGGTTTTTTAGAATGATGCAATTCTGATGTAAGACAATGAAAAATGTGGGTCATGTTCAGCAGCCAAGCAAGCTTACACATATCTGTGTTTCTAGTGAGTAGATAAATGAAATTAATTAAATTGTAATTTATGTAAACCAAAGGGAAATAGTTGCTGCCTTTCTTTGGATTGTGACAGAACTGCCACACCAGCTCCACAGCACTCAGCTGCAAACTATCTGCATGTTACAGTTGTACGGCCAAACTCACACGATCTACAATGACAGAAATGGTACCGATGGGGCATTGCGGTTCATGGATCGATTGTGGTTACATTGCGTCTCATAGTTATAGCCATAGGTAAACTGGATGTATAAGGAAAAGGCACGAACACTACATTTGATTAATATTAATATTTGATGTGACCTTTTCAGACACAGTTTTGGTCCGTTCATTCATTACAAACGGAAAATGTTGTTGCTTGAATGACCCATTACTTTCACTGTTAGAGTGAAATCCCATTTAAACGCAGATAATTATTTCAATCGGATGACACTCAAACAGACAAAAGTTTTATTAGACCTCAGCAGAGCACTGTGTGATGATTACAGAAGTGGAAATGAGAAGAGAGATTATGAGATGAAATCCCACGGGGCCTAGACCCTGGTGGTGATAGCTTGGAGAAGGGTGAAAGAGCTGATCTGGCCGACGAGATGGTAATGGGGAGGAGGGGGGTTGCTGCATGAATGAAAGCTGCTGCTTGAATGAAACTTCCTGTATGATATGAAGGCTTGATGCTAAATTGCTCCCAGGTGAGGATTAGCAGTGTAACGCCAACTGAGTGTGATTGACGAATTGCTGTTGTCGTATGGCGGGACAATTTGAGCACAGTGAGCTTAGTTCTTCCCTAACACAACTATTTAGAACTATTCTACTAATCTAGAGCAACTGTCTGAGGCAAATGGCAAATGATAGTAGCGACGGTGCTTCCCAGCTCACTGGGAATCACTGAGGAGGTGCCAAAAGAACCACAATACCTACATGCCAATCCAAGCGAGGAAACCTAGAAAAATGCATTGAACCCCCACATGGAGAAGCCAAACAGTGTGAGCTTCTCTCGGTTAGCTACTGAAGAAGGAATGAAGTTACTCACAGAATAACGTTACACATAAAACAGTTGAGCAGATCTTGAAATAAGATCATGCTTCTTATAGATATTCCAGTCACGTTTCTGTTTGCACTTCTTTTTACACATTTCCGGAGCATGCAGCTGTTTGTCTGGTTGCGTGACGTCAACAGCAAACCGCGCTCTTCAGGCATGTACCATGTTCATGCCTGAAGAGCATGAGGGGGTTGTCTTGAGGGGGAGGGGTATGACCTAAAGAAAACACAAGATTATGTCGGGTGAAGAGTCCTGTCCACATATCACCTGAGCCACTCACTGTTGTTCTGTATTATACCCACTAGGACCTTGTTTATATCATTTTGAAACCAAGCAACTACTATGAGTATGAGTATCATGATGCTATTTCATTGAAAACATTGACGCTGAGAGTACTCATATGAAAACATTAGACTAAACTAACTAAAATGAAACAGGTGCATGGTGTAAGTATCTGTTTCAAGCTAAATGCTTCAGCCTCTGAAATGTATCTAACATTCTGCTGGCACTACAGGGGAGCTCTGAAATTGTTTTCTGGCAGCGTGGGGCGGCCAGCTCACATATCCATTTATCTGCTCTCATCAAAAATGGATCAGGAGAAGGACTCGTAGGGGAATGCAGCCACAGACAAAAGCACATGCTACTACTACATCATCATCCAGACACAAGACAACAATATCTATGGGAATTGTAAAATATATCCTCGCTGTTTCAGAATTTAAAATGATGGTGTATCCTATGTGCCAATTAAACTGAGATTTCATTAGCTCGTTTCGTTTATGTACTTGTCTTTTGCACGTATATAAATGTATTCCAAAGTGGGTTCACTACAAATGGCAAATAAAATCAATCTGAATCTGTTGGTTTAATCTATATTATAGAACAATGCTGATTAAACCGCGTGTTTGTTCTTGTCTGTATGAAATTCTCTTTTTGACTTAAAGAAGAAATAATATACAAACCTATATTGTATTTAGCACATTACCAATTGGTGTTAAATTTCCAATACCACTGAATTAATTTAATTGATCAAACAAGTGCATGATGTATATATTTCAGAATTAAACAAGAACGCATTCTAATTCTGACATTTGGGGTAGATATGGCCTGAGAAGATTGTTTGGATGACCTGTTTTGGCTTGAAGTTGAAAAGGCCTGAAAACACAAGATGAATGAAAGAAAACAAATTCTGGTGCAAATGTTGACCTAAAGTTGAGGAACCAAATGCTTTGAGGTGTAGGGGCAAGCCAACATAAACAAAAATAGCAATCAATCACATGAACAGAGTGCCATACTGTAAAAAGGCTTCACGCATATGGGCCTAACAGATCACAAACATATGACCTCAGTACAGTCCCAAATAGTGTTATGTTGTCTTTCGTCTGCGCGTAACAGCTTATTCTTTACGGTAACCAAAGGAATGTGTCACACCAGTGTGGAGCAGTAATGATGTCAACTTGTTATTTACTTTCCAAATCTGAATGACTGAGCAAGGCGAAAGGAGAATTAATCAGCCGCTGTGTGACCGGGCAGGCGAAAAAGAGCCGAGCGTGGGGGATGGGGAACCTTCAGAGGCCACAGAGGCAGCGTGCTTCACTGTAGCCTGTGAAACCCGGCTATTTCCTCCTCCTACAGCTCACACAATGCACCAATATAAGGTCACAAAGCAGGGATGGGTTCATGTTATTAGGAGAATGCGTTTTTTTTGTATATCAATGTTATGTTTCAATCATTTGATAATTTGTAACATTGTGTGCCTCAATGGTGATTGCACACTGCATTCTTACGCGTAAAATCAGCGAGTGAATGTAATAATTGGTTGTCTCCAGGTTTAAGGTCATCCCACCTCCTCCTCCTCCTCCTCCTCCTCCTCCTCTTTCTCTCTATCGCTCTCTCTCTCTCTCTCCACGCTGCTTTCTGTCTGCTCTCTCTACCAGCGCTGTTGCCGTCTCCTTTTCCCTTCACACTCACACTCACGCACACACACGCACACACACTCCCAGAGTAGGCTCCCAGCTCTCCCCGCGCCATCTGAAGTCCCAACTCCCCAGCTTTGTTATTCCCCAACTTTTTTGTGTGTGTCTTTCTTCTTTTTGGGCAGAAGACTTGCGTGCGCTCCCGTGTCCCGCGCGTAAAGACGCAGACCCCCCCTCACGATTGCGTCTCTCAGAGCTAAAACGGCGGCGATTGGGAACTTCAATTATGACAAGAAGAAGCAAAATGGGAGGAAAGTCGCTGTTGCTGGCTCACTGAAGTTGGATCTGCGTGTGGAAGAGGAAAGAGGCGGCGGACCCCACGAGTTCACTCTCCCAGTTAAAGGTAAGCATGCTCTGATCAAGTCTGGAGGCGTTTGTTGGATTGCTTCTTCTTTACTTATTGCTTTTCTTTTTTTTTGAAGTTTTTTGAATGTGCTGAATGTGCGTTTTGTGCAAATGGCGTTGATTTTTAAAACACGCTTACCTTAGCCACACGTGCAATGTAATGTTACTTTTTCGTCTATGGAACTTTCCCATCTTTTCTGGATGTAGAAATTCTCAATGAAAAGCTAAAATGTGCCCAACAGAGACTGAACTGCAACTTTGAAGCCTTTTCAATGTAGTTGTTTACTTTACCAAATAGCAGAGTTTTAAGCATAATTGTCTATTTAAACCTCATTTATGGCCCAGATTATTATCTATTCCTTGTATACGTTCATAACAGGAAAAAAAAAAAACTATATTTATATGCTATGGAGCTTTTGATAGTCAGGGTGGGGGATGGGCACAGCATTCAACTGTACTAGACATTGCAACCAGTTTTCAAGGGACTTCTCATGTCACTGTATCACTACCATAACTGTCTGTCTGTTTATATTCTGTCACTCTGCCAGTTCAAGCCTGTTCACACCACAACACCCATAGAAATATACTGATTATTGAGAAAACACTACACATGTGACCATATATTTTAAGTTTGTTCGATTCAGCAGGTAAAATCTATCTCATAATTATATTGGCCTAAAGTTGAATTGCAAACCATTTTTTCCTCATTTAGGCCTGTCTATGTTTGATTGGTGCTGTAGAAGGTCATTGGTTCAACCTCCTCTACTTTTTTTCTTTCTTTAATGATCCAAAAATAAGTGTCTATTTACTTTGTCCAATTTGGCAACAGGCTGTCCATATTTCCATACTAAATGATATTGAAGATGAAACGTAATGTTCTGTGGATGCCCTTAACTCAATCATTGGCCATAATTACAGTCGTTACAAAAACAGCTTTAGTGAGACCAATTAGGACCACAATAGACTTTTTATTATCTCCTAATTGTACATTTCAGCCTCTTGAGTCTCATTTATTGACCTCTCAAATGTGTCCAAACTCAAGTCCTGCTCAGTCATACTGGAATGAAAGAAAAGGCAAGTGGAAGTGAGTCCACTTTGAATTAGGTCAATGCAATTTATCGTTTCAACATCTCCCTGCGAGATGGTGGCACGCTGTAGTCAAATTTCAGGATGTTCAATGTCAAACGAGGCAAATCTCCTTTCCTTTTTTTACTCAGACAAACTCTGCAGGTTTGCGTCTAGAATTTCCTGATGATTTGAAATGTTTGTGTATGAAGAATAATCAACATAATCCTGCACTTGGATCTATTGTTTCATTCATTCACTTTGTTTTCCTTATCATTTGAATGGAGCAAATATGCCTAACCCACAAAGGCGTTGTGGGAAGGTAAATATTGTAGGTTTTGGACATCAAATAGCTACATTTACACAATCTTTCATAAAGCTGCATGAAGTAAAATATGTTTAAATAACTGTGTACAATATTTAGGTATATTGCAATCTACAGCTTCATTCATAGTTCTGGGTTAACCCCTAAAGCCATGATTTAGTTCAGTCTTCCTCCCAGTTTCCCTCAATGAAATTTTTTTTCTCTTTCTATTAATTCACATTAAAGAAACCCCAGTACTTTTTATCGGACTTGGGATTGGCACACGATGTACTCCAAAGTGTAATTCCAGCCTTTTGGATAAATGCTTGGTTTGCGACTTCTTAGCTGAAAGTCTATCATTTCATTATATTTCCAGTCCCTACAATCCAGGAGAGCATTCAAAACAGAAATGTATCCCTGGCTCATAAGTGGGGCAAGGAAGTCCCTGAGAAAGCTCCTGTCGGCTTAAGGCTTCTTTAAATCCCTGTATCTGGCTGTCCAAATATTTCTGTAGCAGTATTTATTTATGATAGGCCATGGGGGAGGTGTGCCATTCTCTTCCTTCACTATGCAGTGCAGTGTGCATGGGCTACCAGCCAACTGGCACACTGATACCCACACACACACTCCAAGCTCTGAGGCACATGCCTTTTTTGACTGGTTTTGAGCATTGTGTGAAATAGCTGTATGTATATTTTTCCATAAAGCTATGCAGGAGTTCTGGGACATAGTTTCCTCATTACTACGACTCTTTCCTTGCTACAGTATATCCACGTCGACATAAATGTGGATGAATGTTAGCTTGAGCTTTGAACTTGTGTCTATTACCATTAGGTTCATGTTGGCACAGCGATGGAGGAAAATCTGTATGCTGGATGGTTTCGCTCTTCTTCGTCTAACCCCCAAAATTATTAGCAAGGATATTAGGATGTTAGATATTGGGTGATATGGTAAAAAAATAGATTGGCATATTGTGCAAATGATGTCACACGCTCAGACAGGATTGTTTGGATGCAATCTAAATGTAAACACCAAGTGAAGAAGTGCTGTATCCATATAGTTCAACTAGTGGCAGGTGATCTTTGGAAAGATGGTTCTTAAGCTGAAAATATGTGCCTTGAAAAGGTATTTTAAATCTTTAAATAAAACTAAACCATGTACACCAGTGTTTCCATGTACACAGTTTACACACATCTTTTGCACTTGTTGTTGGCTTCTTCCCGTGTATAAAAGCCGCTTCCTTCCTGGTTTGGATCTGCATGGTGCTGGGTGTAGTGGTTCTGTTAGCGCCTCCTACGCTTACACTGCTCTCTCCTGGTGAGCACAGCTCTTAGAGTATTTGTCATTTGTCTATAACTATAATCTTGATTTATGCCACTTGTTCTCGTAATGGGCTTTTCAAACATTGTGTGTTTCCAGTTATTTTCTGGACATCGTCCGTGTGTCTGCAGAGATGTGTCAGGACTTATGTCAAAGACTTTCTTCTTTTGACAAAGAGTTTTTTAAAAAACCCCACAATTGTGGTATTGTTGTTTGAACATTCTCCATCATCTGCAGGTGATTTGATCACCATTCATTCTATTATAAAGAAATCGCTTACAGACCTTTACAGAGCCGGTTTCACTGCCAGCTGCAGTCACAGTACAAGCGTGTGCAATATTGATCGTCTTATCAGTCTTTTAATTCATGGGTTATATCTTTCTAATTTAATGCTCCTGTTTTGACTGTCTGCCTGCTATGTTTGAACAAAAGTCTAGCAAAATGACTGCTTGAAAATGGTGAAATGTCACTGCTTTATGTGTGAGAAAGGATTTCACACAACTTTTGACTTTTTACACAAATGTCACAAGAAGCACAGCCTCTCATTCCTTTTCTTTCCTCCTGATGATACCACAGGGGGTATTGAGGCCTGTATTTGTAGGCAATGGTCAGGTCACAAATATGTTGACACTCACAAGTAAAAAAATTTGAAAGTGAAAAAACTACAGGTCTTAATAACAGGGCCTGCAACTGCCTTGGTTAGTACGATTGTTATTTTTGCATACTTTCATTACATTTAAAGGGCAATAATGCTGTTCAAAATGTGTTCCTCTTAAGATTATGCATGTACGAGCTTACAACTTGTCAGATCCAAATGTAGCATCTTGAATAATCAGCATCTTCAGTGTGTTTGAGCTGGTCCATCATTGCAGTGTGCACACTGCGTAAGAAAACCAATCCGTGCACACATTGAAGCTTAGCATCTGGGTTAGTAGCCTTGCTTGTTTGACCCTGACGTTGCAAGAGAAGAGCTCAAGGAGAGTTGGGGGTATTTAGGGTGGCATGAGCAGCTGTTGACAGAGAAGCAAGATCTTCCCATCGCCATAGCAACTATTGTATTGCCCACTCTTGTGTGCTACTGTGTTTATTATGGCTTCATCCTTCACTTCGCTCGCTGCAGGAAGAATGGTCAGGTAAAGGTCCTACTGCATTTTCTATCAACATGGCTGTAAAATGGAAAACGATGTTGCAGTGTATTCAAAATCCTATGTGCGCTGTATCAACATCAAATAGTTTTGTTCTGTTTGAGTGAACGATGTGTTGAAGATTGGGCTGTGCTAAAATTGAAAGATCACAACCTCAATTTTTGTTGGATTGCCACTTTTGAGACCTGAATTACAATCAAAAGATGCCGATAATGTGGTAGTAACGGCAGAAGGGGCTGAGGCTTGTCTAGGCATGGGGTTTACCTCCTATATTCTCATTGGTCCTCACTCTGTAAAGGTTTGTCAATAAAACATGTGCAGAATCTGAATGTCTTGCTGTAAAGTGTGTATGTAATTGCAAGCTAAAGACGCATTTAGTTATTCTTTTATTTGTCATACCAGTAATTTTGTAGTCTTTGTTTTTAAACAAACAAGATAACAATTGAATCAGAAATTGAAATGGTTGAATATTAGGAAAAACATCTTTACATCTGTGTAGCTCTAGTTTAAGAATCACCAGAAGAGGTGTGAGAGTTCCACACATTCAAAGCTGATAACTGTGGTTCAGTCTGTACCATACAAACAATCCACACACTCATGTTGGACAGTCAGTGCCTTGTTTATCCGAGAGGGCATGTGTTCGCCTCCGATTGGTTCAAATGATAGCCCTGTTGTTACACAGTATTGTCAGTGATGTTGGGATTTCAAGAAAAATGGCTGGGTTGTGTGAGATTATTCATGTGGCCTTCTACAATTTAACTCTAATGTGATCTAACTTTAATGTGACGATGTTGAGTCATATAACGTAGCACTTTAGCTTGATCTTTCGAGGACAGTTGGTTTTGTATTGTTTCAGTGAAAATATAACGGTAGTGGATTTCTCTATATGGTATTTTTTTTTTTTTTTTCGGACAAAACATGGAATAGTTTGACATGGAGAGAGGGAGGAAGAAAACAAACTCAATTGTAATGTCCTGTGGTGGTTTTGTAAAATTCTTATTAAATACATAAACTAAAACTAATATTTTATTGATCTTTTTAAAAGTAGTCAAAGTTAAATCACCACACAGCCCCAGGGATGTGCAACAAGCAAAGAGGGTACATTAGAACTATTGAGGAGTTGTGGTCCATGATCTGTATTTTTCAGATTGAAACCAAAAGTGGTGCATTTCATTTCATTTTTTGAAAACCCCAATGTATTCAGCTCATGAAGTCAATATTGTGTGATTCAGATATGGAGAGACGAGGAGTACTGACGCTCACGGCTCTGTATAAAGACAGAATGTTGGTCCCTAAACTTCCCAATAACCTACGACGATGGATGCAGACAAGAAAATAAAGCATTTAACTATTAAGTTATTTCTATTCTCTCACGTCTGAGACGCCATTTCCCAGTACACTGTTTCTAAACAAAAGCTGTAAACTTGATTAGCCTGAGCAGTTCTTTGTGATCTTGTTCTGCCGTCGCTGTGTACAGGGGCAGAGCACAGACCCATGCGATGGGACTGAAAGTGCATGAACTTGTTTCTTTTATAACATTGTTTTAGCTCAATGTTTCAAATGTTATAAATAGAGGTGGTACTTCAATACATGAATCAAAATTCTGACATTTTCAAAGAACAAGTGCTGTAATTATAATCTGTACATATTTAAGTCACACTTGAAAATAAATCGCAAGTTCATGCTGTAACTATCCACTCGTATTGCTGCAAAAAAGGGGTTGTCTTTCACTGTAGTTACGAACATCTGAAATATTGGGGTGGACCTTTTAACCATTGTCCTCTCTGACAATGTTTAAGACAAGGTTGAAAACAGTTCTGTTGAGCTGTGCATACAACTGAGGGATTTTATATTTTTATCTTTTTAATGTACTGTGATTATTTATGATTTTAATGTTTTCTTATTTTGTTCAGCACTTTGAGTTGCCTTGTGTATGAATTTTGCTATACAAATAAACTTGCCTTGCCTTGGTCCTGGCTCAAAAGTGATGTGCGCTGTCATGCCTGCAATACCCCCCGGGCCGATGGGGGTGGACCCGGAATAAGAATTAGCCAATGCTAACATACAGCATCTTCTTACCTCTCAAACGTCTTTACCGGAGGGTCCAAAAGTTGGCTCTTGGCCCAAAGCTCCGTTCCACATGTGTGTCAATGCTGAGGGGAGTGAATTTTTTGGGACCAGTCTAGTTTAGTCGCTGTGAATTGGGCCATTTTGAAACTGCCCATAGACCGTGGAAGTTGTGGCACATTAGTTAGAACCGCTGAGATAGGCGTGACTACGTCCGTTAATATTTACAGTCTATGCTTATTTAATGTTAATGTTAATTGCAATCATTTCAATAAAGGCCTATGAATGAGTCCCACTATTATAAAATGGTATATAAATGTATAATGTATCATGCGTGTATCATGTATCATGTGTTGTGCTCATAGCACCAGTCCCTCGCTGATCCTCCGGCAGGTGATGGGTCCATGGGAAGATGGCTTTTTGGCCCAGCCTTGTTCTTTCAGCAGGGGCTTCAGGCAACGTGGGGTTAAGTGTCTTGCCCAAGGACACAATGGTTGTGTGTCTATTAAAGTGTTACATATTTTCAGTTTTCATTCAGTCCTGCACAATACATCAAAAAAATATCGTTATCACAATATTGGTGCGTGCAATATATAAAAAATATGCAATATGGATATTCATTTGAATGTAATTAATGTTTTTGTTATTTGTCTCCTGCGTTTCAATGCAGATTGCAATTTTAGGTGAAAGAAAAAAATATAATAATAATATTGTTATCGGAATACTAAACACTCATATCGAATATCGCTCTAATTTCCAATATCGTGCAGCCCTAGTCTGTTAGTCTTTAATTGAGTAAATTCTTATGTGTAAGATATAAGTTGTGGACAGAATTGTGGAAGTAGGACCTCATCTCTAATTCCTCATGTAAAATAATGTAAAAAATAAGCGTTGTTGATTATTAAAACTTAAAACCTAAATTGTGTCTAATGTCTATGCTAGAAGCCAAAATACACAATGATTTCACACATGTCTGGTCCTTGTGGAAAAAGCACATGCCCTTGAACTTTAAATAATTGGTTGTGTCTGCCACCCTTTGCATCAATAACTCAAATCCAAAAACATTTATCTTTTGAGCCGAAATTGATTTGTCTCTGTTTGGACCATCACTCTGCCACGTTTGGTTGTTGGCGTGGTACATAGAACATCCAAAGTCTTGTGGATCACGTTGTTTCTTGGCGAATCTATCCCTTATGTGAGCAATGTATTTTGTTTTGGTACTCTTCCATGAAAGGTTCTTTGCACTGTGACTAATCTGTCTTAGTTATGAACACTGAGTATTGCAGTTGTTCAAATGGCCATCTGGGTTGTTGAGTCCTCCTGAATGACGTTGTCATTTTTGGTTTGAATGATTCTGGGAAATGTACTTGCCGTTCTTCCCAGTTTTTTCCATTTGTGGATACTGGCTCTAAATCCTGTTCAGTAATGTCTGAATGCCTTAGAAAATTTACATTGTAGCTTTTAACTAGCTGATTTTTTTTTATTGTCGCATGGCATGTACTTTGTAGATCTTATATAGTCTGCCTTCATTTTGGCTGTGAGGTCTAGTGGTTTCAAGCCAAGAAGCCTAACCGGGCCTGAGTGTGGCCAATGGAATTGAATTAATCTCGAAGGTTGTAACTCACAGCTGAGATTTTTGTTCACATGGAGACACACATTTTTTATAATTTGATGGTCATAAATGAGAACATTTTGCAGGATGATTAGAAACATTTGAGTGACAAATGCATTAAAGTAGATCATTTGCAGATCGTAGGAAACATATTTTCTTGGCTCTGTATAAGATTGAGACCAAACTGATCAAATAATAGCTAGTGTTCACAAATTGTCGCACAGAAACAAAACCCCCAGCTCATCGGGTAAAACGTGACTCAATTAGATTACCAGTATAAACTTAAATAACTCATAACATGTTTCAGTGGTAGCATTTAAATAAATAAGACTTGGTTGGAAATTAAAGCATTATACAAAACAATCACTATTACCATAATAGCGATTACTATGCTTAACTGCGTCACCAATAGCTTAGCTTGAAATTTGTGAAGTAAGCTTGGCTCTTCATAGGGGCCATTTTGAGGTCCCTTTGGCCATTTGACTAGTAGTAATATTAGGCAAATGTAACAATAATACTCCATGGGGCGTCATAAAAATGTGTAGCTTTAGCGAGAGATTCGAGAGATGTTTGTTGCTTTAGCAGGGATCCGTCAGTGCGCACAAGCCCTGGAACGTTTGTTGTTTCACGCGGACTATTTAAGTGGACGGACTTGCACTTCCGTGTTTCCCTTCAAGAGTGAATAAAAGTGGTTTGGTTGCGGGTACAACTAAAGTGCACGATCACAAACAAAGCATGTAAGACCCAAAACTTTGTATTGAGTTCACGAGTGACGCCTCCGGCTTCCGTGCTGGTTCGGACTTTTACATTTCGATATATAACTAGCGCTATAGCTCAGCCTGTAAACGCAGCCCGAAATTGATGCATGTGTCGCTCCGCATTATAAGGCGCACTGTTAAAATGAAGGCTTTTATCCGCGCCTAATAGTGCGACAATTGCGGTAGTTGTCAGGTTCAGACAAGATCCTCTCTGGTACGGACCGGGCTTTACTTTTTAGGCCAGATTTATAACTCTAATGTAAATAGAAAACTGCCTTAATGTACTGTATTTGTTAAGATAAATTTCAATGGAATGTATTAAATGCAGAAACTCTGTTACATAATAGCCCCTGCTGTGAACCATATATAAATGAAATTCCTGCCTGCAAATGAGGAATAGTTGGTGCCACACTTGGACAACCTTCGACTTGGGAAAATGTATCCTTTTATCCTTTACAGTTAGCGGTGGTAGAAGCAGTGATAATGTGCCTCAGTCGGTCTGGTCGGTCAGCTTTAATCACACATGGTTGGCCACCGCTGGTAAACAAAGTGTTGCCACTCACAGGAAGCGTGGGAGAAGAGTTTTCCCTCGAGACTGAGGCCCTAACAACCCACCCAATCCATCCCACGCACACACATACATGCGTATACACGCACACACACGCTTTCCGCCGACCTACATTGACTATCACCAAGTGAATCATTGAACGAGGCAGGAGAATAATGCACAAATGGTTGTTGTGATTACCTGTGCTCCCCATCATTATTTATCACCCCTGACTGCCCATCCCCCACCCCGGCTGTTCCCTCCCCTCCCACGCCACTCCGCCTCCCCCAGAGAGACTGCAACCCCAAACCAGAAGCTTCAAAGGCGGGTTTTACTCAGCAGAGCAGTTCAAGAGAAAATGGCTGCTGTTTCCAGGTCTTGTTTGCACATCTGTCAGAAGGTGACCATGCAGGAGAAAATGAGGTGGTCCCTGGCACTGGTCTGTGTTTCAGCGTTTCAAATCCAGATAGGAGATGGATCATTGTGTTCCTTAGGCTGCACTGCGTCTTTAATCATGTTCTATTTAGGGAGGGTGCGTTTTGGGCTGATCATAGAGAGATGCGATGGGAAAGTCAAATGTTGTGCCGGTCCAAGGCCTGATTAAATGGTTCCTGTAAGGGGCCTCTTGTGTCAGGAAAGAATATATGACCTTGTCCAGTGTAGATTATAAAATTCATTTCCAAAAACTTGGAAGTGGATCGATGTGTAAAATGGTGTACTTACAACCATTGTTGGGTAAGTTACTTTAAGTATTCATCCGCACTGATCACGTAAAATATTTCTGAAAGACGACGAGTCTATAGTAGCATCTCTTCTACAACGTACTATTTGATTCCTTCTTTGAGGATATCTGACTGCATCATTCAAGTCCAGGTTCTTATAGCGTGTCGGTGTTGTGCTTTATACAATGTGTTTACACAGAGACGTTTCAACAGTAAATCGTTGGATATCGGTTTGGCCTCCAGTTTACATGGAGTTGAGAAACATCCTCCAGAGTGGAACAGAACAGATACGCTGCTCAGCGGGGGCTGTTTCACAGCTGTGTGAAGAAAAAGGTGTGAATTCTCTGCTTGCTATGACCTCACCACTTCCCCTCACGTACATTTGGACACGAGCAGAAGCCGAGATCAAGCGTAAACAACAATGCCGGCAAGTTCACTAACTAGCTAGTAGGGGTGAGTAGGGGTGGGAACCTCAGGGTACCTCACGATACGATGCGATACAAAGCTCATGATAGCGATTATATCACGATATGACGATTATCAATACATTGGTCAGAAATATACTGTTATAGAAATCTTTTAGTAAAGCAATCTGAATAAACACGAAATAGTTATAAGTGTAAGTTATTAACTAATTCTCAACTCTGGATTCAAATGCAGCACCATATGGTCTGTTGGCACCCAGGTCAGCTGATAGATGGAGATGTGTTTCTTTGGCAATATCTGGGTCATAGAACAATATGTTCAGGTCAAAGCAGATTATTACGAGATGCGTAATGTAGCCATATATTAAGAATTGATACTAATAAAAAAAAAAGATTTAAAAAATATATAAAAATACAATTGATACTTGGCAAAAGCATATCAGTAATCGATCGCGTTAGAAAGTATCAAGATACATCACCATATGGATATATCGTCACACTCCTAGATAGGAGCGCTACACGGAGGAGAATTCTACTTCTTTGTTTGTCCAGACCAAACCATGCGAAGCTGTAGTTTGTTTCAATTGTTGCAGCTGCTGTTAAATGTAGAATGATGTTGGTGCTTTCTTTCACGTGTTTGCTGTGGCCTGAGGAGGATGTTGCTGAGGAAGTGGTTATACTGCTGAGGGTCACGCGTGTCGTGTTATAAAGTTCTGCTACTGGCCGCGCTGGAAGTGAATTATTTTTTGTAGCCATCTAAACACTGTGCAGGAGCCTGGTCGGGTTTGATAATTTTTTGCAGCTTGTCCGCAACGCCTCCGGATAAACGGGGCTTTAGACGCTCTGTAGCGACTAGTTAGTGTTGCCCATAGATTGTGTTGACTCTGCTAGTGTTTTAAAAGGTTGGAGGATAAGTTGGCCGCATATAGTTAAACAGACCCATACCTACACCACCGGTAGAACCAAACTATCTTGGTCATGTGCTCAACGTGACATGAGCACCAGGCAGCATACAGTCTATGGTTCTCCTGTTTTCCCGTTTGCTCGGTGCTTACTCAGGTTTGATGTGGGGTTCTTCATTGTTGATAGTATTTGAATGAAATGCTCTGTGTTCGTCCTCGCTATCATGATTTATGTTGCTGCTTGTAATATTTACAGTCTGTAATGTTTGACGTGTTTATCACGTGGCAGTGGTCGCATCTCTCATACGTCATTCATTTGTCACTCACGAGTCGACAAGACAAAAGTCAGATCACGGTTTTGTAGCGCATTGTAACGCTGGTTGCCTAGAAGAGAGTAAATGTAATCACATTACTTTTACAGTAATGCATTACTGACAAACACTCCTTACAACTAATACAAAATCCTGCAGCCTGTGTTTCAGCTCCAAAGATGTAGTGATATACTAATGAATTATTAGCCACATTGAGGCGTCTCCTAACCTTCACATTACATAGATTTGGCTTTTTGTTTTTGCTATCAATTATTATTATTATTATTATTTGTTTAAATAATCTCAGATTTCCTAAGAATCTGGATCTGTTTGAGGAAGTAGTTTTATGAGGAGTTGCAAAAAGTAATGTTCTCCTTTTTGCAATACTTCCTGTGTGATGTTAAGATGTTACAATACATGGGTTTATTTAGAAAAAGGATGTTGTTATTTTTTGCTTAATAGTTTCTCTTGGTTCATTAAATATGTCAATGATCAGCCTGGGCCTGGTTGGTCTAGTCTTTTCTCAGTAAATCTCTGAGGTCTAAATCCTTCGAACTATGTGGAAAGAAACAGTCATTTATTTATTGCAAAAAGTAAAAGCATGTCAAATTCGTGGAGAGTTTCTTGAATTTCTTATTGCCGTTTTGATGTTCTATTGACAAAATGGTTGAGTAGAGGCTGACTATTCTTTCAATGAATGTAGATCCCAAAAGATTAGTGAATGAGTTTTTCAAAAATACTTTCTTTTCAGTCTGCAGTCGTTAAAGAATTATCAGAGTCTTGAAACCTTGTCATAAAACGATGAATCAATTTATAAGATTATTTGGTCAATAACTTTGCTATCGAACTGGAACTTTTACGTTTATATACATATCCTCTCATTTAATCTCATCTTTTTAATGCATTGTTAGTATTTTAATTCAGTGTGTGATTTTAATGTTTTTAATTAACTGTGGGGTTTTATTTGTGTTTTAAAGGGGATGTCGGTGTTTGTAAATAAAGATGGATTGATTTTTCTGGTAAATTCTAATCTGAGATTGATGCCCATCACTTTTTACATGTTAATTTTATCTGCATTTTTCCTTTGAAATGAAATAGTAGAAAGGGACTTCTTGACGTTCTCATAACTAAAGCGCTCTGCACCTACTTTGTAACCATAATAGGCATCTTAACATTGCCTCATGCTGCAGGTCAATATCACAACATGCTTTTTGCATGAAGAGAGTGACAAGAGATCCACCCAGGGCTCATACAGACGGTTTCTCCTTTTCTTTGTTGGTAGCCTACTCAAACCAAGTCTAGCAGGTGCATTTGCTGGGTTAATATTGGGTCAGAGATGTTTTGTTGAGTCAGAGCTGGGTGTCTCGCTGCTTGTGTAATGATTGGTATCACAGGCCTATCTGAGAGGGATTAGAGCTGCACTCCTCCCTGCAGCCTTCTGCTAATTATGTTTCCAGTAGTTGTGTAGTGCAGGGGTGGCCAACCAGTCAGAGACTAAGAGCCAATTTTTTTACTGTATTACAGCAAAGAGCCACATCATACAAATGTGCACTACATAAACATCACCCCAACCCTTACACACGCACGCACACGAGCAGACACGCGCACACACACACACACACATACACACACACGCTCACACACACACACACACACACACACACACACATGCAATCTGTCTGTGCAGAGAGAGGTGTGCTCTGCTCAGACAGATTTATTGTAAATGTCATCAACATGATAATGACAGACATTGACTCGTACAGTACTAAAGGGCTGGACTCGACTCTCCCTGGTTTGCGGGCGCTTCTACCGCTCGCTTCAACCGCTCCCCGGTACTTTTTATTAATGGTTTGGCCCTGGTTCTAACCGGGCGAGTCGATACCAGAACAATTTCACGTCAGCGAACATCAATTATGATTCCGAAATGAATGCTTTCAATCTCTAACCAAGAAAAAAAATCAAGTTTCAACCCAGTGTTCAGCAGAAACACAACTGTCTTTAGTAAAAGATATAGATTTGACACATAACACCAACACCACTTTAGCTGATTTAGAACCACAGACACATGTTCAGTATAAGACCAGATACTTTTGCATTTGATTGAAGACAGACACTCACCAGGCAGAGTTGGCTAATCTCCTGGTGTAATGCTAGTTGTTGTTAGCTGGTGTTAGCCGATGTCCGTAAATGTAATCCATTTGGTCAAACCACCTCCAGACTTTTCGGGTCTGCCTCTACTTCTGCTGCTGCGATCTTTCATTTCACGGTTGTCACTTTTAAGCTTTTTAACTTTTCTCTGCATTGTCATGTTTGTGGGAATCATTCTGCTCCGTCCTTAGTGCTAGCTCCACAAACACCTTCTGGTTTCTGGTGGAACCATCGAGCTCACGCTGGTGTCCTCTCCTCAAACTGAGGAAGGTGTTGCCCTCATCCAGCGACCAAGGAATTCTTTTCCGTACGGACGTCATGGGTCGAGGCAACGTGTTGTTTGTTATGATATTTGCTACAGCTGAGGTAGCAGCTGCAGAGTTATTGACAGCGCATCTGACCAACCAGAATTGACGTTCGCCGACGTCAGATTGTTTTGGCGGCCTGGCTAGTGAAGGCGAGTGAAGTCGGCCTTTACTATTGGTCAGAACTACATATGGAATGAAAGGCAGCGCCACCACCGAGGCGTTTTTGACGCTTGTCGAGTGAAAGCCCGAGAGCCGCACGGAACCAGCCAAAGAGCCGCATGCGGCTCACGAGCCGCGGGTTGGCCACCCCTGGTGTAGTGGTTGTGGCCTCATGTGCCTGCTGCTCAGATGTGGCTGCTCCTGTTCTGGCCCCGTGTGGAAGATGATGCTCTTCACAAAAACACGGTGGCAGTGAGGAGCACAGTGATGGTGGCACAGGTGAACTGCGTTGTAAGGCAAGGCAAGGCAAGTTTATTTGTATAGCACAATTCATACACAAGGCAACTCAAAGTGCTGAACAAGATAGCATTAAAATCATAAATAATCACAGAACATTAAAAAGATAAAAATATAAAATCCCTCAGTTGTATGCACAGCTAAACAGCACAGTTTTTAACTTGGTTTTAAACATAGTCATTGAGGAGGCCTGTCTCACATCTTCAGGAAGAATGTTCCAGATTTTAGCAGCATGAATCTGAAAAGCAGCCTCCCCATGTTTAGTTCTGACTCTGGGCACTAACAGGAGTCCAGTCCCTGTGCTCCTCAGAGTCCGGGCTGGTTCATATGGGACTAACATGTCACTAATATATTTTGGTGCGAGGCCATGGAGAGACTTGTACACAAGCAAAGCTGTTTTAAAGTCTATTCTCTGAGCCACAGGAAGCCAGTGCAGAGACCTGAGGACCGGACTAATATGGTCGTACTTCCTGGTTCTAGTCAGGACTCTAGCTGCTGCATTTTGAATGTACTGCAGCTGTTTTACAGCCTGTTTGGACAGACCTGTGAGCAGGCCATTGCAGTAGTCTAACCTACTGGAGACAAATGCATGGATAAGAATCTCCAAGTCTGCTTTAGACACTATGTTTTTGATCCTGGCAATGTTTTTTAGATGGTAAAAAGCTGCTGATGTTACTGATTTGATGTGGCTATTAAAATTTAAGTCTGAGTCCAGTATTACCCCTAGATTTCTGACCTTGTTTGAAGGTTTTAGGGAGAGAGACTGTAGATGACAGATGACGCTCTCTCTTTGTTTCTGGGGACCAAAGACAATCATTTCAGTTTTGTCTGCGTTTAGCTGAAGGAAGTTGTTTTGCATCCACTCACTGATCTGTTGGATACAGTGAAGGAGTGAGTCCACTGGTCCATGTTCTCCTGCAGTCAGTGAGACATAGATCTGAGTGTCGTCTGCATAGTTATGATAGGAAACTTCGTTTCTGCGTATTAACTGACCTAACGGCAGCATGTAGAGATTGAAAAGAAGAGGTCCCAGGATCGACCCCTGTGGTACTCCACAGGTCAGGGCCATATGATCTGAGACACAGTTTCCAATCTCCACAAAGTACTTCCTGTCTTCAAGGTAAGACCTAAACCAACTTAGGGCGGTGCCAGCGACGCCAACCCAGTCCTCTAGTCTCTGTAAGAGGATCTCATGGTCGACAGTGTCAAAGGCAGCACTCAGATCTAACAGGATTAGGATTGAGACTTTGCCTGCGTCAGTGTTTAGCCGGATATCATTTGTAACCTTGACGAGAGCAGTCTCAGTGCTGTGGTGGGGTCTAAAGCCGGACTGAAACATATCAAATGAGTTGTTGATTATAAGAAATCTATTTAGCTGTTGGTAGACAACTTTTTCAAGGACTTTCCCCATAAATGGCAGATTTGAGATGGGACGATAGTTGTTAAGTACCGTAGCATCCAGACTGCTCTTTTTAAGCAGGGGCCTGATGACTGCAGTTTTCAGGGCCTTTGGGAATATTCCAGTTGTACATAACCCTTATCCATACATTAACAAAGAAATCATTTATTGCTATCTAGAGTTTGTAGAAGAGATGATAAATACCCTGCACATTTGCTTTTCAGAGAAGAAATGCTCTTTCTTAACAACCTGTCCAAGTGGAAAGGTGAATTATTCATGTTGAGTAACCTGCTAGAGCCCTGGCTGTTGCCCATTGGTAATTGGGACAACACAATCTCTTCTGTTATCTTACCAAAGGGAAACTGGAGTTGGACGCTGTTTACTGCGAACCTCTTACCTCACACCACCTCATTTATTATCATGTCCTGTGCTCATGGCCCCTTTGTTCCTCAGCGTATGGGCATGTAGTTATTCCAGATTTAAACCCAAGCCTTCCCTGATGCAAAAACATGACTGTGCACAACAAGTCTCTGTTTCAATTCAAATAGGATTCACTCTCACTCTAATACAACTAAAATGTAATGAATAGTATTCTGGGTAATAATCTGGCTATCTGTCCCTGGCTCAGCTCTTTATTTTTTTGTGTGCAATCCTTAAGCTTGTGAAAACTGATTGTCTTTACCAATCTTTTAATTGCTTGATTTTGTAATGTGCTACTGCTTTAGCAACATATTCGTAAAGTCTTTTGAGAAACCTTTTGTTGTGATCAAAATGTTTATTCATTTGTACAACATTCATTTTGATTTTGTTTTGTTTGTATTTTTAAAATCCATTATTGCTATCCATAGGCATGAGTACTGTTGCCAGAGTAATTCACCATTTAAAACAAATGGATGTTGGGTTAGGGTTAGGGTCTGAAACCCTTAAGTGCTTGTAGTGTACTATAACTACAGTGTAATTGTACGAGACATGAACTATTTTAACACAATCTTAATGTAAATATAGATAGAGGTTAGAATAGATCCCTTGTGTAATTTAGTCCAAGGGTAAAAGCATGACACTTTAATATCCTTTCTTCTTTATCAAAGCCCCCTCCAGTGAAATGGTTGGTGAGGTCACTAATGGGAAGCAGCACTCACAACTAAGAAGTCCAAATGGATACGGACACCTCCATTAGTAATGGGAGGGGGCGGTGATACTTAAAGTTTTGCAGTAGACATTTAGACCTTTTCCACAAGCAGACATCGGCAAAGTCCGACTTGTGGGCAACATGCGGCCCAGTTCACGTTTTTTATGACCCACTGACACTTTCCATCTTTTGAAATAATTGATTTCCTAGGAAAATGACCAATAATGGGTTTCTTGTGTAAAAAATAAAACTATTATTGATCAAGTTAAGGTCAAGTTATTCGTCTACAATGCCTAGCCTTCTTTAACTTACATTTTGTCCTGTAAAAAACACAAACATTACATACACTCCTGTATTGAATTTAATTATAATTTCCCCTTTAGGGTGGAGTCAAACTTTAAGAGCCCGAAGTGCTGCACACACCAAGGAATAAAACACAATCATAGAGAAATGAAACGGACTGTGTAAAAAGCCAATAAGGTGAAAGGTGCATAAATAAAATTTGCTCAGAATGCCTTGCTATTGTAAAAGGTTAAAAAAACTATTTTCTTTAGCCTCTGCTTCTCTCTCAAGTTGAGTGAAATCGATACAAAATGTGATGTGATTGGCTGAAAAAGTCACAGAGGAACAACAGCAGTGCAGCTGCAGGGGAGACATTGTTACCTGCTATTTTATGTGTTTTTTTTTATGTTAGACAAAAGTGCAGACCCTATGATTATGTGCCCTGAGAAGAAAAGTGCCACTTTTGCTTCAATGGATAAATTAACAGAAATTGTACTTGTTTGCAAACTTTCAAGCTTGGTTGATTGCTGTGCTTTGTGGGTTTCGAAAAGCTCATTGGATAAGGATACAGTAAAAATCACCGTCATGCTTCACACAAGGGGTGTGAGAGTGAATATTAAATGGTACTTGTTCTTTTAGCCATTTCCTATAATTGTTTTTCACGTCTCTAATTGTAAAAGTGCTGATGGGTTTCAGACATGGGAGGAAAAATATGGACTGTTCAATGGTGTGACTAGAGACGAGTGTATGGCCTTATACGGTAATCTACTCTCGTCCTGTCCCTGGGTAAGTTGGTGATTTGAGTAGAATATGTGATGATATGATGTACTGGAAAATATCTATATCTGTGTCACAACAGTAGACAGATCTGATTAGACGTAAACCAGATGCCTTTCCGCTCAAACGCTCATTTTTACCCTCTTGTTTTTCAGAGTGGACCTATCCCTCAGCCAGACCTCTTCCTGTTGGTTTAAGATGAGTATTACGAGTGACGAAGTTAACTTCTTGGTCTACAGATACCTTCAAGAATCAGGTCAGTACTTGTTTTGTTTTCTTGATTTTTTTTTCCATCTGCTGTTGACTCATTTCACTGCATCTCTACAACATCCTCATTCATAGCTTGATGTGGTTTTTTTTTCTTCTGCTGCAGCTAGCTCTTACGCAGTGAATGTGCTTGTATTCAGGTTTCTCCCATTCAGCCTTCACCTTTGGCATTGAAAGCCACATCAGCCAATCCAACATCAACGGAACACTAGTGCCCCCTGCTGCTCTCATCTCCATCCTACAGAAAGGACTCCAGTATGTGGAGGCAGAGATTAGCATCAATGAGGTAAACTATTGCACCCGGACGTATTTTTCCTTGTTGTTCGGGTGTGTGAGTGACAGTTTGTGCATTACAGGACGGGACGGTGTTTGACGGTCGGCCCATTGAGTCTCTGTCCCTTATCGATGCGGTGATGCCAGATGTAGTGCAGACAAGGCAACAGGCTTTCCGTGACAAGTTAGCCCAACAGCAGAACAGTAACTCCATATCTGCCTCAACATCCGGGAACCAAGCCAACACACCAAAGAACGGAGAAACCACCGTCAATGGGGAGAACGGCGTATATACGAGTAAGAGCCTGTTTGTATAGAGTTTTTCCCATTTTTTTCTTTTTTTGCTGCTTTTAAACCTTTAAGCTGTGGTACCTTCCTTTTTTCCAATGGTCCATGTTGTTTGCCTATACAGAAAAAACACAAGTAAAATCAGACCATAAAATGATTTTTATCTTCATAAGAAGATAATGTATCTTTTGCTTTGTATGAAAAAGCCCCTTTTGAAGCTTTGGGCTGAAATAGCGTGCATGTGAAAACTAGAAATAATAGAGCAAGGAACTAGCTAGATTGATTATTTATTTTATTTTATTTTTTTACTTTGTTTAATGTGTGGTTTTAAAATTAGGTACCCCAGCTTTAAAGGTACACAACAATTTTTCAACTGGATGGTCCTAAATGTTTTGTAAGAGGGCCACATTAGTTCACCAGGCCTACAACATGTAATCCGGATGTGGGCAAAATGTAATAAGTGGGCCTGGGGGTTTAGTTTGGACATGCCTAGTTTAGACTTGTAGACACTGGAAATTCATAAAACAAGCCATTTCTCCATAGAACATGTGTAAAATGAGACGACATGGGGGTATAGCTACTTGGTTCAATGGCAAAGCCAAAATATGCCGAAAGACAAGTTTTATAGTTCAATTCAAGCAAACAGTAACTTGTCGTATTTTAAAGATTTGAACAGGAAAATCAGTTTACACATACACATTATTCTTATAATTGACAACAAGACAAATGATCAGTAAAAAGTGGTTCATGTTGAAATTGCAAGTACATTGTTTAGTGTGTTTATCTTTTCCCAGACAACCATAATGAGCCTATGGAGCTGGACATAGACGTGGAGATCCCTGCCAGTAAGGCCACAGTGCTGCGGGGCCATGAGTCTGAGGTGTTCATCTGCGCCTGGAACCCTGTCAGTGACCTGCTGGCCTCGGGGTGAGTCCCACAGCTGGAGGAGACTCTGGTCCATAATTATGTTTGTGTTGTCGCTGGTTTTAACGCTGCCTGTTTTCAGCTCGGGAGACTCCACTGCTCGCATATGGAACCTGAATGAGAATAACGGCTCCAGCTCCACACAGCTGGTGCTCCGACACTGCATCAGGGAAGGAGGCCAGGATGTCCCCAGTAACAAAGACGTCACCTCACTAGACTGGAATGTACGTCCACCCTGTCCTATCTGCCATGATTCCAGTTTGCACTGGACAGATCACTAAATATGATGCTGTGTGTTCAATAGAGCGACGGGACACTTCTGGCAACGGGTTCATACGATGGATTTGCCCGGATATGGACCAAAGATGGTACGATTTGTCAATTGTTCTCTTATAACACTCTGTTTATACACTTTGTTATTTTTATAACATATGATCCGAATATGACTATATTCCACTAGGAAATCTGGCTAGTACCTTGGGCCAACACAAAGGGCCGATATTTGCACTGAAGTGGAACAAAAAGGGGAATTCTATTCTTAGCGCTGGTGTAGATAAGGTAATGCATAATCCAAGGCCTCACATAACCATTGTTCTAGATTTAAAAAGTAGAGTAAAAGAAATGGTACTTGTGATGAATAAATTCAGTACTTATTTTCTTCAGACGACAATCATTTGGGATGCACACACAGGAGAGGCCAAGCAGCAGTTTCCGTTTCACTCAGGTAAAAGTTCATGTAATAACTAAACATATGGAGTTCTCCTACTGGGCTCTTGATAGTAACTGTATATGATTCAATGACCGTAGCTCCAGCTCTGGATGTGGACTGGCAAAACAACACTACGTTTGCCTCCTGCAGCACCGACATGTGCATCCATGTATGTCGCCTTGGTAATGACCGGCCCCTGAAGACCTTCCAGGGCCACACGGTGAGTGCAGTTAGTGCTCAGACCTCAGTATTCTGTAAACGCTGTGACAGAACTAATGTAGTTTTTCTGCTCTGTAGAATGAAGTTAATGCCATTAAGTGGGATCCATCCGGCATGCTGCTCGCATCCTGCTCAGATGACATGACCTTAAAGGTAGGAGCCCCTCTGAATACTAATCAAGTCATTGCATTTATTAGCCTTGCATTTCACTTGGGTTCTTTTCATACACAGATCTGGAGCATGAAGCAGGAAACATGTGTGCATGACCTTCAGGCTCATAGTAAAGAAATCTACACCATCAAGTGGAGTCCAACTGGCCCTGGGACCAACAATCCCAATTCTAATATCATGCTTGCTAGGTATTTACCCCCATAATCTTACTGTACCCTTTCTTAGATTGTTCCAACTAATAAATCGTTTGATAAGGAAAAAAAGTACAATGAAATTAACACTATGGGTTTGTTCAACATCTTGTGCCATAGATATTTAGCAAGTGTAAATGTTGCATGGTTCACTGCCACAAGAATGCACAGCCCATAATTCCTTCCCACTGATTTACGGCAGTATAAGCCAGTGAAAACGATTACATTTGCTCCTTACGACTATGAAGACTCCACTTACTTGGTTATATTGCATCACAAGAGTGCTCGTATTGTGCCTCAGTGCCTCTTTCGACTCGACGGTGCGACTGTGGGATGTGGAGCGGGGGGTCTGTATTCACACGCTCACAAAGCATCAGGAGCCGGTCTACAGCGTGGCCTTCAGTCCAGACGGAAAGCACCTCGCCAGTGGCTCCTTCGACAAGTGTGTGCACATTTGGAACACTACAGTAAGTTCACACACTGTACATGCTGCTCTTCCTCAGAGTTTGAACTCTTAAGAACCTAACCTTGTTTGCAGACTGGAGCCTTAGTGCACAGCTACAGAGGGACTGGGGGAATCTTTGAGGTCTGCTGGAACAGCACAGGGGACAAAGTTGGGGCCAGCGCGTCAGACGGATCAGTAAGTTATTATGAGGTTAATCCAACTTGATAAAGTGCCTTGCAAATGTAGCTTGTGAAGCTTTGTTGTTACCATTTATGGAAAAGAACGCAAAGTGATGGACAATTGTAAAGTAAAAAGAAATTAGTACATGAAAGGAAATACAGTGAAAAACCCCTAGGCATGTCACCGAACAACTGTCAGAAACCGTTTAATACTAAATGTAGTAATACCATATGCAGGGCTGGACTGGCCATCGGGCATACCGGGCAATACCCGAAGGGCCGATGCCCATATTTGGGCCGGTCTGTCTGCTTCACACAAAAAACATGTTTGTGAAAAATGTTTGAGGGGGGGCGCGCATGTCCGCGGCCAACTGCTGTATATACTCGAACGGGATTCCGCCACCTCAGCGGCCGCAGTGTTCCGAGACAGCTGCGGCCGCTTTGTAATGAGCGGTTCAAGCATCCAGCGGCTCTGAGCTGGACGCGGGAACCACGAGATCCGCTCACAACACAACACGGTGAGCGCGTAGCCTCAACGTGACCATATACCCAAGACCATAAACGCGCACAGGACCATGCATTTCTTTGTGTAATCTGTGCACCCAATAAATACACCGCTGCAGGAAAAAGTCCGCGTCTCCCCTCTCCTCTCGAAGAGCGACTAAATTAAAGCTCAGGTACCTAAATTTTCCATTGCATTAAAAGTTAATATTTGAGCCCATGTAGTAAAATGTTGTGAACAAATCAAACAGATTTAGTGACAGACAATGGCTGACATTATGAATTTCAGACTTTTTTGACCAATTCTCATCCCTGTAATAAACAATAGTGTTGTCTGTGTCCACCTCCTTCACTCTGAGACATGTTTATTACTCTCTTGTAATGTAGACTATTGCACTGTATTTCAATTGTTGAAACTGCACATATCCTGATCCTCTAGTATTTTCTTCCATGCTGTATAAACCAGGGGTCGGCAACCTGCGGCTGGAGTCTTTTAAAAAATGTCTGAAATGGAGTGGGAGGGCTATATTTAATTTCTAGTTTGAATGTGGTTTCTGTAGGATGAAAAACATTCTTAACGTTTTTAAATGCTGCAAAAATGTGCGTAAGTAATATTCAATTTTGACATTTCTGTCAACGTAGTGCGTCATATCCTGTGAAGCGGCCCGCGTTAGGCGGCTGCTGCTGTAAACAAACCGGCATGTGCCATGGATCCCAAAGCTAAAAAGAGAAAGAGTCGATAATGAGTCTGTACTAAGAATAAGTATGAACATTTGCTTTCAGTCAATGAGGAAGGACTGCTTCATGTTTGTATTGAGAAGTTGTGTTACAACACGAGGAACAATGATGCGCTAAACACCGTTCACGGTGATCACGTGAAGGATTCATTCATCGCAAATTCAGAGCACCTATTTTCAGACTTCAAATACCTTCGCAAAAACGGTGAAAGAAAAGGCCATTAAGGACATTCAGCTCCAGCAAACTTCAGCCTGTGATGTGAACTCTGAGCCAAAAAGCAGATTTATTTACTGTATTTCTACAATTGCATGAAGACAAAAAATGGAAGTTAAAGTTAAACCAGAGTCGTCACGTGGTGCGTCATTCTCTCCATGACATGCTGCAGTGAAAATACACATTTGATAATCATGAATGCTTATTATGCATTTGTAGCCTTTACTTTGTCATTTAGATATTAAGCTAATGTAGCTAATACAGCTGCAGCCTGTGTTATCTTCATATAAGCCTTATACAAGGCTGTTTTTTTTTTGCGGCTCCAGACAGATATTGTTTTTGGCTCTTTGAACCTTTTGAGTTGCAGACGCCTGGTATAAACAAACTGTAAAAAACGTAAAAAAAAACATGCCTGGGCCGCCAAGAAGGCAAAAATGCCCGGGCCGTTTTTTTGTCCTAGTCCAGCCCTGACCATATGTATATTTATTTTAAATGATAGTAAAAAAAAAAATATTTTTGCTGCAAGAAAATGGTAACTATGTGACATTCGTCCTGCAGGTTTGTGTCCTCGATCTTCGGAAGTAGCCACTTGAGACTTGATATTCCCGGATGAATTCAGGAATGTGCATCCACATGCCTTCTTCACATCAGCAAGAGGAACACTACTCGAGTTGGGCTGTATGAAAAGAGTGGACCAGAACAGTGACTGCAGCAGCTTCGTGGAGCCAAAAACTGAAATCTGTGCACCTTACAGTTCATGATGTTGATTTTATGGAGCACCTAGAGGCATAAGAGAAGGCCTCAGGACCCTGTCGGCTGCCTTGTTTATGGACTTGTCCCTCATGGTGAAAACCCATATGAAATGTTGTGGTATCTATGCTGACCTGTTCCTGTTGTTAACTGGAGCAAGTAAAAACACAAAAAGAATTTTATATAATAAAATGAGGTCAAATGTTTTGCAGCAGAGATTGAATGAAATGTTATACATCAGAGTTTAGCTGGTCCCCTGATGAAAGTAGCAAATGATGATGTCTGCTGATACACGGTGCTAAGCTGCTCCTGCGCGGAGAACAGGGGTCTTTGTGATGTCTTTTTCCACCGAGGTATTTTAAAGTCAGAACTGAATGTGACGTCATGAAAATATGGCAGCGAATACAAAACTGCCACGGAATTGTGATCACATCCTGTGTAATTTACGTGTCTTTTAGGAAAGATGTGAAATGTGTTATCGACAAAGAGAATCTTCTCCTTTTGGATGTAAATATAAAAGAATGTAAAGTGTAAATGCGATAAATACACAGATTTCTATACTGTGTGAATATGTTAATATACAATATGCTTTAGTTCTACACAGAGGGATTCATGGGTGGCAAATGCCATCTCTTCTAATCACCAGTTTCAAGTTTTGTTTTTCTTCTGTTTGCCACAAAAAGAAAGTCTTCTCTTGGAGGAATGTGCCACTGGCTAAATGCAGCACAGGAGTAAAACGTATGTACAGAAAGATCTATTGATGCATTTCAGATTTTAGCCATAATGACCATCACTGCTTATGCTGCAGCTTATTCAATCTGTCTGTGTATGAACGGCCTCTTCTCCCACTGTACTGTCTTTTCTGACACATTGTTCATTTGCCTTTTGTAATTTTAGTTCTGCGAAGAGAAATGTGAAGTGCACTTTTATAATAGTGGGACAGCAAATGCTTTGCTTTGCTGTGCATGAAGGGCCAACGTTTTGCTCTTTATTTTGTCACATTGTGTTGAGGTGGGTCTTTTTTGTGACATTTTGATTTTCTGAGAGCCATTATCGTCTGTGTCAGACTGAGAATTGGGCTTTTAGGCGAAGGCCATCAAGGTGTGGTGAGGAGCCCCGAAAGGAGAATGTGCTGTGACTGCGAGTATCTCCCCTTACCCTGATCCAGGGTCTGAACATCAGTTTCCAAGACAAAATGTTGAAGTCATTCATTGTCTCAAATAAATCACTCTATTTTGATATTGGAAATCTTTATCTTTTTTATTGTTTATCCATGAACGTTACATAAGGGACAAAAAAAATAAACATGTATTGTGAAATATAATTCACACAAGTGTCCTTTCACCATAACAGTTTAACCTCGGTAATCAGCTGTTAAAATGAACAAATGTTCGGAAATGAAAGTGTCTGAATGTTGGGCTAATGGGTGAAAACTTACACTCTGCATAACGTCGTCTGATTAAGATATACAGTACATTCTATTATATACAAACACATTTCTTTAGTTCTCTAACGTGTGGAATTACAGACAGCAGTGATGTGGGAGCTAAAGTCTTACAGAGGTACCCAAGGATTCTCCATCAGCCTCTATGTCTTCATAGTCTCGGAGCTCACTGGAAATGTGGATTTCAACTGTACTAGAGTCTGAACCTAGCCAAAACAGAGACAAAAGATAGGGGCACATTACTAGTTGAGTGGCTTATTATGCAGCCTGCCATATCACTGACAAATGGCATGGATTGAAGAAATGTATTTTGGGACTTTATGTAACCTGCAGCTGTGCTTTGCTATTCCCATTTATATCATATTTATCATTAAGAAATTCACGGAGGAAACGTTTTTTTTTTTTTTGTGCAAAGATAACTTTATTTTTTAAAATCACAGAAAAGTTCACAAAAAAACCTCACTATGGAAAAAGGAAAAAAGTTTCTTTACAAACTCATCCCAAAATACATTTATGTAAGTAGCTATGTGATATTAGAGATGACATGTTAGTCTGTACTTGTCCATCTCATGTTTTAATCTTACTCATGCAGGATTGGTTGTAAATTGGACAGTTTCTGGTGGTCCTGATAAATAGAGATTTATAGCTATATCTAGTATTTTTATAGATCTATATTATAGATTGGCATGCAGGGGCTTTCAGTTTAGCTTTCATTCATGTTTGAAAACTGATTTGATGCAAAATTGAGAGGATTTTTATTTTATTTATTATTTTACAATGATTGAACTTGAAGCATTAAAAAGACATTGCTACATACATAGGGTATAGTCCTCAGTGGAGTTTTTTCATTCTTTACTGTAGAGAACAACACGTCTTATATAAAACAAAGTCTGTTTATGAAGCATCTGCTGTGAGTGTTTCACCAGCCCTGGTACACAGGCGAGCTGCTGTCAACACTCTGAGTCCAGTTACCTTGTGAGAGCACACTGATGGCATCGGACTGCTGCTGCCCGTTACTGACCAGGTTCCTCTTCATGTCCTGCACGTGGCTCTGGTACAGCAGCGTGCTCCCACTCAGATGGTTGTGACCGGCCGTGTGTGGCACTGATGTAGACGCCGAGTCCCAGGTGAGCTCTCTCCTCCGCTGCAGGCTCAGGTCGACGTGACACCCGGTCCAGCCATGGAAGGCCAGAGTGTTGAGGAAGGCATGCATAGGATTTAAGATGCCCTGGAATGCAGACATAAGAAGAGCAAAAGGTAAGTGAGGGTTGAACAACGAGGATCTGTGTGGTTGTAAGGTTAAACTCATGATGCAGAGTCTAGAAACCTGCTCTGAGTTCAATTTAATTCAATGTATTTTTGTGCAGCTCTAAATGACAACAGTGGTTATCACGGAGGACTTTACAAAGCCGTCGATTTGTATGTCTCAAAACAGAACAAAGAATTTCCAAGCTTATTGTGTGGCTGCCATTAATTTTCCTTGATCGTCCTCAGTAGCTGCGAACCCCAAGTTAGTTACCATACTTTTGGATGTTTGAGCACACCTGTCTATTAGCAGCATTAGTTACATTTTAAAATAAAGTTTATTTAGACTTTTTTTATAACATGTTAGAAAATATACATTCTCTATAGGCTCTCAAATGCCACTTTTGAGGAACTACTTTATAAGCCAAGGGCGAGCAAAAGCTTCTTTGCAACTGTTGCCATGATCAAGTGCAGCCAACGAGGAGAAGAAGCAACAATTTCCAATATTTTACAAAACAATATATATGATCAACTTAGAAAGGACTTTTAGACGTACAAATATCATGGCAGGTTTCCAAATCTAAATAAGTGAGTAATCACACTGGAGACTTTTTGCTAATGTATTCCAATGTGGTTTTTTTTACTGCAAATGGCAAATAAACTGAATCTGAATCTAATCTTTATTTATTTAGTGCATTTTCTTACATCGAGGTCAAACAGCCATACCATGAATGTTTGATAGCATTGCAATTCTATCAAATAATGATCTCAGAAATCATTATTTTCTTTCTCAACAATGTATTTTTTCACATAGATCTGTTTCGGCGCCTGCTCTCAAAACTGACACCGAATTCTAGAACGGCAATAGCCGATTTGGAACTGTAGAGGTTCTAGAATGTGACACTTTATCTCCTTTAGGGTCACTCACAATGATGAACCACGTGATGAGGGCTGCATTCCTGATGTTCCTGAAGGAGCTGTCGTTGATGTCCGCCTGCATCTCCAGATAGAAGAGCAGGCTTTCGTTGATGATGTTGGGCAGCCAGCTGAAACCACAGCACAGAGCGTCTCAAACTCTCTCAACTGGCACCGCCGTGAAATGCCTTTAGTTTGTAATCCGGAAACATCTCTTAGCCACGTGAAAAACAGCACCAGACTTTTTACGTCTTGTGTAATCTAGTTTAATGTTTTGCCTGCATTAAAACTTAGAATGACATCCTAGTATTGTCCCTCCCTATCTGTGCCTTATTGATTATACTATAGAAAAAGTAAATGTGAGATTCACAAAGGAATAAGTTCAAGCTGGTTTTGATTGTTGTAAATGATGTTAATAAAGTTGAGAGGAAATTAGAGAACTCTTGTGCAATACTGTTTTAAATGGTGCGTAAATGGATTGATGCTTTACTTCTGTTCTTGGTATATTTCACTTACTGTAATTTTAAAATTGTCAACAATGGAAACAAGCTTTGAGTAAAACTTGATTTCATTGTGTATCTTTCTGTATGTATGGGTATAAGTATATGGGTATACAGTACGTAAGTCAATAGAATGCTGAAGTCGTTTATATTAACTGTATTAACTTGATTTTACAACTCGGAATTTCATTTTATATGACATTACTAACATAATTTTTCATGGATTCTTAATCTTATCATGCCATATTAGAAAAAAACCACTGGAATAATGAACTTTATCACAGTACTGGAAAATAGCTCTTTTACTTTGATGAACTAATACCATTTAATGGTTTTATTCTCACTCCCAGTGGGTTTAATTATAATCTGCAATCCCTGAAATCTAGTTCATATACATAGTTCAAAGATCCTTTTTCAAAGTTACTTTACAAATATGCTGCCTCGATTAATCGGTTATGTATAAAACTACTGAATCCTATATGCAGTTGCACTTGCACCTTTCTTTGTGAGTGCTAACCCCCAACAAAACATAAAATTATTGTTGGAGAATGTTGGCTGCACACAGGGACGTGCGGTGAGGTTTGTGATTGGGGAGGCACTGACTTTAAAAGTCAGATTTACAATCATTATTCAAATAAAATAGCATTTAATCACCAATGCAATGACATCCACAAACTTTATATACTGTAAAGATAAGAGAACCAGCTTCTTTTAATAATCTCACAACAAATCTAGCTGCTGACTCTGCTCCGCATCAAACAACATCTTTAAGAAGCGCAGGTGCGAGAGACGCGAGGAGAGAGAGACGCGAGGAGAGAGGAGCAGAGAGAGACAGAGAGGAGCAGAGAGAGACAGAGAGGAGCAGAGAGAGACAGAGAGGAGCAGAGAGAGACAGAGAGGAGCAGAGAGAGACGCGAGGAGAGAGGAGCAGAGAGAGACAGAGAGGAGCAGAGAGACGGAGACGCGAGGAGCAGAGAGAGACGGAGAGGAGCAGAGAGAGACGGAGAGGAGCAGAGAGACGGAGACGCGAGGAGAGAGAGACGCGAGGAGAGAGGAGCAGAGAGAGACAGAGAGGAGCAGAGAGACGGAGACGCGAGGAGCAGAGAGACGGAGACGCGAGGAGAGAGGAGCAGAGAGAGACAGAGAGGAGCAGAGAGACGGAGACGCGAGGAGCAGAGAGACGGAGAGGAGCAGAGAGACGCGAGGAGAGAGAGACGCGAGGAGAGAGAGACGCGAGGAACATAAACAATAATTTAAACAAGTTGCAGAACTCTTGAGCAGTGTTTGAATCAGTGTTTTTCGGAAAAGCACTACTTTGCCGGTATCTGTCAATGTTCAACATAAAACACAGATTAACAAACTCCTCCCCCGCAGCCGGACTAACCTCGTAAGTCCAGTGGTGGTCTCCCAGTCTATATTAATTCTTTCTTTGTTTGAAAGTCCAATTGAGAAAAAAAATCTTCATTCAAATCATCCATTTTCCAGCAAAAGAAATAGCATTTTGGGCTGATTGTTTGTTAGCAACTCTGGTATGAACTTTATGCTCACTATCACCCCTAGCGGTGAGGCACAGATACCGCCTGCCTCACGCCAAGCTTTTTCCTTGTGTGTTCATCTACGATCAAAAGACTTAAACTAAATATAAATTGTACACACATACGTGCAATACACTACTAAACACTAAGAGGAGTTTAAAAAATGTTTTTAAAGCAAGATATTTGAAACAAACGGTGATATATCAACTGCACGAGCTGAGTGCACTCAGACACACACACACACACTGTGAGGGAGCGGTCTGGGGTGAGGCACGCAGGAGCGCTGCCTCACCTCGTCTCTTTGAATAGGAATAACGGGATTTCGGCGATTTTGACTTCAGAAATGATCAAAACTGATGGGAACCGTGCCGAATATACATTAAAAGCATAGGACAGTGGATATAAATTATATATTTAAACTAAAATAATTATTAGTTTCCAATAATGGCAGGTGAGGCTCTGCCTCCCCTGCCTCCCCTGACTGCACGTCCCTGGCTGCACATCAACAAAAAGAGGAGATCAGGAGGTTTTTCTCTAAGTGAAAACTATGTGAAACTTTCATATCAAGCCACAAAACAAAGAATTATTAACAGAATTATTGGTCTGAAAGGTCGACCCATCAACCATTCACACACACACACCAGATTCATTCAAGGCAATGTGGGTGAAGTGTCTTGCCTAAGGACACGACAACAGTTGTACAGCCGCAGTGTTCCTAGAGGTCTCCCATCACAGTACTAACCATGCATACCTTCACATGCAGGCTGCACCACAATAAATAGAAATATTAAATATGAATAATTTATGTTTTAAATTATATATTAAATATGGAGTTTACAATGTAATAGTTATTAGATAACACGATTAAGGTAATAATTAATAGATTTAATTAATTACTAAAGTAGTAGCAGTCCTAAATGGATGTTTTTCTTTACATTATTTCTACTCACCATATGAAGAAAACCAGCATTATTTTAAAGAAGCGCATTTTGATTTCATTGGCCAGCCGCCGCTCATTCTCAGTGTATATTCCTTGGCGACCTTTCAGTAACGATGTGACTAGAGGGAAACACAAAAAACCACTCATATATCACTGAATTACTTTTACACATCACAACAATCTAATCTGATTCAAAGACCGACCGGCCGATGTGGTCCGGCTGAAGAACACTGGGTTCACGATCAGGACCAGTAACATCGGGGCATAAGTGGTGACGTAGTGAGGGACCGCATGTTGCAACCCCTGCTCACAACTGTCACACAACAACATATTTTAAACCATGCATTAAACATACACATCGCTTTAAATCGTCATGGGTTTGAAGTTGTGTATTATTTGCTCTTACTCTGAGATGGAGGGATAGTAAAGCATGGCTACACCTTCGACACAAAGCAGAGCTGCCAGACCCCACGTGATCATGTGATAGAGGATAATAGTGCTGAAGGAGAAACAGACAAGTCATGAGTTCACAGCACATGAGGATCAACAAATACATTTATACAGCAACTACTCCCTAAAGGGCAAAGAAAGCTTTTTCAGCATATGGAAAATAACAATGTATCTGTTAAGATTGAAGATGATAGAAGAAGACGTCAGCTTTTGGTAGAGATAACCAGTTTTTTCCCCAACAGAAAAAGTTTTGTAAAAGGAAGATTTTTTTTTTATTTTGTTAGTTCATTTGACAAGGACATTGTGAATTAAAACATACTGTATTTCTGTAAAGGCACCAGAATTAGCCAAATGGGCACTGTCTCCCTATTTGGTGAAAATGTTTTGTTGCATGCTTGAAATAAAGAGCCTTAATTGTAATGTTTTTGGGCTGGGAGCTGAATGGCTGAATAAGAATGGGTTTTTTTTGTCTGAAAAATCTGATCTGATCTGTGACAGAGGGGAAAAAATACAAACTTGTGAAAATTAAATTCAAAAGATTGAATGGAATTAGTTACATGGATTCTATTACATATTTACGTTTTTGTGAAGTAAAAAGTTAGGCATCCCAGCCCGCACTGCTTTAGCATGTTTTCACACTTCCTGTCTTTTTGCACAACCTGGGCATATATATGTACATTTCTCCACTGTGAGATCAATAAAGTTTATCTTATTTTATCTTATCTTAATTGGAGTTGTTCCTCGCCAATGCAGGAGGGTCTAAGGACAGTGGTGATGATCCAGGACATTTATTGACCTCTATTTACATTTATGGCTCCTGATTCACCAATGGCTCCATGTGTTTTTTACTCATTGCAATTCCTGTGTCTGAGCTGTTTGATTCTCTGATCTGTGTGGGTGAAGCAACAACTTTGTGAACTCCTCTGAGATGACTACTGTTGTGATTTAAGGCTACACAAAAATACATGTGTTAAGTGTTAAGTAAAGCGATAATGAACAAAACTACACCTTATCCCAGCGGATGTTTTCACCACCAGAAACACGTCAACAGCATAACAAAAAGTCCACCAAAAAGAGGCGCTAAAGAACAACTGGATCCACATCTGTGCGGGAAGGGGGAGGGATATTAGTCATACTGTTAAAAATATACAAAAAAAGTGAGCATAAACATACATACCGCGCTGCCCACACAGAACACCTCTGGCCATACTTCAGTGTTGTTGGCCACAGAGATGTCTTCGATGATACTGGGGACGCTGAGCCAAACCGTAGATCTTAATATTATACCTGCAGGACAAAAAAACACAATCACACGGTCATAAAGATATCCACAAACAAATGAAAGAACCGATCCAACTGAACCAGCTCCAGGTCTGTGTGCATTAGGACAACAAAGGGAGAGCCATTAGTAGTCTAATTCGTTCATCATTATTATTAGGAGCCTATTTGTTATATTACTACTTGTATTTGTAATAGCCAAGAGGTAGATGTACTAATAGTAATAGCAGCAGCAGCAGCAGTATTTGTGGTATTAGTAGTGAGGCAGTAGAAAGTGTAGCATACAGTCAACTGTCCTAATAGTAGTAGAAGTAATAGTAGTAGTTGTAATAGAAGTAGTAGTAGTGGTGGTGCTATAGTAGAAGCAGTATAGTGACGAGACTGTACTAGTAAGAGCAACAATATTAGTTGTAGTAATAGTAGTAAGGCATCAGAAAGTAATAGGAAAACACACTAGTAGTAGTAGTAGTGGTAGTAGTAGTAGTAGTAGTAGTAGTAGTAGTAGTAGTCTAGTTGTACTGGTATTACTCCATAGATCTATTAGGCCTTATTTCATAATGAATGAAATGCCAGGGACGAAAGGGTTAACACATGTGGCTCCATAATGAAACCCAGACGTGCGAAAAGGAAGTTTTCCTCTGACTTTGAATCCTTTGAATCGACCGTGAATAGATCCCGTGTGACGTGATTACCTGCGCAGCCCAGTAAGTCACACACGCTGATGATGAAGAGGATCCTGGAGGAGGACGCGGGCCGCGGCAGTGGATTCTGCCCCAGTCTCCTGTATCCTTTGCGTTTGGGCAGAAGTTGGATGATCGCTAAAATGGCACTGAACGCGGCGCTTCCTAAAGTTAAAGCTACGAAGAGGTTAGGTTGGAAAGTCAGCACAAAGTCTGTGGCCGCGTCCCGGTTCGGACAGCAGAACGTCTCCAGTCTGGGGGACGCCATGACGCACGCTCCACGGCCTGGACGCGCCTGGACCCAAGCAGGCTACACTGTCACGAGAGGGGAGAAAGGGGAAAGGAGGGCAGGAAGAATAGAAGAAAGAAAGGAGAGGAATCTGGTTGAGTCCATGACCCTCTGACAAATCACGGGGCTGAATCATCATGTGCTTCTATTTAATCCTCTGGCTTAGCTGGCCCCAGACATGTAACACTGCTATGTAAGAAATGTGCTAATTATGATGCATTATCAATAATTATAGCATATAATTATATATAAATTATAATCTTTATAATCTTAAAGTTTCTCTCAGTGGATCTGATGATGTCGCGTATGTGATTTTTTAGGATCAAATGAAGTAGTTATAGTAAGTCAGCGACACGCTTCTTGGATAGATTTACCACTGGGTACAAGTTTCTTTGATGTACAAGCAGTTTGTCAAAGGCCACAGAATAATGAGGTGCAAATGCCGGAAATGAGATCTGAAAAGTGGTGGCGAAACATATTTATTTCTGAAAACAAAACATGGCTTTCCTTTTGTCTAAACAAAAAGGGCATTTGCTTACCTACAATGGCAACATCCTTGTGCACCTCTGAGAAGGCACAAAGTCATATGTGATGCAGGCCACTGGCCACATCAACTGATCCCAGAGGACCATTGAGCTCCTCGGACTCTGCTCCACTGCCATGGCTCTATCTACTGTGGTGTGCGGTCTACTGCTGCCATCTGCTGGTTAACAGAAGAACAATATATACATCAATATGTACATTGCACAAACGCTTGAAATACATAAAAATTACCTTTTTGGAATAAATGCTTCTTCAAATTTTCAGATTCTTATTCTATATGAGTAGTAGTACTCAGACATAATACTCAGCATTAATTATTTTAATTAAACATTGTTTTTTTTGCCTGCATTCTATTTTCAACTGATGCCTAATATGTATCTTTATTCTTCACAGAATGGTACTTTCCTCAGTACAGTAGGTACTGTCATAAATCTTCTTTAAAGTTGCAGTGTGAACTGTTTTGTACTACCAGTCTGATGGGCGTGGATCTTTTGTGTCAAATTACAGGTACGTCTTCTTCTTATCACGCTGTCATTGGCCTAAAGCAGGTCCTTCACCTAACCTGTTTCCTGCCTCTCATACATGTTTTAACAGGCTCTGACAACGTTGAATTTTGCTTTGAAGCCAGTTAAAAATCAGCAGACAGTGTTTTGCTTATGAAGCCAAACCAGTGAGCCGTGAAGGGGATTTGGGGACTCCACTGTCAACTATGTCTGAGCGAGACAAAGAGACACCTCCTGCTACAACCAGCGCTGGGGTCTTCTCCAATCCCCTCATGTGTGGTGAGTCGCTTCTTCTAACAAGAATGCAGAAGTTGTATTCCACTATGTTTATAACTGCTATTTATGACTACTAATACTACATGGCACAAGAAAAAAACAGGACCAGAAAGCCCTTTCTGAAGATAAGATTGGATTAGATTAGATTCAACTTCATTGTCATTACAAAGTCAGAACAATGCAACGAAATGCAGTTTAGCATCTAACCAGTAGTGCAATAGCTCAAGTTTAGGATAATATTTACAACACAGATAAATATATTTGCATATATGTGAGACTGTACAAGCTCCTATTGCTAGTATCATTAATTATATTACATGAGATTAAAGTGCATCTAATTTAACAGGGCTAAGTATGTAAATATAACATGTTTTATAATAAAATGAAGACAATTTCTGATTTATCTGAACATTTTACTTTAAAAAAAACCTCTTTACCCCAGCTTTAACAATAAATGCCAAACCTAATGTCATTGATAAATATGTTGTTTGGACTAGATAATGAATCAGACTGGTCCATAATGCACGATGCAGCTTTCAACGGACGCATTCTCAATATTCAAAGGCTCATTTCTCAGGTACATTTCCATTTTCAACCATAAAAAGTCCAGTTTTCTGAACATCCTTTTTGAATTCAATTAATACTAAGTCCTCTTAACCTGTATAGCCATTTTTTGTTTTACAGGGTCAGAGTGTGAATCTCAACACTGTAGACTTGGTTTCTCCTCTTCACGCTGCTTGTACACAAGGACATACAGCATGTGCTAAACTTCTGCTGGAAAATGGGGCAAATGTCGGTAAAACTCTATAAATTACTCAAACTAATAAATGAATTTTGTTTGTCCCAAAAGAATGCTTAAATAACAATTTGTGAAAATCAGAACCACAAAATTCTATATATGAATTATTATTTTAATTATATTTCACTATTCTGTACATGCTGAGAGCTAGCTGTAAGGGAGCTGCTATATTTATCAGAAATCTGAAGAAGTCACAGAGGCCGAATAATACTGACATGTGAAAACTAGTGACAGAACCAAACTGTTTTGAGAGCAAGGATCTGGATTTTATTACATAGTTATTTTTGTGGTTTCAAGGTACTGTACTTTAATGAATCATTATCAAATTCCATTTGCAGAACTGTTTGTATTCAGCCAAAAGCAAAACAACACCTGGACATAATTTAACCATTTGACAATTATTAACTATGCATAGCCTTAAAATAACACTCCTATTGTTTTTTCATTTATTGAACAGCCGTTATAAGTACGCTTTGCTTTGTGTGAGTAGATAAACAGTGCAACAGTGGGCGGGCACACGGCCCTGGCAGAGGCGAGTGCAGGAGGTCATGAGGCCTGTGTGTCACTGCTGCTGCAGCGCGGAGCCTCTGCCACAGGGAGCAGCCTGTCCAGCTCTCCAATGCACCGGGCCGCTGAAAAAGGTCAGGCTTGTCTCTACTTTTACCCTTTCTATCACATGTTTTATACTTCTTTGAGTCATTGTTAGGAGCAATGATGCATTTCTCAAATAGGATCGTCATTATTATCATTATGGACTAAAGTAGTACTGATCTTGAATGTGTAGCTTAAAATTACGTTTAGTACAGTGTTTTGAGTTAATTGATTATTGTTGATTTGTTTTGGGGCATGGTATTGTTAACATTATAAAAATTATGAGTTGTTAAAATAAATAATAAATATGCTATAGTGTAATGTATATCCTTTTGCATTAAACAATAATATACACATGAAGAGTTTGATATGCCAGATCCATTTTAGTGCCAAACACATCTAATGTCACTCCTTTCTTTAGTAAAAACATTTAAAATTTACTGCCAAGGACAAAACGTGTTGAAGATTGTAACGAGGGGAATACAACTTCTGAACTAAAATTCAAAAGGGATATATCTGTTTTTGCAAATGAACTTCATAACTTCAATAGTGATTTTATCTTTTTAACCCTGCAGGTAACTTGCAGTGCATAGAGCAGCTAGTCCAGTTTGGTGCTGATGTGGACCAGTACATCGACCAATCAGGTTCTCCTCTCAACGTGGCATGCCAGCATCAGCAACCCAGCGCTGTCAGAAAACTGCTACAACTTGGTAACAACATCATGCCTCATCTCACTGACCCAAAATAACCCACTTTTTAGTTCATAAGCAAGTTATCCTTAAAGATGGTGTAGATGTGCACTTTGTGGCCGTTGCTCTGAGCTGGAGTGTCACCTCCTGCAGGGGCCGATGTAAACAGTGCAGTGAGCGGAGAGACGGCCCTCCACACAGCAGCGCGCCTGTCCTGCCCACAGACAGTGTCCGCTCTGTTGGAGCACGGGGCAGATGGCAGCCTCACAGACCTCCAAGGCAAACGACCCCTGGACATCGCACCTCCCAACAGCCCAGTGGCACAACTGCTGAAACAAGTAGGAGGTATTTTTTTTTTGTCCGACTGTGTTTGAAAGAGCATGAGAATGGTTACACTGGGAAAGTATCTGAAATAAAAACCAGATCATGCACCTCGCCAACACCACGGATCATCTCAACATTTTAATGAGGTCCCACCCCATCTAGACACAGACACGGCTCAATCCGCCCAGCAGTAGTTTTTGAGCAATCCTATCTACAAACAAACACACGGACACAACTTTAGAACCCTGCAGCCCTCCGTTGGCAGGAGTGGAGGGGGGTGGTGATTGGACAGAGAACTCGTCTGTGCCATCTGGGCCGACTTCAAGAAGTCTGTAAAGTGCTTTGCAAGTGAAAGGCATTTTTATTATTCTTGGTAGTAATTTTTTTAAAAAAAGTTGAAAGAGATCTTACTGTGAGAAATTTACAGACCTGATTTGGAACTTGACCTAGTGGTGTCACATGCGTGGTTATGGAGATAATTAAAAAGACACTAGCAGGCAGCATATTGGTACATTGTAGCAGAAGTATTAGACAATTGCGTACCACCTACCATCATTAATAATAGCAATGTCCATAGTGTGTCTCTCTTTTCAAGTATAACAGTAGTGTATTTTGCATAGACAGTATTACTTACATTGATAAATATGAGTTAATACACACATTTACATCATGGAGAAACCCAAACCTATCTCCATGTCTTGTGTGTGCAGAGGAGTGTTCCCTTATGATGCTGTGCCGTGTGACCATCAGAAGAACTCTGGGCAAAAACAGACTGGCTGAGATCAAAGACTTGCATCTCCCAACAGAACTCACGCACTATCTGCTCCACCAATCACAGACAAGAACAAATACATCACGTTAATTTAACTACTGCCTGACTCCTGACATTCACCTTAAGATCAACAGGGGGCGCCCTTGTGCAGGCTTAAAATACAAGAGACTTTCAACATCACGGCCTTGTTAGTGGATGCAGAAATGATACAACACGGATAACCTTTGTCAAGCTACTTCTGCATGTACACAATACTATTACTGCTGGTAAAATGTGACAGCTCACACATGATTAATGTTATTGTATCTTATTAAGCCGTTTCTACGTTTTCTGTGATTTGATGCTCATGTGCCATCAACACCGATTCACTACAATCCCAAAACATTTATAAAAGTCTGTATACTTAACTATTTTCCATGAGTTGTGAGTGCTTTGTAGAAGGGTACTCCCAGGAAGCCTCAAAGCAATAGGCCTCGATGTAAAACAAAATGAGCATACAGTATATTTAGCTACCCTAAACCATTTCATACACATCTCACAGACCCTTACAATTGTATTTCCACTCTTAAGACCATCAAGTACTAGAACATGAACTGAAGAACATAATTTATTAGATGTATAAGTTATATTTATCCGATTGCTGATGTAGAAAGCAGGGAGAGATGTTGACAGGGGAATAAATATTGAATAATTTATATCCTGCGCTTCCATGCCCTAAAAATATATAGAAACTGTGAGCAAAATATGAATTCCTAAAGTCGACATAAAACAGCATGTTGTAGCCACATAGAAAGCCACTTTGGAGGGACACAACTCCTTAACTACTGATTCTCTTTATGCTTTCATCCACACCTCACCCCTGAATAGTATAATGCATGTACACTGAGGCACCAGTTGTAACAATGTCTGAAGACCAGCACCACTGCCCTAGACCTTTTCCCGGCAGCCCGCACTTGCACCCAATCAGTGTGGAAAATATCAGAGGAAAATATCTGTAACGCATTCAAGCCAATGGAGCTATTGCAGAGTGTTGAGTTGTATACAGATGTTGTTCAACCCACACTTTCCTTCAAATATGTAACGGCTCATTAATTTCCATTGATCCACTGAGATAAATCATGATCCCATTTCCCAACATTACACCAAAGTCTAAGTAAAAGAACTGCATCTTTTACTATGCTTTTTATACTATTCCATATATTTACATGAGAGTTTTGTCTGAATCAGCCACTTAACATGTAGATATATGTACTGTATATGAAGCATGAAGGCACGTGAACTATCCGGTGAGGCAAGTCATAGGAATTTTGAATTTCTTATTTTACTGGTAGCTAGTTTCTCGCTCCAGGCTTCTCTGGGTATTTCCTCAATTATTCCCACAGTGTTATGATGCAATAAATAAATAGCAATGACAGGAAACAAAACCATCTCTTGTGGTCTTCTGGGAATAGCCATAGATACAAACTGCAAAAATGCATATTAGTAATAACAATGTTCTGTGATGCTTTTGTTTTCTCTCGGGTGGATAGACAGTATGTCGGCTGCAGCTGAGGATTATCTTATTGTAAGTTTGTCATTGAAGTTCAATAACTCCTCATGGTATAACTCTTCTAATTAGCCCCTAATAGCAAAAACGGCCACATACTGTGATCAGTCACAAATGCAGACACCAAACTGATGTTGAGAGCATAAATAAATGTTACTCATATCTTAAGTAGTAGGATCTTGTTATAGATATAGTTTCTTCTTACAAAGTGCCCTTGTACTCTGCAGTAATTGGTTTGGTATTTTTAGTGAGCTGGAGTCTGGGTAATTAAAACAAATGAAGAAGATTGTGGACGAAGATCTCCTGAGAGTGCTTGGTTTTGATGTGAAGAGGTTTGGTAAGGTCGCACATGGCAATGATTTCAATTAGACACTACTGTACTAATGAGCTCTTTGCACCACTGTGATGTGAAAAATATAAACTCAAATGATTCATGAGGGTTCATCTTATAAAAAACATTTTATTATGTATTGTAGATAGCTTTATATAAAAGTGTTCACTACAATCACAAAAATAGCTAATCTTTGAAAGATGTAGCATTAAAAATAAATACATTTAGCTTCTTTGATTAGGGTTGAGAATAGCCTAATGAGTTTACAATATTATGTCATAAATTACATTGCCTGAAAAGACAGACTTCTTTGCAGCAACTCCGCCACAGCTGACTTGTCCCTATGGTCCTCCTCACTATGGCATCATTCTGTGGGGATAGCTGTATGGGCGGAGCACTGCTTCTCCCTGGACAGAGCCGCCTTCTTCAGGCAGCCTCACTCACATCCCTGCGACTGATCCAGCCGCTGATTTTACAGAGGTCAAGAGGGCTGCTGCTGCACAGTGCCCAGCAGGTACAGACAAAGCAGGTTTAGTACCAGCAGGATCATCACCAGCCCCACCAGCACCTTCTGCACCCACAGACAAGTGTTCAGCTTCAGCTCCATCCGCTGGTTTGCAGCCATCACTCTCATGAGCTGGAGATGGAGAAAAAACTATGTTGTAACTGCAGGTATCTTTAATAAAGCTGAATAAGTGCAACAAACTAACAGTGTTGGTAACTACTTACAAAAGTAACCTATTCCTTTTTGAAGTAAGCTTTGCTCTCACACTTTACAATTAATATTATGGAAAAAACAAGATCTTTTTTGTTAAATATGTGACAAAAAAGCGTTCTGAATCCTGGAATAGCAGAAGAAAACAATACACTACGATGTCACCCGAACACTATCAGCACAACAGGTTTGGTGTTGTAACTATGGGCGTGTGTTCAACTGGACTCTGTTCACGTTAGACACAGATCCAACATCCTCATCACAGATCTGTTTCACAATATGACTGAGGAGACGAGTACTTGATTTGTGTTCTCATATCTCCACAAATGAACCAGTATTATTATTATCATTATTAGTAGTCAAACTTGTATATTACATTTTCATCCCAGTAACTAGCATTATATTGTATATTAACATGTAGAGTAACAACACCAACACTACAACCCAATGCCTGCAGTGAAAGTTTCAAGAGTGTCATCTATTGTATAACATTCACATACCTTCTACCAACTACGCCTACTGATCACTATATGCCACATTACATAATCCATCTGTACTACAAACTTACTGTTGAATAAGTTAAAAAGTTATCTTCCAAAGTCTGTATATGCAAGGGTTAAGGAGAAATACAAATAAAGAAATATGAAGATTAAATTGCAGTATAACTTATGCATCCAAAAAATAATTGGGTTGCAGCATACCGTCGTGCCAAATTCTGGCTGTCCAATGCTTGCCATCTCTGATGGGAAGTCTCTGTGAGGACTTGAAAGTGTTTTAGAACTTTCTAATACATGACAGCGTAACCTGTGAGTCAGAAAACATCACAATGTCTTTATGCACATGCACAGCCATAGAATCATTCACAACATTCTAAGCACACTGTACCTGTGCTCCATAATCTTAGGTTTTTGTACTTCTTTCCAAAACTGTGCGAGTTCTTGAGAGCTATTGTCCATCTCAGCAGCCATAACAAGAAACCGGTCTTGAGGAGAGGCCTGGGAACCTGCACAGAAATCACATGTATTCAAGAAGGCATTGGCAACTACAATTAGGGATGTAAAAAAATATGAATTTTCATGACCGACCACCGAGCCTCATTAACCGGTTGAAACCGGTTAACCGCGTAGTTTAAAATAGTCCACGTTCTTTGAAATAACAGCCATTTCGAGCCGCGTACTTTTCATAAGTGCAGCTCTGCGTTCTACTGGATCAGAGTTGAGACAGCGGCGCCCAAACCTGCAACAGCTCCGGCACCTTTGCGCACAGAGAACTGCTTTTTTAATCTTCCCATTCTGCTGTGCTGCGGGTTAATACCAAAACTTTCTAGCAGCAAACGACGGCTCGTTCACATGGTCAGAGCAGCGAGTGACGAGCCGCGTCTCACAGGTCTTCACAAAAGTTTAAATACAAGTGATGTGTGTGGAGCTGATCCCGAGGACCATAAACACAAACATGTTCCATGTGGTTTGACTGGAGCCGCGTATTTGCGCGAATCCTTTGGGCTCCGTGACACAGAGGAGCGCGACAGACCGGTATGTGTGTGTGTGTGTGTATGTGTGTGTGTGTGTATGTGTGTGTGTATGTATATGTGTGTGTGTGTAAATGTAAGCTCCAATGTAGTTCTGACCCGCGCCAGTGTGCAACTTTGACGGTAACAGAGGGGAGAGATGATGCGTGTGGATGTTACGTATGGAGAGGGGGAAAGTGTGTGTGTGCGTGTGTGCGCGCGTGCGTGTGTGCATATGTGGCTCGTGCGGCGTGAGAGTCGTCCCGGAGTTTATAATAGATGGGCGCACACAGCTAGATACAGACCCGCTCGTCACACCGTGCAAATAGGGCTTAAAATAGCGTTATTAAGAGACCTCCCCTCTCCCCTTTTTCTCTTTTTTAACCGACAGCTTTGACCGGTTAACGCTGTGACGGTCAACCACCGGTTAAACGGTCGCCGATTTACATCCCTAACTACAATATATGAGTATATCAATAAGAATATTTTATTTTATTTTTAACAGTGGTTCAGGACATCGGTTGTGTTTTTACACAAATATATGGGCATTGGCCAGATATAGACAATGTAGCCAGTATTTTATGTTGCATAAGTCCACAGACTTGAAAGTCAAGTGTATTTGTAATTTTTAAAACAATATAAGTATAACTTATATTTGGAGGAATTGCTATGACTTTTACGGTCTTAATATTTTTGTTGCACAGGGAGACATAAATAGATATTGTATTTATATCACTTTTAATATTTCATATTTTTTTTACCATATTGAGTGATTCCTTCCATCCATCCATTTTCTACCCCTTAATCCATTTCTGGGTCGGGGGGGGGGGTTGCGAAATGCCACCCAAGTCACATAGCACCAGCCCCTCACTGATCCTCTGCAGGTGGGGAGGCTGGCCAGGGTGGACAGGAGGATGGCTGCTCTGTCAATGTGAGCATAGCCGTGATCTCTCAGTGGGGGCTTTGGGCAAAGTCGGGTTAAGTGTCTTGCCCAAGGACACAACAACAGCAGACATCAGTGGGAGTCGGTGGAGAAGGTGTCAAGGTGGGAATTGAACCACAACCTTCAGGCCTAAAGGCCAATGCTCTACCAACTGAGCTACTGTCGCCCCCATTGAGTGATTCCTAGCTCAGATAATCCTATCACTGATAAGCAGGTAAAGAGCCAACAACAGAAAACCTCCTAAAACAAGCAACAGCACTGAGGTTACAGATCTGTGAGCAGCAGAGCATACCGGCCGACACTTCAGGGGGCAAAAGTCACATGTTGGAATGTGGTGGTTTGAAAGATAAGATATGTATGTAGTATATAATGTGGATGTGAGCATGTTAACATTACCACTCAAAGAGATTGAAGATAAATACAAGGGAACTAAGGCCCCGTTTATACAGAGACACTGCTGCAGCAAAACGCTATAGTTGGATGTCGGTTGCTACCCCCTATTCATACGGAGACTGTGTTCCATTGGGGTGAAAACGTAAGAGTTAAGATCCAGCCTGCAGAGTGGGACAGCTCAGGCCCAGTTTAGACAGAGGCGCTGCGCAGACGTTGCCAAGCTATTAACAGAAACAACCAGGCTTCTTGTGCAAATTTCATTTCGTACATACGAGGATCAAAAACGTAGTTCTGGCGGAAGAACTTTACAACACAACAAAAGGGACCCCCGTGCCCCCCAGCAGTATTCTCACTTCTTCTGCAAGACGTGACAGATGCACCAACATCATTCTGCATTTAACAGCAGCTGCGAAAATGTAAACTGAAACTAGAGCTTCGCGTGGTCTAGTTTGGACAAACAAAGGTGTAGAATTATCCTCTGTGCAGCGCTCGAAGCCCACGTACCTAGTTAGTGTAAACAACCAAGCTGGATGCACAGGATCCCAGTATGTCTGAGTCTGATTTCCCACAGGTGGTGGAGAGATGCGTGGCTCTCTGTGCATCCAGCTTGGTTGTTTATTCACAAAAATGGTAGTTGATTCAAACAGAGCAAAAGTCAAGACGTGGTTATATAGTCATTGTTACGTCACACATCGAAAGACAGTACGTGTCAAATCCAGAGACACTCACAAGTATATCATAGTCAAAACATGGATGCATCCGAGTCCTTGTAGAATCTTGTGCTTGTCCTGCACGTAGGCCAAATCGCTATCTAATCCTAACATACCCGTCGCCATTGTTGTTTACGTTTGTTCTTGGCTACTGCGCATGTCCAAATTTACGTGCGGGGAGCAGCGGGGAGGTGGGGGTCAGAGCAGCGGCGGAGAATTCACACCTTTTCCCTCACGCAAGTGTGAAAAAGCGCCCCGCTGTGCAGCGTATCTGAGCTGTCCCACTCTGCAGGCTGGATCTGAACCCTTACATTTTCACCCCCCTGGAACACAGTCTCCGTATGAACGAGGGGTAGCAACCGACATCCAACTATAGCGTTTTATAGCATCGTCTCCGTATAACCTGGGCCTCAGATACGCTGCTCAGCGGGGGCTCTTTCACACCCGCGTGAGGGAAAAAGGTGTGAATTCTCTACTGCTGATCTGACCCCCACCTCCCCGCATGTAAATTTGGACATGTGCAGTAGCCGAGAACAAACGTAAACAACCATGGCGACGGGTAAACTAACGAGCTACGTGTGCTTCAAGCGCTACACAGAGGAGGATTCTACTCCTTTGTTTGTTCCAAACGAAACCACGCGATGCTCTAGTTTCAGTTAAAATTTTCGCAGCTGCTGTTAAATGCAGAATGATGTTGGTGCATCATTTCACGTCTTCCAGAGAAAGTGAGTGCTTGGACTGGGGCTCGCGTGTGTCGTGTTGTAAAGTTCCTCTTCCCACTACTGTCCGGGCGCTAGAACTACATCGTTTTTGATCCTCATATGAACGCTGTGAAATTTGCATAAGGAGCCTGGTCGTTTCTGTTAATAGCTTGGCAACGTATGCAAAGCGCCTCCGTTTAAACAGGGCCTAAAAAGGTCCACTCAAATTAAAAAGTGTATAGATCCCTGGGTAATTGCCCCAACACTTCACCACGGGCAGTGATGGGAATGACGGCGTTATTTTTTTCAGTAACGAGTAATCTAACTAATTACTTTAACGCTATAACTTCATGATAGGACTCGTGCGCGTGTTGTCATGAGAGAAGGGAGGATGAGGAAACCTCTCAACAATTATTGGCTGATGTAAAACATATTTCCTTTACAATCCACATGTCTACAGTTGAGAGGATGGGTCATAAATTGTGTTTTTGACAACAAATATGGGTCTTAATGGCGCCCAACCACGGCTTGTACTTGCAACGTAAGCGCAGAATTCGGCTGCATCCAATTCCTTCAGAAAGCTCCTTTCTTGTTCTACATCTGCTAAGGACAGCAACAGGTTTGGCTAACATACATATAACACATTTTAAGATCGAAATGCACTTAAGGTAATGTTTCAATGACAATAGGAATGATAAGAAAGAGAGGTGAAAAGTAAGAGTAAGAAGGTTGATTTTAGAAATGTTATGCACCCGAGAGTCGGGTGTTTATGGAGGAGGACACCCGTTTTGTTTTAAAACTCATTGGACTTATTTCCAAATGGAGGATTACATATCTGCGCTCAAACCATTATCTGGACTTAAGCATGAAACTGGTCTGAACTGAAGTGGTCAGTGCAGGTCATGTTAAGCCTAGCGTACATCGACAGAGAAACTGGGGACAACTAGTTGCAAGGCGGCTTTTGGCAACTGAGAGGAGATGGTGGGAGATGATCAGTTGCCGAAATCGGTCGATGTGCGTGCTCTTACAACTGGAGATAAACAGTCGGTCTCCAGTTTCAGTCAGTTGCCCGTGTTCTACTTTTCGGCAACTAGTTGTCCTCAGTTTCGGAGATATGACCCGATGTGCGCGCTCCATGCGCCGCTCCGACAACGTGTGTGTATTGCGTGTATTGCGAGCCCGCAACAGTTTATGTCAGAAAACACACTGTAGTTGAGGCCAGTTGCTGTCGATGTACGCGCTGTTATTCCTGAGACTGGTCTGCGACTGGGAGTTGCCCGTTTTCGTCAGATTGTCGATGTGTGCGGGGCAGCAACTCATATGCGACGGATATAATCAGTTGCCAGTCCGATGTACGCTAGGCTTTAAGGTAAGGCTCATAACACACTTTAAAATGTGCTTTTTCATACTTTTTTGTTTGGTATGAGCAAACAATGCGGGAATTTAACATATTCTGCTGTAGCCAAACACATTGTGATTAGCCACTCTGTAGGTCCTGTTGATTTCTATGATATACAGTATGTACATCTGATTGGGGTGAAGTCAGTGCCTCACCAATCACCAACCTCACCGCACATCACTGGTGTTCACAGCTTTGGTGTTTAGTGCTTACAGCACAGGGAGAGATGAAGAGTGAGGAGGACTCCAGCAACAAAACAGCATTTTCCAGATAGACATATTGGCACTATTTCAAACTCACTGAGGTTAAAGGTAAAAATGTGCACGTCGAGTGCACATTGCGTTCCAGAACGAAACGAAAAAGTAACGCAATAGTTACTTTTACTGGTAACTAGTTACTTTTATAGTGGAGTAACTCAGTTACTTTTTGGGAGAAGTAACTATAACTAATTACTTTCTCAAAGTTACGTGCCCAACACTTCACCACGGGCCACACCGGGCCTCTTTAGTTCAGAGCTTTACCTCCATGTAAGGACACCACAATCTCCACCGACGCCCCCGGCTCACAGCTGCTGCTGCTGGGCTTCACCCGGTACTTCTCGGGGGCAGTAGTTCGCACCTATGACATAGAAGAAGCCGGCTTATAGTTTGCCTCAAGAACATTCAACTTGGAGCTTAGACACTTACCTTAAAGGCCACATGATTCTTGGTCACATTGCTCAAAATAATGAGGCTTTTCTTTTCAGTTTCTCCAGATCCAAAACTGAGCTCCTCTGCAGGACTGGCAACACACAAAAACACAGATATGTTATGAGAAAATGTACTGTGCTTAGAGCTGATACCCCAATTAAGCCAAAGTTATCTGAATTCTAGTGCTGAAAACTCCTAATGGTCTACACATATAGAAAATGTGATTAAAAAACTGTTTAATGTGTTTATGTACGAGCAACCTGACGAAGAAAAGCACTATTGGTACATATTTAGCAAACAAAGTAAAAAATACGAAGATAGCCATGTGATTCACTCAAAACACAATAAGATATTGTTGACAGTGACACTTTCAACAATACAAAGCATTAACTTGCTCATTGGACACAGTGATTACTTTTGACCTATATGAAGCAATTTCCAGCCAGTTTAGAAACATATGGGAATTTTTCCATTTTCACACAAAGCCATTTCCCTGTTTGGTGTTTGGCTTTGTAGCCCAAGGCCATATTATCCATAATAATCCTGTTCAATGCATCACTAATCAGATTTGCAACAGTTTGCCTAGTCCATATTTCTGTTATTCCAAAGAATCTGTCTTAAAGCAAAGGGCATTGAGTCCACCTAAATACTCAAGTACACAAATAGATTACAATATGGTCTGAGCACAAGTCCCCTTGAAACCTCGCCCTGATACATGAAGTATAACCACCACCAGGACATTTTTATTCTCCTTTCTCTGTCCTTGTGTGTTGGTTTTTAACAGCTGTGGAGGTTGGTTTTCACTGGAGCTCCAAATAATTCTCCAGGCTCTCCAAACCTTTGGCAAACACAAGATCAAAGTCCCCCTCTCTTTGCTAAAGCCCCCAGTTCTGAATTAAAGCTAGCCCAGTTCCCAAACATAATTGCATTTAAGGCTCATTTAAATCTGTTTATCAATAGAACTCACAGCCGAGAGCAGTGAAAATCCTCACATCAAAGCTATTAGTCCTTCCAAACATAACTCTAAGGACACTGTTTAGGATAAAGCTGTGGATTAATATGGAGTGGAGCGAATGTTGCCCAGCCATGACATCTTATCACAATCCTCATCCTGAGTTGGGCTCATTGACAAGTCAGTTCAATTAAAAGACATGAGCTGAGGTTCTCTCACACACTCATTACTGTATTCCAGTTTATAATTAACACAGGGAACACCTTTCTACTCAATGAACAATTGATTGGGTTGTACTCCTGATGTCTGCACTCACATGATTGACCCATTGAGCTGTACAAACACATCAATAATGGCTTTGGGCTTTTAGCCAATACCTAGTATGTGCTATGATTTCTGTCAATAGATATATGGCAAATAAAGCTGCAGTACCTAAAATTCTTATTTCATATATACAGTAATACATGTCATCTTGTAAAAGTACAATTTTAAGAACAAATTAGACCAAAACATGCGTCTTTATCTGTTTAGAAAACATGCCATCTTTTGCAAACTTGTACAGTGCTGCTAGTTTGGTATTCCAGCTTTATAATAGCGTCACACTCTTCTCTGGTCAATCATTACAGTACAGACTCAAAGTACTTTTCAAAATACAACATGAAGAGAGCTTATGAGATGCAGAAATTATTTACAGACTGCATAAGAATACCTAACATCCAGCAGAGGGCCTTTGAAAGTGGTCACTGGTTTCCGGGCTCCTCTTGTTCTGGTGTTTGTGTCTCTTTCTGCTTCCTCTGACCCCAGACCGCCCTCTACAAAGTTCACCTGCAACAACAAAGACAACTTAATCACTCGCTGCACTGATAGCACAATCAGGCTGACCTCATCTGCTCTTTTAAAATCACATCAGGAGCCTTTTTTATATCAGCATGAAAAGCAAGAGATAATTTTCTGAGTAATTCCAAATTCACGGGAATAGAAGAGGTGCTTTTATCCTAACATAATCCTAAATTAAGAAGTCCCAGATGCGGAAACGCAATCATAGGCATGACCGTTGTACGCAATTGATCCAGGAACACCACAAGACACACAGCATGTCAATATAACCTCTGTGACTTTCTCAAATGAAACTCGCTGACACCATTATTTTGCATCAATCATGTGAGCGCTCTCATATCCTCACTAACCCATCCACTCTGACCCATCACCGAGTAAGACACTCCACGAGACTGCCATCTGATATCACACATGAAGAAATGGAGGGGGTGGGGGAGTGTGCGCTTGTATAATGAGAGGAACACCATGTTGATCAGTGGGAATGAGCCTGATACAGACGTTGAGTTGATACAAAATGAAATGAGGCCATAGTTGAGTGTGTGCGTTTGATGGGGACATTTGTGACTCAAGCAGCAAGTGTGTCATTTTAATGTAAAGCCCCGTCACGCAAGTGCCACAATGAAGACGTCAAGAGAAATCAACGGCTGATGAAAATGTTGCCATTTATTCATCCTTTAAAGAGCAGGTTTCATACAAGAGGTTAAAAATATTTTTAAGTATATAAGTCAAAATTTCAAGTATGAAAAAAGTGTTTCGAACGGATTTTAAATATACAGTGCAGTAGTTGAAAAGTGATTGGCTTTATAAGACATATCAGTTCAAAATCAATTAAAACACACTTAAACAGGTTAGCAATGGAAAAAAACAAAATTGGCTGAAATAAGTGGACTGTTTAAAGGATTACATGACAAATGTACAAAGTAAAAAAAAATATCATTCAAGACACTGAAAATTAGACTTTTCTTTCAGTTAAGACAGCAAGGTGCAGGCTTTAAAGGAGAGTGAACATGGAGGTTAGTGCGTTAGTTTGAACGGTATATAAAGTGTGCTATTAGTAAAAAGGCTAAAGTAGCAGTAGTGAGGCTTTAAATTAGCTTTGAACAACTGTGATCATCAATCTCTATTATATTTATTTAATCTCTGATCATTGAGAGAAGGCTTATGCAGTATTACAATTACACAATTTGCGTAAACGGTTCAACAGTTAAGTGCTAAGGTTTCTCTAGTTATTTTGAAATGTGCTTGTTGAAAGTAGTGGACATGTCCAGGGCTGGTCAAGACTTATGTATAAGGCTGCTGTGTCTCATCTGCAGAAATCTTCTTACCACCACCAACCCTTGTTTGAAAACAAAGAGAGAGTGAATTAGCCTCCGCTAAGGCTATGCTGGAATCAAGGAGACAGGGGAAAGTGCTGAGTCTTGTTTGTTTAAATGAAACGAATGAGCGGCAGAGAGAAGATCACAGTGGAATGCATTCAAACAGGCTCCAAGTGTCAACCGGGAAGTGCAACATGAGATCAAGAACAATGAGCTGCTAGTACAATACAAATATACACTATGTGCGCAAGGAAGTGAGTGTCTGATGTGGAAGTCAGAGATATAGTCTACACCACATTAATTAATTCACCTAAAAGCCATTGAAGAATCCTTTTTGATTCTGTTACATCAAGTAGAAAAAAAAAAATCAGGACACAGATTAGAAGTAGAGCCAATAATTGGGCAATTCTCTAAATCTTAATCCTTTTGCACATGCTGACTAATGTTTAGTCATTAACAATACAATCTTTGTTGCCTTACTGTGTGTACATTTGGGTAAGCATTAAGATACAGAATCAAATTGGCTGATTAAGTCTATTCAAATAATCAAGCGTTCTATTGAGCAAAATATAAAATAAATATTTTAACAAACAGAAAAAAATACCAATGAACCAAACTCCACATGGGAATTCAAAAGGGACTGCTTTTTGAACTTAGTCATCTTAGAATGATCTCCTTTATCTCCTTATACCACATACATTCTTTGCAAGCCTTTTGTGCATGACCCCAGTGTGAAAAGAGCTAAAAAGAGCAAAAAACATTATGAAGTGCACCCTGCGAGGAGAGAGCAGATTCTTTGACATAACCAAACTTCGACTAGGAAGCAGTTTGGTGACAGCGGAGTGTGCGTGTGGGAGGTTGACAGTTCATGCTGAAACCTAGCAGGAGTCTCTCCCCATTAGCTGTGTACTGCTGTTTAAGAAGGAAACAACGCAACAGCAGAAAAACCTCCATAAACAACGAACATGTAATGCAACAAGTTTGAAGGACACATTATTATATCAGTAAAACTTGAAACTTACTCCTCTTCATCAGCTAAACAAGAATCTAGACCTAGAAACAATCAAAAAATATATATATATATTTTTTTACCTTTTTGGGTTTTACAGCAACGTCTGAGTTGAAGCTTATTTCCAGGGCATCTTTGACCTCCGGTTCTGATTCTTTAATCTCAGTTTCCTCTTCACTAGGAAATGGACCATTATCCAGAGGTGTTTGAAAATCGTCGTCTGGAAGAGGAGGGTAACTATATTGGAATGGATCCTGTATGAAAATCAAAATACAATTAATTCAAAACAAATTATCTTTGGTCAAAACCGTGAGTAAATGTGTTATTATTTTTAACTTAGAATATTGGTTAACTTCATCTTAACATACCGTTCCACCCAGGGAAGGTGGCAGGTACTCCAGGTTAATATAAGTCTGGATCTCAGATTTTGATGCAAATCTGAGTTTGCTGATTGCCTCAGGTCCCAACCATGACTTTACAATCTTCCAAGCGGCTGCAAAACAAAGTACACAACTTAAGAACATGAGAAAAACAATTCAGACCTAAACATATGGCTTTGTCCTCAGGACTGTCTTACCATTCATGATCCAGGGCATATCCACTATTATCATTTTGGCTAGAATAATACATACAAGTTAGAAATGCACAATTTATGAATGTCGTGATCAAAAATAAATCTCTATAGGTCTGAACTTGCGAGCAGTCTAGCGAGTACAGACAAGCTGCTCTTGGACAAACTTACAACACGTTCATTAATGTATGTTGTCACTTAAATAGGACACATTTTTAACACTAACATGGTACAGTAAGCCGATAATCCTACACATGCACATTGCCAAACTGAAGTTTTGTTCACGTTTCGAATTGGAGGGCAGTTTTGCCACAGCCTCCTAAAGCCTACAATGGGGACAGCCACTGTCTGTGGGCAGCAGGCATCTGGGAGCCCTGGCTGCTGCATAGAGGACGTGCACGGAGTCTCTGGAGTTTTCTGTTGAACATGCTGTTTATATCTTATTAGGCCTACAATATTGAGGCCATAAATTCAAATTTTACTTATAATTTTGGTGTCTATTTCAAAAGTCCTACTTAAATGTTGCAATTAAATTACATAGCACTGACGCCTACAAAGGATCAAGGTGTTCGAAATGAGACCAACTGCTCGTGCTTATCTGCCCCTGCAAGATCAGCCCTTTAAGTGTACTTACATAAATATTTTGGATAGTATATTTTAAAACAGTTAATGATGTACTTCACAAAATCCATGTCCTGAAACACAATGAAAAAATGATTTATGGAGTGAGTAAATAAGAATACAAATATAACCGTCTCTAATGTTCCATGTGATAAATGTCAATGTCACTGCTCTATGCAAATTAGAAGCAACAGACAAACAGCAGATACATGTCAATGGATACTGCGTCTCTATCCTGGCTTAGCTCCATAATTGGCTTGACGCCTCATTGCTATGCAGTAACCTTACTTCCAAGCTTTAATGAGATCAGGCTAGGTTTGTCTCAGCCTCCAAGAGTAGCTCAGCAGCTCTTTATTGAGCTGCTGGAGAAGTGATCCTTACTAAACAATTGTACCATCTTTTTTTTCAATTATCCTTGTACCTCTTTTCTTACGCATGCTTTATTCGTCCTGCCAAAAGCCTATCTCGCCCTGGAACAGCTAACTGTAACTGTGGATCAGACAGTCCACTCGCTCGATTTGACCGTGGAGATTTAAAAGGTTACTTTAATCTCCAAAGTGAAATACAACTGAATCTGTAAAACTTGTGGTAAGACAAATCACACAAAGATAAGACTTTCTGGGACAGTTTGTGAAACAGAGCGGCTTATGACGTGTATGTGTACAGGATAGTTAAAACATTTTGAACACTCACTATATTGCTGAGGCCAGACTCATTCATGTCAAACACAACGGTAAGCGGCATGCCTGGCTCCTTCTTGGCATACCTCTCCAACCAGAAAGCTACATACTTCTTCTTGTCCAAGATCGTTTTTGCATCCTTCACATGCAATTTCACTTTGAACCAAACTAAAAGAAACAATAGAGAAGACATTTGCAATAAAGTCTAACAAATCAACTATTTCCAGGTTTGTATATCTTCTAAAAAGTATTTCTTATTTGGTCATCGTGTACTTACAAAGTTTGGTTCCCTCTTTGTCATATCCATGCAGGTACACAGCACCAGTCTCAAACATCCATCTGGGAATACTGTTTTCAGTAAGATCTTAGACACAAAAATGCTACATCACTATAGCATAAAAATAATAACATAATAACAAATGTACTTCAGTACAGACACTACACAAAAAGTAATTTGTTCATCTATGCGTCATATAGTCACAGTTTCCATGAATTAAATGTAATATATATGAGTTTTTAAGCCCTAGTGAAAAACTGAACAGTGAATACAGTGTCAATTGTTCTCTGGGATGATTAGCATGCACTCAGTTACTGCCCTGTCTGTTGTGGAATGGAGGGAGTGAGTAGGTGTGGGTGTATAATACATAAACAAACTACTGGCATGTTGACATGTCATACCATTAACACCAAACTCCTTTCTCCATTGTAGACTTTCGTCTATCATTTTCAAAGCGTCATCTACATTATAAAGCCTCCACGTCAGGTAGCCCTCCACCAGGGAATCATCTGTGTGCAGTTTGTCCACGTCTCTGGAGTCGTACTTCTCTGCTGAATCTGCAATGATCATAAGACACTTATTAGTCAGTAACTATGATGTCACAAAGTTACTTAGAGAACTGATTTGACCACTCTCCAATCTCATGCATCAAAATAAGAGTATATTGGCGTGTTTTAGTGAATACAAAAACATATGGAAAAAAGAAACTTAAGTAGTTGCTCTAGATGCAGCTTACAACGTAAAGTAAACAAAACATGGCTAAACTGAACTAAGGACATAAACAGAAACTATACAATTATATGTGTTATGAAGCAAACTATGAAGAACTTCGTGGTAGGGCTGGGCAATAAATCGAATTTTGGCAATTAATCGGCTTTTGAAAAAATCAAATTCGTGAAAAATATGAAAATCGTGAAATCGAATGAGGCATATTGTGAGAGTTCCAGCAGCACATCAATTATACTTGCGATATCAGCACAGTCTGTACTAGACTTTAATATTATGTATTGGGGGAAACAAATTAAAAATAGTTTTGAAACTTAAATATTGAGCGGCAAAATAAAAAATATTTTAAGGGCAAAGTCTGTCTTGAGTGACTTTAATGAAAATCGATTTAAAATCGACATCGTCCAAAGCAGGAAATAAAATCGAGATTTTAGTTTTTTGCCATATCGCCCAGCCCTACTTCGTGGCTAAAACATTGTCACCTTGAAGGAACTCATTCTTAAATCTCTCTCTCATGTCCTCAATCTTCTTTTCAATGTCCTGTAAAAATAACATTTCAAAAACTAATCCATGATACAGTTGTGCGCATTGGACCAAAAGTCCAAATTTAACATTACCTGCTCCGTGGGCTCAACTTCAGCCATGTTCGTCTGTTTCCTTCACCGAGGTAGTTCCTTAATAAACAGCTAACACCAGCAGCTAACTTTAGCCGGAGCTGCTACAGCCATGAATCAGTGCGAACAGTGAAACTCGCCTCGCTCGCTGCCATTTTGGCTCAAATCTTGGCCACTCCTCTCCAGTCTTGTGTATGAGTAAAACATAAAGGGTGGAGTTTTACTGTGTTATCCAGGAGTTTGTTTATGAATTCAAAGTTCAACTTCAGCGTTTCCTAAAAAAGCTCGCCTTATTACTCTCTCTCGTCATAATCTGCACGCCAGCTCAGCGCCGACCCACAATGCCCTGCGCTTAACAGGAAGTGTTTATGTTCCATTGGCGCGTGTGTGCAATGTTTTGAGTGCAACTAAAATGTTATTAATATACAATTACCCTTTTCACCAGTGATGGGAGCTCGGGTTTCGGTATAAAAAGTGCGTCACGATGGAAGAGTTGACCTCACAAACTTGTTTTCACCACAACCTCGTCTCATCATGCGGAAAAATAATTTCTTTTCATAAACATACTTCGGGTGGAACTGACACCAAAGAAGAAGGTGGCAAGGTATTTTTCTCAAGACAGTCTTTTAAACGAGAAGATAATCTATTTCATAGCGAAGATAAAGGAGTAGCTGTCATCACCAGGTCCACAAAAGGTTCTCAGGTGGACATTCTGAAGTGCAAATGTATTCATGCTCATAATATGCTGAAACTTCCCTGTGTCCTTGTGGCCAAACATGTAAAGGAATCATTTCATTACAGTGTACTCTCTCTGGGCACCTCAAATCAACTTGAAACTTGCTTTAAGTTTAAGCTTCCATATAAAATTAAGGAGAATGTGTCCATTTTGGGGGGACCCACAGTGGTATGGAGTCACGCTGGTCACGTATGTTACACGTCCCCTCAAGCTGGACTGGTCAAGCAGATTCCCATTGACATGTCACACACACTGGTTGGGGAATTCCCTCTCAACAATGGCTCTTTTGTTCTTGGATCACAAAGTGTATCAGAATCCCATCAGGAGAGGACAAGTCGCACCTGTGGATACTTCATTCAAGATGGACAAATGTTTGATGGAGATTTGGTTTTACCTCATCCATACATTTCAATCACTTGTTGCCTCTTGGTGCTCTCAGCTGTAAAGTCTAATGATGGACTGAAAATATCTTCTGTAGCAGCGACTTCCAACCAACAACTTCTCTATGTTGAAAATAGTGTTGTGAAAGATGTATGCCGACTTCCTTTCACTAAACCAGAAGACATTCAGCATGTCAATACTGGGAGAAATGGAAGTCTTTTTGTCATATCTTGCAGTGACGGCCATGTCTGTGCAGTCTGGAAACATACTTTCACTGTATGTAACATACAGATTACTTGATTACTTAATCAAAAACCTGAAAAAATACACCTAACACGTTTCCTGCATGTTTCTTTACAGGTTGCTTCAGAGTGGTCAGGAGTTACTTCAGTGCTTGTTGATGACTATCTTGGTATTGGAACAGATCAACTATTACTAATTTTTAAAAAGGCAGATGCACCCAGTCAGCCTTTAGGATCATTTTTGATAACTGATCTTTGTGGTGTTTCCTTCTCTGTGAGTCACTAAATTCAGGTTTGGCTTCATTTCAATAACAAGATGTTTTCACAACAGCATCTATTCTGTTTTCCAGAATCTCCAGGCTAATGAACTCAAGAAACCCCTATGTGCTCAACCTGAGAATAATGCATTCACCATTGAAGCTTTAGAATCACGACTTGTGGTTAGTGGCCACAAACACAATGTTATTTTTAATATTGCTACTAATTATCACAAGTATATATTTTTTCTTATAGAGTGGGTTGACTGTTCTTAAAGAACTTCAGAGAGAAGAAATAACCAAAGAAAGAGTTATACAGCAATCATTACAGTCTCTTACTGGTGATACGAAAAGGCAAGGGGCTGGTCTAACGCCATTTGAACAGGTAAGAATGTTTATTGTAGTAACATCTGAATGTGACTCTTTTCATTTATAGTTAATAATTCACTCCACTGCTGTCAGATCATCTGCATGATGTGCTCAGTCCAAATTCATCTAGTTACAAACAACTTATTTGACCCCACAGCTCATAACTGTTGATCGAGTGTCATATTTGATATGACATGACAAGCTACGCAAGGCAGGCATTCCTTATTTCTGTCACTGAAGCTAATGCATCCTGCTGGCTATAAATCTTAAGTGCTATACATAGTTCTTATCAAACTCCATCTTTTCATTTTTAATATGTCTTGTCCCAAGGGGAATCAATTTTTGATTAAAGGGCAGTGTTTTTATTTTTAACACACAACATGACAAAGGACCTACAGCATCGCAATGACACAATGACTAAAGACATACACCACAATGAGTGGGATGGAGGTGGGGTAGTTTCATGTAAGGTTTATTATGTGCTGAATAATGTAGGATGTGAGCCACAAAACTGAATGACAATGCAGGTCCGTTACAATACCACTTCACTATTTGTAAACGCCTAATCCATTGATAGTTTATGTATGTTATATGTGTTTTATGTCATGTATTTTTCACAATAGTAGGTGGGGTTGTTTCACTGATCTCATTTCCCATTGCCAACAATCTTTTGCGCAGGAGTGCCTTGTCAGTCTGTGGGACGTTGATGAAACAAAGGATGAGATTGAAGATGACAAAATGCAAGACATAATAACTGTGTCATCAAATCCTCGAGTGGACAAGCTATGGCATCGCGTCAAAGAAGACCGGCTGGTTGTAGGAGTGATCTTAACGACGGACAACTCTGAGTATAATATATTCTTTCTCATTTTAAATGCATGCCAATTGTTATGCGATATAGTTGCTTTAAGATAAACACACTATATTAATTCGATCTTCTTTAAAGCTGTTTTCATAAATACATTTTGTTTGTTCCAACAGAAAAAGTTTTGTTTAGGTAACATTTTGTGAACAAATCAGACGACAATATGCTTCTTTTATCTTAATAGAAAACAATATGTTTGAGAGCTGATTGGCTGAGTGAGGCCTGGTACTCTCATTTTCACTGAAAAAAATGATCTGTGAAAACAAGCGATAGAACCAAACATAACTTGTTACTGTATTATTAATTAATTGTATTATATAGTTAATATTGTGTGGTTACAAGTTGTGCATTCCAGCTTTAAATATTTGGGTAAACTAAATCCTAACCATAGCAACACCGCTTATGTCAAATACCTCAAAATGCTGCTAAAGCAAAGATGTGTCACTGCAAGGCATATTTTATACAGTATCAGCACCTCATCTCAAAGAACGTACTGATCTTTTAGAGATAAACTGAGGATGCGGCTAAAAAAGAACTGTCTAATCTTTGTCAACAAGACCTTAACCACGTAAGCATGAAGGGTATGTTTAACCATAATGTTATTAATATGTTTTGTGAGACTGCAGTAAAATCTATTTAACTGCAAATATTTCTCACACCACACATCAATTGTTTTGTGCTAGTAACTGTAATGTTTGGATTTTCCTTCTATAGATATTTGTGTATAGGAATTACTGCTCCCCTGCAGATATTATGTTGTCTACTATTACATCTAAATGATGGATAAGAGGGGAGATCTAAGTAATGCGTTCAGACACACATAGGTATTTCTGTCTAAAGTTTTTTTCACACCCGGATATCTTACTATCCATGAGATAGTTGATCCTTCGTGATGTGTTATTCGTGTTTCAGACCAATGTCCGGTGTGAGCTTATTCATCCTGACAGAGATGGGCCAGAGTTCAGCACCCGGGGCTGTCCAAACCCAGAGCCAAGTGTTCTGGCTCTCCACACTCGGCCCCTCACCGCCCACCCCCACGTCGCCCTCCTCCTGCACAGCGCCCGCAGCCAAGAGGAGCAGGCAGCAGCGCAGTGCCCAGACCAGCCATGATCTCAACACGGGCAGACTGGCCGTGACTGCGCTGGCCGCCCTCACACCTTTGTTGAACTCCGGCCGTGTCAAGTGCCATGTCATGCTACATTACGTTCCGACACAAGACACGTTTGGCCCCGCGAGCGATTCTACACCGACCACTCTGCACTGTGGGCAGTTGAAGCTGCAGTTACACGGTCATTTACAAACACAGCTACTGTCCAGGCCGAAACTCAAAACAGGTACTTGATAAGTGCTGACAAACGCAATGATTAGTTAGTCTAAAGCCAAGATCAGTATCTGAAGAACATTCAAAATAGTATGATTCTTAATCAAGACCTTTCTGTAATGGACCGTGTGAGTCTTGATTAAGGGCCAATCAATGTAATATTTTAAATATTTGTTTTATTGAATTAAATCAAATATTTCAAATGTATGCTCATCAGTTGTATCAATGTAAAATGTATTACTACAATATATTATGAAATGGATAGGCCTATATTAGCTTAGAACAGTGGTTCTAAAAGGGGGTGGCACTCCAGTGGGCCGGGGGGTTGAGGTGATTCAAGATAATAGTCTGGAGAAAAAAAAAGGTTTCACTCATTATTTGACACAAAAACAATAATTTAAGTACTTTTTCAAATACAAAAATAGTACAACATATTTTGCCTGTTTGGACACTTTGGAAGTTGATTCCACATATTTTGGGCGTCCCTGACTGAAACGTTTAACCCTAAACTAAATACATGAAGTCAAAGAGTTGTCTGTAATGACATCATATCATATTTTAGAATTATAATTGCGCTATCTATCCTTTTTGTTTTCAGATGAGAATCAGGAGGACTTTCTCGCTTTGATGGCATTGCTGGATCACTGGACTTTTCACATAGACTCTCCTGATTACAGCCTGGGTGATATAGCCGGCCAGATTGAGAAAAGAGTAGGCTGTGAAAGGATAGAAGTGAGCCCTCAACATCTTCTGATAAATTCTGTGGGACCATCTGCTCCTACGCTGCTCTGCTGGCACCAGATAACCCCTTTTCAGGCCGAGCTGTCGGTGCACTCCAGGTACAGCATTATACTCTTGCTCGATCCTATCTGTGGAGTTTTCAGGGCAGTCGGTGATGTCTTAATACATACATCCACTAACAAATACATTAAGGGCCTCATTATTTTACCCTGATGCATGCATTGTTTTGGTTCAAAGTTAAAACACTTATTGAGCAGCAGCAAAAGCCAAATGAGCAGAATAATATACAGCACTGAGCATTTTCAATTTATATTAATAGATTCATAGTTGACAAGTCTTTGAAGTTGTCTCCGCAATTTCCCTTTGAATATTCAAGAGATTCCGAATTTGCTGAATGCTTAAATCTACACAACTTTAGTTAAACCCTGGTAATACATTAGGTTATTGCTATGCACATTATGTCTAATTTTATGTAACTAAAACATAAATCTGAAAGTGTGTTTTGTGTTGTCCGTCTTAATCCATCAGTGGTAGCATTGTATTACTGTATGTACTGTACAGTTGTATGTTTGAGAATTCTACTGCTTGATAATGTGTGATTGGGGTTGGAATCAAATAAGCATCTGCTTCCATCCCCTTTTTGAACCAGGTACAAGTTATTTGTCTGTTATATTGATATATGTAAAAATATGTATTGTGCAGGTTCGAAATAAATAATGAAATAAAACAAAAGCAAAAAAGTATTTATGAGTTATTTGGCATTCATGATGGACTAATCTTTGCTCTTGTGCAGTGAGTTACAGATGCTGCAGTTCCTGGACTTGCTGTTGGCCTACCTCCCAGAGTCATGCACCGTGGAGCCTGTCAAAGCTACCAGAGGACGGAGCACACACATCTTTCCCCTCTCACTGGAGAGGGAAATAACCTCACTGAGGGACTGTGCGTCTGCCATGCTTTCCAAAGAAAAGGATGATGATAACGACACAAGAATGAGCTCTTTTATCGCTCCTGACCCGCGCTGTGGAGAGGCTCTCCAGAGGTGCAGGGATGACTGGCAGAGGGACGTGGAGCGGAGCAAAAGGAACTTGTGCCCCCTAGTGGACGTGCAGAGATACCGCGTGTGGACTGAAAGCCTCTTCAAACAGCAGCTCGGTGGGGATTTGGCAGCTCTCATAGAGACGCAGAAAACTTAGTACGTTCTAAAAGGCTACTGTCAGCACTCCCATCAGCCGTAGCGTGCCTTCAGTCCCTCAAGTGTCACTGTGTTTTGACTGTTTGTCTTCTGTGCTGTTTGCATTGAAGCTGTATTAAAGGCTGCTCCTGATTCACACTGCACGCTGACCTCTTTGTGGTTGCTCTTTCGGACGACCTCATGGGTGGATATTGTGTCTGATGCCGTGGTGTGGTGCCTCTTCCTATTTCTGTTAGATTGCCCCTGGGTTTCACAGCCTTCATCTGATCCCGCACTTTGCCCAGTCTCCTTCTGTTTGTGTCCCTGTAGACCCCCAGCGCTCCATATCATTGCTTTATGGTTTGTGTTGTATACTTTGTTCTGTTCTTCACTGCTGTAGTTGCTTTTGGTGGGATTCTCACCTCATGGTTCAGCTGTGTTGTGCTGTGAAATGAAATTTGTCCACACTCCAGTCCATGGTGTTTTTAAAAATGCCACTTCTTCTAGTTAACATCAAACCTTACTTAAAAGTAAGGTCAGAGGATGGTGAATTTTTCCTCTCCCTGCAGAGATGAGACAAGACATATATTTTGTTGGCTAAAGGTCTTGGGAGTCTGAAGCAGTTACTGTCTGTATGTTCTATTAATCCCTAAGAGACTCACTCATATCTGTGCTTCAGTGCACATAACAACCGTTGATGGACTCTAGTGTAACATAATTATAGCTCACAACATGTTTTGACGTGTTGTTAGATGACCAGGCCTGAAACATGTTCAAAAGAAAAAGCGAAACAAATCACAAAGACTCCTCTACACTGTGACCAAACCTTAATTTCATGTGACAGGTGGAGACGCTTGCGTATCCTATTCAGTAAATAACGACAATAAATGGCTCAAGGCTGCCGTTCTCAGCTCTCACAATACAAATTACATTTTCCTCTCAGAACCCTGACTGCCACTGAAATATAACATTTGTCTGCATTATTTCTGGTTAACTTCTATTAACGCTGAGACGTGAAAGCCTCTCGGGTTTGTGCTCTCAATTGATTCCAGCTCAATTAACTGGGAAAAGATAATACAGATTTAATAGTTATACATTAACATCATAACAACCGAAGTGTAAGCACCGGTGATAGCTGGAGTTTGTGGTGTAGTTAATAGGCATTACTAAGATCATAGCCCTTTCGTCTTGTTTATGGGTAAGTAACCAGTGGCCTCTAATACAGATACATCTAGATAGCAGTTTACTCGTCTATCACTGGTCTTCCTACATGTCTCTTGTCTAATAATGAATGTAGCACTGTTGATACATGTTGTATTGACAGGATGCTCTGGTCCGTTATCCCTACACTCTCACATTGATTCTGTTTTGGGTCTCCACAGTGCGTCACCCAAACAGGCGGCAGACATCAATACTGTAATAAAAATACTGCAGGACACAGTGTTGTCCTCAAGTGTACACTTCAGAAATTTAAAGACTTCTCGTGAGGCTAGAAAACATCAAGCACAATAAATTCAGCAATATTTTTTAAAAGCTTACGAAAAGCCCTTAAGGGTTCAGAGCTTGGGGATATTCTTTTTGATCTGCTGTGCGTAGAAAGCATCCCCACTTTCTTTGGAACTGTTTTGTTTTCCTATCAAGACACAAAACTGAGCTCAATAAATACTGTTTAACCCTTTTTGATAAGGCATCACAGGAAGAAGCCTAATAGTACCGAAGTGGTAGTTCTAAGTCAAACGCATAAATCATGTTTTTCTTTTCAAACAATTCATTATGATTTGTTTTATCATTTAAAACAAATAAGGATCAGATTTCTGAGGTTTGCCCATCTCCATTGTTCACATCATGTGACTGCTTTAACAAACAAGCTCTTCTTGATCTTTTCAATAACTTTTCACAGGGCAAACACATTATTCTCAAACAGACTAAAAGCAATACTTGATACAAGAGTATTCATTTTCTCATCCTGACCTTCTGTGTAGTTACCATGACAACCACCATCGCTCCTCTCTGCTCTCACAAAGCAGCTCCTCAAAACACTAATGAATGAGAAAGTTGCTCGCCTCCTAAACACAATTACAAGCAGCAAATCATTTTTCTCCCCAATAAGCCGTCATAGGAAAATTGGTTATATAAAGGCATCCCTGCATAAATAGCATGCTGTTGCGTAATGAGCTGTCATTGAAATGAATGATATTTCCACAAGGATTAGTATTATTGATTAGCCAATAATCCTTTTGTTTTGTCCATTATAACGCAGTCGAGTGATTCTTGCATTTGTGTAAAACTGATTCACCCAAATCTTACAAATCTTATATGTACTTCTGGTGTAACTGGGCACATCACCTGTATCATCTGCTTTGAATAATGTTTATGTTCTATGCTTCAGATACAATTTCTGATCTCTCTCTCTCTCGCTGTATATATACACATATATAAGTACAATATGTCTGTCACGGTGTGGATTTTGTTATTTTGTACTTTGGTTTTATTTTGACATTTTTTCTCTGTGGTTTGGTTTTGAGTTTGACTTCTGCGCTGTTTCCCCTGTCTTGATTGTCTGCCCCGCCCTGATGTGTTTCACCTGTGTCCCTGTCTATAATTACCCTGTGCCCCTCTCCACATGTTGCTGGTCCATTGTTATGTCAATGTCCTGTTTCGTCATGTCAAGTTCTGTCTTTGTTCCTAGTTCTGTATTCTTGGATTTTGAGTTTAGTTTTCACCTGGACTTTTATTTTAATTAAATCATTATTTTTTGCATTCCTGCATTTTGAGTCCTCCATCATCTCAAGCTCGTGTCAGAATGGACCAGCCACAAAAGGACTCAGCGGAATGCCCTTTTTCCACACCTGCTCCCAGTTCGTCATCCCATTCATCAGGTTTTTATTTTATTTTCGCCTCATCACCGCTGACCTCTCAACCTGTTTCTGGAACCACCGCCCGACATCAACCTTCGTCTGGGGTGGTCTTGTCCCTTTGTACCACCGCCGGGTATTCGTCTCCGTCCGGGGTGGTCTTCTGTCCCCCCCCTTGACATGTTGAGAGGTCTACAGTGACGCTCTGGCCTGGATGGTGCTGTCTGTCTGGATTTTCTACCCATTTTGGCTGCTACCCAATGATGACCTCTCCTTCCCTTCACCCGTTGCCACCGCCAGACATGGATCTCCGTCTGGGGTGGTTCTGATCCTGTTGCTGCGTCACCGCCGGACATTCGTCTTCGTTCGGGGTGAGCCAGACCTTTTGTGTAAGGTCATCACTGGGTTCTAGTTCCTGCCCTCGATTCTGTCCATCGAACATTGCCTCTGGTCTGTGGTTGTTCCTACCTCTGGACTGCCCCCTCCACCCTCCCTGGCTCGTGTTTATTTTCTGGGGACATCTGGGAGCTGTCCCTTGGAGGGGGGGTACTGTCACGGTGTGGATTTTGTTATTTTGTACTTTGGTTTTATTTTGACATTTTTTCTCTGTGGTTTGGTTTTGAGTTTGACTTCTGCGCTGTTTCCCCTGTCTTGATTGTCTGCCCCGCCCTGATGTGTTTCACCTGTGTCCCTGTCTATAATTACCCTGTGCCCCTCTCCACATGTTGCTGGTCCATTGTTATGTCAATGTCCTGTTTCGTCATGTCAAGTTCTGTCTTTGTTCCTGGTTCTGTATTCTTGGATTTTGAGTTTAGTTTTCACCTGGACTTTTATTTTAATTAAATCATTATTTTTTGCATTCCTGCATTTTGAGTCCTCCATCATCTCAAGCTCGTGACAATGTCATGACGATACTGAAGTGTGTGATGTCCACAGGTCCATGTTTGCAGTGTTGAGGATCTGAGCGCGTACAGTGTGAAGGCCATTATCATGCATTTATGGAAACCCTCTGTCATATCACATCTGTGTCACTGTGGGCCACCCAGCCCTCTATGGGCTTTGTCACCGTCTCAGCGTAGCGACCTGCTTGGCTGTCTGCTCCAGTGAGTTTGATTTTATATTTGATTTAGACCTCGAGTTGCTGCATTACAAAACTACATAACTTATTTGAGAAATTAAAAAATGCCCAATATTTATTATTGGCCATCAGGCCTGACCCTTCATAGTGGCATTAGAACGTGAAAATGAACTCTTTTGTTGGCAAATTACACTAGGACTGTAATTAACGATTAAGGATTTGTTGTTTGGATCCAGAAGGTCAGATTATGGGATTTTTATACATTTGACCAAAACAAAGCTCCAGTGAGGATTCCTCTGCAGACCTCTTCATAGAGATGACTTGTTACACATTGGGTTGTTTGATTAAAAATACTTTATAAACACTTATTATTGTTTATAAAATTATATAACCTCTTCTCAGCATTTTTAAATCTATGGGAGGTTCAAAAACTCTTGATAGATTACAAATGAATTGACAACTACTTCAATAATGTATTAGTTGAATCTGTTTTTTAAGACCAGTGTTTTGTTTGTACATGACGCACAGTCCACTCTGACAAAAATGAGGCCATTCAGTCGAAAATAACAGGTACAAAGAAACACTCTTGTCTTAAAAAAGAATCCACTTGTAGAACTTTTCAGGAGACCAAAGGAACCTTGATTGAACCTTGATTAGTTGTGATTAAATTGTTTGGTACATATTTATTTTCTTTTGTTTATTCCGTTGGTTTTAGTAAAGGCTCAGAAAAACATGTTTAGAGGATTCACTACCACTGGATTTAGAATCATTATGTGCACAGTCAATTTTATTGATGTATGGATCAGAAAACAACCTTTTTAAACACATTTGTATATAAAGGACGTATTGATCAGCAGTCAGAAGTGCAAGAGCCAATAATCATTCAAACCAATATTATATAAAATAATCTTGAATAATTTCCTTATAGTCAACACCATAGGAAATGAATTAAGATGTCCATTCCACAGGGAAGGGTTGAGTACAGTAACCCATTCCCCCATGATAAATATATATTTCCATAGAGAATAGACTAAATCTACAAAACTTTAAAAATACCAGCACAGAAGAGTCATGTGGAGCAACATTGACTAATGCAGTTTCACAGTTTCATCTTTTACTTTAAGGTGTATCTGATAAATTAGATCTAAAAAGAATTTCCTTCAAAGAAACACTTATTTGAATCCCTTCCATTTATGTCATTTGAATAAGAATTGGTTTAATATTCACACAAAAACGTATATATACTGCAAAAGAACCTCTGGATACTTGGCCACAGGTAGAAAAGATCAAACGAATCAGCTCACCGAACAAGAGGAGATGCCTGAAAAAATAGATGCCCGTAACACTTCATCTCACCAGGTCTTTGATATCTAAGGCTTCAGGTATTTCATAAAAATGCAGCGTCCGATGTGATCTGAGTCCATGCCAAAGACGTGCTCTTACTCGTCAATGTTTCTGAATAAACTTGGTGTGCTCCTGTATTGTGAGAGAGGGCTGCACTGATGATATATAAAACAATTACAACCTCGATTATAACTGTTTGAAAGGTTTTGCTTTGCCGGTTATGCTGTAGCCTTCTCTTGTAAATACGGCCGTCAGTTTGGCTATTGTCTTTAAAAATGGATTAAGAGTTTTCCAATCGCTTTGCTGAGAGGAGAATGATTATTACTTATATCTGCACTCTCCGACATGCGCACTAATGACTAGATGCAAATTAGTTCCAGATATTGAATGCGTGTCCCGAGCAGTGCTACAATTAAAGCTGGGGTACTTTCATAATTAATATATGTTGTTTGAAAGAGGAAGAGCCATGTATAAGTAGCATTTTGAGAATAAATCAGACCACAACCACAACATTTACATTACAAGCTTGTAAGAGAGAGCCCTGGGCTAGGGCTGTAACTAACGGCTATTTTGATAATCGATTCATTATTATTCCTTAGATTCATCCATTAGTTGTGTAGAAAGCAGATACTGTATGTCATTTTAAAACATGATGCTGAAAAACGCATTTACCGTGAGAGAGGCAGCTGGAGGACTTAATTCTACACAAAAGTATTTTATAATTAGGTTGACATTTGTTTTATTTTTACTGCTCTGTTTGAGTCTTAAAAACCACATCTCACAGCACTTACATATAAAGCAATAAACAATTTATTGCGCACTAAAATATTTGTCCCAATTAGTTGCATTTAATCGATTCATTTCCACAGAACTACTTTGGGCTGAGAACTGAATGGCTGTGTGAATGTGGTCCTCTCTTTTTCACTTTTCTGTCTGAAAAAGCTGATCCAAAGATACATGCGAAAACTCTTGATGGAGCCAAACTGATTTGAGAGCAAGGAACGAGCTGGATTTATTAGTTAAATTTTTTGTGGTTTTTAAATGTATGTACCCCAGCTTTAAAGATCAAATTTGATTTGAGAAATTCTTGAATGAATCCTAATGCACCAGCAGGGGGCATTGCATTTGAGTCGTGGAAAAAACGGGATTTCCTTGTGTTTTTTGATTCACAAATATATCTTGACTTTAAAATTTATCTTATGAACGGTATTGTCTTAGGTACTTAGGTACGCCGTATTTCCTGAAAACAGCCACAATTGACGTTATCCCTGAAAAAAACCCCACCATGTGACTTCTTTGTAAACCGTCTCCAATATTGTGCTTTCTTCATGAGTCTATTTCTGATTCATGTCTGATGATTTTGTACGTGACCCAGTAGAAGACGTTGAAGATGAGGAAGGCCAGGGGAAAGGCCGCCCTGGAGATGGTGTCTATCCTTTTGGCGCGGTCCACAAACTTCTTCTTCATGGCGTCTGTGTCTTTGGGAGTGGGCGGCAGAGCGGGGTTCGGAGCTGGAGCGGCGTTCTTCAGAGCCGAGCTGTCTTTGGTTGGCACGCTCGTGTTGTAGCTGGCCAAGTTAAAGCGGCCCTCATGCATGTCGTCATCCTGGAAGTGAAGATTGCACACACACACACACACACACTCTTACTCTCTGGGTGCAATTTCTATTTCTAAAACATGAAGCACAAAAAGTCAATACTGTATGAAGATGATGGGTTTACATGGAATTCTGAAACTATCATTCAATGTAATTATGTTTATGAAATTATCTTGAGCCTAAACTGGTTCAGAGCAATCTCATCTTGGAGCAAAGGCTAGTTACCATAGCAACATCCTCAAAAAAATCCCAAAAAACAGTTTTCGTTTTTCACTACTTTTATCAAATTTAAGTAGTTCATATAGTTGTTACCTTTAACATATGCTAAAACTGGTGAATATACATGAAACACTGCAAAACTAAACAGTGTGTTGCTACAGTAACTTGCACTTGCTCCAAGCAGAGATTGCTCTGAATCAGTCCAGGGTCGAGATACTTTTTTAAACATAGTTAGGGTGAAATCATCTAAAGATAGAAACAGAATAAGTCACAAAGTTATGAAGACAAAAACAGACACCATCAGAGTAAATATAGTTCTAAAACGAAAAGCCGTCAAATTGACTGCTCCAGGAGTTCTAGTGTTAATATAGAAACAGATTGATTGTCTTTGGCTCCATGTTGGAATCACGGTACAAAGCAGTAGATTTAATTTAATTTGTTTTGGCCATTGGGGTATCACAAGTTCAGAGCAGTGGGAGGGCAGTTCAGGGGAGTACGGAAAGAGACTAGAGTTTATCCATTAAATATCTGAAATCTATAGATATTAATTAGAGGTGTTTAGAAAATATCGTTAAGGTGGGTCACGATTTATTCCACAGTAAAAAAACATTGTGATTCGAAATATATTTTATGGTAGTTCTTTATATATTTAGGTCAACATGTTCAATGCAGGGTCTTACTTGTCCTGCTACAAATCTCATATATGTCATATACAATTTTTTTATTGCCTTCTAGTTTGCTATTGGAATATATTATATTGTATCGCCAAATACAAGGCAATGCACATCCTTAATATCTTATTTGAATAACTCTTTTTCATTCCTACTGTAACATGCACAAACAGGACACTGACGTTTCAGTGTATTTAATGAAGCTTATCTTTTCATATGATATTTCAATTTTTTTCATGTTTAGGTTTTGTATCATCATATGATCATTTGACAATTTGCAATAAAGACCCAGACCTTGTAAGAAAAAAAAAGAAATAACAGCATGAGGCGGAAAAGGTTTTTCAATAACTAATGTAAAAGCAGTGAGCATTAGGTAAGGGGCGAAAATGCATTCTTACTGAATCGTATCAAATCCATTGGAAATATATTTTATTGAATTAAAAGTGTCCTGAATCTATGTGCATCATCATGGCCTGTGTATGGAGGTATCAGATCTGTAAACTCTAAAAGAAAGCCCAGCCTGTGACTAATTCATGATGAAGAGGCAGTGTTATTTCATAGTGTATTTTAATAAGTCTGTTTTACTTTCCTCTTAAAGTGATAGAGTTGATAAATAAAACATGGATCCTTCATTGAATCATCCACTGCCTGTGTATTTTTGTTTCCACGAGCCTATAGTAAACATGGTTAGAGACGCTTTTGTTATGGCCAGTCGTCTTGTACCTTCTGACTCCTTCGTTGTCTTCTCCTCAAACGAAGAAACTCTTTCTGTTGCCGGGAGACAAAATTAACCCCGGCGTATTCAAGCAGCGCCGCAAAAACGAAGAGCAGACAGACCGCCATCCAGATGTCAATGGCTTTTACATAGGAGACCTGCAAACATCCAGAGAGCAAATATCAGCTGTCCATCTTTCTATGTCACTAGCCATGTCACTAATTCACTTTTTAGAATTATAGTTATTGACCACTGCGATGTAACAAAAATCCACAATTATTGACCAAAGAAGAGTAAAGACGTCTAACATGTTACAAGTCCTCTTCATAAGTTCATTCGTGGTCGAAGATGGGGTTTTTTATGTTATCTAAAGAATCAAATACTGTAATCTATTGCTTTTAATATTAATGCAAGGTTTTATACAACGCTTTTTGGACACATCATTCCTTTACTCCATACACAATGGGGATAAACTATTATCATAGCCAAAGCTGCCCAAGGGCACACTGACAGAAGCGAGGCAACCAGTACATGTCATCGGCCCCTCCGACAACCAGTCACGCACACACCAGACTCCTAAGCAATGAAATGTCTTGCCAGACACAACAATAGATTAACGCTTTTCAGCCGCCCAAATGTGGCACCTACTGTTTCCAGAGGTCTCACATCACAATACTAACAAGGTCCTGCCCTGCTCAGCTTCAAGGATCTGATTGACTCTGGCTTACACATGTAGGTGATGCCATTAGAGTATTACAGTATGGAACGGTGCTAGCTTATTTAAAGAAATCTTTATCTTATCTTTAAAGAAAGCAAATTCACTCTATGAAATTGAATGCAGCTCGGCATAAGGCCATATCTACTGGTACTTTTTGTCAAATAGGATAAAACAAATTGAAATGTATTTTTTTCTTCTAAAATCATAAAGAATACATATAATTTTCCAGTTTGTACGATTGCAGTTGATCCAAGCAATTAATATTTACAACCCAAATGCACAAATCATTTCAGATACCTTCATGATATTTCATTATGTTGTCTTTGTTCAACACCGCAATCATTTTGTTGACCAAGATATTTTCCAAACTACAACCCTATATTCTTTTTAAGTAGTGGCAGCAGTTTTGATCTCGTCAGGATGTAACTCAAATCCTCCGCTGACCTTGCCTTTTGGATGACAGCTGATTAGCATGTGGTAAAAACAACTCAGCTCTTCTCCGGCTCTCGGGGCGTTCCATAGCCGTCGTCTGAACACTCTTTCAAATGCCTTTCTTTCAATATTTATCGGCAGAGGTGTCTATCTTTGAGGCTTTTGTTGTTTCTCAGAGAACGATTGATGATCAAGGTCTGACTGCACTTCTCCCCAGTTTCCCCTCTTTCCGCACTATCTGCATGAAGTTTATCATAATTGGAGAATAAGGAAGCGTGCGCACGGATCAGATGACAGAACGCCTCATCCTGCGGGAGTGGCTGCTCTCCTGATCTCGAAAATAATTCTTTCTTTCATTGGTGACTAATGTGAACGGAGTAAACATCTTGTCTAAAGTAAACAGAGCTGTGAAGTAGTGAAGTAGGCTTTCATTCATGTCGCTCATGTGGAAAACTAGACTTATTAGTAAAGTTTTGAATCGTTTTTGCATGGTTTACAGGATGGACAGCACATTATTCTCTTTACGGTATGGAATATTGTGATACTATAGTAATATCAACTGGGACATAAGCTAGAAAGGGCTTTGTGGTGGTATTAAAACTTACCTGTCACTGATTCGGTCACTTGTTTTAACATGCATGTATTTTTCTCCTCTATCACATCTTTAGATCTATGTTTTTCACTGAAAGAAGAGGACCACCCTCTCTCAGCTCTCAGTGTGTAAAAGTGTAAAAATGTTTTCTGAAGATAAATACAGCATGTGCTTGGATTTAATTGACCCACAACAGTGATAAAAAACGAAAACAAAAAAATATATATTTCGAGTTGAATTTCTGCTGATTTTTCCTAACTTGACCGGCCCTGGGTCATATAGACCCTAATTTAGGGTATTATTCTTCAACTTGATTTGTGGTGCGTCATTTTGACCCAAGGATAGCACAAGACTCAACAAAATGTATTTACTGTATGAAACCAAAAAAGTTAAGCACCCCAGCTTCAATTACCGACCAAACAATCCAGGGATACATACCGTATGCTACATATACAGTACATAAACACATAATATGCTTATAGTATGCACCCCGGTGGCTCTTTTTTCAAACCGTATTGATTTATTATTTAAAACTAAAGTCAAAAGTGTTTGCATGTCCATGTATAAGACTGTTTGCTCAACGTCTCATGTTGTGACCTATATTGACATTGTGAAATAGTAATATGTGACAATTAATAAAACATCTTCCACAAAGGCAACCTGTCAAAATGCCAGCTGCCTTTTTACACATGTTTTGAGAAAACCTTGCCCAGTTCATTAATATCCAAACATCTACAAAATGAACTTCTCCTAAATATTTAAAATGTTTCTTCATTGTGCAGGGAAACTTTAATTCAGGCCTCTGACTAATTTATTAATTCTTTGTACATATATTAATTGTGCTTTGGGCGATGCTGCAGGAGAATGGAAAGTAGATTTGACCTTTGGAAGAGAAGCCCTGGAGCCGGAGCTTTGTGTGGTCATTGTCAACACAGTGGTGATGCCCAGTGCTACTCTGGCCGGAGCCGCGTCCATGTTGATCCAGAAAGACACCCAGGAGAGGATGACTATCAGCAGCGACGGGATGTACATCTGGATCAGGTAGTAGCCCATCTGTCTTTCCAGGTGGAAGTTCACTTCTATACAGGTGAATTTGCCTACAAGCAAAAGCAAAATCTTATCAACTTATAGTTTTTGCACTCACTACGATTGTGAAACTGAAGTAAGATGTGTCTCTCACCGGTGTTGTAATGCTTTGTGCAGTATCCGAGCTCCTTCTCCTCTCTCATGATGAACTGAGGCAAAGTGAGGCCATCAGAGACCTGGACAGCTCCATTCTCAAGCCACTCGAAGACCAAGTCATTCATTGTGTAGCCAACTGGAAAGTTGAGAGATGGGGTCATTTCGATGGTTTAAACTAGTAATTGTAAACGTCATGGCAATTGTTTTGTCCCTTTTAGCAACTTATACATTTTAACTGAAAATAATGTCATAAAAAGGTTATTATCATTATCTATTGTCCTCGGTTTTATTGGTTGAACTAGACTTATGTCTGAAAGTAATTTCTACAAACCAACACAACATCATGCATTTGTTTTATGACTATTACAATATTTAATCTTTTTAGGAAATAAAGAAGATGATCAACTTTGTGACCGTCTTTGCTCAGGAATTACAGTTAAGTTAGTTCTAAACTAAGACTAAAAGTTGACTGTTACCATAGAAAGATTTATCAGCTGCTTGTAAATAGTGGTGTCACACAAATGCAACTCATTAGTTTTCTGTTTTTTGATTCTCTGTATGGTAAATGGTTTCATGTTTATGTAGTGCCTTTCCACCTTCGAGGCATTAGATTAAGAATCCAATTACCCATTCCCATTCCCACAAACATTACATACATACACCTGTGCATATGCTGACACCGGAGGCCGATAAGTGTCTTGCCCAAGGACACAAAAACATCACACTACAATCACACCTGTCAACCGCTTTAACAATGAATCCAAGCTGCTGAGATTTTGGATCATGGAGTAAAGGTAAGATAAGAAAAGATTATAATTTCATTGTCAATGGAAATAAGAGCACTCGGATTACACACTTCAAACACGACCAATTATTTAGGATAATAGATAATAAATAAAATAGTAAAAAACTCTGGAGCTATAATTGCAAGGATAGCACACTATAGAGTACTTTAGCAGCGGAGAGTGACCGGTTCATTAAGAAAATCGTACTCACAACTCTCAAGCTGCATGGTGCACGTTTGGACATCCATGGGAAAGTTCTTGAGATCCATGGGGCAGGACAGGATCAGTGTCAGTCTGAAATATGAGGAGAAAATGTCACTCCACCCTGCCACATAAACACACTGGGCTTCTATAAAATTGTCTCATTACAGCTCAAACCTCTGAGATGTGGAGAACTTAAAAAAAAAAAAAAAATTTGCTTGAAAAATCAAATTACAGCCAGGGAATTTGTGTGTTCTCCCACATCTTGTAGCCTCTTACCTATCACGTTGGATTCCCTTCAGCAGGTTCCTATCACACTTTCATTACTGTAACTTATTGTCTCTGTGATCCATTGTGCTCGCTCGGCTCCTGGCTATAATATTTTTTTCACTGAATGGAGAAAGTGGCTAACCACCTTTCATCTCGATACCGGTGTCACGCTCCTGCTGCCACACCTGAGCACTGATGCTGTTTGGCACTCTGCAAACAGAGACCAAATTGATCTGCCGTATATAGCTTTGTAGCCGTGAAAATTTAATTCCAGTATGGGTGAAAGCGCATTGAAATGACCTCGACCATATAGAGATACTTTTAATTTTTGTATTACAAGGCAGAAAATGATGGGTTATGACGATTGATAGCTCGTTTGTGGTAGTTAGACTAGTGGTTAGTTCCTGGGTTCGAATCCTGGTCGGAACAGCGCCTTTCTGTGAGTGTTGCATGTTCTCCCTGTGTCTTCATTGGTTTCCAGTTTATCCAACCACTAAAAACTTTTTTCATATGCGTTTAATGCATTTTCCATGTTTTTAATTGCTTGTGTGAATCACTTTGAATTGCCTAGTACACAAATTGTTCAAAACAAATACATGAGGATTTTTTCTAATTGATTGATATAAACATGTACAATGGCTCCCCACTCTCTAGGGCCAGGACTCCCCATCCTAGTCGAACTTTCATGGTACGATGAAAATATATGTTTTTGGTTCTGAAAGTTGCAATAGCTGAAGAATTTCACTATATAGTTTTTCAGTATAGCAACCATGTAACCTTGTATTGTTTAGGACCACTTCTATCAAAGTTGGTTCCTAAAGGGAGGTATCATAAAGAGTGCATCATTAATTTAAGTTCAGGAAACCCTTGCATATGTTCTTAATGATGAGGCACTAGCTGCAAGCAACACTGTGAATTAATTTGTTTGCAAATGGATAACTGGCTCCCAGAACAAGGCTTTGTAATTTCAATTGATGTGATATTAATTAGTTTTTTTTTCTTTACAAGTTTGGTATCTCAGGTGAAGGGTTACAGTATACCACTTTTCATCTTTTACTTTGATTTATAACAAAGCTCCTGGGATTATCTTGCTCGCTTGTAATCAGCCTATTTTCACATTATGCTAGGCGCATGGTGCAGCACTTTACCGCTGATCGAAATCTGATCATTCCTTTTAGATTGACACTCTCTGATGTGCACGAGAAAAAATGTAAAAGCGCAGTAAAAGTACATGTCCTGGGGAAATCTCTACACGGACGTCGCAGTGCCCTCATTTTTTCCCATCTCAACCTCAGTATTTTGTGAATTCTCATTAAATCTTTTCTTCAGCTATTTGAAAAAAATCTAAATATTATTTTAAACTAAATATTATTATAACCTCATTTTTGACCTAAACATGAATACCAACATACGAATATAGATACATAACAATTTACAGAGCAATAAAGATCAGAAAAGATTATTACATACACACACAAAAATAGATAATAATAATGATAATTGAAAAAAAAAGAACAAAAAAATCTCCTTTGCACCCACTCCGTCCCTCTGCTAAAATAAGTCATTTAGGAAGAGAAAAAAAAGACATTCCTTTCCTTCCATGTTTATTATGATTTGTGTTTAGGTCAATTGTCTCAGTACTAAGCACTTTTACACCTACACACTGCATACAAACACCACACTCACACTTTTCACTTTGAACTTTTGTATTGTATGTTTTGTCTCAGCCTTATAAAGGGAAAACCATATATAAACAATACAAAAATCTTATCTTCACCTGATGCTGTAGAGGACCGTGCCATCCTTAAAGATCCGGAGCAGCTTGTTGTCCGTGGTGACGTCATGGAAGTTGGCCCCCTTCTCGTTGGCGAAGAAGAGATCAGGTTTCCATATGGAGTCCAACATGGAGGGGTCTAAGTCTAAAGAAGAGTCTGGATATTTGCTGTACGCCAGCCGAGGGTCGTTCCACTTTTGCCGCAGAAAGATGTTGACCCGGTAATCCTGAAGAGATGACAACCACACGTGAATATTTCCCGAGAGCAGTGGTCCAGTGGATGAGAGATGGCATGCCTCAGACAGGATGGGTGCGTTTCCTAATGTAAAGCATTCACTTAAACTGGGAGACACGGTTGCAGCAAGACACAAATACACGATGGGTGCAGAAAAAATATATGACGAACTTGGTAGTCATAATTTGGCACAGAAACAGCGAGCTATTCCTGACTTGATTCTGGAAAAAACCTGGTATTTTTAGTGTAAGATTTTTCACAGAAGTTGATGCCTGAGTAAGCTTGCTTTGAGTATTTGTACAGGTGAAACTTTGTTAAAAGAAACCCACCTATTTCTGTAACTCAACCTAAAATGTGAAACCAATATATTATACAGAAGCCCATTTTGAAACTATTCTAATTTTCGGAGATGTTTTATTCAGGGTTTTTAACAAGCTGTGAGCCAATTTCAACATTATTACAAAAAGGCTTGATGTATCGCAGTATCACATTATTAATTTTTATTTCATTATATATTTATTCCATATTGTAAGTTGAATTACAGAAGTGAATGGACTTTTGAACAATATTCTAATTACCAGTTTTTCATCTGTAAACATGACAAACTTGAACGTCATATATTGCACTGATACAGCCTGCTAATTCTGATTTGAAATTGAGAACACATTTTTTTTTTCTAAATTTTCACTGCAGCTGAATCTTGCAAAAGCTTGGTTTGAATATATGCACTATGTAGAGATGTGAAAAATAACCTTGTTTGGTAATGAGAAAAAGGTTAAACTTATTTGTAAATCTAAATACATAGATGATAGATTGGGCGAACCCTCTCTGTTTTCATCTGGAGAAGGGTTTACTTAAAAGCATCATGTCCTCTACTCCTCTCTAAATATTTAATCAAAGGAAAGCCGCGGTTGAGAATTGGTTGAATTTGCTTCTGTTGGGATCAGTCAATACTTTTCATCTTGGTTACTCCATTTCAAGCACTGACAAGAATGCTTAGTGCAAATATTTCTCATCCAACATCTGCGTTAACATTCAAACAATATTGTAAAAAGCTGTTATCAAAGTGAAAATAAACCATTTAGTGATCATAAAATGTAAGAACCTCAACACAGACATGTAGATACATAGATTGGATGCAAAGGAGGTTTTTTGACCACCAAAACTTACTGGCTCATCATTATTGACTATGATGAGGAGAATGACATATCAACAGCATATTGGCAGTTCCAAATCACTCTGTGGCCATGTCTAAAAGTGCGTGATTTACTTTCAATCTCCGGTTCCTCCAATCATGAGGCCAATAAACACCCCCCATTTATTAAGTCTTATTATCTCTCATTAGAAAGCCTTTGATGGGATTAGTTTCAATAGACACACAGGTTTTATTTTTGTGCGCTTGTGGCAATTTGCACGTCACTTAATCTGCCACGCGCAATTAATTAACTTTTTCTGATGCGTAGAGCGGGTGAGTAATCTGGCACAAGATGTACTCCGCAAAAGTATTTAATCGTACGTAGTCCACTGACGATGCACTAATCTCTAACAATTCAACGTTTAACAGAATCATCAATATAAATGTAACCGGATCTAATGGTTCATGTGTTCTTACAACTATGCTCCTGACCATGTAACCTAATAATGACTGTTGTTGTTATACTAATACAGAATAGAGGCGTTATATCAAGCTAAATACAAATATATCCTTATTCTTATATATCCTCTTCAAACCTACATTTAATATAAATAACATAATATTCTGCCAACGTAGTTCTGACCATGATCTGGAGATCCCATAACCCGGACTATTTTCTCAGCAACAAGGATAGGTTGCATTTTTTTGTCAGATTTTTTTGGTGCCACCAATAAGCTTTCACATAACTGGGAAAATAAAAATGGATAAGATGTCAACATGATTCAGCCTTAAGTCCACAGCAGAGCACCCAACTCACCATAGTTGTTTCTGCTATAGAACCAAAGCTGTTGATAAATATGTTGCAGGTGACATTAACTGGTGGACCTGCAGTTTGTAACACAATGGACAAGATAAAAAGAATTAGCCATAGTCCCAGCACTCACCATGGTGGTCTCAGTGACCGAGCCGAAACTGTTGATAAAAATATTGCATGTAACGTTTACAGGAGGACCTGTGGAGTGGACACGACAGTGACATGAACAGAGAGTCGCAAAGAGAAGCTTAGTGTTCACTGTATAACAGAGTTGATGCTACCTGCATGTGATTTATACGACCTGTATTGATTATTCTTGGTACTGTGCGTAATTAAGAGAAGGTTTTACGTAGTACATTACAGTGTGTGCACAAGTGTAAAGAAATATTTTCAACTTTCAGAGTCACCCTTATCATAATACCCAGTTACAAAGTTATGCAATCAAGTGTCATAGTGGAGCTGTGAATGAAAATAGTAACACAATGCACAAAACAAACACAGTATATTACTATGCATGCCTTCATATCTCTTTTTTACTTTTGTAACTTTTTAACATCTTGAACCAAAGCAATTGAACCAAAGCAAGGCAGTTAAAATAATTCTGGTTCTGATTATAATATCTGTCACATGCAGACTGAGGTGTGGTTAAGGATGCTAATTAAAAGCATTGGGTGGTGGTTAATGGTCTTAAGTTTTAGTCCCCAACACTTACTATGATATTTTGACACAGTCTTACTTGGAGTTATATGTAGTATTAATGTTATCCAATATGCTTGAGTGCTAACACGAGAACATACATGTTCCAATGTATTCTTAAGTGCTATTTCTATCTTACCTCAGCCTCAAAACATGCCTTATGTCATTTCTTGTCAAAGCTATTCTTCACCCTCTTGTTTGAGGACTACCGCTGCGGACCTTTCCACTGCCTTTTCTCATCAAAATTGCATGAAGCTCAGTATTAATATTTGCCTCTATTTGTTGGCAGGTAGCTACACATAAGAGCTGAGGCAGAGGAACAAAAAGGGGAGAAGGAACTCTGAACAAAGTCAGCGCAAGGAATCTAGGTCACCCTTCGGAAGTACGTAGCAGCTTCCAGGTATGACTGTCATCTGTTTGCATCTCCAACAGAACATTTTTTTCTCTCACTCTGTTGGGTGCCACATTAGTACAGCGTGAGGAGTGCTTCATCTGCTTAAAAACTTTCAAATGTGGCCCAAAAAACTTCCTGCCAACAAGTTTTTTCACAGAGTTTTGAGAACTAATGCAGAAATTCTGTTCCAACCACAGCACAATCTAAGTTATGCAATGGATCCCATCATTTTATTGAACAATTATGCCTATGTCTATTCCAACACAACACAAGCCAAGCCTTTTTCCAGTATTGTACATTACAAACCCTGTCCAGAATGTCGTCATTGTGTGGACCTTCTACTCCAAGACTCCTAACTCCATTCCCACAGATGCTGCATGTGTTCACTGGCTTCACAACATGACAACAAGAGAGGAAGTCAGTCGCCTGCAGCCTTGCCATAGGGGCAACATTTGTCATGTAGTCTGCCATAGTGGCACCCTGTTGCAAGTGCCACCCAGCCATCAGCTTATTTTAAGTTATGTTACATGTGTTTGGGTCAGGGGGACTGTATGAGGGAATAAACATGTACAGTATAATTGCAATCACGTCATTGTCCAGAGGTGATGGATTGTTATCAATAAAGTGGCAGCACCGTATCCAAGCAATAGCCACCACAAGCCCTGATATGAAGCTGTTTTTGCAGTCAAATAAGAGAAAAGAAAATCAAAGCAAAACATGCATCTTCAGTCTGTTTGTTCATTTTTGTCAGGCTTATTGATTTTATACATTTTGGTAAAAGTGAATGAGTGACCAACCTTTAAAATTGGGTCTGATTCGTGCGTCGTAGCCGGATGTACGGCCCATGAGCGAGTCTAGAAAGTCTGATGGAGACAGGTTTGACGAGGACCTGGCGTCGTGCTCCTTTGCTTCCACAACTCTGAAATACATAAAGGTGATGAACGCTGTGTAACGCGCAGCAGTGGAAAAGGTTTTTTTTTTTTTTTGGGCACTTTCTGGACGAATCAATTCAACTACAAAAACAACCTGCAAATGTGCCTTCAAAGTGATATACGCAGAAAAAACGGAGAAGTATCAGAAAAGTGCGTGCGTAAAGCGCGCTGGAAAGTAGACGCCCAGCAAAAAGATTCACGCATGTTTGGGCAGCCAAGTGTAAGTTTTAGAGAGAGGGAGAATAACATGCATTCTGAAAATGAACAACTAAGTGTGACCTTTAAAAAATAGATTAGCTGATTTACCTGAAGTTGCTCGGCTCCATGAGATAAGTAAATAAAGCAAAAACCTTGATGAAAGGGCGATTCATTCCTGGTGCTTTTCGCGTGCGCTCGCTGCCTTATTTCTTCCGTATGTTGACATTGGTCAAACACATAATCCAGGTTTGCGCTTGTCTCTGGAATCGCGCTTGTTTTTTGGCTGTTTTTTTGTCAAACGCGAGAGGCATTCCTCAGAGAAGCCTCGGATCATAGTTTTGTTTTGCAGAAGTCTCACAGTCGAACTGCGTAAAAACTCTTCATGGCGATTGTGGCCGCTCCAATTTGCAGTCAAAGCCGAAAATTCCGTTGGTGAAGATCCGTGTGTGACTTGAGTGAGCAGAGGAAAGGCTCTGTTGAGGAATGGGGAGTGGAACGCCTTTTTCTCATTTCAGCACTTAGACAGCTCCCGGTTTTCTGACGCGCAAGCGCATCAAAGTGACATACGTGAGTTGGTTCTCAATAAATCCAATAATTGAGATAATTAACAGAAATCAACTACTTTAAGCATTTTCTACGTATGTTACAAAAAAATAATGAATAAAACGGGTCACCAACCATTTTACAGGTAAGTTAAAGCGCTGCGTAAAGTGGCGCACGTGTTGTGATTGAATGCATGCCATACATTCGACTCACTAATGGAACTTTATCTTTGAATGTGTCAAGTGTCCATCAAAGCCTCCAGCCTCCACTTAAACAGGCCCCTTCCCCATGTTTGACACGTCTCCACATTGTAAGCGTGCGCACGAGCCAAAGGGACAAAATGAGGGAAGCTGATGTCTTGGCCACATTCGTGTTTGTTTGCAGCCCACATGCCCCACAATGATATGAAAAGTGTAAACAAAGGACGCACCAGCGAGAAGCCTCTGGGAGAGTATTTGGAACCCGGGTTGCCCTGGAAACCGTATTTCTGAGGCACATGGTTGAAAATGCTGAAAGGTTGGCCTCCCAGAGCGAGACGGAGCAGAGCTGAGTGACAGAGAGTCTCAGACGGCTGCAAATATCGCCCACTGTAGCCATCCTGCACATGCACTGTTTGTTTGTACACGATGGATCTATCTGGCAGTGTGCAGCACGGGCCTCAGAGAGTGGGATGCGTGGCTTTGAGGACCACATGCGTGAGTGAGTCATTCTCTGTAACCACACTGGTTAAACCCAGTGGAAAAATACAGTGACGACCAAAAGACTTCTTTTAAAGTGTTAAAAATGTATTGTGGGGTGATGTGGTTTTTGAGAGTGTAGGTCTGGGTTTTTCAGTGATCTTGCCTCTGATGTAAATGGGTTTAAAGCTGGGGTAAAGTGGAACGACTGTATCTATGTGAAATCCATCCAACAATAGTTCCTTGCTTTTAAAACTGTCACTATAGCATATGTTTAGGCATGTTGGAATGTTTGGATCAGCTTTATCAGAAAGAAAAATATCTTCGTCTGTGTTCACAGTTGGTGCTGAGGTCTAGGTAGTTAACATACAAGAGCCCATAGTTATATTAAGATTTTTGGCAATTGCAATCCAAATGAATATTCAATGTGAGGCTATTTCTATGTTTGATGAAAGCGCCTTTTTGATTTAAATAATTGGATTCAGAACTTTACGAGTGGTTGTTTATGTTAGCATTTGGTAATCTCCAAACGTTTTTGCAATGAAGGATGAATCAACACTGCAAATATTATCAGCAAAAGTTCAATTTGTTATAAGCTTGTTTAATATCAAAGCCAATCGGCTCTCTGTCCAAAGCATCAGACAGTCATAAGAAATAATAGAAGTAAGAAGGCTGAGTGAGAGGGCGCCTTCTCACAAATGTGCAAAAGTGTTTTCCAGTAAGATAAAGACAGAAATTTGTGGTCTAATTTTTTCACAACATTTTACTTTTACAAGACTTTCTATTGAGACAAAAACCATGTGTTATAGATGTAGCCAAAATGTTAGGCACCTCACCTGTAAGCTACGTATGTATCACATTCCACAACAAAACAGCCCATGTGTATCTATCCCCAAAGTAGAGTTTAAAGCCCTAAATTATTCTCATGTCTTCACTTGGGAATAACAGTAAATATAAATAGTTTGCATCACAATTTTGGAATGGTTCTAATTGTATCATGTATCTCTTGAATATTTTCTTTCCTTGAGCAAAACTGTGAGATATAACAACATGTGATGGTACGAGCTGGATGTGAGCTTTTGTGGACCACAGGCGTGCGTGACTCACCGTGTACACAAACCTGTAGGAAAGGTAAAGCATTAAAAAAAAAACTTCATAGACATTAAAGCAAGCGACACACAGTTGTGGGAAATGCACTTTTATCCAAGGCCTTAGTGCTGTGACCGGCTCGGGGACATGTTACACTTAAGCCTGACACCGACCGCTTTCCAAATCAGGTGGGTCGAGCCAGAGCCTGCGGAGGGACAGTCAGAGGCCTCCTGCGATGACTTACAAGTGTCACCTCGGATGTTTTGATTTGACCTGGACTAATATGGCACGTATGAATCAGACGCTTAACCTTATGTAGGACAAACCTGTGCGAGACAAGAGTGACTATTTACACGCAAAAGTTTTCTATGGTCAGTCCTGATCAAATAGTGGTGATATACAGCATTGTTAAAAAATGACAGACACGGGATCGTAAAGGTAGATAGAGGATTTTCACGAATTTTAGGAAAGAACTGCCCTCTTCAGTGGGATTGCCTACTAAAGTGTGTGTAAGAGACATGCAAAACCCACACGTCACAAATAACCAGGATGAATGACAATTAGGAGGACCATTAGTTTATATTGGGCATGTCCAAACTCAGGCCCGGGGCCAATTGCGGCCCTTATTGTCATTTTATGAGGCCCTCTGCCTTGCTAACCGAAAGTAGTCTTTAAGATCATAAACACAAGTTCACTTTGTTCCAGTATGTTGTTAACTTTATTTTCACTACTGACATGTTTTTGGTTGTGTCACTTCTGGTACATAATGGTGCTAATGTAACTGGTGATACAGTGAGATTCAGCCAACTTCAGCTCTGTTATAGATCATTTTAAAGCTCAGAACAGCCCGATGCCAGTCAAGACGTCTGTGATGTCGGCCCCTGGACTAGTCTGGTGAACTAAAGTGGCCTTCTTACTAAAAAGTTTGGACACCCCTGGTTTAGATGATCAACCCAGAAGGAGAAAATCCTCCTATACCTGCATGTGGACCTTTCAGTTTCTAGCTGTTTCAGTTTTTCTTTCAGATAGAATGAAGACAGGGCAAGCAAGTTATATGAAAATATGCGTCATAGCAAAAGACGCCAACCCAAAGGTGTTAGTGCAAACAACAGAGACATGGCTGAAGTCGCTGTGTCTCCCGTTTGTCCATTTTGTGGGCCAGATTCAACCATATTTTGGTCCGTTTTGTAAGCCATGTGAACCGGTTAGTCTAGGTTTATCCCAAGGCGTTGATCTGTCCTTGCAGAGGTACAGTAAATAATCAGACTGGAATTTCACGTGACAATTAGTATTTGTATTTGATATAGGGTTTATCTCATTTGTGTCTCTTTCTGCCGGTGATTGAGCGTTGTGTGTGACAATGCCTTTCTCATTGCTATTCTTCAATACTGGCATATTTATTTAAGTCAAAGGCATCACTTTACAGCTTGCAATTTATATTTTGACAGATCTGCTATTTCTTCTGGCTCAGGATTGAACATGTGTCATCTGAAACATTAAACAAGATGCGCATCCTGGCACCATGAATACTGGATGTGTCTTTTTAATTATTTACACATAAGCACCATTTACCAGATATTTATGTCAAATGGATTGAAAAACAACAGCTGAAATAGTTTTTGAATTAAAGGGAAACTTTTGAATGTCAGGAGAAAAACATAACATCGTCTGGCTTTTTATAATGAATACATTTTTTTTTCCGAATGGCCAATATAGAGCTAGACTTGACATGCAACCGGTGCTGCAATTGGCCATTAGTCCAGGGCCCTCTGCCTAGGTGGGCCAGAATTAAAGCAGAAGTCATGTCTATGTGCCTTTTAACTGGAGGAAAAGGATGTAGCCTTCCATGTGCAGAAATGTGAAGAAATGTCTGTCACTATAAATTAGAGAGTCGTTGACGATGGAAAACACTGGGACAGTTGCATGCTACTGGAACTGTCTCCTTCTGCTTTAGACATAGAGCCAAAATCGTGAGGTTGCTTCTAGGTCAATAATATATTACAGTACCTATCAAAAGTACAGGTAAAATTTGTATTGTCGCAGTCTACATTATGTAAAATAACCATAAATGTGCCACAAACCTATGAAATAGATATAGATATACAGTAGATCGAAAATGCCTAAAACATGTAATTTTTAATAAGCCTTCTGGTCCAAGTCTTGCATCAGCTAAGAGAGTATAGTCTAAACTCAGCAGCTGGTTGTTATATTGTCCATCAGATGATCAACCAGTGAGCTTATTTATTTTATTGATGCATTCATGTATTTATTTGAGCGTATTCAGCATGAAGGGTATGTTTAAAGAGAAAACAAAAACACAAGGCAAAGCTCAAAAGTAAAAAGCTTATAGCGCTGAGCCCCTTAGGTTGGTATGATTTCAGGAATATTGACCAAAGACATAGTTGGGATTTGAAATGATTTTTCTTTCTGCCGAGGCTGTTACCACTTCAATTAAATAAATCAGCAGAGGACAAAACTATTGAGTATATGAGCTTCACAAAAAGGATTCAGAAACCCGTTCAGTCTCAGTGTGGGTATTTTGTTGTCAGAATAAGCCAATAGCAAGAATTTTGACAAAAGAGTTCAATAAAGCAGCACTTCTCCAGCTGTGGTCCCACTACACAGGCTTGAAGTCAAACTCAGGGAAATCAAAAGATTCACAAGGGATGCCGTTTGGATGGCATAACCTCAAACAGTTTTTTTATGTGATTTAATTCATTTAACAAAACCGTTTGTGAAGAATTATGAAGAATTATTTTATATGAACACAAAACATGAAAATATAAAACCAAACATTAAATCAAGTTGAACGGTGACCCTAAAGAATAGCAATAGAATAACTGAACAACTGTAATGTAGCGAGGCTTAGGTCTCAGTGGAAACGGGAAACAAAGTTAAACTAAAGCAGACCGGATATGTCTTTTACTGTTTATTGAATGAAGTTGATTTTGATTCTATTCCAGTCCAGCATCTCTAAAAGAATGAGAAGTTGAATAAGGAAAGTAATGAGAATGGAACATGTTAAACTACTCAGCAGCACATGTGCGTAGATGTATGTGTTTGTTCCAGATGATCTGGGCAAAAGAGTCAGCAATGTGTGCACTGTTTATGTAAGCTGATGTAAATCTTTGTCCTTTTTCTGCTTGCTGCACTTACCCGCCAATTTGAATGCAAAGAGCCAGGTGCTGTATCACCCGGTCCACAGCATCAGTCTGAGAGATGCTGTTTTAAACTGTCTGTAAATATTGCACGGTGGTGTTGGCATCCTAGTCACTCCGTCGGCTTGCGCTCTGGCCTCGTCGGACTGGATGTAAACGTAATGCACACTATTCCAGGCACAGAGGGTCCTATGCATAAGGATGTTTCATCTGGCAAATTAGAGCTAGCCGTTTGTGCATGAAAGTACCAATGGCAATGTATGATTGGTTCTGACCCTTTTCTGATCACAACGTCAATAGAATGTTGATTTTGAATGGAATTTGGTCTACAATTCTATAATTTCTTATCACTTTATTGTTATATCCAGCTAGACAGTGACCTACACTCACACACTCTCGCTCTCTCGGCACTCTCACTCACACTACACCTCCTAAGTTTCAGTCTGTGCGGTTATCGACCGTTTTAACCCCCTTCCCTACTTCTTTTATCCTTTTCTTCTTTATGTTTTTCATGCTTGCAATATAGTTTAAATTAGGAATTGGATGTTTCCTAATCTCCTGACATACTGAAATCTGAGATGTTTTTTTTTTTATACCAATATTAAATGGTGGTAGGTGAGTCAATTGCTTCACTTCGATAAGTAATAGTTTTTTTTGTATCTGGCTGATTGTGGTATGGGGGGCGGGGGCACGCTATTTTGGTGTGCCGGACTTCGCTGCTATGGCTCTTTTGTCAGTCTCTTAAGGCGGCCCTTCTACATAGTCGTAAAGACGTCTGCCGTTGCTCTGGGGAATTAGGAGTTCTTTACACGTCTTTTGGCTGTTGTTTGTCTGGGGGGAGTTCCTGTGTATGTTTATCTTGCAAGGACATGTGACTTTAGCCAACTCCTGCTGCATTTTATCACAGCTTGGATTGATTGTGCTTTGTATGCCGATCGGACTGCATTTGATCACGAGATGCAATGATGAGTGTTTTGTGGTATGGGTACTCACCTGGAAATAAAATGTCGAGCGCAACTCAGGTGCATCGCCTGGATACAGTTGCGAGTGCCAAGAGCGCCACCTTCGTTCCTGTGTCTTATCCAAGCTTATGACGTTTGGCACTAGCTTTCTTACTGGTGCAAGAAGTCACAGCACGTGGTGTGGTTTGTTGTAGGATTTCGCTCGGTATCTGGAGTTATTTTAATGGGTGACCCATCTTTTCTCAACCCGTAGTGCATAGTCCGCGATTGATTAGACAGCTGTTGGACTGAACTCTCTGTTTCGTTGGCGAATTAGGGGACGTAGTGTGGATGCTTGTAAGCTTTATTGTTTTAGTGTGTTTTTTATGGGCGCCAATTCCTTTTGCTTAGGTTTTTTGCTGTATTTTCCTGATGTTTTTTGGGGGTCCTATGTGCTCAAATGAATTTTGTCTCTGGGTGGATAATTATTATTGCACTATCTAACAAATTATGCCCAGTTTGAAACAGATTATTATGGTGGTGTGTTGCATATATACATGGTGTTTGGTTATATAGAATTAAAACATCACACATTTTTAGGACAATACCTTGCTGGCCTTTTTCTTTAGTTATCTTTACATAGGGTGAGCCGATTGCTGATTGTAGGTGGTCCTGCCGCGTCTTCCTACAATTTATACATATTGTATAGTCGCCCCACATGTCAAATCTTATTTGACCTTTTCTGAACTGAAGTTTATTTCTTAATTATTCAGTATAGGAATTGGTATGCTGTACATTTTATTTTACGTTGTTTAAGTAGATTTATCCACTCTGAGAGCTGTATGAGGCCATCGTTTGGGTTCCATTTTGTTTATATTTTGTTGTTCTCTAGTGTTTGTGCCTGGAATTCCACAATAAATAGCACCAAACTTGTTGTTTCTTTTAAAAAAGCTACAAAACTAATTAGTAGGGAAATTCACTTATGTGCGCTGCGCTTCACACTTCTC